>BSBN01000816.1:6339556-6954493 GCA_027924645.1 Cunninghamia lanceolata
AAGGGTACTAAAAAGACACAGGCATGTGGTGTGAAGTTCATAAAAGTCCTTGGCATAACACTAAAGATTGTTGAGTTTCCAAGACATTAATGATAGAGATGCATGAAGTGGGGAAAAAGTTGATTTGTTACCTACAGACCCTTTTGAACAAAAGGAAGATGAGCAGATCATCGTGACAGACCCTTATGCCATGGTTACCACTACTAAAATCTTGCCTCACGAAGAGGAGGAATGTCTGTTCCATTCACAAATGTGGGTGAATAGAAAAGCCTTACATTTCATTGTTGATAGTGGGAGTCAAAATAATTTGATCTTTGGCGAGATTGTCAAGAGGTTGAGTCTATAGACAACACCCCATCCACAACCATACTCTATGGGTTGGGTGAGCAAAGGGAAAGATATCTAGGTAAGAAAGCAATGTTGCTTATCCTATTCCATCAAACCATTCAAAGATGAGGTAATTTGTGATGTGGAATCTTTGGACGTGTGTAATGTGTTTTTGGGACAACCATACATGTAAAAGTGTCATGGCATCTATGAGTCTGAACCTCACAATGTTATTGTGTAGTCGGGTGAATGAAAGTATCGGATACTTGAGGTAATTCCTACAAAATCTACATCTCTAATTAGAGCAAAACACTGTAGGTATTTGATTTCTCCAATTGGAGATTTTGTATTGCTAATGATTCAAGCTGAGGAGACAAGGTCAGTTATAGCCAACACTCATACCAAAACAACCACCACCATCCAATAGAAACAGATGGATCAGATATTGACAAAATATCATAATGTATTTACCTCACCAACAGGGGTTCCATTACATTGTCAAGTCAAACATTCAGTTGATATAATCCCAATAACACTATTACCCATCAAGCCATTGTATAGAAGATCAGTTTTAGATAATGATGAGATCAAGTGATAAATTCAAGAATTAATTCAAAAGGGACATGTTCGCCCAAGTGACTCACCATGTGGGAGTCTAATCATTCTGGCTAAGAAGGACAAAACATGGTGACTATGCATTGATTATCAAGCCCCAAACAAAATCATTGTAAAGAATAGGGATCCAATCCCTCGCATTGATGATCTTTTGGACCAACTAAGGGGGGCTAAGTTTTTACTAAAATTGACTTGAAATCCAGATACCACCAAGTTTCAATTGATCCATCAAATGTTTGGAAGACTTCTTTCAAATCCAAAGAGGGATTATTTGAATTGCTAATAATGCCTTTTGGGCTGACAAACATCCCTGTCACTTTCATGAGAATGATGAATGACGTACTTAGGCCCTTTATTAATACCTTTGTTGTGGTCTATTTGGGTGACATACTCCTCTTTAGCAAAACATGGGATGAACATTTGCAGCATGTTGAACAAGTACTCTCAACCTTGCAACAACACAAACTCTACGCTAATGAAGAAAAGTATTTTTTTGGTGTGCAGAATATTCAATACTTGGGGTACATCATGGATAATAAAGGTGTTCATGTTGATCCTGCAAAGATACAAGTTATCAAAGATTGGTCTTCTCCTACAAACATCATAGAACTCCATAGTTTTATGGGATTGGCTAATTTCTATTGAAGGTTTGTACTTGGATTCTCCCAACTAGTATGGCCTACGAACCAAATACTCTAAGGGAGAGCCAAAAAAAAACATTTGGATAGAGGCACAACATTGAGAATTTATAGAACTGAAGAAAAGGTTACGTTCAACACTAGTATTAGCCCTTACAAATCTACAACAACCTTTTGAAATTGAGATAGATGCCTCTGAATATGCACTTGGGACAGTGCTCCTACAACATGCCCATCTAGTGGCCTACTATAGTGAGACATTTTCTGATGCGGTACACATGTATCCTAAATATGACAAGTTGTATGCTATTGTTCAGGCCTACAAACAATAGAAGCACTATATTTTGGGAAAGGAGAATATCATCCACACAGACCACAATCCTTTGTAATTCATACAAACACAAGGGAAGTTGCAGAATGACAAACATCAAAGATGGTCTGCCTACTTATAACAATTCCATCTCAACGTTCGCCATAAGAAAGGAAGCATTAACAAAGTTGTACACTGCTTAAGTAGACCTCTGATTACAACCCTCACAGTGGTGTTGGATTCTTGTGGCCACCAAACAACATATTGACCTAAATTATATGGCATTGATCTTGAATTTGCTAATGTCTACAGTAAGATAAAAGAAGGTAAAAAAGTCCCTAAATTTTACTTGCAAGATGGTATTGTTTGTCACATGGATCACATCTATGTTCCTACTAAGAAACGACAAAAGATGATATGGGAAGCACACCGTAGTTGTGTTGCAAGACACTTTGGAGTAGGGAAGACTATTGCTATACTCCAAGGGTATTTTTATTGGCCAAAAATGCATCATGATGTCACTCTATATATTCGAGCCTGTACCACTTGTACCATTGCAAAGATGGCAAATCATAAACAAGGATTGTATCTGCCTCTTCCTATACCTGACGGGTCTTGGCAATCAGTCTCAATGGACTTCAAGTCTAGAATTCCTACTACCAAATGTGGTCATGATTGTAAATGTGGTGATAGATAGATTTTTGAAAATGGCCATCCTAGTAGCTTGCAAGAAGGGCATCTTAGCAAAAGAAACTGCCAAACTTTTCTTTGAACATGTTTGGGTTCATTTTGGACTACCATATAATATAATCTCTGATAGGGATAACAAGTTCATCAACAATTTTTGGTCTGCACTTTGGGCTATTATGGACATCAAACTAGCAAAGTCTACTGCATTCCATCCACAAACAAATGGGCAAATTAAGGTGGTAAATCACATGATCATTCACATTCTATGGATGTATCATTCAAAACATCCTCGAACACAGGATTTGAATCTACCATATGTACAACACAGTTACAACAATGCAATACATGGCTTCGCGGGCCATAGTTCATTTGAAGTATGTTTGGGATACCAACCATTGGCTCCTATGGATGATGCCCTTCCAGCCATATGAATGAGCTATCACCACATGCTGAGAAGGAGGTAGACAAGGCATCAAAGTTTGTTGAAAAGATTCACCATCTTCAGCGACAAGTTCATGAGGTATTGCAACACACCAACCAGAAGTACAAGGAGCGACATGACTAACATCGTATGCCTCATCACTTTTAGGTTGGTGACAAAGTTTGGCTTCATCTCTAGAAGGAGCAACTTCAAGGACCTAATGAGAAACTTCTTCCTCAAACAAGTTGGTGAGAAAGAATACTTTTGAACTCAATTTACCACCATTTCTAGGGCTACATCATGTTTTCAATGTTGAATTGCTATGCCCATACTTTCCACTATTGAGAGACACATGACATGTTGCCGAGCAAATTCAACATTTAGACTTGAATCCTGAAACTACTGTTTCATGTACCAATGACCAAATTCTTGATGTTCATGTGAAGACAATAAAAAAAAATCAATTCCTCTCTATCATGTGGTTCAGGCAGGGAAATTGCCTCACCAGGCAAGTGGTTTACTATGACACACATTGCCCAACACTTTTCTCATTTTCTATAGAACATCAATGCAATGGGGCCCATTACCTCTCAAGGGAGGAGGAATGATCCCATACTGAAATAAATGAGTTATTTATTAGTTAATTAATCCACTTCAAAGGATATGGTGACCTTTGAACATGTATAAATGTTACTTTCTTCAAAATGAATAAGATCATTAGAATCGAGCATACATCTCTCAACGACTTTTCCAAACTGCTTAAAACTGATTGTTGTTAGTTTTTTTATAATACCGCATGTTTTTCACTAAGTATTGTCCTCTAAATTTCCTAACTAAAATCAGATCATTAAAATATCAAGCAAATAGATGTTAGAACTACTTTCTTGCATGGGGATCTTGAAGAGGAGATTTATATGTGATAGCTTGATGGTTTTGTTGTGGAAGGAAAGAACATTTGGTTTGTACGTTGAAATGGTTTATATGGTCTAAAGCAATTGCCTTGCATGTGGCACTAGAATTTTGATACTTTTGCATCAAAAATGGGTTTTTTAGGAGCAAAAAAGATCATTGTGTTTATGTTAAAATTATTGATAATACGATTCTAATCATTCTCTTATATATGGATGACATGTTATTTATAGGTAAGAACAAGGTGATGATTGGGGAGATCAAAACTAAACTTTGTGGCACATCTGGTATGAAGGATTTAGGAGTTGCATAATACATTCTTAGTATGGAGATCAATGAGGATTTAGTACACATAAAATTTTGGTTAAGTCAAAGTAAGTATGTTAATACTATTTTGTAGAGATTTTCTATGCAAGATTGTGAACTAGTTAGTATTTCTTTACCAGTTAGCACTAAGATTTATTTATATATGTGTCCTAAATAAGATGATGATTTCTAGGATATGTCTAATGTGCCTTATTCTAGTGTTTTTGGTAGCCTAATGTATACAATGACTTGCACTAGACCAAATATTGCCCAAGTAGTCAGAGTTTTTGTTATTATATGGTGACTAATCATGCTATAGGAGAGGCTGCGGGTACCCACAGCAACGTAAAACGTGAATTCTAGTGACATTGTCAGTTGCGGACCCTAAAGGATTTAATAGGGGACTTGCCTATTATTTAATAAAGGCGTCGGTAGTTATGTTATTTATTGGCCGACATGCAAAAACCCTCTTTGTGTAACCACCATAGGGTTTGATAAAAAGGTGGCTAGAGAAGGCAAAAAGCCAAGAGTCACAGTTGAGTTTGTAATGCATATTGTAGCAGTATTGAGCTGTGTAGATTGCTAGTTGTAATCAGTTTTGATGGATAATAATATTGGATGGTTGTGTTTGTGGATGTATCTCACATTGGGTGAACCACATTAAATCTGTTGTGTTCATTTGTGTTATTCTTCATTGTTTATTTCTGTGTTATTTAATCTGCATATAATTGGTAATGTGTATTGCTTTGGTCTGGCATTAAAACCCTAACAGTTTTGAGTAGGTTTGTGTCCAACCCTAGTATGGAGCATTGGACTTGTGTTAAGAGGGTGTTTAGATATTTGTGAGGGACTTTTGATTATTGTTTGTGTTATGATAATATTAATGATGTGGTTAATACATTGGACATACAAGTCTATGTTGATGTAGATTAGGCATGTGACTTGAAATGTTGAAGGTCCACTAGTGGCTATGTGTTCTCTTTGTTTGGTATTGTTGTTAGTTGGATGAGTAAGAGGAAAACCATGGTTGCTTTGTCCATCACTAAAGTAGAGTATACAGTTGCTACACGTGCCTGGAAGGAGGTGGTATGGTTATAGAGAATGTGAACTCAAGTATTAGTTTTGATTGTAAGGTGATTAAAATTGCTGTTATGGTTGGAATGCTATATGTTTGGATAGGAATCCCACGTACCATGCTCATACTAAACATGTTGATGTACATTATAATTTTGTTCAGGAGATGGTAGAGGACGGTAATTTCTTGTTGTAAAAGGTTGACATTCGAGAGAATGTTAGGGATTCCTTTACTAAAATAGTTAGCATGGAGTTCTCTTAGTGCAGGGAGGCCATGTGCCTTGGTTCATGTACTTGATTTATTTTATGTTTCCTATGTATGTTATTGTAATGTATAGTATAAAGTGAGAGAATGTTAGGATAGCATCATATTTAATTGTAACCACAATGTATAATGTACATCATGTCTCTAAACATCTTGGAGAGGGTACATGAATGTACTCTTAGATGGATGAGAGAATATTATTTGATTATTCCGTTGGTTGACTCAAATATTAGTTGTAATAACATTCACGAAGGAGGTGGAGCATGATGGTGGAAGTTACAAATAAATTAATAGTCACTTATAGAATTCTCATAATTCTAAGCGTTAGAAGAGGGAGTGGAGGATCTTTGTATGATGGATGGGCCCCACATGAGTTGTAACCTCTATAGTGGAGCAATAGACTTGGAGATGTGAGTCATCAAGAGTTATTGGTCAAAGATGCCTCATGAATTATGCTTTCTATTCATGGATGCATTGATTGAGCACATGGTGGTGTTAGGTTTTTTCCATACCATAGTTTTGGTGGTATATGGTTTCAAGAATCCACTTATGGTTTCCTTTGAACTCTCCTCTATAAATTGGATGGTTTTGATAGAGGTTTCATAGGTTATTTGTAAGTTCACAGGTGCTACTATAATGTTGTTAGATTAAGGAGAGAAGTGTGTTGTTTGTGTACTCTTGTTCATTACAGATTTATACATTCTTAAGCCTTTCTTTGATGGTGGAGTTTTGTCTTGAAAGGGTTTCTCCATGTACATCCAGTGTTATGTAATAAATTATCATGGTTTGCTTATTTCTATTTGTTGTTAAACACTCTCACAGAATCTCATAATGGTTAATCCAATGTTATATTAAAAAAAAAAACTTGCATACTCTTTGAAGAGCTAACATTTGTAGTTATTTACCTTATTTTAAAAACAAAAATAGATGAACTTTACATTAAAAATCCCCAGCATATGAGAAGATGTATTTTTAGGACACACAAGCAAAAAAAGTTTATGGGTTCTACAAAGGTTTCATGGTATTTTTGTAGAGTTTGAAGGATGTTTTTTCTATTGTCACATGGGAGAATCACATGGTAGTTTGATGCTTCGAAACCCTAACCACAGGTCTTGCCAATCAAAGTTACAATTGAGGGTATTTATATTTCATATCTACATTTATTTTTTAATCTATAAATTTTTATAAGGGGTTTTTTCACATATATTTGAAAGGCTTTGAAAATTTTTGAGATCACATTTAAATTTTTCTAAGATATTTTCAGAGAATGGAAATTCTATTAGAAAAAAAAATGGACTCAATTTCCACACCTACAAAATTGAAATGCAGTTGATGAATAAGAACATGTGGGAATAACAAACAGGAATAAGAAATCACCTGTGGATGAAGTAAGTTACTAGAATAAAAAAGTAGAGATGGTAAAGCCAAAGCCATTATTGGTATTGCTCTCTTAGATTCTGAGTTACATCATATAGATCTCAAAAAACCAACCAAGGGAATCTAGAAAAATCTAAATAATTTGAGAGGTTCGTAATTTGGGAGTTTAGGGAGGTGGAATTTGCGAACTTGTGAATTTAGCTTAAGATTTGTATTTTTACAAGTGTTATGAGGCAGGTTCACTGAGTTTTACATGGTCTAAGAACTATTTTTAGAGAGCAACTTCTAAAGAATATTTGGTTATGTTTTTTGTGCATGTGTTTTGTATTCAATTAGTATGTTTTTTGCTTTCAGTACTATAAGCCCTAAGATGGGGTGTTAAAATACAAGGCTCCCCTGTAGACACCTAAATCACACCATCTGCTAACATCACACATCGATTCATCCCACAATTCTACTTCTAACATTAATTAAATAAATTATATTCATTTAATTAATTAATCCAATTATTCTCCTAACATTAATTAAAAAGTCAAATTATTTAATTAATAAAACAAATCATTTTTCTAACATTAATTAAATGAACTATGATTGTTTATTTAATTAATTAACTAATTCAATCGTTCTTCGAATGTTTGAAGTTTAATTGAATAAATTAATATTTAATTAATTAATTAGTCATCCCCTCAACATTCCCTTGAAAATTAAACAAATACATAATATTTATTTAATTTATTTTAAAATCCTCCTTAATTATTAGTTGATTAAATAACCTAGTTTAATCAAGTAATTAATCATTTGCACATTCCTCCACCAAATTAGAAAAGTCAACCTTACACAAGGCTCCAAAAATGGTCTTTTTCAATCCTCACCCTCCATTCAATCAAAAAGATCTCCACCCACCATCTCTTTCCAATCCTTGCCCTAATCATGTGCACCAATCACAAGATACTACTTGTAGGCTTCTCAATCTCCCTTGAGAATATATCAACCCCTTCCCTCCACTACACATGATCTAATCCTATCCATCCATCATCCTCATCTTAAATCTATAAATCCACTGTTCCTCAAGCCATTCCCAAAATTAATAATTGGATGCAAAGCAAGGTCATGTTGGGATGAGCAACCACATTACTACTCAATAAAAACAATCAACTTGAGCGCCTCTCATATGGTAACAAGGTTTGTGTTGGCAAGATTTTTTCACTTTCATCTTTTGTATGTAAATTTTAGCTCAATCAAAGGTGTAGATTAGTGTAGAATAGATAGGTATGTTGTATGTATTTATCTATTTATTTTATTCCACATTTTGATATACACATTTTATTCCCAAACTCACAGACATTAGAGCCACTCCCATCCCTTGAACATCAGATTAAACCCCAATCCAAAATATCTAAAAAAGTTTGGAAAATCCAAAATCCTCAAAAGCCAAAGTAAATCAAAATCCAAATCTTGAAACAAATACAACACCCTCACTCTGCATGAAATCTGAAAAGTCCCACATCCTAAAAGTCATTCACCCACAATCCAAGATTTCACAAAATCAATCCAAGAATCCCAAAATTGAAAATCAAACAATCCCCCAAATCAAATGTCATCCATACAACAAAATCTAAATCTAATCCTAATACAAAAGCAAGGCCTCTTCCTAAGTTTAGAAGCTACTCATCGCTAATCAAAGTTGTTTAAGCACCTAGGTCCCTTAAAGCTAATTGACATAAAAACCATCCATCATCAAGGCTCCTAGACCTTATCCACCACATTGAGAACCAATATTTATCAAGTCATCATCCTCAAATCCAATAAAAAACAAATCCAACATCACATTTCCTAAGGTAATAGACCTTGTCCATCAAGTTAGATCCAAAATCAAATAAACAACAAGTTACCTAGGGTCATGACCTAATCCTTCAAATTAAATCAAAATCAAACCAATCCATCATCAAGTTACCCTAAGGTCCTAGACCTTATCATTGAAGTCAAAAAATCAATGCCATCATCAAGCTACCTCCATATAGGAATTGAAATCAAATCATCAAGTTGTCTTAGAAATAAAAAATCAACCATCACCAAGGGTCCTAGACCTTATCCCAACTAAGCCAAAAGTTAATCAATCATCTTTAAATCAAAATAAAAATTGATCCTCATCAAGCTACCAAAACTAAATCAAACATCAAGCTACTTGAGGTCCTTGACCTCCATCAATTCCATCATCAAGTTACTTAAGGTCCTAAGCCTCATATAGATGCTAATTCCAACATCAAGAATCACTCCAACATTTAAAACCAATCCAAACCCTAAACCTTGACTATTTTGGCACAGGTGCACCTCTGTGTGGGACATGCACCCTCAGGACTTTGCCCACCCCTTGTTTTGGCGTTGGTGCACTCTTGTGTGGTGCACATGCACACTGAATGGTGCAAGTGCACTACTTTATGGTGTAGGCACCCTTTGGTCCTATTTCAGTGTGGTTTGAGCCTAGACCTTCAACAATCAACTCAATTTGGTGGTCCTAGACCTCTCAAATCAATTCAAATTCTTCCAAAATCCAAAAATCTATCAAAATCAAAGCAAATCCTAAGGTCCTAGTCTTTAAAATCTAAGATCTCCAAGATTCCAAAAAGCAAATCATTCAAAGTCAATAATCCATCCAAAATCCACCATCCAAAACAAATCAACAAATCATCCATGGTTAAATGAACTAAGAGCATAGGTCATCCAACAATTAAATCAATTCAAAGGTCCCAGATCTTTCAAATTCATCAAAAATAAAATCAATTCCTAGATCCAAGATCTCTCAAAACAAATCCAAGACCCAAAATCAAGCTCTCTAAAATCATAGGTCTCCAAGGTCCAACTTATCCAAAAATAAAATCATCCAAAGTCAAAAGTCCATCCTAAAATCCAAACAAAAATCATGGAAATTACCAATCCATTTCATTTTGATAAGTCCCCTTATCACAACCAATTTCACAACCCCTTTGAACATGATGACGATGATAGCCTTGTCGATCAAGATGAATATAATGTTGATCCTCTTGAGGATATTATTTCAAGTAAGCTTGCCATAGGCTTTAACCACCCAATCATGAACAATCAAAAGCCTTTAGACTAAGAACAAGCTAGCACTAGCCATCCCTCAAATCCAGATTGAATATATATTGGGCAACCTTATGGTACCTCTGACAAGAGGAACACCACTTTAGCCCAAGGCCCTCATTACTAATCCATATCTAAACTCTCCACCTGACGAGAGTGACTAGTAGCCTCCACCTCCTATACACATCCTTCATCCTCAAAGATTTTGCAATCTAATCCATCCCATCAAGCTAATGACCAATCACATAAAAAACACAATCTGCAATCTAATCCTCGCCTTATACAACTTAGCCTTGATGGAATTCCTCCAAGGACAACAATAAAAACTCCAAACCAACATACGAAGAGAAAGGTTATGAAATTGTACAACACCACTAATCCAATGCTATCCCTCTTTAAAAAATAAATGCGTGTTGGTTACAATGCAGTCATCAACCTAGAGCCCATTCAAAAAGTATAAGATCTTCCTAGAACCTGTTGGGACCTAAAATTTCTTACCAATTTTTGTAAAATTTTAGGCTCCCATAATGTGGAATTTGATGACATCACATTTTCTGAGTAGAGATTGCAACCCAAAAGACAGTGGAGATAATATACATGATAGAAGCAAAATAGAAAGAACATTTCTGTGAGGGACTTAACGAATGATGATATATATTGTATAAGACCTACATTTTCAGGAAAGCACTTTCATAAAGCAAAGAAGTCCAATCTATTATCGCCCACAGACAATTTTCATTTGCTGCACATTTACGTGTATGTCAAGTGCAGAAGTTTTGGCACATACTCACAAAATGTTGGACCACATGAAAGAACGAGACATTGTCTCATGGAATACGATTATCACAGCTTACAAAAAACATGATGATTCTCACAAGGCAATCACACTGTTTTACCATATACAGCAAACAGGTTTCCAGCCCGATCAGTGCACATTTGCCAACATCCTCCTAGCTTGTACAAATGTGAGATCTTTGAAAAAAGATTGCCCTAACAAGGATGTCATCAAGTGAAACGTGATACACAAAATAAGTGTAAGATGAAAACACTCAGAAGCAAAGATGTTCAACGTCTCGTAAAGGGCTATTTCAGATGTATTCACAACAAGAAACCATGGTGAGCACTGAAGTGTTAAATGGCCTTGAAAGCAAATGGTAGATGCTCTACGCAAACTCTCCAGAATATACACTGCCATCATCAGACATTCATACCATTTCTCTTCCAGAGGATACATTGATTCGCAATAGTCAAGCCTAATTGGAATGGAATATTCGGATTGAACATGATTCTTAGCCAAAGAAAATCAATTACATCATTCTTGATTATGAGCAATGGGGGAAATTCTGCAAGTGGTATAACGGAGGCCCTGTGCTTAATCTCAAATCTAGCCGAGGGCTGCATTTCCAGTACGAAAGAAATCTTTAATCATGATTTGGAAGACAAAGCAGCATCTCAAACATCATTTTTGGATAGAGATATATGATGGTGCAAAGCTATTCTATCTCTCCGATCTAATTCATGCAAAGTATCCTAAGTGTGAAATACATGATCTTACAAGATTTATTTCTGTTGCAAACTTTCGTCCCTTGTCATGGAGAACTTCTCATCTATACATATTGGTGGATCGTTTCCACCAGAGTGTGTACAGGAAGACGAAAAATATGATCTAAATGTTACTCTTTATGGTTACTTGCGTGGTTGCAATCTGAAGAAGGGAACAAAGCCAAGAAAAAGGGATTACGTGAGAGAGAAACTCTTTTATGCACCAATGTCATATCTTGGTGATCTCCTGTACGATAAGGATGCTGTTTACATAAATGATCATATGATTTAATTTTACAAACGAGATCATGATAATAGAGCAACAGACACAAGTGAAGATGGGAATGTGAGTTTGCAAGTTTGTTTGCGTTGTTCCCATCCAAATAGCTCATGCAGAAAACAATGCAATGGTATCTCTTAAGGATGGACTTCAAATACTACTTGAAGTTAGTTACATTGACAGCGTTTCACTTGCTACCTCTATACGCTTTGGATTCTATGATGCAGTTCTTAGTAGTTGGAAGGGCGAGATTAAGGTCATATCTTTTATGGGAACGCAAAGTAGCGAACAGTCATATTGGTTGAATCATCTATCAGGGTCTCTTCTTGATGTTGCAGGTAGCAGGTGTACGGATGGTGTGTGATGACCATTACAATGGGTGAAGATGGAGATGATAGGTGCTTATATCTGCTATTAAACTTCGAGGGGCTCGGCAGTTTTGAGGGAAGTGAACAAAAGGATATGCTTCTCTCTTTTCTCAATGCCGATGTCAGCAACATCACAATATTCAACAAAAGGGATTTTCACTTAGATAAGGACACAGAATATGCTTTCAGCCAGTTCCAGTATGGGATCAATCTACTCAAGAAGGATAAAAAGTTATTTAAAGGTTTATTTTACATTGTCGTAAAATAAACCTAGAGAAGCAAGGCAATTCTGAAATAAGCACGAATCATGTAAAAGAGATACCTTTGAGATACCTTCGAGGTTTCTTCAATCAAATCGTTATAAAAGATTTAATATTGCTCTGCAATCCATGCAATCTTGGATCAGAATACAAAGCCAGATTTGGGCCCGTTGCTCATGCATGGTAACTGAAGGTTGAATAAAGCAGAAAAAAATGTGAACATCAAATGAAACTTGAAGCTGAGCTTCATGAACTAGAGGTTGACTGGCTGGATGGTGCAGAAACAATGGAAGAAATTCTAGCAAGGGTACAACAGAGGGAAGAAGCTGCTGTCAGACGTAAACGAGCCATGGCATATGCTTTTTCTCATCAGTGGAGAGCTAACTCAAAATCTAGCCTTGGATATTCTAGATATGAGATTGATAAAACTAATTGGGGTTGGTGCTGGATAGAACGCTGGATTGCTACCCGTCCATGAGAAAATCGCTTGCTTTCTCAAGGTATGAAGGATGGTTTGGAAAACAACAATTCTACAAATGGGCATGCAAATGGCCACAAGCATTTGGTGGGAGTTAAAAAAAAGACAATCATGCCTTCTACCAAAATGGGGCAGATGAATGTGAAGACTTCTCCCTAAAAAATTCTCTCACGTGACAATGACAACTACATTGATAATTCTAAAGAGCACACAATTACCGCTGATTCTGAGATGAAGAAAAAATCACCTCTGCCAAAGCATGATAAACCAGCTACGCAAAAAGTGAATAAGGCACGACAAAAAGTGAACCAGGTTGTGGATACTGGAATATTGGCCTCTTGATAATCACATAGGAGAAATAAGCAATGCTGTTAAAATCCAAAAGCTATGTAATGAAAATATTGTTACAGAAAACGGAGACGGAAAGAAACCCTAAAATGGAGAACCTCAAAATTGCATATCGGAGTGACTTATTCTATCGGAGCAAAGTTTTCAGGTCATACCGATCTTATGACTATGCCGATGGGTATACGTCGGGGAGAAACATACATTCTCTTGCCGATAAAATAGAATAAGAAGTATATTAGGGAAACATATATGATCAGACTGAATTCATCAAGTCTCTCCGACAACACAAGTCATTCCGAAAAACCTATGGAGTGGGTCCAGAGATGAAGATCAAAAAGGTATTATAAAAATATTTTATTGGGAAAAGTTTTGATAAATATTTTTGAGTTTCCTTACAAACAAAGGGTATATGAACTATACAAACTCCAAGAAGGGAAAAATATTATTTGAAAATAAATTTTCATTACAGAGAAGAGAAATCAAATATTCTCACTAAGGGATATAAATATATACAAACGAAGAGAATCAACTGAATGGGTAATTCTTTTACCTAGAAAATATTTTGCAGTGAAATATTTTCACCGAGGATGTAAACATTTACTAAATTTAATCACCTCTTGAAATTGTAACATATTTTCACCAAGATGTGAAATATTTTCACAAGGTTGTTAATTGAAAAACCAGATTTTATGAATGGTAATTGTTTCCTACCCGAAGAGTAAAATATGTTTTTCCGATTGGGTGAAAATATAAACAAAGGGATATGACAAATAGTTATATTCACATTGGAAAACTATTTTCACGAGATAAATACAAATGCCAGGAAGATTAAATTAAATGAAGAATCAAAATGCATGCAGGATAAAGGCAAACCCTAACAAGGGTATTATTTTAATACAATGTCATAATTTTACTCCCGTGAGTAAAATATTTCTATTCCAAAGATTAAGGGAGCATTGCCATGATGGCTGGTTATAGTGAATATTTTACAAAAAAAAAACATATATCACAATTGCAAGAGTCAAAGTTACCCCAAGAGATAAATATTGGAGAAATTATGGAGGAAGATGATTAAATTTTAAAAAAAGACAGGGGGACCAATGTTAGAAACAATTGATAAAATTGAACAAACCCTAATAAGAGGTATCACTTCAATGACTACAGAATATTTTCCAATAAGTCAAGCAAAAATGGTCAGAGGAATACTTCACGAGTGAAATTATTTAAAGATACTTTATTAAATGCAAAGAGAAAATTAAATTTTTGTGGAAGATAAACAAAAAGTTAATATTTTTATTTAACCAAACTAATATCTCTTGGCAAGCAAAAAGATGCACAGGATGAGTATGAAGGGTTATAACCCTAGAATCAAAAGGATATTTATTAGGGAAGAAGAATCCAACAAAAAGGGGACATCAGTAGATTAGGATCATGGGTAGATTGGGAAAAACATCAGTTAGATAACTAGATGGATTGACCAGTTGAGAAAGTAAAACATTATGTTGTACATTGTAAAATCTTTCGAAACTGTATAGTGGAGAAAATGCATAAATTAATGATTTAATATTGGTGTCTATTGTTTGTTGAGCTGAGCAATTATTTGGTTGTCTCCATACTGTTATTTCTTTGTTATTTGAACCTGAGTTTCCAAGTTGATATTTCAGTTTCATCAAAACACACTTGCTATTTTCGTGTAATCAAATTAATTGGTTTCCATTATAGATATAAAATCCTTTTGATTGATTACAGTAACCTGGAGGTAGCATTTGGATAGGTAAGAGCAGCCCGATAATCGACAAGATTGCCATACTGTCTCCAGCTCGATATTATCTTGTTATTCAAATTAAGCATCAACTCTGTTTGTCAATACACATTTGCTGTCATTGTGTGATTCTTTTGATCGGTTCCTTCAAGCAAGGATTAAAAAATCCTTTCAATAAATCATAGTAACCTGGTAAGATTTGAGTGGATCATTAAGTAGAGTCTGTCAGTCACATTCTTGCACGTTTATACAAGCTATAAACAAACACAAGTGCCAAACAATTAGGATT
Organism: Cunninghamia lanceolata; assembly: GCA_027924645.1. NCBI lineage: Eukaryota > Viridiplantae > Streptophyta > Pinopsida > Cupressales > Cupressaceae > Cunninghamia > Cunninghamia lanceolata. Next base: position 6,354,918 of record BSBN01000816.1, read on the forward strand.
GTAACCAATAAGTAAATCATATATCATATACACCTTGACTCCATTAGCCCAACAAAAATAGGCACTGGTCATATCAATTCCATTTTAGGATTCCATAAAATCTCATTCAAACAATTACATCTCAGATCTTAGTATTAGGAGTAGGAGTAGTTTAGAAGCTTGCATCTATTACATTTTATGCCATTGTGATAGATTTACTAATCCAATCAAGTCATATAGTGTTAAGTCTTCTTTAGTTACAAAGGTATACCCGCCTAGGTTAGCAAGACCTGAAGTGTAGGGAGCTAATAGCTCTGTCAATTGGTCCAAAAATGTTGCAAATCCAAACATAGAGTCTGGCATCCTCTTAGGGTTAGCAACCTGCATTTTTGGGAACCAACAGAACCATCATCCCCACCGTTGGCAAGAGACACTGTGTGGCTTCATAAGTGTTGTCATTGATGGCAACAAAATCTATCCCACACATCTGCAGTACATAATATGCCTATACCGGAAGACAGATTGAAGATTGTTTTGATCCGATAAACAAGAACATAGTATGTAACAAGGTCTAGATCTCTCAGATGGTGTAACTCAGTAAGTTATGGACTTGGACAAGTAAAGAGAGGTATCATTACTATTGTATTCCAGAGATTTAGCCTCTGATGATAAAGCATGAAAAAGATATGAGCGTCTGAGTGTTTGGTTCCAGTCAGGCAGAGCAGACAGAGGAAGAACTGACCGACAGAGTATCAGACTTCAATCTGGATGAGTAAGAGGTGTTGATCAAGCAATTTGTGGGATTATACATTGTTGGTTGACATGATTAATGACTTATATGCTTAAGCTTTTAATACGCATCACAAATCAAGCATGGATTCAGCTAACATATCAATAACTTGCAAATATCTTGAGTGTTTTTGTTGCCGACTAGAAAGTTGATGAAAATCCTTGATGCGGATATATATACCATATGGATTCCAACATGTAGGTGTGTATGTTGAAGATGTGAAGAAATAAAGTGCGAAGAAAAACATGGATAAGTGTGAGAACAACAATTCAAGTCCGGTATGTGACTGAATAACAACATTGAACATAGGAAGAATGAAGTGCATCAGATCAGTATATTGTGTCTAACTGGAACTGAACTCTTGCATTTGTAGATGCTTCTCATCAGTTCAAACGCTTGATTATCTTCTGTAAGTTTTGTAGACAGTGAGTCTCCTGTAGGCAGTGTGCCTTTTGTGAGCAGTGTGCTCGGGCAGTGAGCCCTAATTGGCAAGTGCCATTTTGTACTCCTTTATTCTTTTAATAGAGAATACAATCTTGTGTTAGTCACCTTGTGGTTTTTCCCTTAACAAGGTTTCCACGTAAAAATCCTTGTGTTATGTGTGTTAATTTTATATTTGCTCTCATGATTACATATGATTTCATGTTTTGATATAACACTAAATATTGAGACAATGAAAGAAAAGAAAATTAAGGAAATTTGAGATAATTGATTCGCCCCCCCTCTCAGTTATCTGCCTTGTTTTCAACAATTGGTATCAGAGCAAGGTTTCTCTAAACAAAGCATAATATCTTGAGGAAGATCTCAGAATCTCAATGGATGCATATGGTATGAAGGAACAACTTCAGTCCACCCTAGATGATCTTGAACAATGCCACCCTGAAGTCAATAATTTGAGAGAAAGACTCAAACAAGCTGATGAATTCATAAATGAGCCAAAAGAAAAACTTAGTATCTATGTGAAAAAGAGAAAGGAACTACTTCAAAAAATAGCTAATCAGAGTGAAATCAATGATACTAATGAAGATCTGAATGAGAAAAATAAGCTATGTGAGAAGCTGTCAAAAGAAGTCATTATGGTAAGGCATGAAATGGAATTAGGGGTTATGAGATTCACCCAAGAAATTGAAGAAAAAAGAAATATTGAAGATAATCTGAAACAATCCCTCAAGGAGAAAATAGAGGACTACCACAAAATGGGCAGAATAATCAGGCATCTTGAATCTGATCTTGAAGAAGCTAGAGACAATCAAGAATAACTTGAGAATCAGATAGACACTCTTAAACAAGATCTTCAAACTGCAAATGAATACAAAGAAAGATAAGCTCAACACAACTTGAAGTTCTTGTTGAAAGCCAAAAGAGGGTAGATGATAAGCGTGGCTTGGGATATGAGAAAGGTGAAAGCTCTAGATCCGGTCAAAAGAACTTTGGATCAGGAAATTAAAGAAACATGCCTAGAAGATCTCTAGTAAGGCAACCAAATGCCCAAAGATATCCATCCTTCAATGGATACTACTTCAATTGCAACAATTTTGGTCATAAAGCAACTCAGTGCAGGAGGAGAATGAATTAGAATAATCCATCCTTCTCCGGACAATGTTTTAATTGCAAAAGGTATGGTCACAAATCTCATGAATGCAGAAATATGCAAATAAATAATTCATTCAATGGTAGATGCTTTGCATGCAATAGAATGAGACATATGGCTAATCAATGTAGATCAAGAGTATATCAATCAAATAAGCAAAGAAATGTTGTATGTTACAATTGCAATAGATCCAGTCATATTGCCAAATTCTGCAGAAGCAAAAATCAGGATAGAAAAGGTCCGGTGGAACATGATAAGAAACAAGATAAGGGAAAAGGTAAAATAAATGCGGATGAATTTCAAAAGGAGATGAGCAAGATTTGGGTAAAAAGGAGTACAATGAATATTGGGGATGGATCCGCACTAGAATCCGGTGGTGATATTCCTTCCAAAAACTAAAAAGGGTGAGCTCTGGCTCAGGGGGAGTCACAGAGAAAAATAATTTCCCCCAGCCAGTCAGCTAGTGCCTAAATTCTACACATTGAGTAAACATCTGATGCTACAAATTAAAGGGTTCTCCAAAAAACCTCCAAATAACCTTCAGTCAAAATATGAAAGATCTGCATGAAGTTTTGCAAGATTTATAACCGCTCAAGTTAATTCGGTTCTGACAGCTATTTGGTAAAGCAGAATTTCACAGACAGATCTGTTATGATTCAAAATTGAAATGCTTTGATCTGCAGACCCATGACATGATTAAATAAAAGAAGATACGTTGTCAATCCTCACTGACAATGATTCTAAGTTTCGCGCAGTGATTCAAGAAAATCTCTCTCAAAACAGGGCAATCAGATAACTTAAGTTGTGCATTTATTACAAAAAGAAATTAGGGTTTGCGCAAGGATAAAAGGGTTCTTTTACTCATTATTTACACACTTGCACTCACGAAGAAGAAAAGAAGAGCTCTGCAAAGAAGATTCTACAATTCATTCAAGATAACTAAAGATGCCATCAGGGCAGTGACCGGACTGCATTCATCCGGTGGGTTACCCCCACTCAAATCTGTGAAGAACCAAACAGTAACTGAAGCCACCAGATCTAAATTTGACAAAAGAGCGATGACTATAGATGACATCATAGATCCGAATGTCAAGTTTGCCTCAATGATAATCAGCTACAAAATCTATCATTCGAGCAGGGAGAATTCTGTGTCTGGTACAACAATCTATGCTGCATATCAGATGTTGAGGGAAGATGCAGATTATGATCTATGCGAGATTCTTCTAAATTAGCTATTGGAGAACTTGCAGAAGATCAAAAAGGATAAGAAAAATTCCTTTAAATATGGTAGTCTAATACTGTGTCTATTCTTCTATTATATGAATGAACTACCTGGATCAAATGGTTGGGTCTGGCAACATGACAAACCCGTTGCAATTCAAATCAAAGATTACATGTATGGACTTGGTGATGCTCAAGCCCAAAACACATCTCTCTGGGGTTACTTCAAGAACTTCCAGAGCATGATGCAAGCCAGAGAGAGAATACCACAGTCCATAGTTGAGAAATACAAGGACACAGTTTTCTTTATGGTTGACACTGATAATGTCTAATGGAGGCAGTTAAGCCAAGAACTGTATGGATAATGCCTATGGGATATGAGGTCGATGAAAAAATCTTGGAGCTACATATCCAACACCTACTGAGCCAGCCTAAGGACACTGAAGCATAAAGATTTGGCACCTCTAAAGAGTTAAGTATAAAAATACATGTTGAGTTAAGACAACAGGAGATGAAGAGGAAAGTAAGAAAGGAAGTTGAAGAAATTGCGAAAAGATTTGGCTTATCAAAAGAGGCAGTAGATGCAAATAAAAAGAAAATGGAGAAGGTAGAGAAAGAGAGACAAGAAGCAAAGAAAAGAAACATTCCGGTGCAAGCCTCCTCTCGGACTAGATCTTCTAAGAGCTCTGCACCTGTCACTCCTAAAAGCTCAAAGGCTACCAAACTGGAAGTCAAGCCATCCGGAAAAAGTGAAAAGAGAATGAAGACCAAAGCCTCAAGAACATATACAAGCCATAAGGATGATGAAGAAACATAATCAGATGAAGAAATCAAGAAAATGAAGAAGAAGAAAACATCTGGGAAGTTCTCTGCTAGCAGAGATGAGGAAGAGAAGGTAGAGGAATTTGTTGAAAAGCCCACTCTTTCCATTGATAACATCATCAAGGTAGTTACTGTGGATGGGAACCTGTAGTCGGTGACTGAGTTCTATGATGCATACAGTGATGCTGACAAGAGAATTCTGGAAGAGGCTATTGTCAGGTACTTGAACATTTACAATAAAGCTTTCATTGAAATTATATCATTAATTCCTAAGAGCCGAGAAAAGGTACTTGAGTTGAGAAAAGAGAATGCAATGGCAAAAGACCTAGAGATCCGGGAGCAGATAACAATTTAGCTTTATCCTTCCATCACTCAAAAATAAATGGACATGATTTTCAAGGAGTGTAAGAATGAGTTTCGTAGCAAGGCAAGAATGAACAAACTCATGCTTGGGGAAACTGACCAATTAGCAAGAGAAACAAAAGATATCCTCTTGAATGCCTTGAAGAGATTCAATCTTCCTATAGTAGAGGAAATATATGAAGAACCTTCTACCATAGATGTTGAAGGATCAAATGATGTCAATGAAAAACCTTCTGACAAGGATGTTGAAGGATTAAAGAAAATAAATGAAGAAATCTCTGAGAACTTAGACTCCTCAGTTCCAGAAGAGGAAGTTCATGAAGCAGAAACACAGGTGACATCTCTCCTCCGGATCCCACTGCAGCTATGACAAACATTCCAGACTCTGAAACTAAAGGGGAAGGTAGAAAAGAGGAGAAGAAGATTCAAAGAAAAGAGGATAAAGGGGAAGAAGAAGAACAAGCAGAAAAGATTAATGACGACTGTTCTGATATTTCAAAAGGAAAGAAGTCTGAATCTCCAGCAAGCGACATTGTAGAGACAATAAAGAACTTCTTAGATAGAGAAATGATGGAGCTGGATGAACCTGAGCTATTTCAAGGACCATTGAATTTTGACTCTCTCTCTCCGATCCAGACAATGAAAATAACATCTTTTGCTCAAGCCAAAGCAAAAGAAAAACTCTTGAAATTTCACATGGAGGATTGTGAACTGTTGGAGATTACATCCGAAATGTTGGAGAAGATCATGCCATCCTATCAAAAGGATCCTTCGGCCTCACCATCCGGTAAAGGTCTGGAAGGAGTTTCTGGGAAAAAGATTCACTCAGGTGCAAGGACTTATTGCAAATGATAGGAGGACTCTAGATATTGGAATAAAGAGCCTTGAAAATGCTCTCAAAGACGGTGGGGACCTATTCAAATTTTGTCTAAATTGGCCTAAAGTGACAAAAGATATTGAGGAGAAAGTAAAAGAATAAGAAGAAAAACTGTCAAGCCTAGTTCAAAATTTTGACTCTCTTTCCTCCTCTTTAATGAATCAAGAATGCCAGGCTATTGTTATCATAAATGAAATAAAGAAACTAGACAAAGAAAAGAACAAAATGAACAAAATGGGTTAACTCAGAGGGATAATCATCCCTAAGCTAGAGGCAATGCATGAGGCCTTAACAGATTCTCAGACCACAGCCCGAAACAGTGATCCAGTAGATTTAAGAAGGGTAGAAGCATATGCATTTTTGTTGAGTGGTCACATCTCCATTTTGTATAGGATGAAGAGGAGCTAGGCCATAGAGTTTGTACAGTTGAAGACTATGTTTGCAGACATACTCAAGTATATGTAAGTTTATCTTATGATTTGTATGTACTTATGCGGCCATGTATAGAATAATTTTTGCAAAATTTTGGTATATGGATTCCACCCTTTGCCATTGATGTCAAAGGGGGAGTGAAGAGTAGTGAAAAATGTGGAGTCTAGCTAAGGGGGAGCTCCGGTAAAATAGTGCAAAAGACAGAGCATCAGCCAAGGGGGAGTTATTGCGACACTTAGGTATTTTTCACTAAGTGTTGCCATCAATGCTAAAGGGGGAGATTGTTGGCAAGAGACACTGTGTGGCTTCATAAGTGTTGTCATTGATGGCAACAAAGTCTATCCCACACATTCCCAGTACATAATATGCCTATACCAGAAGACATATTAAAGATTGTTTTGATCCAATAAACAAGAACAGAGTATGTAACAAGGTTCGACAATCAGTCCGGATCTCTCAGATAGTGTAACTCAGTAAGTTGCAGACTTGGACAAGTCAAGAGGGGTATTATTACTATTGTATTCCAAAGATTTAGCCTCCGGTGATAAAGCATGAAAATGATATGAGCATCTGAGTGTTGGGTTCCAGTCAGGCAGAGCAGACAGAGGAAGAACTGGACCGACAAAGTATCAGACTTCAATCCAGATGAGTAAGAGGTGTTGATCAAGCAATTTGTGGGATTATACATTGTTGGCCGACATGACTAATGGCTTCTATGCTGAAGCTTTTGATACACATCACAAATCAAGCATGGATTCGGCTGGCAGATCAATAACTTGTAAATATCTTAAGTGTTTTTGTTGCCAACTAGAAAGTTGATGAAAATCCTTAATGTGAATATATATACCAGATGGATTCCAGCATGTAGGTGTGTATGTTGAAGATGTGAAGAAATAAGGTGCAAAGAAAAATAGGGATAAGTGTGAGAACAACCATTCGAGTTCGGTATATGACTGAATAACAACATTGAACAAAGGAAGAATGAAGTGCATCAGATCAATATATTGTGCCTAACCAGAACTAAACTTTTGCATTTGTAGATGCTTCTCATCAGTTCAAACACTTGATTATCTTCTGTAAGTTTTGTAGACAGTGAGTCTCTTATAGGCAGTGTGCCTCTTGTGAGCAGTGTGCTCGGGCAGTAAGCCTTAATTGGAAAGTGCCATTTTGTACTCCTTTATTCTTTTAACAGAGAGTACAATCTTGGGTTAGTCACCTTGTGGTTTTTCCCTTAACAGGGTTTCCACGTAAAAATCCTTGTGTTATGTGTGTTAATTTTATTTCTGCTCTCATGATTACATATGGTTTTATGTTTTGATATAACACTGAATATTGAGATAACGAAAGAAAAAAAAATTAAGGAAATTTTGAGATAACTGATTCACCCCCCCTCTCAGTTATTTGCCTTGTTTTCAACACCCACAAGTCTACCTATGTGGGAAAATAGATGCTAACATTTTCAAATGTCCATCAAATATAAAATCCATAAGATCCATAAGCATCGAAGACCCCTCGCTGATCAATGTAAAAAACTAGAGTCTATCCATGCATTAATTCTTAAAGGAGATGTCGAAGCAAAACAACACCCCTCCATCTTTTTGACAAAGTAAATCAAGATATGCCATGAGCTTGTTCCAAAGCATGCCCAAACTCATCGCCAACCAAATCAAGATCCAAGAACACAAGATAATCCCTTTCATGATCCCATGCACTCTAAAGGTCAAAGCATTCACATTGAATACCATCCCCAAACCACAATCCTATCACCTTGGTTCAACCACCTTTGCTCGAGTTGGTCTTCCCATAAAAGAGCACATTACAAATACCACTAATTCCTACCTATCTAAAGATGGTTTTGTGTCTTGTTTCCAAAGTGACAAGTATCCTATTGAAAATTTAATGTGTCATGACATGAAATATCAAGGATAAAGATTATGCCTTTATGAGCAAGGAATCTTGGAGCCCATACATGTTAATGCAAATCAAGGATTTTAGGACATTGACCGCTAGTCTCATGATGAACAATCTAAAGGTTTTGGTAACACCTTTGTGCATCCTAAGGAAACATTTTCTAACATAAAAATAGGTTCCTCTTGTCAATCCTATAAAGAGTTTGTTGCCATCAACCATTTCATTAACACCACTATCCCTATCACCAACCTTGACCATCCATCACCTAAAATCACTGATCAGGATTAAAAAATCATACATTTATTTAATTATTTCCAAAGTGATGAAATCACAAAATTCATGGGATTCCAAGATAATATTTCCCCATGGGACCATACCATATAATTTGAAAGCGATTTGAATGCATGAGCATACAAAGCAAAGAGCCCACAAGAATCCAAAGATCACATGTCAAAAAGTGTTGAATACGATATCAAATCAAAATCAAGTCAAAAATTAAAATGGGCCAAAAAGGAAACATGGGTCCACCCATCACAAAGGAAGCACAAAAGCAATGCGGGTCCCAAAGAAAAAAGAAGCAATGAATCCAAGTGGAGTGTCCAAATCCACATCTCCAAAATCTAGTTCCATCTCCAAATCCTTAACTCCTTATCCCCCACCCAAAATCTAATCTAGCAATCCTAACTCCAAATCCAAAAATCATTATCCCTCATCCAAAATCCAATCCAATAATCCTAAACCCAAATTCAAACATCCCAATCCTAAGTCTAAAAATCTAAAATCTATTTGTGTCCTTAAATCCAAAAATCTGTAATCCAACAATCCCCCATCCTAATCCCCAAATCTAAAATCCAATAATCTAAGCATAACTACAAATCCCAGATCTTATACACCCAAGATCCCAAATCCAAATCAAAAGCTTAAAAATCCATCATCCAATCTAAAGAAAATTTAATTGCAAAATGCAAGATGGTGCGTGAACTTGTTGGTCCTAATTCTGCTTGGCCTTTGGACATTTACTCGTGCCTCCACAATCCCATCCTTCTATCCACCCTTTTTCTTCATAACCAAATCCATTGTCAAATGTACATCCACAATCACACCCCTTCAATCCAAGCTTTCGCATAATCACTATCCATCCTTCTTCCAACCTACCTTCCCTTCCATTTTTCTTGGTAGCATCCTCTAACATAGGGTCTATGATGGTACCATGTTACGATTGGGAGAAGCCAACTTGGTAATCAACAAGGTTTCTAACAATATCTATAGAATGCAATTCCAACAACATGGTCCATGTGCAACAGTTATTCAGAATGAGATATTATTAGCTCACCATGGAAACATACGCTTGAGTCCAAAAATCCTAAATACAAATCCATCCCATCTCAACTTCCAAATCTAAAATCCAAAAGATATAAAAAATAAAAAAAGCAAAAAAATCATAAACACGCAAAAAAATAAAAAAAAAGAAGAAAAACTAGAAAAATTAGAATAAAAAAGCTAAAAAATTAGAAAAAAAAGAAAAAAATAAAAATATCAAGAGAAAAATCATCCAATGGTGAAAATGATTTTCATGGAACCTTGGAAAAGTATCACGATGAAAACCATTCTCGTTTGTCATGCATAAATCAACTATCTGTGAGCACCATACACTTGGTGGCGAGCTTCTCCCATCCTATCATACCCATCCATTATATTTGCATTATCTATATCCATTCTCCCTTCTCACTTTTGACCTTGATAAGAACATGGACCCAATTTTGAAACATGCTTTGGACACTTCTTGGAATATCCAAATCTTTCATAGTAAATACTATAATGTATCGTCACAACCATTGCTATCTAGAGTTGGGCATGCTATTCATATGAGGCATCAACCTTGGAGGACACACCTTAAATCCCTCCATCAATCCATCCCATCCACTATCCACAATACCTCAATCATGGTATCAAATTCTCCCTTCACCCTTGTCTCTATGCTTGGTTGTCTAGGTTGTCATTGGTTACAAGCAAAAGGCTATCCAAATGCAATCCAATGTAACAATCCCATTTACCCAAAGCAATGTATCCAAATGCAAGCAATCCCAATCCACATAAATCTTGCCAAGCAATCTAACACATCACCAAAAGTATCTATTAGTTTTGTTCCCAACCTCACTACAAACTTTGATCAGCTCTAAGCAACCTATCATCGTTAGGATTTATTGTTCCCAATCCTTGTGTTGTTCTCGAGATATATTGTTCTAACATCAACAATGCTATCATCATCATCAATTAATCATTAGATTTTAGCTTTACTAGGGGAAAATTCTTGTTTGTCTTTGTATTATCTGTGCATGCATGCTTGCTTGTGTGTTTTATCATTTTATTTTGCATTTGTAACAATCCTTGCTACATATTGTCACAACAACATGATCTTTCATATTATGATGCTTTATGACATATGCTTGTTTGCAACCTTTTTTGGGTTAGTCCTTCATGCCTATGGCACAACTTTATCATGGTTCTTCATACTATGGTGCATCATGTCCTATGCTACACCAAAGACTAGGTTGCTCAACCTACTAGCATGTACCTAGCATCCACCCCATCCATTCGTATCTCCCTCCCCTCCATTTCTCATCTAAACTTTTTATCCTCAACATTCATCCTTTAACCCCTTCTATTCATTATCCCCAAATCCTTCATCCATCATTAACATCCACTTCTATCTCACATCTTTCTTCTCCATTCATCCCTAAGCATTTTTACTAACATCTTTCTCATCAATTTCAAGAACACAACCATGTTCTTTAAACCCACCTATCCTCTTGAGGGGGCATCCATAAGCCAAAACATTTTCATCAAAAGTCAATCTCAATGCTTGGTGCATGATATCACTAATGTCACCCCACCAAGTGCCTATATCTACTTTCTTTGAAATATTGTTACTTCTCTTAATTGTATCATCTAAAAGAGGGGCAAAATGTAGAAACCTAAATGCCACTGTCTCTAACATCACACATCGATTCGTCTTGCAATTCCAATGCTAACATTAATTAAATAAATTATATTTATTTAATTTATTAATCCGACCGTTCTCCTAATATTAATTAAATAAGTCACATTATTTGATTAATAATTCTAATAATTTCTTGACATTAATTAAATAAATTATGACTATTTATTTAATTAACTAACTAATTCATTCTAATGTTTCAACAATTGAATAAATCAACAAACATTGCTTCAAAAAAATAAATACATAATATTTATTTAATTTATCCTAAAATCTTCCTCAATCACTAGTTGATTAAATAATTTAGTTTATTCAACTAATTAATCATTTGCAAATTCCTCCACCAAATCAGCAAAGTCAACCTTGCACAAGGCTCCAAGCTTGCACAAGGCTCAAAAAATGGCCTTTTCAATCCTCACCCTCTATTCAATCAAGAAGATCTCCACCTTCCATCTCTTTCTAATCCTTTCCCTAATCATGTGAACCTATCACAAGATGTCACTTGTAGGCTTCTCATTCTTTGTTAGGAATGGATCAACACCCTCCACCCATTGCACAAGACCTAATCCTATCCATCCATCATCCCCATCTTAAATCTATAAATCTGCTATTCTCGAAGCCATTCCCAAGATTAGGAATTAGATGCAAAGCAAGGTCATGTTGTTGGAACGAGCAACCACATCATGACTCAACAACAATAATCAACTTGAGCACATCCCATATGGAAACAAGGTTTGTGTTGGTGAGGTTTCTTGTTTCTCTTTCATCTTTTGTATGCAAATCTTAGCTCAACTAGAATAAGATATGTGTTTTGTATGCATTTATCTATTTGTTTTATTCCACATTTTGATATACACATTACCTTTTGTAATAAAGTCACCCAGTGGCTTAGTGTTGCAAGTATGTGTAGTAGGTGTTGTCATTGATGTCAACAACCTTGTGTTGTCATTGGTGTCAATTGAATGAGCAGAGTTTAGGTTGTTACAATAGTATGAGCTGTTTGGTTGAATTATTTTGCTGAAGATGATTTGGTTGCTTTGAAGAGGTGTTGAAGATGTCAAGAACATGTCTTTATTCGTTGGTTTCCAAGTGCTTTTGAGAAAATTTGATTAATAAAGGAAACAGTGTGTTGAGGTGGCATTTTGATTTATAGAGTAGTGTTCTGGTCTTGCTCCACATTTCTTCTATATTGAATATCTATCTTTGCGGTTTGGATATGTTGTTTAGAGGTGTTAAGAGATGTTATATTTTAAATTTGGTGTTCTGGTTTGATGTGCAGAGGAAGTTGTGTTCACCGGTGTGTGGACTGTGTTTTTGAGCTTTGCAGAGGTGTCTGGGAGAAACTGTTTTACTCTGCATTTCTCTGTAGATTTGTTTTTGGCCTTGTGGTTCTGGATTTGTGCTTATAATGCTTTTATATTGCTTTCGTTCAAGGTGTTCGTGGTTTTGTGCTCCAGAAGTTGATTTCTAGAGATACAGTGCATGACAGAGATAGTTAAGTATGCTGATAAGGATGTGCGGCAGGTGAAAGTTGTTGCGGAGGAATTTGTTAGATTTTAGGATATTTCAAGATGTTTGTGGAATACTCTAGATTGTGTTGAATTCTTGCATGTGGTCTGCAAGTCATCTTTGGGTTTGAGGAAGTGTGTACTTAAAAGTTCATTGTGTTAACACAGGTTTGGCCAACCTTAGGTGTTTACACTAATTGTGGAGTTGCTTCGGTGATTGTAGAAGTGTGAAGTGGCATGCTTGGATGAATTTAGGTCCAAGTTAAGATGTGTTGTGGTCCGCCTTCATTCCTTTCCACCACGGGAATGTTTAGGTCTAAACCTAATTTGAATTTTCTGGGTTAAGGTGATTTGCCGACCTTGGAGAATGTTCTCAAGGTTGAAGATAGTATAAATAAGTGTCAAGGGATCATAATTGTGAGTGTGCGCGATGAATGTGATGTGAATAACAATGTGGTTGAATGTGTGGTGTAGTACAAGCTTTCATGTGTTATATTACTGGATGCAGTGAGCAGAAGGTGTCTATAATTCTTCAGTATGACTGTGAAAGTGTTGATGGTGTTGCGGTGGAAATCTCTGTTGCATTGAGATAGTTTTTTCCTTGGAACAATATTCTCTATCTTCTTCTCTATCTGGTAGTGAGCCTTTCCTTTGGGCAGTGAGCCTATTGTTTTTTAGTGTTGATACTACTATATATTGTGAGCTAATCCTCACTGTGGTTTTTGCCCTTCTTGGGTTTTCCACATAAATCTGACATTCTCTTGTGTTTGTTGGTGAGTTGATTCAGTTTCTGTTATTTGCTTTCATGCTTAATCATCATAACAGTTTAAGGCCTAATTGAATTGATGTGGATTTAAATGTGTTAGGGTTTCAAAATTATAAGTTACAACTGATTCACCCCCCCTCTCAGTTGTCTTGTGCATTCAACACTTAGTGGTGTGTTGTAAGAGGTAGTTTTTAAACTATTGTCAATTACATCTCTCAAACTCTATATAAGGAGATGAACCTCTTTACAAAGACACTCCAATATGTTATGATATCACATTATGTTATTGTCTATATACCTTGAATGTGCTCATTGCTCTTTTTTTAATTGGATCAACCTAGATTAAGCTTAGGGAAATTTTAATTTCCTTTGCAACATGAAATCAAACATTAATAATGTGAAAAATTCAAGCAATTGATTGGTCATTTATAAAAAAACATTGAAACTCAATGATTGTTTTAGTAACTTGTCAAGAAATAAATATAATATTGTAGATTGACCATCTCACCTAGACAACATTTATGGAGAGTAAAAGATGAAAATATTTGTGATTAATTGCTATCTATTTGGATACAAAGAAGTTCATAGCAATTATGGAAGGAGGGAAAAATAAATTGATATGATTGGTCATTTAAAAAAAGTTGAATTGAATGTAAAAAAGTTGCACTATAATATTGCATTAAAAAAAATACATAGTATAGCCAATACAGAGTTAGACAAATAATTTTTTAAAATTGTTGTTACTATTTTATTTTTGGTGCAAATAGAGAGGGATCTATTGGGCCCCCCATCAATTCCATATCAAAAAACTACTAAAACAAAAGTCCAAAAAGGATCAACATAACTACAACACCAATTTGTGTGAGATTAGAAAAGAAGACAAGAGCGATGCAAAAACCCAAGAACAGTATGAACCAAACCACACCCAGCTAGGAGTATAAAGATAAACAAAATCCCCAAAAGAATAGAAACATGAAAACCCAAGGCCCAACGAAGTCGAGCCTAGACCCAACAATGAAACTGCAAAATAGAAGGGAACAAAACATAGATTTAAAGGCGAGCCACCCCATATCCACTGACACCACCATCCACCATAACCATTAGGCAAAGATTCATGCACCCAAACATCATGTTCCCGCCTTGAGATGCTATAACCACTTGCTTGAAGGCCAAATTGACTGCACTACCTAAGTTAGCGAGGGAGTCAATATAGACCCCATGAATAATCTCCTAAAATTTTCTTTTGCAAATAAGACTATCACCAACCAATATTGGGAGGTTGAATGTAATCACCACCTCTAAAGTCCCATTATTATGAAACACAAGCAATGTCTTAACCACCATCTGAAGATCATTATAAAATGAAGATAAATTATAGAAACCATATCTCAAAGCCTTAACTTCTTCCTACAAAACCCTAAAATTAACTTCTCTCGAGGAAATCATCAACACCTAGAAAGCATCTAAGCCAATAGAAGCCACAAACTCATCCTTGGCAATGGGCATCACCCACCCCTAAAAATGGTTTAACAAATTGTATGGACAACACTATTAACATAAGATACTGCTAATATAAAAAATTCAAACATTTGATTGATTGATCAAATATAAAAATATCGAATACCACAGCCTCCTTGCTCGCCAACAACAAAATTGTCTCCCTATATACCTGCTAAATGTCACTTGTCATTTTCGCGTTACTAAGATAGCACATAATTTTTCTGTGACAAACGGTTTACAATATGGCGTGCACATTTTTGAGGATCTTAAAGAAATCGTCGCAGGTTCAAACCTCCACCAACAGATTATCGCCTTTCTTAGCAATCGGAACAAGATTTTTATCAAACGCCACTGTTCCTCCGCTGGAGGTTCGTAATTTTCAGTTGATTACAAAATCAGAAGTTCCCTTCTGGCCGATTTGAACCGTTTTAAGTCTCAATCACAGCATGCTTTAAACAAATCTGCCAACTAAAAAAGTACTGTACACAAATAATATGAGGAAACCATTGTTTTTTGTCCTAAGCCTCAAATCATAGCATTTCTTATAATTAATAATTTCATTCGCTGAGATTTTTGTGATTTTTCTTTTTAAAAGATTCACATGCCTAGATAAATATATCTGGAAACAGCCGTGTTCATATCCTCTTTCTTTATCTACGCCTGTCTAACTTGTTTACTATTTTCTGAGGGATAATTGATCATATGATGAATAGGATTTTATAGATAATGCATTGCAAGTTATTGTACTGTATTTTATTTCTTATTTGTTAAAGGTCATCACCTTGTTGTAGTGTGGGGATTTGAACTTGAATCAACGTTCTTGTGATTGTACCGTTTTATTAGGATATAGTTAATTGTATATTAGCTTGATGGTAAGTTTTTTATTTTATTTTGTAACTTTGCAATTTTAATTTGCTGCAGAGGGTTGGATTTATTGGGCTTGGAAATATGGGGTTTCATATGGCCAATAACCTTCTAAAAGCTGGATACAATCTTCTTGTGTATGACAGGTGTGCGATTTCATTTGTGGTTATTCAAACCTTTGGTTTATTGGTGAAATGTCCAACAATTTGGGCCCTGTTTTAAATTAAAAATTTAAAAGCATTAGCCGTATATACCTATATGTTGCATCAAATCAAAACTTAAAGCTGTAACATCAAGTCCATGCTCAAGTGTAATATCTAACTTGAACACAATCAAGTGTCTGCAATACATATAGCAAACAACATAATGTCCAGGGGTGTATGATTATTGCCTAGACTCTAAAATATGGTGTAAAAGGGAGCTGCATTACGACTGGCCTTTAATAAGGTGAGATTTGCTCTGTTCTCTAGGGTCATTACAGTGAAAAAGTTTGTAGTTCTGTGCTTACTTGTATAGGAAATGTTTAGGAGACCTACTATGTTTGTTGATTGTTTTAGTTTTATTTTACTCTTTCTCCGGAGTTGTTTTGATTGAATGTATGAACTTGAGGTCCGATCTTTTAACATGCTATTCCTACCTATTTTACACTGCATATAAAATTTACACTGGATTTATCACGAAATGCACCATATTCTTGTTCCTCTCTCTTGAAAGGAGATTGGAGTCAGTAGTCACTTTAACTTGCCCCCTTTTTGTGAGTTCCTTTTCAGCAGCAGTCATGATGAATATGGCGATTATCAACCGTAACATATGTACTGATCCACTTTATGCATAAGAGTCCAAACAAAAATCTTCAGTTCTTTTAGCATCTTTTGTGCTTACAGTTATCCTTCTGACTCCATTATGCCATTTGTTGCAAATTTTCAAGGAACAGTGCATCTAAAAGTTGCGAGAATGGGTTGTTTTTTGGGTTGCTAAGTAAAATGGCTAATATTCAAAACCTAGTATTGCCAGAGTCATAGAAATTAAAGTGTAAATATTGTAACCTATGGAGTCACAAGATACTAGTTATCACTGAGGATCAGGAATGTGACAGAATACTGTTAGGCACAGAAGCTAGGCCTATTAATCATCCAGTTGACTTTGACAGACATCATATGGAAGCCTTACTGTTTGTCAAGTTGTCAGTCTCAAATAATTTAATCCTTGAAATCTGAAGTGCTACATCTGCACATACCTTGTGGGATAGTTTGAAAATTAAATACCAAATCTTTGAGAAAAGTAGAGTACTGTATTTTAAGATTTTGTTGTTTCTTACTAAATGGCATGAGGGTGGGTCTCTGTCAAAGCATCTTAAAAAAATCAAAGATCTTAGGCATCAACCCATTGTGATGAACAAACCAGTGGGCAAGGAAAATATGGTTGCTTTGATCATCAATAGCTTGCTGGTGGAGTGTCTAAACTTATTGGCAATAAGCCAGACTTTGACTTTTGCAAGTTAGTTCATAGTTCATACTTGTTGCAGAAGGAATGATGAAAAGAGTAGATGAGTGAAGTTTCTTGTGGGAGTTTAAAAAGTGCACTTGTTGCATGGTCTTAGGGTACAAGCCACAGTTTTCTTACTTCCACTTCACAACCATAGAGAAAGGTACAATGCTACTATTACCAGAAATTTGGGCATATTAAAAATGATTGTACAAAAAGACAATATGATCCATCCCACAAGCAACCGAATGAAGCTAATGAGGTGGATTCGACTGAGGAAGACCACGATGAGTTCACATTGATGGCTTTTCAAACAGTGCTAAAAGCAGTTGTTGGTTCTTTGATTTAGGTGCATCTAGACACTTCATGTGTTGAAAGGATTGTTATGTCAAGTTTACTGCTAATAATAGTCATAGGGATTTTGTTTCGCTTGATGATAGCAAGTCATTGACAATAAAAGGGATAGGTGATGCTGGAATTGCACCCAATAATTACATCAAACTTCTAGTACTAAATGTTAGGTATGTTCTAGGTTTGAAGAAAGAATTGCTCTCTAACCAAATTATAGAAAATTCTAACAGTCTAGTTCAGTTTTGTGGGATGGAGTGCATTGTTTGTAATGTAAACCAGGATAAAGTAATTGCTTGAGGCATTAGGCCAGGTAGTGTGTACCAAGGCTTGTACAAACTGGTTGATCCTATTTTGCATGCTACATTGGAGGAACCATGGTCCAATTATAAATCTAAGGAGGTCAAGACAAAAGCTAGTATTGTGGCACCACTAATAGATGTACCTTCTAGTTCATGGGTGTTCCAATGTGTTAGCCTTTGGGTGGTTCTTCTCCACCTATGTTTCAACAACGTAGAATTGAAGGAGTCTCCATTCCAGCTGAGATTTAGGCTATATAGAATCCATCTCTAGTCAAGACTTTGTCTCCACAACATTCACCTTTTATGCTTTGGAGGCCTTAGTGGTACTTTGTGAAGGTGAGCCTAATGTTGACATCACCAAATCAAATGTGTCACCTCGGAAGATAGGCAAACCAATTGATAACTCTGCAGCAAAGCATGTTCTTTATGCTTTTTTTGCATATCTTTCTCTAGTGCCTATTGTTATGAAGGTTGCTCATGTAGATATTTCTCCTTGTTTCTACACATCTTGTAATTTAATGATTAAACTGTAACAATAATGTACACAATCTTAGGAGTAGTAGGATAATATTTTATATTTTGTATTTCCTAGCTACACTAGAAGCTAAACAATCATCTGGAAGATGAACTGAACAATCATTTTCATGTTGTTAAATATGTACATTGTATCACATTTTTTATAATTGTAAATTTTGGGAAATTGAATTCACTGCATGTAAAACTGTAAATAATGTTTACAAATGTATTATTAACATGCTAGAACTAATTTACACAATTGGAAAGAAAGAAAAAAAGGACAAAAAATAACTAACTTGGAAACCTGAAATTCCTCAAATCTGGTCTTCAAATCTGTTATAAACTGCTGCGTGAGCTTAAGTTGTGGACATCTAGGGTTAAATAGGGAAAAAAAAACTGCATTTTTTGAGTGTTTTTTCTATGTCCAAGCTGCATTTGTGCATTTGCTATGTGTGGGCAAGTTTCATGCTTGGACTTGTTGATGTAATGTGAGTACTTGCACAAGTTTCATGCCACGGCTCACCAAAAACTTGTTTATAGTCATCAACAAGTTTACATGGCAAAAACTTGCAAAACAAATTTTCTCGTGAGACCTCAACACCGAGTACTCTATGACTTTCTATACTATTGTGTAGCATACAAATTGGAGTTGACTCATACTTAACAAATACATCCGGTCTTCAATGTATCTTATTTGAAGAAGGTAATTATTGATAAGGCTCCAGTTTAGACAGTTATTAGAGCTCGTTGAAGAAGGAAGGATTAGTTTGGATTTTGAAGTAGTTATCAACACAAGGATTATGGCCCCAAACTAGGATGATCACAAATATTTCTTCAAATGGAAGAACTAGCCAAGAGAAGATGCTAACTTGTGAAGATGAAGGCTTCTTCTAAAAATAACCATTGTTGAGTGTTGATGACAACACAAAATTTTGAATACCATTTTGGAGTCTTGGCTGCTGTACCTGAATAGATATTGTTGGGTTTCATTGCTGCCATACTGTAAGAGGGTGCCATACCATTCAGTGCCAGGCATTTTTCCTTGCTGTAGTCTTGTCTGCAACTAGTCATACCACTTCAGTAGCAGAAGTATCTTCTAGGCGTCTCGATTTAGGTTTTCCAATTGCTCTATTGTTGAACAATATTATTATTGCTGCTGTATGTTTACATTTCTGGGTGGTTGTTGAGTATTTGGCTGTATGTCATGTCCCCATTTCCGGAGTGATCTCACATGGAGATGATGATTAGCCTATTCACCATTCCCGTAGGCTAATTCACATGGTAAGGGAATGATTTTGAGTTTGAGCTTGGTTTTTGAAGATCAAAATAATAATATTGGCTCAACTAGTGATTTTTATTGTGTTTTGGCTAAGTGTTGCTAAGTAATATTGTTTATCTAGCTAAAATATCAAAGTTCCTCTAGAGGACAGAGAAAGGGAAAATTGGAAAATACAATATTCAAACTGTGTTTTCATCATTGGATCGATTGGTGCCAAGTGGACAAGGAAAAACGAAATCTTTAATTACATTTTTCTAATATCTATTTGCTATTGAGTTCTAACGCCAAGGATGAGTGTTTGCATAGTTTGATGTGCCATTCGCCCATATGGAAAAAGCAAATTCAAATAATACATTGGATCATGTGTCCATTGATTGGGAGTTGGGAGTTAAAATATCAATAAGAGGTGGATTGCATTGGATCAAGCGATTGGTGCATAGGATCATGAGCCAACGATTACAAGAACAAGGCATATTTTCATTGCTAAAGGTGCCAACGGCCACTAGGAGGATCGACACCCATGAAAGAAGGTAAATTTTGAAATAAAACTTGTATTATTGCTCATAGGAATCGGCGCACATGGGAAGAAGCGATTAGAGGAAGAATTGACACCAATACATGAGGTGAATTTTATTAAATGAAATGCATTTGCTGTTGTGGAATCGCCGCCCAGCTAAGAAGGAAGATTGTTATTGATAAAATAATATATTAAATGCTTTGATGCTAGCCGCTGCCCAAGGAGGTATTTCATTTCAAAATGTATTTCATTCTCCAAGATGAATTCCAACGCCCATGAGGAAAAGATATAGTTTTTTTAAAAAAGGTGGTTACTGGTTAGAGTTTGTATCTCATTCAAAATTGTTCAAGAAGATGAATTCTCATTGGTGGACTTCAATCAAATGGTTAAATCAAGCAAATTGGGACGCCTAGCCAAGCTCAAGGCTAAATAGCACCATTTGTCTTCATTTTGCAACTTTTGATCATATGGTAAGCTTTCATACTTCATGTTTTATTGCTGGAAATTGCATTTTTCAGTCAATTGTCAAGGTGATGCTCCCTTGGTTGATGTGGTGATGATCCAGTGTCATTGTATGAGATGATATCATGCAGATTTCATCATTGTTCTTGAATTGCAGGTTGATATTGAGATGTTGGGAGAGTATTTGCATTGCATTTGAAGCCCTTGGTTATTGAGGACGACCACCAAGGTAGTCGATTTGACAATAAGTGTGATTTGTGTGATTTTTGACATCATTTGCATGGACTGAGTTTATAACAGCAAGCTGGAAAATTCATTTACAGGGTTTTTAGGTTGGATTTGTGAAGACAATTGGATTTGAAGACAAACAAGCATCATTGGAAGCATTCCCAAGCCAATCGCTCAGTCTAGGAGCCAATCGCTTGCCTTTGAAGAGGGTTTTTTTTATGAGTTTTGTTAACATCTTCATTGCTGGAAATTATCAGTCATATCAGCAGTGTAATAGCAGGATATAAGGAGTTTTCAGACTTGATTGGAGCTATTTCAAACCCTAAGTTGAGCTGAGTTGATGTGTTGGACATTCTACTTGATATTGGCATTGATCCTCTAGGGTTATTGATGTAATTTGATGCATATTTGTACATGTAATAAGGTCTGATATAAAACAGTCATTGACTGTCATAAAAACCAGCCAATAAGCATTTGTAATTTTCATATTTGAAGGCTTCAATAATGCAAGGTGTTTGGGTATCTATGTGTTCATATGTTTGTTGATGTTATTTGGCATTTTGTTGCTCATTTTTAAAGTGAATTTGAAGGAAAAATTTCAGTCATCATTAGTAGGGTATTTTAGAGTGGTATCAGAGCTTGGATCCTACTAGCCTATGGGTTATGAGCTACTACATTGATCTTTTGCCGTATCATTATAGAAGAAGAACATGTACAATGGGAGATAGAAGGCATGCTAATCTGCATGAAGACATTGATAACATGTTGAGAGAGATGGTTGATGATCAACGTGAGATGGAAGAACAACAAAGTGAGACAAATCAGAATATTTTGAGGATGTTTCAAACTTTGATGAATAATAGGAACAACAATCAGACTAATCCAGGTAATCAGAATAATCAGGATGCTAGTAGTGTAGCAGGATCACCTCGTGCAAGGAGGACACACACACCTACAGTTGATAGACCTATGCAGCCTACTTTTCTTCCTAGAGAAGATGAAGTAGATGAGGAGCCACACCTACAGTTGATAGACCTATGCAGCCTACTTTTCTTCCTAGAGAAGATGAAGTAGATGAGGAGCCACAGGTTGAGGAAGAGGAGATTCCATTTGGTCAGAATTTGATATCTTTGGTTGATGAGTATGATTCACTTCCTGAGCATGTGAGGAATAGGATCAACCTCAACAATTTCATAAGTCAAAAGTGGGAAAGTCAAAGAGGTAGAGTTGAACGTCCAAGGCCAAGAAGAGCACAACCTACACAGCCGAAGGAATACAAGGATGCATTGAATAAGATTCCTCTCCCTAGTTTTGATGGCAGTGGCAAGCTAAGTGCTAGAGCATGGGTGAATAAGCTGGACACTTTTCTTACACTCAAGCCCATTAGTGAGGAAAAGGCTATACATTTTGCTACTATGCATTTGGAGGGTCTAGCATATGAGTGGTGGCATCATGGACTTGTTTCACAACATCATAACAGGATCACTTCATATGATGAGTTTATTAATAAACTCATTACTAGGTTTGACCGCAAGGATGTGGAGGTCTACTACCGTGAGCTTGCATAGTTGAAACAGAGTGGTAGAGTGGATGCATATGTCAATGAATTTCAAAAGATTGTGGTTATGGTTCCTGACATGACTGATAGGAGGATTACTATGTTGTTTGTTGAGGGTTTTGAATGATAGGATAAAGGGATTGGTCAAGGTACACAAGCCAACTACACTTGAGGAGGCCATTGAATTAGCACTTGATTTGGATACTACTCCTACGTTCACTCAGAAGAAAAGTTTCTTTAAGGGCTCAAGTTCAAATAAGAAGAAACCATTTCAGTCTAAGCCTAATCCTTCTACAGTAGAGAGATGAATTGAGAAGGAAGAAGCTATGCTTTTCTTGCAAGCAACCATGGGAGCCAGGACATAGATGCCTTGGGAAAGGCAAGGCACATCTCATTGAGGTATTTTCAGATGATGATAGTGATGCACATGAGGATATAGGTTTGGATCATGATGAGGATCATTCGGAGCAGCCTACATTGGAGTTTGATACAGGTGGTGGTACAGGCCCAGTGACTATTGCTTCTATTTCAGGTGTTCCTAGGTATCATGCCTTTTGTGTGAAAGGAGTTATCAAGGGATAACGAGTCATATGTTTGGTGGATAGTGGAGCCACGCATAATTTTATTGATGAGGGTTTAGTCATGAGACGTGGTTTACAGGCTGAGGATTTTCCAGGATTCATAGTTGCAGTTGCAGATGGTTTCACTATGAGTTGTCAGAAGAAGGTTTCTCAGCTTAGCATTCAGATGGGCGACTATACATTGACAGATGACTTCTATATGGTTAGACTTGGACAGATTGATATTGTTTTGGCAGTACAATGGTTACAGTCTCTTGGCCGCTACATTCAGGTCTTCTGAAGGTACATGGTAAGGTGTTTGGTGACATTCCTCTAGGTAGACCACCAGATTGTGGTTTTGAGCATGTGATTGAGCTTGAGGATGGGACCAAGCCCATCAATATTCCACCATATCGTCATCCGCAACACTTCAAGATTGAGATTGAGAACACAATCAAGGAGTTGATTGATATGGGACACATTCGGCCTTCATCTAGTCCATTTGCTTCTTTTGTGGTGTTGGTGAAGGATGGTACTATGCGGATGTGTATTGATTACAGAGCTTTGAACAAGAAGACAATCAAAAACATGTACCCTATACCCAGGATCGATGAGCTACTTGATGAGCTACATGGGGCCGTGTATTTCTCTAAGATTGATCTTCGTTCAGGCTATCATCAGATTTGTGTCCGTGAGGAGGATATTTCGAAGACAGCATTTAGATGCCACTATGGACATTATGAGTTTCTTGTCATGCCCTTTGGTCTTACTAATGCACTTGCTACATTTCAGTCTTGCATGAACCATGTGTTCAATAAGCAGTTGCGTAAGTTTTTGTTGGTATTCTTTGATGATATTTTGATATATAGTAAGACATGGGAGGAGCATCTTCGACATCTTGATGAGGTACTTGGTGTTATGGAGATACAATCATTGTATGCCAAGGCTTCTAAGTGTGAGTTTGGACTGGAGGAGATTCTCTATTTAGGGCATGTGATTAGTGCTAATGGAGTGAGAGTACACGAGGAGAAGATCAAAGCAATACAGAATTGGCCTATTCCAAGGAACATTTTTTTAGTTGAGAGGTTTGTTGAGTCTTTGCAACTATTACAGGAGGTTTGTTAGAGGTTTTTCACAGTTGGCAGCACCATTGACAAATCTCACTAAGAAGGGCGCATTCATTTGGTCTATTGAGGCACAGGCTACTTTTGATCGACTCAGGGAGGTGATGAGTACTACTCTAGTGTTGGCACTACCTGATTTTACACAGTCCTTTGTACTTGAGTGTGATGCATCAGGTGAAGGTATTGGGGCTGTATTGATGCAGAATAGGCATCCCATTGCATTTGAGAGCAGGAAATTGAGGGATGTGGAGCGCCTATATTCCACCTATGACAAGGAGATGCTTGCCATTATGCATGCTTTGGCAAAGTTTCGTCAGTACTTGGTAGGTGCGAAGTTTGTGGTGAGGACTGACCACAATAGTTTGAAATACTTCTTAGAGCAAAAGCATTTGAACAAGAGGCAACAAAAATAGGTCTCTAAGATACAGACATGATTTTGACATCCAGTTCGTGAAGGGGAAGAAGAATATTGTAGCGGATGCACTTTCCAGGAAGCCTACTATTTGCTCTTTGAGTGAGATTTCAGTTGATTGGAAATCTCAACTATTAGTTGAGTATTCCAAGTCTACTTTTGCATGCGAGATCATGGATGGTTTGATTCAGGATGATAGGTATAAGGTTGTTGATGATGTGATATATTATAAGGACAGGATTTTCTTGGTACCTGAGTCAAAGCTTAAGCAACAGATATTGAGAGCCATTCATGACACACCTCTAGCAGGGCATCTAGGTTTCTTCAAAACCTATAGGTAGGTTCGTGAGAGATTCTCATGGAAGAGTCTCAAGGATGATGTATTGCAGCATGTTAGAGAGTGTTTGACTTGTCAGCAGAACAAGTCTGAGCATACTTTTCCCTCTGGTCTACTTCAGCTATTGCCTATTCTTGAGCAGAAGTGGGAGAGTATCTTGATGGATTTCATCACAGGTCTTCCGAAGGTACATGGTGTTGGCTAACAGATTTGTCCTTATTCTGAAAATGGTTTATTTTGACTCTATACCCCTCTTTGAAGAACAAACGAGTTAGGCAACAAATGGGTGAACTCTTTAAATCAGTTCCCCTCTGAATTTAGGTACAGCTCCCTTTAAGATTTTCAATGAATTTAATCAATTCAACTATCCAAATGTACTTTTAACCAGAAAATGCTGAAGGCAAACTGACATTCATACATAACTATGTTATGAATGCGGTAAATTTATACAACAACAGTGTGTAATAGAATGCACAGATTCTACTTTTGATACATTCAAATACATGAACACATACATGTGAATTTGCTGAACCAATAAATAATAGAACACATATGAGGAATTGTCCAATAAAAGAGCAATTACCAGATGAAAGGAGATTTCACACAGAAAATCTAACTCCAAACACTCAGACACACAGATCCAAGTAAGCAGTAATTGTTTCTTCTTTCCATTCACAGATGAAAAATTTCTCAGACAATTATCACATAATGTAAAACTATAAAACGGTTTAGCTAAAAATTCCCTTCCTTCTTTCTTTTCCTAACTTTCTCTGTCCTTACAAAGATTTTAAAAACCTATATATATGAATGTCTTAATCATGTCTTTGAGTAAACCAAACCCAGAGTTAACATAACTCTGACTCGTAAGGGATTTAGTTTATAACAACTGATTTTAAAGATCAAGATTTGTCGAAAATAACATAAAAGAGAAACAGAAATAAAGAAAGCGAGCCCACGAAATCATGACTGGGACAAAGGATTTGCATCTCTAGATTTGTCATCAGTGGTCTGGGAAGCACGTTGGGACTTCCACTCCTGAAAAGCTGCAACGAATTCCTGAATCTTCGGGAAGTTGGGAATACCTATATGTTTCATTCTTGACTTCCAAACTTCCTTTTCCCTTCGCATTTTCCCAAATTTTTCTTTGTGTTCTGGAAGTGCGTCGATGCAGAGGTAAAGTAGTGACTCAACTTTAGAAATCCTGGAGAAGTCCTCAATTAAAATATTGTCATTTTCTCTGACGAAGCCGATTTTATCTTTGAAAGATTGGACCACTGCATCGACATCTTCCACTGGTTTTCCATCATCTTTAATGTATTTAACATCAATACATTGCAAGTCATGTTGCAGCGATTGAGTGAATTCTGTTATCTCCTTAATTAACTTTGAAAGTTCAAAACGTCCTTGCCGGGATATGGAATTCCTCCATTCGATATTTTTCTTGTTCACATATAACAAATCCTCGTCCAAACCAGTCAGGCTTTTTTCTGTCAAAAACTTCGCCAGCCCATATTTCTGAACTTCATCTATTTGGTTTATTACATTCGCCCACTTACCTTCATCTTTCGCCCAAACAGCAACCTGTGCTTTAAGATCCTCAATGGTGGTAGCAGTCAGATCATATATGCTCTTGAGCTCATGAATGTATTCAGTTCCTTTTTGTTCAATGTTATCCAACCAACTGTCAAATGTTTTTGCACCATTTTGCTTCTGTGAACTTGATCCAATAACTTCTGGTTAACAGGTGATTTCGGGTCAAAAGACAGGGAGAGCTGTGAGATTGGCTGCGGGTTAGGGTTGTGAATAGCATCAATGTACTCTGCCATTGAACGCAGAGTTTGCTTTAACTCCCTCTTGTCCTTTTCATCTTTCCAGGTTCGACTAACCATTCTCTTAGTAGATGCTTCAAGGTGGTGGACATCTGCAGCTCTGGAAGCAGCACCGAGATCCACTTTCTCCACAGTGAAATCGTGCACTGTTGGATCCTGCACTTCTTCCTCTGTCACTGGCTTAGCTATTTCAGCACTCCAGTTACCAGTGTTTGGATCAATGTTTATTCTGGATGTCGTCTTGAGTTTCTTGGACTTGGGGGTTTTCTCCAAACATTTGCTTACCATGTCCTCTAAAGGGACGAAAAAAGGAATTACCTTTTTCTTGTCGGAGACAGAACTCTCTAGCCACTTTGGTGCAGGGGCTGAGGTTGTCTTCTCAGGGTTTAATCCATCAGAGGATACATTTGAAATCATCAATATTTCAGGGGTCTCTAGAACGGTCCCTGACTGTGACCCAGTGTCAACTTCCTCTGTTCTGTGTGGACTTAACTCCTTGTCACCCATAGGTTCTTCTGAATCTTCCTCTGAATTCAAATCAACAACTATTGTTTCAGAAACCTGTTTCTTTCTTTTCCCTTTAGTCCTCAACCTGGTAACACGAGAGGGTAAGATATCTGTGAGGACTCTTCTGGACCTCTTAGTGGTAGGGCTTCTTTCAGTTGATGGCTTGGAAGCACCTGCACCAAAGATAACAATAGGTTGGTTAGAAGAGTCTATAGGAAGTGAGGATCCAATCATTGAAGTGATTTGTTGGGCATTTCTATCCTGAAGCCCTTCCTGTCTCTTTTCCTTCAACCATTTCTCAGTTCTCCTTATCACTGGAAGAGTTTTAACTTCAATTCTATCTTCCTCCTTTTTGCTCCAGTCAACTTCTGGAATGGGTAATTGTTTTACTTTTTCAAACTGTGGGTCAACCACCTGTTCTTCATTATCAATAATTCCAGAAATATCCATGTTTAAATTGAGAGTAATTATCTGCCCCAAAGAAAACCTACACCACAGCCTTCTCCTGACCTCAAATTCATCTGGACAGTCTTCCCAGTAGTCCTTTAGTTTAGGAATATGTGAAAGCCCTGTTCCAGGGTCTAGGTTATCTCTAACAAATCCTTTACTGTCGAATTGAGTCCTGGCAGTGAAGAACTGAAAATTGAACCTTTTAAGGTTCACCTCCAAATTCAAGGCATTAGATTTTGATTGGCATGAATAATGCCCAAGTTCAATAGGAAAAGAAATACCAAAACCCTTTTTTGATGAGAATTTCTTATCAACATGTGCCAGCTGTCTACATACATCCATCAGCACGAAACGATCAAACACATATCTAGGTAACTTCACAGGTTCACCATCAAATCCAACTCTGACGTAAGTGAACTCGGAAAATTGAATGAAGAAGCTACCATAGATGCTAATCAGTTGCATTGCTTCACTGGACATTCTTTTACCCATATTTTCTGCCAGTTCATAAGTCATTTTCCCAGTGAAGACATCATTAACCCTTTTATAATTTTCATAGCAATTCCTTCTCTGCAGCTGTGAATAATATTCATAAATCTTACTATTCTCAGCTATGGGTGCATGGGGTAGGTCAAACCACTCTCTTGTAGATGCTAGACGATAGAACAGGTACGAAGACATATAGAAATCTCTGTTACCCAGACAATTACTCAAACCCTGATGTAGACAATCAGCCACTATTTCGGCCCAATCTAAATATTGTTCCCCTTGAATGATGACTTGTATGAAAAAGTACATCCAATCCTCCCAATAATAGGCATGCTGACTGCCCCTCAGTCTGTGTAACAATACCACAATATCCCTCACTTCTTTAATCAAATGATCCTTAGTGAGTGGCCTGGGCAACCTTGAACCGCCCTTCTGAAATTTCAGCAGCCAGTTTCTCGCTATTACACTTTTGTAAGTTGGTTTCTTCTCCGAGAAATACCCATGGGAGGAAGTAATGTCAAGGCTGGAATACGCCTCTTTAGGCGGTATCTTCATCACAGACATGAGGGTTTGTCTATTGACATGAAATAACACATCACCGCTTGCATTTCTGATGCACCTACCCTGGGGGTCGTACCTATTCATACACTCTTGAACCAATTCTGGGCACAGTATAGCCTGAGGAAAAGCTGCGGCTTCAACTAAGTCGCTATCTACAATTTTCTTCATTCTAGGGGTTTGAACAGGGTTTCTAGTTCTTTCTTTGAATTCTTCTAAATCGTATTGAACCAACGCAGTATCTCCAAATTCAGGGTGAGAATAAATAAGACCAGGACCATGTTCATTCCCCAACGATGTAGATTTTAAAGCCATACTTGGAGGATTACAATGAAAAACACTTCAAATTTTGAAAATAATGACAGAGACTCAAGAGATTCTTCTTTCCAGCTAAGAAATAGGAATAGCACATAGGAGGAACAGAGCTCACCTTCAAGATATCTGAATTTACTGTGAAATTTGAGTAATAAGAACCCTATACTTCCTGCGTTATTCTCCTCGGCGTTGCACAGTTTGTTTACTCGATGAATCCGGCTTGTTCTTAATTAACAATGGCATTAACCAGATTGAATAATTATCACTCGGAGTAATACGTGCTGGAAATATTTGAAAAGACATAAATTCTGACCTTTTCATTAATAGCAAGTGTTATTCACGCGCCATCATGATGTATAATGATTATCCGTAACCTCCGCCAAATTAGAACTCTCGGTTTCATAATGAGTCTCTGACATATTTTCCTCCAACTTTCCCGCTAAATTTGACTTAGAAAGCCGTGGGAACAAACGGGACCAAAATCACCAAATCTTTGAACTATTGAACCATTGAACCTTAAGGACGTAGTTCAATGCCGTGGTTCAATGCGGGGGTTCGACCATACCAATTGGACCATATAGATGAGCAAAGGATTCACTTACGGAAATAGGAACTTGAGCTTATGAACCGTTGAACTTGTAAAGCTATGGTTCAATACGAAGGTTCAAAGACGCAAAGGTTATGTAGACCAACAAACAGTTACGCGACTTTGGTAAAAGGCTTCCAACTATGAAATAGTGAACTGTTGAACCTTGAACCATTGAACCCCGCTATAGAGTACGAGCGGAAGGTTCAACGATACATTAATTACACAAGGTAACTGCATGACCCGACTTATAAGAAGGCAATGAGTGTTGAACTTTAGACCGTTGAACCATTGAACCTTGAACAAAAGGTTCAAGTTCAACCCGGAAGTTCAAAGACGCATAAAACATATAGAACCATTTGAACTTTGAAAATGGTTTAGGTTCAAAGGTTCAAACTTTAAGTAACCTTGTCTACAAAGACGATAAACGGGTCAAATTTGAAGGATCAAGAGCCGATTTCAGAAACAAAGGTATGACCCAAAATACAATACAACAAACCGGCTCTTGTTCAGGAAATATTACCAATAAATAAATAATGGCGACTCAAAAGGTAACACATGGTAAGGATTGCATATATGTGGTTGTTGATAGACTAACCAAATATGCACATTTCTATCCTATTGCAGTAGACTATTCAGCATTGGGACAACATGTGGTTTCTTCTCCCGATCTTCCACCTCTTGATGAAGAGGGCATGTTGATATTGGAGCCTGACAGCATAGTTGATATGAGGGAGCGGAATTTGAGGAGCTGAGTCATTAGAGAGTATTTGGTTAGATGGAGAGGATTGCCATTAGAGGATGCTACTTGGGAAGGAGAGCAAATTTTGGAGCATCCTAATCTTCAATTGCTTGAGGACAAGCAATCCCGGGAAGGGAGGACTGTCATGTCCCCATTTCTAGAGTGATCTCACATGGAGAGGATGATTAGCCTATTCACCATTCCTGTAGGCTAATTCACATGTTAAGGGAATGATTTTGAGTTTGAGTGTGGTTTTTGAAGATCAAAATAATAATATTGGCTCAACTAGTGATTTTTATTGTGTTTTGGCTAAGTGTTGCTAAGTATATTGTTTATCTAGCCAAAATATCAAAGTTCCTCTAGAGGATAGAGAAAAGGAAAATTGGAAAATACAATATTCAAATTGTGTTTTCATCATTGGATCGATTGGTGCCAAGTGGACAAGGAAAAATGAAATCTTTAATTACATTTTTCTAATATCTATTTGCTATTGAGTTCTAACGCCAAGGATGAGTGTTTGCATAGTTTGATGTGCCATTCGCCCATATGGAATAAGCAAATTCAAATAATACATTGGATCATGTGTCCATTGATTGGGAGTTGGGAGTTAAAATATCAATAAGAGGTGGATTGCATTGGATCAAGCGATTGGTGCATAGGATCATGAGCCAACGATTACAAGAACAAGGCATATTTTCATTGCTAAAGGTGCCAACGGCCACTAGGAGGATCGATGTCCATGAAAGAAGGTAAATTTTGAAATAAAATTTGTATTATTGCTCATAGGAATCGATGCACATGGGAAGAAGCGATTAGAGGAAGAATTGACACCAATACATGAGGCGAATTTTATTAAATGAAATGCATTTGCTGTTGTGGAATTGCCGCCCAGCCAAGAAGGAAGATTGTTATTGATAAAATAATATATTAAATGCTTTGATGCTAGCCGCCGCCCAAGGAGGTATTTCATTTAAAAATGTGTTTCATTCTCCAAGATGAATTCCAACGCCCATGAGGAAAATATATAGTTTTTTAAATGAAGGTGGTTGGAGTTTGTATCTCATTCAAAATTGTTCAAGAAGATGAATTCTCATTGGTGGACTTCAATCAAATGGTTAAATCAAGCAAATTGGGACGCCTAGCCAAGCTCAAGGCTAAATAGCACCATTTGTCTTCATTTTGCAACTTTTGATCATATGGTAAGCTTTCATACTTCATGTTTTATTGCTGGAAATTGCATTTTTCAGTCAATTGTCAAGGTGATGCTCCCTTGGTTGATGTGGTGATGATCCAGTGTCATTGTATGAGATGATATCATGCAGATTTCATCATTGTTCTTGAATTGCAGGTTGATATTGAGATGTTGGGAGAGTATTTGCATTGCATTTGAAGCCCTTGGTTATTGAGGACGACCACCAAGGTAGTCGATTTGACAATAAGTGTGATTTGTGTGATTTTTGACATCATTTGCATGGACTGAGTTTATAACAGCAAGCTGGAAAATTCATTTACAGGGTTTTTAGGTTGGATTTGTGAAGACAATTGGATTTGAAGACAAACAAGCATCATTGGAAGCATTCCCAAGCCAATCGCTCAGTCTAGGAGCCAATCGCTTGCCTTTGAAGAGGGTTTTTTTTATGAGTTTTGTTAACATCTTCATTGCTGGAAATTATCAGTCATATCAGCAGTGTAAGAGCAGGATATAAGGAGTTTTCAGACTTGATTGGAGCTATTTCAAACCCTAAGTTGAGCTGAGTTGATGTGTTGGACATTCTACTTGATATTGGCATTGATCCTCTAGGGTTATTGATGTAATTTGATGCATATTTGTACATGTAATAAGGTCTGATATAAAACAGTCATTGACTGTCATAAAAACCAGCCAATAAGCATTTGTAATTTTCATATTTGAAGGCTTCAATAATGCAAGGTGTTTGGGTATCTATGTGTTCATATGTTTGTTGCAATGTTATGAGACTCGCCCAGACTCACCTAAACTTGGCGAGTCCGAGGCGAGGCACCTGGCCGAGTTTGGGGACTCGTACTTGGACTCAGCCGAGTTTTTCCCAGACTCGCCAATTTCTCTAGACTCGCCAGTTTCGGCGAGTCCCTTCAAGGAAACTCGGGAAAAAGTGGAAAAATAAGGATTTAGGAACACAGTGACAGTATATTTCAAAATATATTTAAGTAATTTCTTATACTTTAAATATTTTGAAATATACTGTTAGAATGTTTGAGATAGGTTTCGGATCCATGGGATTTTACATGCAGATTCTAGATTTTGGAGGATCCATCAGATTTCAGACTTAACCAAATTTTTAGGGTTTCAGGGTTTCAGACTTAGTCAAATTCAGGGTTTCGATTTTGCACAAAAAGAGTAGAGGACAAATCATTGGATCCTATTGATTTGGATGGGATAGATCCTATTGATTTGTCGAGTTTTTGCCGAGTTTTCTTCAAGTTTTTGTTTGACTCGTCAATTTTGGCATCATTTAAGGCCTACCATTTACGCCTTCATAGGAAGGCGAAGGATGCAGGCCCCTTTGAGCCATAGACTTCTAGACTCTAGTTATTGTTTTGATATTTCATATTTGTTTGGAATATTTGTTGTCATGGATTTCATATTCCATGAGTTTTGTATACATTTGACTATATATATAATTCTATATATCTAAGTGTGCTATTTCCTTTAGTAGCTCAGCTACAATTTGCATTTATACTTATGTGATCGATGTATACTTGTGTATGTGATCAAATTAGCTTCTATTTGATGATGTTATTGTGTATTTAAGGTTTATTTATTAAAGGGTGCATGAAACAAGTTTTAAATCCTTAAAAATCTCTAAATTTCTTGGGTTTTTCAATTTGCCGAGTCTTTGCCGAGTTTTTGCCGAGTCTAGGCACCGAGTCCGAGTGTAAAATCAGCTTGCCGAGTCCGAGCCGAGTCCGAGTCGAGTCCGAGTCTCGTAACTATGGTTTGTTGATGTTATTTGGCATTTTGTTGCTCATTTTTAAAGTGAATTTGAAGGAAAAATTTCAGTCATCATTAGTAGGGTATTTTACACTGTAATTGCACATTATATCAGCATTTTGTTATAATCAGATGGCTGCAATGCTTTTTATATTTCCTTATTTCTCATGGTCTTTGTAAAATCTGAGTGGTTCTTCACTAAATTAGATATAGTTTCTAATGGTTCTGGAATGCCTGCCGTCAGAATAGAATTAGATTTCAGATTTTTAAATTTAATTCATTGTTGATTGTGTGGCTTGCCGCTAGTAAGCATAGTGATTTGATATTTTAACCTAATCAGCATGTGCTCTCATCCTACTCATCTCGAGATCTCGGTGATTAGAAAGTGTGAGGGTGCATTTTCATTATAAATTTGTCAAGTGTTCCAATATTCCAGTTTGGGACATTATAGATAGACATTCCTGACCTCCATAATGCATTTCTTTGATTTTTTTATTTTAGCGAGATTTTTAAAGTTTTTCATATAATGCATGTCTTTTGTGCTCTTTCTCAATTGCTTGGTTAGATATAATTTAAGTATATTACAAAAATCATTGTTGTGTGTGTATTTATATATGACATATATGATTGATTGTGTAGGTATATATGATTTGTTATATGTTTAAATATTGATTGTGCACAGACACACACACAGAGGTGTGCGTGTGACTGATCATGTATTATACACTATCAATCATACTGATCATATAATATAAAATAATATATAAATACACATACATATATACACAATCATACCAATAATATATATATGATCATACCTTTTTGGTATCTATATATACATTCATTTTTCCCATATTTTGTGATCCAAGCACATAATTATGTAATGCATTTTGTGACTTTTATGAGTTGATTCCATTTTCCACATTGACTTTTCAGTAAAAGATTGGTATTTATGTGATATTTTTTGAAACACTACTTTTTCAGCTATCACAAAGGTTTGCATATTGTTCTTTGGATAAGTGTATCTTGTATTACTTCAGAGAACATAAATTACATCAATCAAACCACAATTTTCTCTTGCTAACTAAGATAGAAAAACTAACATTTGTGCTGGTAGATGTAGAGGCAAGCACTCAATCTCTTGGAGGAAACAGTTAAGGTAAATTTGACCAGGAAAGCCAATTCCTTACTAAAAGGCCTCAACTCTCATAGATAACGTATTATTGATAGGAAATTTATGGTTCTCTTTTATACAAACTTAATCTATTTGTATTTTATTAGTTTCCTAGGAGTTAATTGTTCTATGCCACACATTTTCTTGGATTACCTTATTTCATGTTTAATTCTGTATGAAGCTTTTACTTCTTTATCCCGATTCTAAGTTAAAGTTGGATATCCATTCAGGAATCTCTATTTGCAATATAATTAATAACTGACTGTTTTTGGTTGCCTTAGAGAGTATGCAGCGATGGAAAAATTTGCAGATAGAGGTGTATCTACTGCCCATACACCTCTGGAAGTAGCAGAAGGCAGTGATGCAGTGATAACCATGCTACCTTCATCACCACAAGTAGGTTCTCACTTTATTTGCTTGTGATTTCTATTTTAATGGAAGGGTAAACATAATATTGAATTAATAAATATGAGCATGAAGCTTGGCATCTTTACACTGTCTCACAAAATATTCTCAGTCCAGATGGAACAACAAGAATGTCATTTTGCTACAAGGGATTTCTTTAATTTTGAGAAACCACCATTGTTTCTCTCTGTAAAAAGCAGCACAATGCTAACTTAGTTACAAGTAGCTTTTCAGTTGCTTTATAATTTGTTTCCACATGTTCAAGATTTAGTAATTGACACAACATACTAGAACCTAGAAAAATACGATTCCTTGTCCGTAGTGTAAATTCTACTAAAAGAGTGCCCAGTTTGATTCGTGTAACAAATAAAGTAGAGTTACTTGGAAACAATATTGGAAGAGAAGATCTTGCTGTCATAATATTGTTATTGCTGTGAAATTTCATTCGTATTTTTTAATTATTGTTTTTAGTTTTAGCTGTCTTCCTTAGATTATCTTCTTATTCCTGTTCATTCTTATGTTGCTATCCAACCAATGGTCATTAGGAGAAAATTAAAGACAGATATATGAATACGGACACCTATATTTTCAACTTCTAGTTAATTCTGCCTGCATCATACATTAAGATGAGTCCATTTGAACCTGTTTCATGGCAGGAAACATTACTGGTGTAGTCTAAATTGTAAAATCTAAACCAAAATAGCTGTAGACATCTTTGTTATCTTAGAGATACTCCACACTTTAGTCCCACCTAAAAAATTTTAGGGTTTTTTTTTCACATAGAGGCTTTAATCCATCATACGACATTGAGGGGCTTTCATATGCTTTGGTGAGAATGTTGTTTGGAGCATGCATGCATCAATTGGGCTCTCTTCCTCTCCAGTTGTGCATATTGGAGTCTAAGTACCTAGGTTTAAGAGATGCAATGAACTAAGCATTGAATATGAAAAAATGACTCTTATCTCTGTGAACACTGAAAATGTAATCCTCTCAGACTTCTAATGTAATATATATGGCTAGTCCTCGGCTCATTTTCTTGACGAGGTCCAAGTGGCACTAGCATCTCCATTGCGTGTTTTATTTTGATGGTGTTGTAGGGTCACCTTTGGTACTTTCCAAGATGTTATTAATGGAAGTGACATGATCTTCCTTTCTCCTCCTAATGGGTATTATTAGGCATCAATGTTCAAGTAGGATACTTGTCAATCTTGTTGTATTTGTGGTCTTAGTGGAGTGGCTTGTCTTAGCAGAGGCTATTTTCAATCTGCAGTTTCTGGTGATATCAGATGGACATTCTGGATATATTTGGTTTAGGATTTGAAGGGCTTCTTCCTTTTGGGATGTTTTCATTGTTGTTTTCTATTTTCTGCTGCAACTTACTTGAATGTTGCTATCCATACTGATGGAAATCTGTACCTTTGACTTACATCTGAAAATTGTATGCTACTCTTCTTTTGGTATATCGTTCTCTTGGGTGATTCCTATGCCCAAATTGGGATTAGAAGACAGGAATTCATGATAAGAGTGATGATGAGCTATATGTCTTTGGGAGCTTGATATGGAGGTCTTTGGGCTTAATGGATCTTTTCTTGCTGCCCTGCATCTGGTCACCACATATGGGAGGTAGCTTCTCCATCTTGGTTAGTTAGTTGGCATCTATTCTTAATAAGATTCCTTGTTTCCTAGTTAAAATTGCACTTATTTTCATCATAGTGGTGAGGCTAGTGTGGTTGATTATGTTTTGGTAAATTCTTGATGTATTAAAATGAACGAGATAAAGCTCTTTATAAAGATTTACATAGTAGATGTTTCTAAAAGAATAATACAAATGTTTCTAAAATAAGCTAAAGCTAAGAAAGAAAAAGAAATAGAAACAATCTAATCTACTAATATTACAATATTGACCATTAATATAAACTATCTAAATTTATTTTAATACCCTCCCTTAATGGTCAATCTATGAACTACACCAAGGTGCCCCCCTAAATTTGACAAACTTATCTGGGCTCAGAGACTTGGTGAGAATATCTGCAGTCTGGTCCTCAGTTGGAACATACTGCAACACCACTGATCCATCTTCGACAAGCTGGTAGATGAAATGACAATGAAGTTCAACATGCTTGGTCCTTTCATGGAAGACTGGATTTTTGGCAAGTTTCAGCACCCCATGATTATCACGGTACAAGGGTGAAGGGCCTGCTTGAGACATTTGCATGTCAGAAAACATCCTTCGGAGCCAAACTGCCTCACAAGCTACTTTAACAGTTCCTCGATATTTAACTTTAGTCGAGGAAAGAGCCATTGCTTGCTGCTTCTTGCTGGTCCATGTAACTGCACCTGTCCCCAAATTGAAAACATACCTAGAAGTAGACTTCCTGTCATCAATAAAACTTGCCCAATCTGAGTCTATAAAGCCAATCAACTTAGGTTCTTTGCACTTGCCATACAAAATGCCAA
This sequence comes from Cunninghamia lanceolata, assembly GCA_027924645.1. Lineage (NCBI taxonomy): Eukaryota > Viridiplantae > Streptophyta > Pinopsida > Cupressales > Cupressaceae > Cunninghamia > Cunninghamia lanceolata. The sequence continues at coordinate 6,392,151 of BSBN01000816.1, forward strand.
AGTCAGAAGTGCCTTTCACATATCTCAGCACACGCTTCGCTACAACCCAATGTTCAACTTTAGGGGCTGTCATGACGCGAGAGATGTAGCTCACTGCAAAACTGAGGTCAGGTCTAGTAGCAGTGAGATAAATGAGGCTGCCCACTAGTTGCATGAACGCTGATTCATTCGCCACAGGTGAATCTGATTTGGTCGAGAGTTTCAGCCCTTTCTCCATAGGTGTAGATGCAGGTTTGCAATCATTCATCCGAAACTTATCTAGCAGACCTTGAGCATACTTGGACTGAGAGATAAAGATGCTATCAGCTGTTCGCCAAACCTCAACACCTAGGCAATAATGCAGAAGTCCCAAATCTGTCATGTCAAATGATTGATTGAGATTATGTTTGATCTTCTCAATCAAATGTTCCGACCTGCCAGTAATGATCAGGTCATCAACATAGACAACAATCAAAAGAATATCATCACCAGACTGTTTGATATACAAATTAGAATCAGAGGGACTCCGTTGAAAGCCATGATCAATTAGGTACTTATCAATTTTCATGTACCATGCTCGTGGACTCTGTTTAAGGCTATAGAGTGCTTTCACCAGTTTGCATACTTGGTGTTCTTTACCAGCAACCTTGAAGCCAGGAGGTTGCGTCATATAGACTCCTTCCTGTAAATCCCCATTGAGGAATGCACTCTTGATGTCCATTTGATGGACTTTCCATCCAAACTGGGCTGCAATAGCGAGGACAAGCTGAATGGTACTCATTTTTGTTGTGGGAGCAAAAGTCTCCTCATAATCAATGCCCTTTGTTTGTGAGAACCCTTTGGCTACTAATCGAGCCTTATACTTATCAAGAGTTCTATCAGCGTTATACTTAACTTTATACACCCATTTGCAGCGAATAGGATTCTTTCCAGGTGGAAGATCAGAGAGGACCCAAGTGTTATTCTTCAGAAGACTATGATGTTCAGCTTCCATAGCATGTTCCCACTCAGGTATGCCTCTAGCCTCTGAATATGTTTGAGGCTCGGAGATGCTGTGAAGGTTGGCCATAAGAGCAAAATTAACTATATTCTGCTGCTTGCTCTTTTTCCGAACATATCTACCCTCAATCAATTCATCATCATGAAGATCACCTATGGTCTTAGCCCACCATTTAGGCCAGAGAGTAGAAGTACCAACATCTGAAACAGGAGGAACAACATCTACTTGGGTGGCTGGAACAAAATCAACTGGATGAGGATCCAAATTGTCCTGAGGAGGGGCGGGTGGTGGAACATTCTACTGAGGTGCCTCAACTGTAGAATCCCTCCCATCAGGTGGAGCTAGGGGAAGGCGAACACCCAAATTAGAAGCCTTCAGAAGCTGATCCTCATGGCTCACAGAAGGAGAAGATAGATAAAATGGCCGAGTAGCTTCATCAACCACAACATCACGACTGAAGATGAGACAATTTGTATCTACATCAATCAACCTATATGCCTTATGATTCTCACTATAACCAGTGAACACGGGTTTCTGGCTTTTGGAATCCAGCTTGGTGCGCTTGGCATCTGGAATCCATACATGAGCAGTAGAGCCAAAAACCTTTAGGTGGCTGACATTAGGCTTGCGTCTAGACTAGGCTTCTTCAGGAGTCATCTTCTTAACGGCATAAGTAGGAGACCAGTTCAGAAGATAAACTGCAGTGTAGACTGCTTCAGCCCAATACTTCTTAGAGACATTTCTATGCTCCAACATAGAACGAGCCATTTTAGTAATGGTGCGATTCCGACGCTCAACGACACCATTCTGTTGAGGGGTGTAGGGTGTAGTAAGTTGGCGCTTAATGCCATGTGTAGCATAGAAACTGGAGAAGTTAGAACAAAACTCCCCCCATTATTAGATCTAAGAGTGACTATTTGAGAGCCCGACTCTTTTTCAATAAGGCCTTAAATTGCTGAAATACTGAACACCTCTGATTTATTTTTAAGAAAATACACCCACATTTTTCTGCTAAAATCATCAACAAATAACAGAAATACCTGCACCCAGTAACTGAAGGAGTGTTCATTGGTCCACATACATTAGCGTGAACCAACTGTAATACCTTGGATGCGCTCAATGAGTCACCATCTGAGAATGGAGTCTGATGTTGCTTTCCAGCCTGACAAGCTTCGCATACTCTATGATTCTGAGTCTGAATTGCAGGTAGACCACCAACCAGATCATCTCTAGATAACTGAGAGAGATAATGCATGTTCAGGTGCCCATAACGCTGATGCCAGAGTTTGCTGATGGAAGTACTCCTGGCTGCCATAGTGTGCTCTTGAGAATCACTTGAATCAACAAATCTATTCAGACTATGATCCTCAAGTCCTTGAACAGTTGTAGTGTGGGTCTCTCTATCAACAATGCTACATGTGTGCATGCTGAAAACAATATCTAGCTGAGGAGAGTGCCGCATGATCTGACTAACTGAAAGTAGATTCAGCTCCATGCCAGGGACAAAGTATACATCGAGAAATATTAAATTTCTCCCTCTAGATTCAATTTGCACGTTGCCTTTCTCGACAACAGTATACTCTTCGCCTCCTCCAAAGATAACAGAATCTCTGAATGGCATGTACTCAATGAACCAATCTCGACAATGAGTGAAATGCCGAGAAGCACCTGAATCAATATACCAGACAGAGGATTTAACATGATCTGTTGGTCTCTTGGCCATAAAGGCATAGAAAGCAGACTCCTTCTGCTTAGTGTGCTTTGCAACATGGGCTTTAGGCTTAGACTCTCCTTGCTTGGACTATTCAGAACCCAAGCGTTTCCGGCAATCTTTCTTCATGTGGCCATACTTATGGCAATAGTTGCATTGAATGTTTTTATTGGAGCTGTCCTGGGATTGACCTTGATTGGTTTGCTGAGAGGGCTGATGTTTGCCCTTATTCTTCTGAAATGTCTTGGCTGTAAATGCTTGTTCTGTGGAGGATGAGCTAGCAGTACTTCCAAACTGCTGTTTCCAACGATCCTGCTGCAGAAGTTTGTTGCATAGTTCAGGAAACTTCAGGTCAACATTAGTTGAGCTAATGTTGAGCGTCTCAATAAAGTGTTAATATGATTTGGGCAGGCTCTTCAGAGTTATGACCACCATATCTTCCTCCATTTTCCGACCAATAGCCTCCAACTGATCACGGATGTCCTTGATTTTTGTTAAGTGCTCTTACAGAGTTGTCTTCTCATCCATCATGATGGAGAACATGTTCTTCAGAAAGAATGCTCGGCTCTTGTCGGATGTTTCATGAAGATCTTTCAGATGATCCTAGATTTTTTTAGCAGTTTTGCCAGACGACACTTGAGGTAGTTGGTCATCGGTGATCGACAATTTAATAAGCATCAGGGCTTCCTGATTCTGCTCATCAAATTTGTCCTGATCTTTACCCACCGTTGGAGGACATGTAGTTTTGCCTAGAACAATCTAGTCAAGGCACCGATACTCAAATATGGTCATTATACGCTGCTTCCAGGTGTTGTAATTGTGGTTGTTGAATTTTTGACTACCTTCCAACATGATGTTAGACAAAGATGCCATTCTTCACACTTTTTGAGGCACAAAAAATGAGGTTGATTGCAGCTCTGATGGCACAAAACCCTAGGTCACAGAAAAGACAAAATTTAGAACCCTAGCCAACACGGTTTTCTTTCAAATTTGCAAAAAAAATGGACTGGGGCTGGTAGACAGGGCGCTAGGGACACGGGTTGGAGCCACTAGTCATGCGGGCTAAAATTTGTGAAGGCGCTTTAAGCGCTGCAAATTGCTGAATTAAAAAAGAACCATGACCTAGGATTTAGAGCGCGACTGTGGAGGTTGTGACATGCCGCTGAAGAGACCACGGGCGGGCAGGTTGAGTGCGAATGAGGTCTTGAGATCAATCCTGACACATGTTTGAGGTCCTGAAATCAACTAAGTTTGATATCCTGAAAACTTGAAGAAATGGCTAAGTCTGAAATCTGGTGGATCCTTAAAAATCTAGAATCTGCATGTCAAATTCTATGGATCCGAGACCTATCTCAAACATCTTGGAAGTATATTTCAAAATATTTAAAGTATAGAATTTCCTATACTAAAATATATTTTGAAATATACTTGAATTTCAGAGACTAAAAAGTTGTCTAAGTGCGAAATTCCAAGCACACCTACCAAACCCGCCTAGTCTAGGCGGGAATAACATCTGGGCTTGGATTATGTCTTGTCCATGAGAGTATCTCCATGCACCTACTCCAAACCCGTCCAGAGAGAAAATCAAGAAAAGTTTGCCAATTGAAGAGTGAAGAAAGGATGACGAACAAGTCTAGTTTCAAGCAAATGTGGAAGAAGAAAGCACCTTTTGAACAAAATCCAGACCTCACCCCCAAACCCGCCTAGACTGGGGCGGCCTTGGCATAAGGTCATGGACTCAATGTCATGGACATGCACTTGTCCAGACACTGCCTCCAACTCCGCCCAAGGAAGAGAGTTTTCAAGTTTGTAAGGTTTTGAGGACAAAGAGATGATAAAATTCCAAGGAAAGTTCATGAGTTTGAAGGAATCTAAGGTATTACAAGGTGAAATCCAAGGGTCGCCTCTCAACCCGCCCTACCTGGGCGGCCTCAAGAGGGAGTCTTGGACTCTTTTATGTTCTACACAAACCTCTCCACACAACCCTTCCCAAACCACCCAGGGATGAAAACAACACAGTTTGCAAGTAGAATCAATGAGAATGATGAAGATGAACACTTGGAGGATGAGGTGATCAAGTCTAGAAGGATGAAAAGTTTTCTATGTGTAATAATCCAAGGGTCACTCTCAACCCCACCCTACTTGGGCGGCCTAGAGAGGTGAGCATGAAATCCAGTGTCTAAGCACTCAAATCACTCCATTCTGACCTTCCAAATCCGCCATCTTGCTTCTCACCCATACAGGATCATTCAAGAGGAGGAAAATTGGTGAAAATCACAAGTCTTAAGGTAAAAGCCAAACACCATCATCGAAGCCGCGCTTCCTAGGGGCCCCAGACACCCTGGCATGGAAAATGTGTTGAATCTTTCAAGATCACTCCTTAACTCTTCCCAACAATGATGAATCAACTTGAAAACATGGAAAAAATCACTAAGTCATGCAAACAAAGGAGCGAAGAGCATGAAGATCAAGATGGAGAGTGTTCAAGTTGCAAAATCCATGTTAGCACTCCAAACCTGCCCTACCTGGGCGGCCTAGACATGAGGTCTTGGATTCCTTGATCTTTACATGAACTACTGCACATTCAACCCTCCAAACCATTCAAGAGAAAGATCTTAGGCAACTTGCAAGGAAAAGATGAAGATGATGATGATGATAAAGGCAAATTGCAACCATGGAAGATAAGGAGCTTGCTCAAAGACAAAGATAAGCATGTTTTAGTCATAATCCACACCATACTCCCAAACCCGCCCTACCTGGGCGGCCTAGAGAGGTGAGCATGGAATCAGGTGTATGAGCACTCATGCCACTCATCATTTGCCTACCAGCTCCACCCATCTGCTTCCACACACATGCAAGTCCAATAAGGAGGTGAAAATCATTGAAAATCACAAGTATTGGAGTCAAATCCACACATCACCTTCAAGGCTGCTCATCATAGGCGGTCTCCACCATTGCACATGTAGAATACCTCAAATGCCATTCAGATCACTTCTTGACTTCACTCAAACGAAGGTAATTTACACGAAGAACATGAAGAGAACACTAAGTCATGCTAATGAGGAAGGAAAAGATCATGAAAATGAAGCAAGAATTACCTAAGTATAAAAATCCTTACACCCTCTTCTAGTCCGCCCAGCCTGGGCGGCCTAGACCATAACCCTTGGATTTTCATCACACATTCCTCATAGGCCCTTCAAACCCGCCTAGCTAGGTCGGCCTAGGCACTGAGACAAGGAATTTCACACATATCAATCCATACTACCCCTCCAAACCCGCCTAGGCACTTAGGCATGGATTTCATGTGAAAGAGTATGTTTTGAAATGTCATTTTTTTTGATCCCACATGCATAAGATGAATGTAATTTGTTATTGAAAATCCTTTATATCAAGTCTTAATTTGATGTGTTTCTTTTTGTAGGTGATGGAGGATCCAAGGAGGTGAATGTCGAGAGCTCATACATGAGAAGTTTGGAAGGTGAAGGAAAGTTGCTCTAATTTGTCATCATCACCACACGGAGGAGCTCCTACATCAAGTTCATCTTACTTTGAAGACTTTGTATGTCTGGATGAGGAAGACATCAACGCCACACATGAGAGGGAGTCATCTTCCAGTGATTCATTCCATGCGCCAAAAGGACAATCATCATGTAATCTACTCCAAGGACTCGTGCACAATATATCTTCTACTTCATGCAACTGTCCAGAGGCATAATCCTGCTCAAGCACAAGGACGTCACAAGATGAGAGATGAGCATGATCATCAAAGCGATCCATGAGTTACATCAAGACAACAAGAAGAAAATATTCTAAGTAAAGTGAACATGAGGTGAACTAGACTAGTTCGTTTAAAGATGTTGAGGTGGCACGTACACATCATCAGGCCAACCACATTCTGCCATGTCATTCATTCAATGTAATGTCCCAAATTTTGAGGTAAGTGTGATTTGCTAGTTGATTTTGTTCTATGCATGGAGAATCGGAAAGTTGGATCAACTAGTGTGTTTTTGAGCTATATGGGAAATGCAATATTGAAATTGTATTTTCAATTATTTGATTTGAATTTTCAAATGATGGAATAAAAGGGAAAATGAAATATTTAATTACATTTTCTCTAATCTATTTTATGGATTTTATAAGGATTGCTCCAGGTGGGACCTATTCGTCCAAGGTGTCAAAAATCATTCAATTGCATTTCAAATGGAGATTAATTGCTCATTGTGCCAACGCCCAAGCAAGGAGTTAATACTTCATTGGATCATGTGGATCGATTGGCACAATTGATGAAGTTCAAATTAAATTATGCATTGTTTGAGGAGCCAACAACTACCTAGGAAATGGGCGATTCCATAGAGATGAGCAATCCATTCCAAGAGATCCCAATGGCTAAGTCAAGTTACATTCGCCAAGGTGTAAATTATATTTTTAAAAGGAAAATTCATTTATTCAATGATTGCATTTGATCAATGGGATATGTAATGAAGTTATTCGCCCAAGGATGGAGCATTCACCAAGATGAAGGCATTTAAAATGATCATAAGGAAATTCAATGCAATCGCCTATGCAAGGAGCGGCGGCCAAGGTATAGAAGAGTTATTTTAAATGCAAATTTATCATATTAATTGCCCAATGCCATCTTTCAATGCATTCGCCTTGAGTTTGGAATGGAGCGATGGGTTAGGAGAAGAAAAGTAAATGAGTTACTTCAGCCGCCCAAAAGATATCAAATGCCAATGTCTAAGGAAGGGATCGATTTGCATGAAGGAATAAAATGCAATATGTATTGCATTTAAAATGATATAGATTATTTTTAAATGCTTGATTTGACATAGTCATGCATTTAAAATAGTTTGTTTGAAAGCAATTCTAGTGGTGGACTTCAAATTATGATCAATTTGCTCAAGGAATGAAACATCCAGCCAAGGAGAAGATAAATAGAAGCTTTCAACCTCAATTCACCGTGCTTGATGATTTGGTATGTTTTTCTAACTATACTTTACTACTGAGAATTCCGATTTTCAGATAGTTTTCAAGGAGATGATCCCTTGAGCGTTATGGTGATGACCCCATAATGATTTCTGAGATGTTATCATAACAGATTACATCATGTTTTGAATTTGCAGGGTTTTATAATCAGTTATAGTTCAATGATTGATACAAGGAGACTTTGGAGCCTTTGGATGATCCATCGCTGACCTAAGGAGAAGCCTAATTGGAGTTTGAGAGAAATCTGGGCATGTTGCAGCCTGATACAAGTCTGATACAGTCATATCAGTCTGATAAACTTTCATATCAGTCCATTTTCTGAGTACTTCCAGGGCTGCATTGGTTTCATTAGATCTCTAGCTTCATCCTAGAGTGTTTGGGCATTCATATATTGTCTATATGAGCCATTTGGTGGCATATTTTATGATGTAAATAAGTCTGATATAAATCAGACATTGACTGAAACTTCAAATCAGCAACATATCATTTCTGTATATCTAATTTGAAGGCTTCAAATAATAAAGTTTGATAAGGGTTTGATGTTCTACTTTTGCATTGTTCATTGGTGTTGATCATTTGTTGATTTGTGCTACTATTTGTTTGAAGAAGTTGATAGAAATTTTTAGTCAATTAAGAAAGGTCTCTTACATTCAAGTCCAGGTCGTCTATAACAAACAAGTGGATAAAGAGGGCCCACCATAAAGATGCTCCAAAGATGCTTATCACATTGGGAAACATGCCTTCATTGCCTCTTTCATATTCTAAAAATAGCAAATTTTGTAACAAACTGCCTTGTTGTCTCAATCTCGGCCGTTGATTGCTAAATCAATCTTGGCCCTTTATGTAATTTCTGGAGTCTATAAAAGGCACATTCTTCTCATTTGTAAGATATACATTAGATTAGAAAGGAGTAGAGTAGAGGAGACTCTTCGAAGTCATTAAAGAGATATTGAGAGATTGTTGTAAAGATACACTTCAAGATTAATTCAAGCTCATTGTTGAATGTTTCATGGTGATCTTGTGATTTTGGAATGTTAGCATGGTCTTCATTGTCTCCAAGATGGTTAAGAATTGTTTCCAAAGTAGCTTAGTTGATAGATTAGAAGTTCATTGATATAATGTTTCTTATGTGAAGATATTTGATGAATCCCTTTTGGTTCATACTTTTCGTGGATTGCCGACGGTAACTCATTTTGCAAAGTTACCCTGAACTTTGTTTGCATAAGTTTGGTTGTGAATGCTCATTCAAACTGTGCCAACTGTGGGTGTTTGGATGGAAGTTCACAACATGAAAATCATATGATTACCTTAGGAGATTGCACTTACTCCGTGTAATTGTTGGTTCTCATGGTGAAGCGGAGCTAGGTTGTGGAAGGGAATTTGTCTATCATAGCATGTGCATTATATCATTGTCCTTAGATTAGCCCTCTTAATCCTTGCCTTTTGCCTTTTCTTTTTGTAGTTGATTAGAAGTTCCATTTCACAAGGAAAGAGTACATATTTGAATGGAGTAATGAATAAATTCTGCGTAAGTCCCCTTGTGTAAACAACATTATCACATCATACCACTGAGGCTATCCATTGCAAATCACGTACAAGGAACCTTGGAGCGTTCTTGTTTGATCACGTAGTTTAGCATTTGAGATGCTTTGTTCAAGAGAGGATAGAGCACTTGGTGTTTTATTCTAATGTTGTTGTCAAGAAAACATCATCAACAAGTCCCAGCCCATCAGGAGGAGTTCATAGAGCAGCAACATAGGAACAGTGAGCAGGAAAAGACAGAGGATAACATACAAGAAGATGTGATAGCTTTGGAGTGTCTGTCAGAACTTTGATTTAGAGAACATTGAACGTAGAGGTCCATCTAGAACATTCAGTACAGAGGTGACAAGGATCAGGTTACTCCAGGAAATACCATGGACCAGGCTCAAAACAGAAATACAGATGGTAACAGTGCTGACCAGTGTTAAGAAGAGGAAGAAGAAACAAATGATGAAGGCAACAAACAATATAAATTCAAAGGATATAGTTTTGATATATATTTTGTAGTATACAGCTTTAACTTTTGCTCCTTGGTATTGCTAAAAGATGTATTTTGAGTGACTATGTGGCTTCTTTAGCCACTATTGTATAATTCTTTTATTAGTAATAGATATGCAAGTTAAAAAAAAGAGAATAATACAGATGTTTCTAAAATAAGCTAAAGCTAAGAAAGCAAAAGAAATAGAAACAATCTAATCTAAACTATTTAAATTTATTTTAATCATAGTTGTAAAAATTGCCCATAACTCGCACGACTTGCGAGTAATCGCGAGTCGTTTTTGGGCGGGAGTTTTATCTGCGAAAACTCGGCTCGAATTTTCTGTAAGACTCGTCGTGATTTTCAATTGTAAAACTCGCGGAAAACTCCAAAAAATCGTGTTGTTTCCTTTGAAAACTCGCAGCAAGTGAAAAGTTTAAAGGTTAAGTTAAAACCTAATAAAAAGAAAAAGCGATTTCCGTTTATCATTTGTTTATGTTCTTTAGCTCGGAGCCCACCCTAGCGCGCGACGACAGAAAGAAAAAGTGATGAAACCCTAGTGCGCGATGGCAGAAAGGTAAGTCCTTTGAGGCGTGATTGCAGACTTGCAATTTTTATTTATTTTTGGTTTGTAAATTAAAAAACTCCTAACTCCTAAGTCGACAACTCAGTGAAAGGAGAGATTTTGAACGAACTGTCAAAATTTATGAAAAGACTGTATCATATGAAAGGAGAGTTTTTGGACGAACTGTCAAAATTTATATATGATTTATTATGACTGTATCATATGAAGGGAGAGTTTTTGGATGAACTGTCAAAATTTATATAGGATTATGATGAACTCATACCATGCCTTACGTCGGCCCAGCTTGGTCCTATTTCGGGTCCAACTATTCCAACGCCGAACCCAATATCAAATGCAAGCTTCTTTTTAAATGTTGGCCGCCCAGGTCTGACCTGTTCCAGCTCAGGTGTTCGCTACCCAGACTCCATCATTGAATGCAGTCCCAACGGACTCCCATTTAGCCCCACTTCTATAAATACCAAGCTCAAACCCTTAGTCTTGTTTGCAGTGACCAAGTGACCAAGTGCATCATGAGGCGAAGTTGGCATGTGCATGATTTTGGTACTACAACAATATTCCTTTCAATGTCGCTTCGAGTCCTTATTGGGAGCACTTGGTCACTGTATTGACTGTGGCAGGTAAGGGGTTCAAGGCCCCAAGTCGTCATGAGTTGAGTGGCCCATTGTTGCAGGAGGAGGTCGAACACACACATCTACTAGGATAGGATCAAAGGAAAATTTGGGAAAGAAAAGGTTGCACTATTTTAGCTGACGGATGGACAGATGCCAGGAACATGACTCTCATCATTTTTTTAGTGGCTTTAGTGGGGCAGCTAGTCTTTTTAAAGTCATTTGATGCCTCCAATGAAATAAAAAATGCAGAAATTTGTTGCAACATGTTGGATGAGGTGGTGAAGGAGGCGGGAGTGGAACATGTACAAATAGTGACTGACAATGCAACTGCATATGTGGCAGCGGGCAGACTTCTAGAGGCAAGGCATCCAACAATTTTATGGAGCCCTTTTGCTACCTATTGTATTGACCTTCTTCTTGAGGACATTGGAAAACTAAGCTGGGTGAAGAATGTGGTTGAATAGGCAAGAAATATCACAAAATACATCTACAACCACACATGGGTCCTAAATCTTACGAGAGAACACGCTGGTGGCAAGGAGCTCAAGCGATCAGGAGTCAGATGTTTTGCCACTAATTTTCTTACCTTGCAGAGTATAGTAGCATCATTGCCCCACCTTAGGTGCATGTTTGTGAGCGAAAGGTGGTTGGAGAGTCCTTATCGTAGGAAGCCGGAAGCAGAGAGGGTCATGAAGACAATTGAAAAAGTCATGGAGGAGATCATCAAGGTAAGTTTTCAAACACTAATATTTATTTATTTATTTATTTGCTAATGTTAAAATTTGTTGATTTTGTAAAAAAATTATATTTATATTTATTGAATTTCAATTACTATAATTCTCTAATTTTATTTTCATTCACTATTGATTTAGGTGTTAGAACCGTTGGTTAGGGTTCTACGATTGGTGGATGGGGATCAAAAGCCCATGGGGTATCTATATGAGGCCATGGATAAGGCCAAAGAGGCAATTCAACATTTGTATGGGTCGAATAAAATAGAATATGAACCCATATGGCGCATTATTGATCGAAGGTGGAATCGACAACTCCACCAACATATTCATGTTGCTGGTTACTATTTGAACCCCAAGTTTTTCTTCTCTTCAGTCAAAGTAGATGCAGAGGTTAAGCTTGGCCTGAACACGTGTATTGAGAGGTTGGTCTTTGATGATAACCTTCGAGACATCATACTCGATGAGTTACAGAGCTATAAGACCGGAAATGGGCCTTTTTTTTCTTCAAGAGATGCTATTCGTAGGGATCCACTCTGCAACCAGGTAAAAAACATATGTTTATTTTTAATTTACTATATATTTTAATTTTTAAGTTTACTAAAATCTTTACAAAGTTATAAATGTTATCCTTGCAGATTTATGGTGGGAAGATTATGGTGCCTCCTAATCTTCAAAAGCTAGCCATCCGGATTTTATCCCAGCCTTGTAGTGCATCCGGTTGTGAGCGCAACTGGAGTGTTTTTGAGGCCATTCACACAAAGAAGCACAACGGGTTGACTCAAAATGCTTGAATGACCTTGTCTATGTGCGATACAACCTTCGGTTACATGAGAAGAAGGTAGAAGGCCACAAATCACATCATGCGTTGGACCTTGATGACATTGATCTATATTTAGATTGGATTGCTGAGGATGTTGATGTTGATCCATCATGTGATGATGATGATATAGCTGCTATGGAGAGGGATACAACTGAATGGCAAGCGAATGTGGTAGCATATGAGGATTCAAAGATAGATTCAGATGATGATATTGATGTGCCATCAAGGGAGGGTTACTCACATGTACCGCTTGATCCTATAGATGAGGATCCTGTGAGGATACCCCAGCTATACCAGCCACTTCCGCACCACCCACACAGAGAATCAAAACTCTTTTGAGCTTTAGTCGTAGAAGAAATTTATGATTTATATTTTCTGGTTTCTAGTGATAATGAAACTCTTTTTTTGGTCTATGATATGTATAATCAAACTAGAATTTCATATGTATTCGAAGGTTGAACTCTTTTTTTTGTCTATGATATGTATTAAACTCTTAATTTTGATTTATATATGAAGGAAATCAGCAATGCATTCTACAATTTCAGAAATGTGTGTTTTTTAAGAATATTTTTAAAAAATTATGCATTTTTAAATGTTCGATAAATTTGCCGAGTTTTTCCCCGAGTTTTTAAATTTTTTGGGTTTGCCAAGTTTTTACCGAGCCCGAGTTTTTCAACTATGATTTTAATAGATTATGTGATTACTATTATGTCATTGAATTTGCATATTTGACATTTCTATGTCTTCAATTTACTGCCTGGAGTTGATCACGTCTTTCTAGCCTTCTTTGTCTATTAGGCAACCCTAATATCCCATTCACTACTAGACTATTGACCATATCTTTACACTTCGAGCTATTATTGAGGAGGCTTGTCATTAATCTTCCAAAGTGTTTCTGTTTTACAGACTTCAAGAAGGCCTTTGACTCAGTTCCAAGACACTTGCTTTTCCATAAGCTATGCAGTGTTGGCCTTCTAGGTTCTCTCATCACTAGAGCTTGGAGGCATTATAAGATAGTTATTGGGTAGTTCCACATGACTCATGGCCTTTGCATCTCATGTCCTTCTAAGCTGCCTAATATAATGGGGCAGGTTGTGCAGTAGGCCACCAACACCGCCACTCCTTGGTGCACCTTGCATCATCCTCGTTTATCGGTACATGAACATCCTCTTGATTGTCATCATTAGGTAACATGTCATATGAAGGCCTCAACACATCACCTGCTTGTATTGCTGACCTCATGGTCCTCCATAATGGATTGGGAGGAGGAACTATTTGTTCGATACGAAACTATTGTAGCACCCGCTCATAACAGGACCACTTTAGTGCATGACTGTATTGACCACAAAGCCATTGTGGTAGTGCATATCCTGCAACAATACCATTTCCATTATTGAAGCCCTTACCTTAGTGTTTTACCATTTCCACTTGGTTTTTTCCAAATCTACCATCAACCAACCTTCATACCTCAGATTTGCAGACCTTATCCTATCCTCTTTCATTGCCATTAAGTCACCGTGGAGTCATTTTGTCATTATAGTGTGTTTCCTATCAACCCCTTGTGAATGCAAGCCTTTGTTTGACACCGTTTAGAGTTGCAAGCCATTATCATATCGAATCTTCGTTAGAGTGTTTCAGACTTATGGTTTCTCATTGGTATATCGGCCCTCTTTGAAGCCCCAAAACCCCGTTTTTATCAAACCTACACTTTGTTCCCAAAATTGTTCTCCCACCCCACTTGTCTTGGTGAGTTTCCATGCACTTTTTGCCTTCAACCCTATAGGTTTTAATGGTTATGCTTTGATTCAGATTAATTTCTTAGCATAGATTAGTTTTACTAGCTTTTATTTATTATTATTTTGATGTGGATTCATGCTTGAAAGCCTACAAGGGACTGACTGAGATAGACTCCTCTATAACCTTTGTTTTTGTAGGGTTCCCTCTCATGAAGTGTAACTGGAGGTTAGTTTCAGAAGATTCTGCAGAGTTCCAAATAAAATGCTAGTAATAAAGTACCCCTTAAATCAATTGAGCAAGCATTCATAGAAATTACAGAGGTCTGTCTGACACAGTTAAGGCTGCTCCAAGATGTCAAGGCTGGCCTATTATCTGCCATTTGTTGTTTTCATGCTTGATTCTGATGATTTTTCAGTGTAGTTTGTTGTTATAGATCTGTATTAGTCCCAAGGACCCATCCATGCTCATAAACTATAGTTTTACCAGGTGAAACCATTCCAATTTGTTCAATTTATCTCACTTTTTCCAATGAATCAGGACTAGGTTTTTAGTTCGTTTTAATGGTTTCTTTGTAGATTAGGACTTATAGAGCCTAACTCATGATTCAATATAGTAATAGAGGAATACCTTTACAACACAAGCACTCACCATGACACATATTCATTTGGAGGAGTGGCTTGAAATGCTACAATGGGATGTTCATAGAGACATTAGGCACCATTGTTCTCCCTATTGAAATTGGCCCTAAGCATACCTAAATATTAGCACGTGTGATGCTCGTCTTCAAAAGATTTTACCTGCTCAGATGATCATGAGTAGACTTTGAAAGGAAACCCCGATCTCCAAACTCCGAAAGGAACAAAGGGAAACCATTGGATTTCTGAGATCGGGCCTTCACCATACATCGTGCATTTTGGAAGAGAAGAAAGGGAACTGCCCGACTCCCCGATCCCAAAGTACTTAGAATAATTTGTGTTGCACATGTTGTCATTGATGCCAATGGAGTGGATGTCATTGATGTCAAAGGTGGATGTCAAAGGAGTGATGATCAGAAGAATTGTGATGAAGAAAGACATGAGCATGCTGGTTGGATCAGTTGTCAAGTTGATATGTTGTGAAGGATATGCTGACATGAAGAAGTTGTGACTTGTTTTTTTGGTGAAAAGAGTTATGATTGTTGCTTATGGCGTTGTGAATGTTGCATATATTAGCTCTTGATGAAATGCATTACATGAGATATGAAGGAAAGTGTATAAGTTATCAAACTGTCAAAAGCTCAGGAGATTGTACCGCATTCTACCGCAAATGAAGATATGGCCTCGCAGCTTGAAGGTTAGCTAAATATGGCCATGAGGTATGCATTATCCAAGTTTTAGACCATAAAGGATACCGTAGAGTTTTTCAGAGTTAGCAGAGTGAAGACAATGGTGTTACAGTGTTGTTGCAGTCTCAAAGGTACAGAAGAATGCTTCACATTTCTCCGCACTTAAAGATATAGCCTGGCAGTTTGTTGGCATTTCAATTCGCACCTCTGGAATGTGAGTTGGAAACAGACAGCTATGCACAGATAAACTACTCTCCTATTATGAGGGGGAGTTCCCTTTTTGCTGATGTTTGTTGAAAAGATAAATAAAACAAAATTGCCTATCTTCTTTTTGATTCTCAGCTGCGAGCACAAGGTTATAAAACTCTATTTCGCTGCAGAAGAGGCTTTTCCTTTTTTAAAACTTCTAACTACAGCGAGGCCTAAGCTAAATGACACTTTTGATTGTCTGAGTAAACGCAGAGCACAGAAATCAAAAGTGGACGAGGAATGATTTGTTTTGACACAAAAACTTAAATAAACTTCTCCCAAGTTTACATCACAAGACGCATTGTACTTTAATGATGAACGCTGAAATAAAATTTAAACAAGCCACACATCTGACGACAAAACTTGATGATTAGTGAGATAGAATATCAGAGCAAAAGGTAGGCATGAGACTTTTATTCCAATATCATAAAGTTGATACAACACCACCAGGACAACAATACTGTAGCAAAAGGCAGGCATACAGTATGCGATCAAACACTGGAAACAGATTACACAGAGTGAACAAACATTTGGAATAACAAGATCTGCAAGCTAAAATAGGCACAACAAATTTGCTATCACAAAAGTAGCTCTATTGCAATGGGCAAGGCTGCCCTTATTTATACTAAAATTAAAGGAGTAGGGAACCCTAAAATCTCCTTGATTTACCCTAACTAACTTGGCAACTCGCAAGCTTTATTTCTATTCTAAGACAAAGATTACAACTAACAAACGCTTTAAAACAATTTGCTTTAAAGCATAGAAAACTCCAACTAATAAAAAGTGATTTCTTTCTAAATAAAGAATGGATGAGCTTTGGATGACAGCAAATGCTTTAAAACAAACATCTGAATTAAAGTTGCTTTCTTTTGAATCACATCCTCATCAACATTCTTGCTTTTTGGTGATGTCATCCATTGATATTCTGGGAAATAATATCTTCTAAAAAGCGAGTGACCGCATCTTTGCCAGGAACACTAATACTCTCTAGAATGATATTCTGATTCTCTAACATTTCTTCACCGTTTGCAACCATCTGAAGGAATTCATGAACTTCGCCCACAGCCTTATCAAACTTCACTGTTATTGCGGCAAAATGATCCATCTTGCCGGCACTGATATCACCATTAAAATTGCTACGGACGAGAGTCTGGAATTCTGCTTGCACTTCCCTGAGATCATACAAGGTACCATCTTCTTTTTCATACGAACACGGGATCTGAGAAACAAAAGATCTCACAAACTTGAGAACATTCACCACCTTTTCTTTCCATTTTGCTAACTTTGAAATTATACTGTCATAAGTTTTTACTGTGAAAAGATACTGTGCTTTCCAAGTAGAAACAATCTTCTTATCTTCAGCTAAATCAACAGAATCATGTGCTATCTTCAAGTTGGAGATAATGATCTCAAACACCGGTCTATTTTCAGCCATAGTCTGCTGTAACCCCTGGATGCCTTGACGTAGATCATGAGCGTTATACTTTTGATAAAACTCTAAAAGTACAACTCTCCCTTTAGTTACAAATTCTTCCACCCAATCCTTCATGTGCCTCCCATAGATGACCAACTGACTGAACTGCTGCTGATCGGCTGGTGATCCTAGATTTGGAGGAAGTAGTAAATCAGCTTGTGATGCGCCATGGAAAAGGTTGGAAATATACTGCCGTAGCTGCCTAACTTCAGTCTTGAGGGTTGCTTTATCTTCTCCATCCTTCAACACCCTTTCCTTCAGATTATCTGCTGCAACTTCGAAGAGATTTATATTTGTATGCTGGGTACTCCTACCAAGGTTAGCTTTGACAACCTTGAAGTCATCAACCTCAATATCATCATCTTTATCTTCTGGAGGTGTTGCAGTTTCAAGGATCATTTTCCTATCTGGTGTATCTTGGTAGACGCTTTTAAGCTCTGTCAAGCTCAACTGATATGAAGGCTTTCTCCTCTTTCTTCCCAGAATGTTTTCAAGCTAGGATGAGCCATCTTCTCTTGGAAACTCGGTTCTAATTTCATCAACTCCTGATGAATCAATATGTGTCTCAGAGTTATGAACCGACGAATCTGGCTCTGAATCAATGCGAATGGGAGAAGAACTCGGTGATGGAGGCGGAGAAACATGATCTGAAGGCAATGTTTCTACATGCGGTGCTAGTTCAACGGGAACTTCTGATGCAACTGCTGGTTGTTCCTGCTGAATATGAACTGGAGACTCAACCTTTTTCCTCTTCAACTTGGCCATCTTTGTTCCTCCTGGAAGAACACTCATAGCTTTAACCTTTCGTTTTGGTTTGGAAGTGGAAGGTTTTGATGGTTGAACAATTGGCAGCTCTGCTACCGGAATGGTTTCTTTCTGCTTATTCTTCAAGAATATCAAACTGTTTTTGACAACTCGGCTCGTTCTTTCCTCGATTGAGGTGCTCTCTTTAGCTGACCAATTAACTGATGGCAATGGTTGTTGCTCGACTTGATCTCTGAAATATGTGGGAAGTAAAACTTCACCATCCTCTGACAAGCCCTCTACATCTTCTGACAAGATATCAGCCAACTGCTTAAGAGTAAACCTGTTGTAACTGCATTCTTGCACTTCAAACTCATCAGCACAATTAGCCCAGGAATCTTCAACTGCATGCGTATGCGTACAATTTTGACCAAGGTGTGTTGCAAAAACACCACGCGGATCTTATGAAGACCTCCTGTCGAAAAACTTAAGACCATACCTGGACATTTCAGTACCAATCACTTTGGCATTTGCTCCAGATCTACATCTGTAAATTCCCATCCCAATTGGAAAATTGAAAGCCGGCTTGCATCTGCTACGCAGAAATGTATGAAGTTCATAGACTTGTCTCAGAAATTCCATGAATGCTACCTCATTCGTCGGATATCTTGGCAACATGGTTGGCTCTCTGAGTAGCCATATACTCTGATGTAGGAAAAAGTGAGAAACTGGATAAACCAATCAGCCCATTCTACCATTGCCATTTTGGCATCTGTTGAAAATCGTATATGCAACTCATTATCCATATCTCGCACTGCATGCATCAGGAATGCATCATTTACCTGCCTGTAATGCCGCTTAGCCTGAGAAAATTCTAACTGCGGGAAATGGTGATACACATGTTGAATGCCCAGAGTTCCAACAATATTCAAACCTCTGAATTGACCTTGAAAAGCCATCAAATACACGAGGTATGACATCATATGGAATTCATGAGCCCTTTGAAAATCAGTTATTTGCCGGTGGAGACTATCACTGATGAGTGCCGACCAATCATAGAATTCTGTTCCGTCAACAATCTGTGACATGATGTAAAACATCCAAGGCTGAAATTTGTTAGCATCTGCTTGACCTGTGATCCGGCTCAGTAGAGTAATCATTATTGCATGTTCTTCCTTGAACTCCCCACGTCCAACATTCTTTGGCATGACGTTCTGCTTCTCTTTCAACCACCTCCTAGCAATCTTTTTCCGATATTTTTCTTTATCATTGTTCCACACCCTCTTGCATTCTTCAATTGAAACAACCAAAATTTCCCTCCAGATCGATATTGAAAAACACTTCTCAATGTCGTTCAGCCTCAGGCTGTAGAGCACACGTCCATCTCTTGATTGGATTTCTCTTGTGATCGAATTGTAATGCGTCATACAAGCAATTATGAATTCGATACTTTGCATTGTGATGGGGAAGGATGCTGCTGCAAGCAATCCGAAGTGACCCAGATTCCTGATAGCGTTGTTTCCTACATCTTCCAAAGGATGTAAATTGAACACTGGAAGTACTTTATGCAAGTCTGTCTCGAAAGTTCTCAAGTAATTGTGAACCAACTTCATTTTGGGCTTGATCTCAATTGGAGAGTACTGCATACTGAAAGATTTGAAAAATGACTGTGAACACGCCTATGTCGGAAAAATCTTGGACAAAAGGTTGAAAATTACTTGTTGATTTCTTCTAAAAAGCAGATTTCGAGCGAAAAAGCTGGCACATGGGTTTTGTAGACAATTCCCAGATTGTCGGATTTTGAAAAAGCGGAGGATTTCTCGAAAAAGTAGCAAAAAACAGATTCTCGAAAAAAGTAAAATTCCCAATCTTCAAGAGGATGAAATTCTGGATGGACCCATCTCGATGAAAATTGAAAAAGCTTCAGTCATGTTTCTGAAAAAACGATCCCCTAGAAAAAAGGACCCTGAAAAAGCATGCCTCCTTGCTTCCTCATCCCGAAACTATGAAGAACGCTGAAAAAACACTTCGTTTGAGCCTTTGAATCTTCCTGGAAAGAAAAATAAAAATCCTTCCTCTGGATGCAACCTGCAAAAGATAATGAATAAAAGAAGGCAAAAGCTTTGTCTTTATAGAACTTTAGGGCAAAAAAACAGCTTTATTTGTGAAAAAATAAAGCTTCAATTTTATCCATGAAGAAAGCATCTTTTAAAGCACAAATCCAAGTGGATGTCTTCGAATAGGAAGAATCCCTATTTTATAGCTACCTATGGCTTCATGTGTGAGATGATTAAAAATATCTTCTTTTGATGATGTCATCAAACACGCGAGTTTGCAAAAGTGTTAGCCAATTTTCCTTCGTTTTCAATACTTTTGCACCCGTTTTGACTCTAGTATGGCCTGTCTCTGACTTCAACAAGATGGCAAACTGTCACTGTTGACTGATCATGGTACCTTGAAGATTTATCAACCTTGATCCCATCTCCAGCCACAAATTGATGATCTGACGTCATTTAGCTACAAATCCGAACTCTTAAAACTGTCGCCGGACAAAGATATGTAAGCAATAATGCATAACCTATAGCAGAATGGATGTTGCAGAGGTTTTTGAGGTATCAGAATCAGTCAAACGATCAAGATGATAGCAGAGAGGATAGTGTGGAAGTGTTAAGTCATTGAGAATATGTCAAGGATGTCAAAGCTTTAGCAGAATTGATGTTGCGGAGGAAATTGAACCATCATAATCAGTTGGGTGTTTCAGAACAGAGACTGGAGCCTTATTTTGTAAGAGTTGTAGCTCTTTAGGGAGTTGTGGCTTCCTTTGGATTGGAGCCCATAAAACTTTGTATTAGGGAGTTGTTGCTTCCTTTGGGTTGGAGCCCATAAAACTTTGTATTAGGGAGTTGGTGCTCCCTTTGTGTTGGTGCCCATAAAACTTATTGTATATTTCACTTTTATTTGTGAGGCTGGATTTGGACTGTAGATCCAAGTAGCTTGCTCACCGTGGTTTTTCCCTTCTTGAGTTTCCACGTTAAATCTTGTGTTATGCTCTCTTGTGTGGATGTGCGTGTGGGTTTATGTGTGCATAGTTCTTACATAATTTGGTTGATGCAATGGAGATCTGATTGTTGTAGATGAATTGTTTTAGAAGTGGCATATACTGATTCACCCCCCTCTCAGTATCTCTGTGTTTTCTAACAATTTGAAGATCGTCAGGGTCGTGCATCAGATCCTACCGCTAATGCTTGCAACCTGCAAGCGAACAAGAAACTCTCTGGAGTCCGCTGCCCGAACACTTGGCACCCGGATGCAAGAGCATCCGGGTCCACGAGCAATCGACATCAACCAAAAAATTTTCGGGTTAGTTTTAGTTCTATTTTTGTTTGTTTTTGTTGGTTTTGGATAGTTTGCTTTAGGAAGATTTTCAGTCTCAAATTGGCCAAGTGAAGAGCATCTTGTAAAAGACCCAATTGGGTATCTCCAGTTTCATTTTGGTAAAGATTGGGTGAAAATTGGCTAAGTTAGAGCAAATCGGAGAATTTCTCAGTTCGTGAACTGTTTAGTTCGCCGATCTATCAGTTTGTCGACAACCCAGTTAGCTGATGAGCACTTTCACCAACAACTCTTCAAGACAAGTTTTATTTTTCTAAGTTCGCCGAAAGGAAGCCTTGTCGGGAAAATCTTTAGTTTGCGAACTCTTCAGTTCGCAGACAGTGTAGTTCGCCGATGGGCGATTTCATCAACTGAGCTTTCAAGGGAAGTTGAAATTTTTCGAAGTTTTCCTCAGTTAGCCTTTGGGAACTTTTGCCGATTGCACTTTAAGTGAGCTTTGGACAAAGCTTCTTTTATTGTCGTCAAAGTTGCAAGATTGCGAACTTAGTCGGCAAAATGATAAGTTCACGAACCCTTAGGTTTGTCGAGGGTTCATTTCACCGATAAGCGTTTTCAAGGTTGAAGTCAAAGTCCGTTGGTTCGTGAAGAGAAGAAATTGCTGATAGAAGAAAGGTTTTAAGACTTTGGCTAGTTCAATGGTTCCGAAAGTTGCCGATTAACCGATGAGCATGTGAACGGAGTTGTTGCAAAAAAAAAAAGACAAAGGGTTCGTAAAAGACAAGTTTTGCCGATAGGAGTTGATAGCGTAACACTTAGTATCGACAAACTTTATAGTTTGCAAACTAGTTCGTGTTTCTCGAAATTTGTTGATATGCCGACAAAGGTTCGAGGAAGTTAAATTTTGCCGATAACTTCATATTGATGTGTTAGGGAATATTTAAGTTCGCAAACCTAAGCAAACGCCGATAAAAAACTCCGTGGTTCGTGGAAGGAACATTTCGTTGATACGAGGAGATTTAAAGTTCGAAAAGGCCTAACATTGTTGATGTATGGGATTTTATTAAAATATGCTTATTTTAATTAAACGGTAATATTAATCCGTTTGGCAACTATTAAGTGGTTATTGAAAACTTGTCTATTCAGTTTTGTAACGGAATATTTCCTTAAATGTTTAACTTCCACGGAGGAAGAATAAAAAGGCGATTGTCATTTTTTTGTTTAGGGGGTTCCTCTTAGAACAAAGGCGAGACAATAGTAGATTGTGTTGGCGTTTCAATTTGCACCTTTGGAATGCGAGTTGGAAACGGACAACTATGCATAGATAAATTGCTCTTCTATTATGAGGGGAAGTTCCCTTTTTGCTGATGTTTGCTTAAAAGATAAATAAAATAAATTTGCCTATCTTTTTGTTTCTCAGCTGCGAGCACAAGGTTATAAAACTCTATTCGTTGCAGCAGAGGTTTTTTCCTTTTTTAAAACTTCTAACTATAGCCAGGCCTAAACTAAATGACGCTTTTGCACCTAAGTAAATTCAGAGCAAAGGGATCAAAATTTGACAGAGAATGATTTGTTTTAACAAAAAAACTTAAATAACTCCTTCCAGATCACATCAGAAGACTCATTGTACTTTAAGATGAAAACTGAAAGTAAGATTACCCAAGCCACACATCTAATGGCAAAACTAGATGATCGTGAGATAGAGAATCAAAGCAAATGGCAGGCATAAGATTTCTATTCCCAATATCATAAAGTTCTTACAACTCTAGGACAACAATATTGTAGCAAAAGGCAGGCATACAATATGCGATCAATCACTGGAGAACAGATAACACAGAGTGAACAAGCATTTGGAATAACAATTTCTGCAGGTTAGAATAGGCATAACAAATTTTGCTATCACAATTACCATTACTTACAATGGGCAAGGCTGCCCTTATTTATACTAAATCAAAGGAGTAGGGAACCCTAAAATCGCCTTGATTTAACCTAACTTGCCAACTCGCAAGCTTTATTTCTATTTTAAGACAAAGATTACAACTAACAAAATGCTTTAAAACAATTTGCTTTAAAGCAAAGAAAGCTCCAACTATTACAAAGTGACTTTTTACTATTTTAAGGATGGATAAGCTTTGGATGAAAGCAAATGCTTTAAAACAAAAAGCATTTGAGTTAAAGCTGCTTTCTTTTGAGTCACATCCTCATCTACATTCTTGCTTTATTAGTGATGTCATCCATTGATATTTTGGGAAATAATATCTTCTAAAAAGCTAGTGACCGCATCTTTGCCAGGAACACTGATACTCTCTAAGATAATATGATTTTCCAACATTTCTTCACCATCTGCAATCATCTGAAGGAAATCATGAACTTCGCCCACAGCTTTATCAAACTTTACTGTCATGGTAGCAAGACGATCCATCTTGCCGGCACTGAGATCACCGTTAAAACTATTGTGGACGAGAGTCTGGAATTCTGTCTGTACTTCCCTAAGATCATACAGGGTACCATCTTCTTTCTCATATGAACACGAGATCTGAGAAACAAAAGATTTGACAAACATGAGAACATTTACTACTTTTTCTTTCCATTCTGCTAACTCTGAGATTATACTGTCATAGGTTTTTATTGTGAAAAGATACTGTGCTTTCCAAGTAGAAACAATCTTCTTATCTTCTGTTGAATCAATGGAATCATATGCTATCTTCAAGTTGGAGATTATGATCTCAAACACCAGTCTGTTTTCAGCCATTGTCTGTTGTAACCCCTGAATGCCATGATGTAGATCATGAGTGTTGTACTTTAATTGATAGATCTGTGAAAGTACAACTCTGCCTTTAGTCACAAATTTTTCCACCCAATCCTTCGTGTGCCTCCCATAAATGACCAACTAACTGAACTGTCGTTGATCGGCCGGTGATTCCAGAACCTGAGGAAGCAGTAAATCGGCCTGTGATGTGCCATGAAAAAGGTTGGAAATATACTGCCGCAGCTGCCTAATTTCAGCCTTGAGGGCTGCTTTATCTTCTCCGTCTTTCAACACCCTCTCCTTTAAATTATCCGCTGCAACCTCAAAAAGATTGACATCTGTGGGTCGGGTACTCCTACCAAGATTAACTTTGACAACCTTGAAGTCATCAACCTCAATTTCATTAACATTCTTATCTTCTGGTGGTGTTGCAGTTTCAAAGACAATTTCTCCATCAGCATTCTTTTCAATATGAGCTTGCTTCTTAAGTTTCCTGTCTGGTGTGTCTTGGTAGACGCTATTAAGCTCTGTCAAGTTCAACTGATATGAAGGCTTTCTCCTCTTCCGACCCAAGATGTTCTCAAGCCAAGATGGGTCAACCTCTCTAGGAACCTCGGTTCTAACTTCATCAACTCCTGATGAACCAATATGTGTCTCAGTGTTATGACCTGGCATGTCTGGCTTTGAATCTATATGAATGGGAGAAGAACTCGGTGATGAAGGTGGAGAAACATGAACTGAAGGCAATGTTTCAACATGCGGTGTTGGTTCAATAGGAACTTCTGATGCAACTGCTGGTTGTTCCTACTGACTAAGGACAAGAGACTCAACCTTTTTCCTCTTCAACTTTGCCATCTTTGTTCTTTCTGGAAGAACACTCTTGGAAGGTACTGATGGTTGAACTACTGGCGGCTCTGCAACCGGAATGGCTTCTTTCCGCTTCTTATTATTCAAGAATATCATGCTGTTTTTGATAACCGGGCTCTTTCTTTCCTCAATTGAGGTGTTCTCTTTGGCGGACCAATTCATTGGTGATAGGGGTTGTTGCTCGACTTGGTCTCTGAAATATGTGGGAAGTAGAACTTCACCATCATCATCTGACAAGCCTTTTACATCTTCTGATAGAATATCAGCCAATTGCTGAAGGGTAAACCTGCTGTAATTACGTTTCCGCACTTCAAATTCATCTGCACAATTAGCCCAAAAATCTTCAACCGCATGCACATGCACACAATTTTGACCAAGGTGTGATGCAAAAACACCATGCGGATCGTATGAAGACCTCCTGTCAAAAAACTTAAGACCATACTTGGAAGATTCACTACCAAATACTCTGGCATTTGCTCTAGATCTGCATCTGTAAATACCCATCCCAATCAAAAAACTGAAAGCTGCCTTGCACCTGCTATGCAAAAATGTATGAACTTCATAGACTTGCCTCAAAAATTTCATAAACGTTACCTCATTAGTAGATATCTTGGCAGCATGGCTGGCTCTTCTGAGAAGCCATATACTCTGATGTAGGAGAAAGTGGGAAACTGGATAAACCAATCAGCCCATTCTGCCATTGCCAACCTAGCGTCAGCTTAAAATTGTATATGCAACTCATTATCCAGATCTCGCACTGCATGCATAAGGAATGCATCATTTACCCGCCTATAATGTCGTTCAGCCCGAGAAAACTCTAACTGTGGGAAACGGTGATAAACATGTTGAATGCCCAGAGTTCCAACAATATTTAAATCTCTAAACTGACCCTGAAAGGCCATTAGATATACGAGATATGACATCATGTGGAATTCATGGGCCCTTTGAAAATCAATTATCTGATGGTGGAGACTATCACTGATCAGTGCTGCCCAATCATAGTATTCGGTTTTGTCAACAATCTGGGACATGATGTAAAACATCCAAGGCTGAAATTTGTTAGCTTCTGCTTGACTTGTGATTCGTCTGAGCAGAGTAATCATTATTGCATGCTCTTCCTTGAACTCCCCATGTCCAACGTTATTTGGCAAAACGTTTTGCTTTTCTTTCAACCACTTTTGAGCAATCTTTTTCTGATATTTTTCTTTATCATTGTGCCACACCCTCTTGCATTCTTCAATAGAAATGACGAAGTTCTCCTTCCATATTGGTATTGAAAAACACTTCTCAATATCATTTGGCCTGAGGTTGCAGAACACACATCTATCTACTGATTGGATTTCCCTTGTGACTGAATTGTAATGCTTCATACAAGCAATTACGAATTCAATGCTTTGCACTGTGATGGGGAATGAAGCTGCTGCAAGCAACCTGGAGTGACTCAGATTCATGATAGCTATATTTCCTGCATCTTCCAAAGGATGCAAATTGAACACTGGAAGCACCTTATGCAAATCTGTTTCGAAAGTTCTTAGGTAATCATGAACCAACGCTGTTTTAGGCTTGATCTCTTTTGGAGAATATTGCATACTAAAAGACTCGAAGAATGACTGTGAACACGCCTATGTCGGGAATATTTTGGACAAAAGGCTGAAAATTTTTTGCTGATTTCTTCTAAAAAGTAGATTCCGAGCGAAAAAATTGGCACATGGTTTTGTAGACAATCCCGTTTTGAAGCAACCTAGATTGTCGGATTTTGAAAAAGCTGAGGATTTCCCGAAAAAGCAGCAAAAATACAGATTTCCGAAAAAATAAAAGTTCCCAATCTTCAAGAGGATGAAAATCCAGGTGGACCCATTTCAATGAAAATTGAAAAAGCTCTAGCCTTGTTTCTGAAAAATGATCCCCTAGAAAAAAGGACTTTGAAAAAGTGTGCCTCTGTGCTTCCCAATCTCGAAACTATGAAGAACACCGAAAAAACACTCCTTTTGGGCTCTCGAATCTTCGTGAGAAGAAAAATATGTCTTTCTTCCTCTGGATGCGACCTGCAAAAATAATGAATAAGGAAGCCAAAAGCTTGTCTTTATAGAATTTTAGGGCAAAAAAGTAGCTTTCTTTGTGAAAGCACAAAGCTTGAATCTTTTCCATGAAGAAAGCATCTTTTAAAGCACAAATCCAAGTTGATATGCTCAAATAGGAAGAATCCCTATTTTATAGCTGCCTATTGCTTCATGTGTGAGATGATGAAAAATATCTTCTTTGATGATGTCATCAAACACGTGAAGTTGCAAAAGTGTTAGCCAAATTTTCCTTCGTTTTGAAACTTTTGCACTTGTTCTGACTCCAGCATGGCCTGCCTCTGACTTCAACAAGACGGCAAACTGTCACTGTTGACTGAAAAAGCTGACTGATCATGGCATCTTGAAGATTCATCAATCTTGATTTGATCCCCAGCCTCGAACTAATGATCCGACGACGTTTGACTGCAAATCTGACTTCTGGAAACTGTCGACGGATAAAGAACGGGAAGCAACTGCAAGAAAACACTGCCAGGCATGAAAATTTTCTAACACTGGAGTCTCCAGGCGCCCCTAGCCTCCAGGGGCGCTTTTGACTCCATGCCTTAGCCAAATTTTTTATATTTTCAACTTTTTCATTTTCTTGTTTTTTGTGCGTGTTTCTGCGACAGTGGGCCCCTGTTTAGTTGTTGAATTTGGTCCGCCAGAAGAAAACTGAGATTGATGATCAGGTAGTTAGGCAAGCCTGATGAAAACTGAACTGATTGTACCTTCTGCCTGCCTCGAAAATTGAGCCAAACTAATTTCTTGCGAATCCGACCGGGCTAATGGAGGAAGATTTGTTGTTTTTTGGAAAAAACATGGAAAAATGGTTAAGGTTGGAGAATATGGGCGCCCCCAGCCTCCAGGGGCGCTTTTGATTCCATGCCTTAGAGAAATTTTGAGATTTTTAAACTTTGATTTCATTTCTTCGTTTTGCGTGCCGCAGGCCTGTTCGATCTTCGTTTTTGGTCATCCGCCTGACTGCTGAAGCAGGATGAGAGGTGATATGAGTAGCCTGAACACACTTGAGATGAATTTTTAGCTTTTACCGGCATTTCGATTGAGTTTTGATTGATTTTGACCGCCTGAAAGCAGCCTGGCGGAGACTTTTTGATGTTTCTCGAAAAACGTGAAAAAAAAAATCTAAGTCTGGGCATGATGGGCACCCCCAGCCTCCAGGGGTGCTTGGAAAACTTTGCCTTAGTCATTTTCATGATTTTCAACTTTTGTTTGCAGTTTGCCTCATTTCTCGTGTCGGCAGCTGCTTCTTGTCACTGACTTTGACAATTCATCAGACAACCGCCACTGGATGAGGAATGGACTGCATAGCCTGGGTATATCTAACGTGCTTCCCTGCTTTTCAGGCCCTGTTGACCAACATGACTGCTTTTATCCACCCTGAAACTGACCGACAGAGGTATTTTTGACACTTTCTGGAAAACACAAAAAAAAAAAAAATTAAGTCTGAGAGGTTTGGGCACCCCCAACCTCCAGGGGTGCCTGGGATTTCCAGACTTAACCATTTTCGAGGTTTTTTTTTACTTTTCTCACTTTCCGGATTCATCATGCTCCATTTTTCGTCCTTCGTCAAATCGGCGACTGTTCGACAGTTCTGCGTTATTTGAACAGCCTTGAAAACTTGAAAATGATCCCTGGTAGATGAACCTCCTCCATTAATGGCTTCGGAGCTCGTGCTTCACCATCTAAAAAAGCATAATTGACCCAGTAGGGAAACACGACCTTTTGCAGATTCCATCTGGACCACCTTGATCGTGAAGCAAAATCAACCAATCAGAATCAGGCATGACACCTGAATCAAAGATTCTATTTTTAGAAACTTTCTCTTTTTAGAAAATTTTGCCAGCATCCGTATCTCAAGAAACCCAGAAAACCTAATTTGATGTCTATTTTTAGAAACTTTCTAAAAATAGAAATTTTTATTTTCATATATTTTGACTTTTTGACAAAATTTTTTCTAGACTCTTTAAAAAAATGCCTTAATGAAGCAAATTTTTTGATTGGGTACAACAGATTGGAGGGGGGTGATTTCCTTGGTGAAGGGAGAGGAGACAAAACATTATGTCAAGGGGGCTGTTGTTGATGGGCCTTTGACGCCTAGAATAATGGAAGGAGAATAGCTGAAGGAGTTTTGTTGGAGGAGATGACAAAAAATAAACAAATCGAAATTTTGTAAAGAAGAGTAGATTGATTTTGTACTCTTGCAGAAGCTACATGATTAAATAAAATTGGTATTTTGTTGTGATTGTGGATTTTACTGTGGGATAGAGTTGTAAGTTAGAGATTTGAATAAATTCAAATGAACTGTGTGTTGTTTATGAGCTTATGCTTTTGTTGTGTTCATTGGCTGCGTGATTGGGTTGCCTGATAAGGTTCCTTGATCACGACTGCACCAAATGGTATCAGAGCTAGAGGTATTGAGTGTGTGGGTAGAGCACCGAATGTGAGGCAGTCTTCACCAGGACCTGCGGGTGGTAGTGGAAGCGATTGTGTTGTCTAAGGAGATCGAGAAAATTGTTGCAGGTGTGCGAGGAGTCTTGGGCAATTGAGAGCTGAGAGAAGACATTGAAGCTGCAAGAGAGAGTTGACTGTGAGTGGTTTTGTTGCAGGGAGGACCTGTAATTGCAGAGAGCATTGTCTCTAGAATTTGTATGAGTTGATGAAGGTGTGTGTGTGCAGGTTGCAGAGAGTTGGTTTTGTGAGTGTGCAAGAGAGTGTTAGATAGAATGTCTTGGAAGCCAGGAGAATGTTTTATGATTAAGAAAGATTTTCTGAAGCCACAAAAAGAGAAGCAAGAGCCCATCCAGAGGAACGATGTGTTTCGAACTATTTGCAAGTTAGGTGGAAAGTGTTGCAGAGTGGTTGTGGACAGCAGTAGCACAGGTAATTTGGTGTATTGGAGATGGTCGAGAAGCTGAAATTGAAGAGAAGAAAGCATTCTAACCCTTACAGTATTTTTTGGTTGTAAAGAGATCGTCAGATATGGGTAAGTGAACAATTTATTGTTGATTTTCAGATTCGTAGATATAAGGATGAGATTGTATGTGATATAGTACCTATGGATATATGCTATGTTTTGTTGGGTCAAACTTGGCTTTGGGATAGAGAAGTTGTGCACGATGGTAGGAAGAATACATATAGCATAATAAAGGATGGGGGAGAGTATGTTTTGAGTCCGTTGCAGGATAAGCGGGAAGAAGTGGTGAAACAAGTTGAGGATGTGAAGACTGAAGAGGAAAATACGGGTATGAAAGAGTCCCATTATTTTTTTGACAGAGATGTGTTTGCAAGTGATGATGTGTATGCAGGTGAAAAGGAAGAAGAAAAAGTTGCAGCAGTATGCCATGATGGAGGCATAGAGAAAGAGGTTGAGGAAGAGGAAGGTGTAGCAGTGGCCGAGGATGAAGAGGAAAGAGAAGAGATTGCAGTAGAGGTTGCAGAAGATGAGTAGAAGGATGCAGATAATGAGATTGCAACAATTGAAGGTGAGCATAATGTTGTAGCAGTTGAGGACACGTGGATGGTGATAGGAGTGGATAGCGAGGATGAAACATTTGCAGCCAAGAGAGAAGATGGATGTCGAGTAGCGAAGGAAGAAGAGATAATTTTTGAAAATTTTGAATTCAATTATGATTTATCTTCAATGGTGGTAGAAGAGGATGTCGAAAAAGAGGTGGTGAGTGCAGGGGAGCAAATGGATGTATTCCATTTATAGTTGTATGCAGATGCTGTAGGTTGTGGTGTGGATGAGACCTATTGGGAAGAGGGATTTTGGTGGAGGTCGGGTGGTGGTGGGTTGGATCCCACATAGGAAGAGAGGAGTGGAGAGAGTCTTTGGAGGAGGATGGTTCATGGTGGACATGAGTCCACGAGAAGGAAGAAGAGGATGGTGCACACTTGGTGCAGGAGGACAGTACTTGTCCCGGCAAGATGCTGGAAGAGGCGAAGGAAGAAAGTTTCCAATGAACCTATTACAGTGATGGAGATTGCTGTGGGTTGTTTGCAACCTGGAAGGGTAGTTCTACTATTCATCTCCATTTTGTGAGCCCATGCTCACAAATGTTTTACCCGGCATGTCTGATGCAGGAGCATCCGGGTCCACGAGCAATCGACATCAACCAAATTTTTTTTTGGGTTTGTTTTAGTTTTGTCTTTGTCTTTGTTGGTTTTGGGCAGTTTGCTTAAGGAAGATTTTCAGTCTCAAATTGGCCAAGTGAAGAGCATTATCTTGTAAAAGACCTAATTGGGCATCTCCAATTTCTTTTTGGTAAAGATTGGGAGAAAATTGGTTAAGTTAGAGCCAGTCGGAGAATTTCTCAGTTCGCAAACTGTTCAGTTCATTGATCCATCAGTTTGCCGACAACCCAGTTAGCCGATGAGCACTTTCACCACCAACTCTTCAAGACAAGTTTTATTTTTCTAAGTTTGTCGAAAGGAAGCCTTGTCGGGAAAATCTTTAATTCGCGAACTCTTTAGGTCACCGACAGTGTAGTTTGCCGATGGGCGATTTCATTGACCGAGCTTTCAAGGGAAGTTGAAATTTTTTGAAGTTTTCCTCAATTATCCTTTGGGAACTTTTGCCGATTGTACTTTAAGTGAGCTTTGGATGAAGCTTCTTTATTGTCGGCAAAGTTGCAAGATTGCGAACTTAGTCGGCAAAACGACTAATTCACGAACCCTTAGGTTCGCCGAGGGTTCATTTCGCCGATAAGCCTTTTCAAAAACAGAAAGGGTTCGTAAAAGACAAGTTTTGCCGATAGGAGTTGACAGCTTAACGCTTAGTATCGGCAAACTATATAGTTTGCAAACTAGTTTGTGATTCCTAGAATTTGTCGATATGCCGACAAAGGTTCGAGGAAGTTAAATTTTGCCGATAACTTCTTCATATTAATGTGTCGGGGAATATTTAAGTTCGCGAACCTAAGAAAATGCCGATAAAGAACTTCATGGTTCGTGGAAGGAGCATTTCACCAATACAAGGAGATTTAAAGTTCAAAAAGGCCCAACATTGTTGATGTATGGGACTTTATTAAAATATGCTTATTTTAATTAAACGATGTTATTATTAATTCGTTTGGCAACTATCAAGTGGTTATTGAAAACCTGTCTATTCAATTCTATAACGGAATATTTCCATAACTGTTTAACTTCCATAGGGGAAGAATAAAAAGGCAATTGTTATTTTTTTGTTTAGGGGGTTCCTCTCAGAATAGAGGTGAGACGATAGTAGATTGGAGGGCGGTGATTTCCTTGGTGAAGGGAGAGGAGACAAAACTTTATGTCAAGGGGGCTGGTGTTGATGGGCTTGTGACGCCCAGAATAATAGAAGGAGAATAGCTGAAGAAGTTTTGCTGGAGGAGATGACAAAAAATAAACAGATCGAAGTTTGGTAAAGAAGAGTAGATTGATTTTGTACTCCTGCAGAAGATGCATGATTAAATAAAATTGATATTTTGTTGTGATTGTGGATATTACTGTGGCATAGAGATGTAAGTTAGAGATTTGAATAAATTCAAATGAACTGTGTGTTGTTTGTGAGCTTATGCTTTTGTTGTGTTGTTTGGCTATGTGATTGGGCTGGTTGATAAGGTTCCCTGATCACGACTGCGTAATTCTGCCTTCAAACAAGAAAGAGGAAGAGAAACCTCCCGATCATAGTTTTAAAACTCAGACTCACCGCGGATTCGGCAGCCCAAAATAGGACTCGGACTCGGACTCGGGACTCGGCAAAAAACTCGGCTAGGACTTGACAAAGAAGAAAACCGTAGTTTTACAAAAAAAAAAAAGAAATTAATGCATTTAGAGAACATAAGAGCCATTATTCAAACATTACACATGTCATGTGATCTTCAAACACTCAATATTTGAAATTTCATCATTCATGAACCATAATCATATGATTCATACTCATAGTTTCAAACTTTCAAATGTATAACAACATCATAAGTTTATAAATGTTTACATATAATGATGTCAAAATGAGAAAAAAAACAAAAAAAAAACAGAAAAAAAAACCCAAAAAAAAAAAAATATCGAGTTTTTAAGTTTGCTGGGCGTCTAATTGGCAAAACGAGAGTCCAGGGTCGGGACTCACGAGTCCGACCTTGGGACTCGCGTGAGTCCCAGGGTAGGACTCGCGAGTCCTGACCCTGGACTCACCAGGACTCGACTTGGGAGTCAGTGGCGAGTCGTCTCGGCTTGCCATAGGACTCGTGAGTCCGGAGAGTCTTGGCGAGTCCTAGAAGAGTTTTAAAACTATGCTCTCGATCACCGACGCTCGAAAGCGAGTCCGACCCTGGACTCGCGTGAGTCCCAGGGTAGGACTCGCGAGTCCTGACCCTGGACTCACCAGGACTCGACTCGGGAGTCAGTGGCGAGTCGACTTGGCTCGCCATAGGACTCGTGAGTCCGGAGAGTCTTGGCGAGTCCTAGAAGAGTTTTAAAACTATGCTATCGATCACCGACGCTCGAAAGACTTAGAAAAATTGGAGCTTCGTCGGACTTCGGTGATCGGGCCCTCACCCTTCTGCCTTCAAAAAGGAAAGAGGAAGAGAAACCTCTTGATCTCCGATGCCCGAAAGACTTAGAAACATTTGAAGTTTGTCGGACTTCAGCGATCGAGCTTTCCACCTACTACTTGCTCGAAAGAAGAAAGAAGACCACCACCTTGACCTCCAAGATCTGAAACACTTAGAAAACTTTTACAAATTATCAAGGGGGAGTTTTTAGAGCCGATAGGAATGGCATGACGGAAGAGAGAACTCGGAAACTCCAAAGCTCCGAAAAAGACATAAAATACAAGGGAAAAGCCAGGAAACTTTGGACTTAGCTTTTTTGTGGGCTTCTTCCTTGCACTTCAAAAAAGGAAAACACTTAGAAATTTTCCGGAGGGAATCCATTCAAAATATTCTCAGATCGGATATAAATGATGGGTTCAACAACAAAGGCACAAAGTGGGAATTTTGATGGATTTGGGGCAAAATAATGCAAGTTGGGAACTTGGTTTTTTCAGGTGCCAACACTGCCCATTTGTATATTATGTCACATGTTGCCTCCATCTTTTGTGTATCCATAAACAATTTGGGGATGATGCAAAGTACCAAGGACCCACAACCCTTAATTATGTTGACCCAAAAGTTTGTTTAGTCCTCTATGTTTGTTTGCATTGTTTGATCTTTTGTCATCTTTCTTCCAAGTGCATGCAAGATCCCAAGACTAAAGTGGTTGATTCCAATAGTGACATCCTTTGA
Organism: Cunninghamia lanceolata; assembly: GCA_027924645.1. Taxonomy (NCBI): domain Eukaryota; kingdom Viridiplantae; phylum Streptophyta; class Pinopsida; order Cupressales; family Cupressaceae; genus Cunninghamia; species Cunninghamia lanceolata. The sequence goes on from BSBN01000816.1 coordinate 6,426,400, forward strand.
TTGTGCACTAGGGGTGACTCAAAATTTGCCAACTCTTCCACATATGCTCGCTTGTTGCACATTTTCCATCCACTATCCATGCCACATTCCACATTCATACCCAACACTTATCATGTTGTGTTTTTAGCTTTACTCACGAAAACTTTGGACATTTGAGTCCTCCACATTATCACCATCCATTAGCCATTCACTTTTGACATTTTACCCATATGCTAAGCACAATGCGTACCATTATGTGCATGAGCACTATTCCCCATTATCCATCTCGATATTTGAAACTTAATATTGACTCCTTGAACCTCATAAGTGGATGACCTTCCCCATTTCTTGCTTGCACAGAGACAAATCAAAAGCATGCCAATATTCAAAGAAGTCAAAAGCAATGTCCATGACTATAATGTCCCTTTTTGGGACATTTCCAGCATCATCTGAAAACTCCAACTTTCTTGGAGAGCGCTGGATTGATCATGTTGAGGTTTTGATAGTGGCAGTAAGTTTGGGTGATCATGATGAACTCAAGGGTGCTTTTCGGATGCAATTCTGACTTTCTGAGTGCAGTTCAAACTTCTTGGAGGAGACTGCTATTTTTGGAAAGCATCAATCTGCATACTGTTCATCATCCGGAGAGCTAAAGATCATTATGGTATGGTCAGAATCCAAATTTGAAGTCTTTTTAATTGTTTCCGCAACATTAGTTGTGCGAAAAATAATTAAATACTTAGTTGTCGAAAAAGTGAAACATTTATAAAGACAACTTATATTTGATTATCTAATAAAAAAAGGACTTCTGCTATAATAAAAGGTTTATTTTTTTATCTTCGAGGAGAATACGGGAAAAGTGAAAATTAATATTATATTCACTTATGTTGCCCTAAAAGTGCCTTTTATAAGGAGGAGTTGAGCTCATTTGTGGGGTTAGCTAGAATATTTTCTAATAATTGTTTATGTGAGAGACTCTGTGTTCTTCTCCATTATTTCTTGAGGACGAAAACTCTCTCGAAATATCAGTTTCGGGGACAAAAACTCTCCTAGCTGGACTTGGTGATTTTTGGTGATTTCATCCAGAAGTCACATTTGCATTAAATGCTGAAGATATTGGAGCAATTTCATTCAGGGATTGCTTTTGAGCCTAATGATTTGTGCCTGATTTATTTCTGAGTGGAGATATTATTTGTTGCCACAGATAATGGACGAAAACTCTATCGAAATACCAGTTTCGGGGACAAAAACCCTCCTAGCCGGACTTGGTGATTTTTGGTGATTTCATCCAGAAGTCGCATTTGCACTGAATGCCGAAGATATTGGAGCAATTTCATTCAGGGATTGCTTTTGAGCGTAATGATTTGTGCCTGATTTATTTCTGAGTGGAGATATTATATGTTGTTGTAGATAATGGAGGAATTATTGCAGTCTTTGATAAGTTTTTTGATGTGATTGATATTAGATGATATTGTGTGAATTTGATTGTCTGCGGGGAAGTTTATTTTTTCTGTGAATTTAGTTTTATGTGATGGGTTTTTAGTTGAAGGTTTATTTGGTATAATTTTGGGTTGTTATGCTGAAAGGATCGTACCATGGAGGAAGGATGTCCTTTTTTCTAAGCTTGGCGTTGAAGATCTTTGAATGAGTATTAGTAGTTTGCAATAATGGTTGAATATTCTATGTTGTAGGCGACTTGTAATACAAGGTGAAATTGTGGTTCCAACTTCCGCATCTTTTTTCCTAGGCATCGTACAATACTTGTCCGTACATTTGGAGTGGAAGGAATCGTGTGAGACTCCATGAAGGATGTCACTTAGCTCTTTTGTCTTTTTCTTAAAATGGTGGGGCCGCTTCTCCTTTTGGTATAAGTCATTTCAACTTGAGTCTAATATGTCATGTCCCCATTTCCGGAGTGATCCACATCGAACAATGGGTTAGCCTACTCATCATTCCCGGAGGCTAATACCAATCTTGAGGGAATGAACTTGGTTTTTGGCTAACATATTGCTTCAGTTTTGCAGGATTAAGTCAAAGACCATTCCAGTTGTCTGTGTTGATACCAGTTAAATTGGCTAAGTCTGGGAGCCCAAAATTGACTAAGGCAGGACTCCTAGAGTCAGGGTGCACCTTCTTGCTTGTTCAATGTCAAATGTGCGCCTAGGATTGGGTAAGCCAGGATGAGGATCTTGATGATTCTGCTTGATGAAGTGAACCTTTAGCCATTTGTCAAGGTTAGATAAGTTGTTTAAAGTGTAAGGCGCACTTGGGTGAGCAAGTTACCTTGAATTTCTGCCTAGATTTGGATAACGCCCTTTTCTATCTTTAGTCACCCCAAATGCGCCTAGAGGAAGGATTTCATTTACTGGTCTCCAATTGATACCATTGAGTCAACTTTGGAACTCAAACATATTGAAACAAGGTCTAGGAAGCTAGGCGCCACCTCTTGCCAGTTCAACCTCTCAAATGCGCTAACATTGGAAAGACTCTTAATGAGCACCTAAGTTTGAATTGATCCTATGATTGAAAGTTTGGTGATGTATTGGTGCAAGATGATCTTCAGTTGAAGCAATCTAAGTTCCAGGAAGGGTTTAGAAGCTATCAACCTCTTCACTAAGCTAGGTGCACTTTACAAGCTTTCTTACCCAAGAGTTGCGCCTCATAAAGACAAGGCACATCTTAAACCTCTGGGACTTTTCCAAAGAAGCGCCTAAGTTTATTAGCACCTTTGGACCTTGTTTTGCATTTTGAAAGAGAAGGCGCACTTTGGAGGCATTTCTAACCCAAATTGGCGCCTAGGTATAGTCATCCCTCCGGAGCATTTTAAGGTGTTTTGAAATGAAGAGGGGGCATTTCATAAGTTGGGAACTTGATCATTGTTATAGAGACCTTCCATTCAGTTAAAATCATCATCTAAAGCTAGATGAGTATCATGAGAAGTTAGGCGCACCTTTCAACTTGTCCCACCATGAATTTGCGCCTACCTTAGAGATCCACTTTGGCACCTTAAGAAGGATCTTTCAACTTGTATCAGGAGGAAGGGAAACATTCTTAGTTGATTGCTCAATGATCCAAGTTATAAAGTTGACAAGAAATAGGCCAAGATGATGAGGACGCACTTCTTGGTCCCCATCACCTCAAAGGTGCGCCTAAGCAAGTTGGGCGTCAATCTCCCTCTCTCCAACCTCCAGATGGCGCCTAGAGTCTAAGAGATCTTCACTGAATATTGTTAAAGTGTTTTTAGAGCATATGGAGTCATCAAACTCCACTAGGCGCATATCCATACTTCTGCTACCTCAGATGGGCGCCTAGTTCTATGTTGGGCGCCATTTCATGATCAAACTACCTCAACTTGGCGCCTAGACAGAAGAAAAGATAGTTGTAACCACTGGACTCTCATTGGTCGACAAGATGACATTGGGATCCGTGTCAGGGTCTTTGGGTAAGATTGCTACATCACGCTGAGTTGTCAAGTGGAATATTCTCTTGAATATGCTTCTTGGGAAACGTGCCTTGGTTCCTCTTGATGCCTTGAAAAAATGTGCCTTCATTGCCTTTAGAAGGCCTATAAAACGAGGAGCTCTCTCATTCATTTGACATCTTATCTTTTGGCAAAATTTCTCTCTGCAAAGCTTTATGCTTGTGATCTTGAGGCCTGCGAGTTTCAAGTGTTGGGGTGATGCTCCCTCAACTGACAAGGTGATGCTCCCTTGTTGCATTGTGAGGTGTTGACATCCAGTTGACATCATTAGGTTCAATTGAAGTGATCTACATCAGTTAGAGTGATAGAGTTAGTTGTGAAGAAGTTGAAAGTATTGTATACATCTAGGCTTCAAGGCCTTTCCTTGTAATCCCTTGAATAAGATTGTATATTCATGCCATTGAGGGCATCATCATTGTAATAAGACATTTGCATTGAATTGAATCGAAAATAATACAAGTGCCCAACTTCAAGTTGATTCATGCAAGTTGCCTTGTTATCTTTTCATATGTGATGTTAAGTAGATTAAATGATTGAAAAGTTAAGTGCAAGTAAATTTGTCTAAGTAAGAAAAATTTTTAGTTAGTACTAGTTGGGTATCTTACATAATACTAGCAAATTTAAAACTTGTTGGAACCATACGTAAGAGCATGTTGAATGTAATATTTGCTCTGAAGCGCGGGGAAAATTCTTGTTGATGCACTGCTTTTTAGGGGTTTTAGTGGTTGTTAACAAACACATTGGCTGTTGTCCCTACTAGCCGCCTTGTTATGTGATGTTCTTTGGTGTTTCTAAGGAGTAATAAGGGACCGTACTGTTTGAGGAAGTATTTCTACTGTTTGGGAAGTTTGTGCAGGCATATAGTGGGATTTGTTGTGGTTTCAGCATGTGTATTTGTAATGTCCCAAATTATGAGCTAAGTGTGTTTTTGAGCTACATGGGAAATGCAATATTGGAATTGTATTTTCAATTATGAGGTTGGTTTTGATTTTTAATGATTGCATATGATTCATAGCTGGCCGCCAAACATGAAGGAAGGATATATTAAATGCAACATTTATTTATTAAATGATTGCATTGGATCGATGGAATATGAGGTCGATTGGGTTTGTGGAAATTAAATGATTGCATTTAATTTGATATTGAGCTTTGAAAATATTTTAAATGCAAATTTTATTATTAAATATTTGCATTGGAGCGGTTGAGGGTTTTTATTAAATGCAAATATCATCATTTAATGCATGCACATGAGGTAGTTGTGGATTGAAGCAAGAATAGAGGAGCATTTTAAATGCAAGTTCATAAATTAAATGCCAAGTTGGTTATGTCAAGGATCAAGATTTTAAATGCTTTGAAGGTTATTAAATGCTTGCATTTGGATAGATTGGTTTATTTAATGCAATCGCCCAATCATTGCAAGTACTAGTTGGAGGTTAGAAGGATTTTAAATGCATTTCAAACACAAAATTAAATGCATGTAGCTGATCGCCCAAGCAAAGAGGAAGATTTTAAATGATTGCAATCTCAAAATTCAATGCAAGTGTCAAAGGCCAAGCTTAAGGAGGATCGATCCATAGAGGAGGAGCAAAATTCATTTAAAATAATTGAAGATTGTTTTAAATGAAAGCATTTCAAGTGAAGATCATTCAATATTGTTCCATTTCCTTAATTTCTATTGATAGATTTCAAAATGCATTCCAAAATTGCCAAGAGGATGGACATCAAAGCTTGAGGAGTTTAAATAGATGACTTGAGCTTCATTTTGCAATGAATGATGCTATGGTATGTTTTCTTTATTATTGTTTATGACTGAAAATTCCGATTTTCTAGTTATTTTTCAAGGAGATGTTCCCTTGAGTGTTGTGGTGATGATCCCATAACAATTTATGAGATGTTGTCATACAGATTTCATCACTGGATTACATTTGCAGGTTATTTGAAGAGTTTGGAAGTGACATTGATATCTATTTGAAGCTCTTGGTGTAGAGGATTGACTACCAAGGTAATTTAGTAAATTTGGAGTACATTGTGGATGGTATTTTCATATTTTGCAGGGTCTGATTTTGCAACAGCAGGGTCTGATTTTTTATAACAGTGACTTTACATTGGCATTTTAGGGCTTTTTAGGTGAATTTGATCAAGGGTTTAAAGATTGAAGAGTGGTTCTTGATAGAAGACATTCCTATGCATCCATAGAATGCATTTGGAGGAGTTATTTCATGATATTTCATTGTAAACCCTTGACTGGGCAAAAAGTACACTTTCAGCAGTCATATCAGCATACAGAATTTTATTGAAGCTCTTTCAAGGGTGTTTTGTGTCCATTTGATAGCCATCATCACTCTAGAGGCTTTGGGCTATAGTTGTATGCAAAGTTTGATGTATTTGGGCTTCCAATCGATTTGTAATGAAGTCTGATATAAAATCAGACATGGACTGAAATAAATTCCAGCCACTTGACATTTCATGTTTCATTTTCATATATGCAAAGTTGATGTGAGTTTGATGTGCTACAATTCCTTATTCATTTGGTGAAGCTATTTAATTGAAGTGTGCAAGAAATCTTATCTAAATTTGCAAAAAATTTCAGTCATTTCTAGAAGGGTCTTTTACAGTGGTATCAGAGCTATATACAGAATCATAGCCAATATCCATCAGGGATATTAAAGTGGTATCAGAGCTTTAAATTTCAGTCCAATATCCATTAGGGATATTAAAGTATTTTTCAGTTCAGAACAGTTTAGTGTTTGATAGCAGTCTGGGTGAAGGAACAGACTTGTAGCATCCTTTTGCAACATCACAGAGTGGGTTACTTTAGTGGCTTGCTTACTCAATCATTGTAAGCATGTTCCCATCATGATTTATTGAATTTTATGGACTGATTTTAATGTTGTAGCAATCTGATTTTTATATCAGAATATTAATATACCAGTTTGATGCAGATTTACTTGCATGTTGACATGTTATAGTGCATTTCATATTTGTTTGTAACCCCGAAAGGTAGTACCACCGGAGGCATCATATTGTATGCATGACATATTGTAAAGCTGGATGGTTTACCGCCAATTCATATAGCATTTCATATCTCAGTCCGTTTTGGCATGAACAAGCTTGCATGTAATCGACCATTTTGGTTTGATCGAGTTGTAATCAATCTGCCAGTGGCTTGCATGACACACATACATTGAAGAAGTGTCGACAAGGTTGGCTTAGCTGCCTCGTATGTTCATTCTGTTGCATATCACACTCCACCGAATAAGTGCAGCTGTGGTCGGCTTTGCTGCCTAGTATGATCATTTGTGTTGCATTGACCACTCCGCTAAATAGGCGCAGATTGTGGATGGTGTGGCCACCTAGTGTGTCGCAGTGATCTTTTAATTGCATACATCTCTCGTTGCTACATTGGATAGTTTGTGTAGATCCAACACACCGTATGCTCTCACCTTGCCCACATTGGGATCTTGGTGATCAGAAAGTGTTGAAGATTTTGCATGATTGCATCTTCATACTAGTTGGAAATTTAAAAAAAAACCAGGGTGGTCATTACAATAACCACTTGATCTAATCCTTGATGATGAGCCCTTGCATCTTACTTGTTGCACAAGGTTAAGTCATGGGGGGTGACATCCAAAAAGTTAAAAAGTCAAAATCCATATCCATAACCACCTAGTGATGAACACTTGCATCTTACTAGTTGCATGGGGTTAGATCATGGGGATGGGTATCTCAATTTAAAAGCAAGTACCATGCAAGTTCGATAGATGTACTCAAAAAGCTATATCAAAGCAACTTGAAGGCATAATCAAAGTCAAAGCACATTAGTTTACCAATCTTGAGGTCTCCTATTTGTCCCCTTCCCAACCCATTCCCTATCCCCATTATTTGTCCACTATGAGTCATTCTATGATTAGCCCCTGAGATGGGATACCTTCTTTGCTCATTCTATTGTTACCCATGACCTATGAAGTGCATATTCTCTTAAGCATATCCCCTCCACATATCCACCTCCTGGTCCTCATCCAATTGACTATTCCCACATATCTCTTAATGTCCAAAGCCCACTATGATTACAACTTAAAAGAATTCATGGCAAGCCATCACTTTGTCCTATCTATACTCTCGTACGACTCTCTACATCATATTCCATCACCTTTCCATTTCATTCCACAAAGCAAGTATACAACGAAGATTGAACCAAGCAAAGTTCTTGTTCAGCCTAGTGCATAAACCTAGGAAGCCACTTTGAAATCCATTGATCCAAATCCCTGATTCTGAATGCCAAGAGAAGTATTTGGTCTCTGACCAAGAGTCTCGAGTCAAGAAGGTAAGCCAATTGCATGTTAAAGTGAGAAGTTAGATGAAGGCAAGAGAAAGTACTCGGTCTTTGACCAAGAGTTTTACACAATTGTTCAAGCACTTAGGAAGTGGAGGCACTAATTTCTACCAAATGAATTTGTTCTATTCATAGATCATCAACCACTATAGTTTATAAACAACCAAGGTAAGTCTAGCCAAAAGCATATGAAATGGGTTGAATTTCTTCGAAGTTATTCATTTGCTCTAAAGTATAGAAGTGGTAGATTGAATAGGGTAGCCGATGCATTGAGTAGAAGATGTCTTTTGTTGATTGAGATGAGAGTGGAGATTCTTGGATTTGATTTCATGAGAGAGTTGTATGAGGATGACTTTTATTTTAAATAAGTGTGGGCAGCGTAAGATCCCAACCGACATGTACAAAACTCCATTGCTGGAATATTTTATTCAAGAGAGTTTGCTGTTGAAAGGGCAGCATTGTGCATACCTCAAGGTTCAACGAGGGAAAGAGTTATAATACATGTTTGTATCAGCCATTGCCTACACTCGAGAGACTAGTGGAAGATGTTAGGATGGATTTCATTGTTGGGATGTCAAGAATTCAATGACATAATGACTATTTTTGTTGTTGTAGACAGATTCTCAAAAATGTCACACTTTATACCTTGGAAAAAGTCAACTGATGCCACACATCTTGCCACATTATTTTATAGATAAGTAGTGAGATTGCACGGGTTACCAAAGAGCACTATCTCGGATTAGGATACGAAGTTTGTGGGCTATTTTTGGTGTACATTATGGAAAAAACACTAAGTTGAGTTTTAGTTTAGCCTATCATTAGAAGCAAACAAAGGTTGTCAGTAGAAGCCTTAGGAATTTGTTGAGGTGTTTGGTTGGAAAGAAGCCAAATCAATGGGATACAACATTGATACGAGCTGAGTTTGCCCAATCATTTACTACTCTTTGAAATAAAAGGCTGGCTGATCTTGGTACTAGTGGTCTAATTGAATTGCTTTGAATTCTTCTTGAAGTGGTCATAATCCGTCATATAATCCTCCAACTAGATTGCATGTTCTTGAGCATCCTTCAATTCGGTAGCATGATTTGTCTTGAGAAATTAAGATAAAGTAGGTCGGTTGATCTTGGTACTAGTGGTCTAATTGAATCGTTCTTAACTCTTTTTGAAGTGTTCATATAATCCTCCAACTCGATTGCATGTTCTTGAGCATGCTTCAATTCGGTAGCATGACCTATCTTGAGAAAGAAAGCAATTTCTAAATATAAAGCGTCTATGAAGCAGCTCAGAAGAATCTTCAAAGAAGGATTTAGAGTGTCAACTTCAAAATAGCAAGCCATTGATGAATATACAAAGTAGCAAGACAAATGAATATGCATTTGAGAAGAACACTTTGGTTAGCTATAATACGGGGATTTTAAGTCACAACAATGAGATGTTGAGGATATATCGACAAATTCACTTTTTGCAAATGAGGGTGTCCAAGAAACATATATCCAAATTTCAGGTTTGGAAATAATTGAACCATGTAATAATAAATTGCAAGGTATGGAAACAATTAAATCACGTGGTGATGATGTGCAAGAGATTAGTTATGTTGGGGTGAGGAATGATTTGTCTAAGATTGACCCCCATAAGGGGGAATTGCAAGTTTATCCAAAAAACTCCATGATGATATTCACTCCCTACATGAAGATTGACTAGGAAACATTCAAACTCTTTGGTTCCAAGACTGATAAGTTTGTTGATGGGTTAGTTGGTAGTCCTGGGAAGGAGACTTTTGAGTTGAGAGGTCTAGGAGAAACCACCCTGGGCATTGAAGAACAATGGACGCATTCACCAAGTTGTCGTCCAACAACACTTGAAGTTAAAATGGATATAATCATCCCGAGGAGTTTGATGCTAAAAGAAGTGAGAGATACGAGCTGCAGTAAAGGACATCTAGATCCCTTTATTGAAAAACGGAAGTATCTTTGCATAAAGGAGTGGGATCTTGGTATTCAAGACACTTCCACATTTCATCATGATGGTGGATGCAACATTTTTCTAGCATCTTGGATTTCAGCAATGACAATCAAGAGTTTGTATTCATTGCCCATGATCTTTTGGTGAAGGTGAAATGAGAAAGCAGAAGATCAGGACAAATAATGATCTCATTCAATATGATCAAGCCAATCCTTCTTATCCTTTTTCAAGGCCAAAATCTAATGCTATGAATGAGCAGAATTTTATAAGCAGAGTCTATTGTTTTATCACTAACATCTAGCACAACCACCTAAGAGAGGATGGCACATGAGAATGGAAAATTGCAAACAAGGAGTAACTTGTGAAAGCTCCCTAGCTGCTGTGAGAAATGACAATGATATAGAATTTCATGTCTTCTTATTATGGTATTCATTGGAAGGAACCTTTGTAACGTTTCCCCATAAAACTCACACTATTGCACATAAGTTCATACAAGAGAGGGAAATTAGTCTATGGGATTACAATCAGAAGGACATATTCATACCACCTATCTATGGAAGGACTCTATTGCAGAGTAAAGATCTTTTTGTTCTCATTGGTAATGGAGCAAAGGAATGTCTTCACCACTATTCCAAGGCAGATAATATCATCTATAGTGCATAGCTATAATGTTCCTATGTTTTACATTTTGGATAAATGGGGAGGAAGGCAAGAATTGATAGAAAACACCACATTGGTTCTTACACCGAAGAGTAAACCAATGGCTGATCCAAAATTCATCTTCAAGGGTGTATGGGATAATAAAAATCAAAGGGAAGCTGTGCTCCACACTAATCCAATCATAATCAGCCCATGTTATGAGGTTGAGATAGAAGGCATAGAGATACCAAGAGAACTTAGGGAAAGTGAATCAGATTTTATCATACGATTCAAGATTTATACAAATGTGGACCACCCAATAGACAAATCTCTGTTTGAGTTTAGTATAAAATCTAAATTTATTGGAGGTGAGTACATCTATACTTTAGATGATGGAAATGATGTTTCTACTTTTGAAACTCATGATGATCATTTTGAAGAGCGATATTTAGAACTTGGAAATACCTCAAATAAGATTACTAGTGTAATGCCCACCCAAAGATTTAGCTAATAAAATACCATAACTTATTTTATTAAAGGAAAAATAAATAAGGTAAAATAATATAAAAAGATCAATAAAGAAATAATAATAAGAATAGGGATAATCAACTTACTCTAAAATACCTATGTAATGCCCTCCCAAGAAAACTCAAGTAAAAACACATTAATCAATTAATAGATTAGGGTAAATATAAGAATATTTACTTATTCTAGCTTTATGACTTAAAGAAAGAGAGTAATAGAAATATTTAAAATCTTGCCGGTCACAATCTAAACAAAAGATCATATTTTAAATCTAATAAATAACTAATTAAGATCTAACTTTATCTAATTAAATATCCAAATAAATAAAATGTTAAACAAACTGACACTCAACATCATCTACTTACACTATATTATAACTTTCTGAATGCTTTGAACATAACCACGTTGGTTAAGATTTGCTCGTTGATATCTGTTCAATGGTTACAATGTCAATTAAATACTTCAACAATTTATATAAATATAATTCTTTTTAAAACTGTAAATTGATAAGGAAGAACTATATTTACTGAATTAAGGACATTTATGCCATCTCTATACAATCTAAACTAAGATACAAGCAAGATAGAAAGATCACCTGTTGTTCCCTTTAACTCAGATCTCTAATCGAATTATAGAAATGGCAGTATAAATATATATTCAAGTTTATTTCAGACACCACATCTCTTATAATAAACTTATAAACTACTGCAAGAAAATATAATTTTTTTTCATGAACAGCGATATAAATATGCTTATCAGATATAACGAGTCTTAATCAATGTATGTATTACTTGCAATATTGAGTATGAAAGATATCATTACGGCTGTGAGTCTGGCCATTATTCTTTTATGCCATTCAATACTCTGATTTCGCATGATCTCATTCTTATAAGTATACTGACGCAAACAAGGAATATACAATTACATTACTAATTCTACACACTGTCAATACGTAATATTCTATATATATATATGACATTCAATAATAAACAAGCAAATTCGAAGGTGAAAAGTAACGATTATTAGATTGTTTAACGGACAACATAAATAATAACTACTGCTGTTACATCGGCTGTTACAACAAGCAACAATTTTACTTAACAAACAATCTTCTTTTGATTACGCATAACTAAAGTTTGAATTATTATTTGTAATTCCTCATTGTAACTTTAATATTGTCCACAGATTCGTTTTCAGAAAACCTATAAGAAACAATAAATATAACTATAAATTTGTAACAAATATTTCGTCCTGAAATAAAACATTATTGAAACATTCGCTCACTCAATAGATTTTACATGATAATGAAATAAACACAGCTCATTACAATATAGATTCATTGTGTAAGAAAAATGGGGAATTAGATTACTTGAACAAAGGTTTGATTTCTTATTCTCCTTCAGATCTAATACAAAAATATATCCTTCAATCTGCAATTCAGAACTTTACAAACATTCGGATTTGATGAGTGTACAAAAGATAATATAGAATTTCTTTTTACACCAATTCTTGCAATAACTTGCTTATCCAGACAGAGTACTGGAAAACCTGCATATACCAAAATAAAGCAGCCTAGTCCTGCTCTCCTCCCAGCCGTAGGACCGATAAAATCGAGTCCACCCCCGAGCGGGAAACGCAACCCATTGCTCAAAACAAATAACAATAAACAAAAAAAATCAGAAAATAAACTATTGACAATGGACTCACACACATGGAATCTGAACACGGAATTCTGGTAAAAGGGAAGAAGGGGGATTCCCTTCCCTCTTGGGGTACAATTTAACTCCCTTTTTATCAAACAACTTCACACTTCCACTCCCATTCATCTCCCTTCATCACCCATCAACCAAACTTCCTCCCAACAATCATTCCCCCCTCCACAATCTCCTATCAACACATTCTCCCATTCTCCATTTCTTCCAACACAAATCAACTCCCATACAACACAAAACCCCAAGAGAGGCTCCACACTCTTCTTAACCCCACACGAGGGAAGCTCTCATTTGACCCGGAGGGCAGTTCCCTTTGCACACCCAATCCCACTGACATTCAAGCAAATCACTACACAACATAGATTTTTATAACAACTCTTACACAACCCTTCGACTCAACATTCATAGAAATTTAACAATACACAAAAATATCAAATAAAACCAATCATACCTTGGCTGTCCAAGTTAGGATCAGCCCTATTCTTCACTCCAACAATTGATCAACCTGTTTCCAGCCAACAATCCTTGATCACCCATTCATTTCAGCCAACAATCCTCTTCTTTTCCCGCCATTTCCAGGAATATTCAAAAGCAGAAAACCAAGAAAGATGACTCCCCCCAAAAACTACAACACTTCTATTTTCAAGAGTGAGGAAAAATGATTCACATTTACCTCTTTTAAAATTAAATCTTTTACCCAACTCTTTACATTCCCTTCTCACAAATTAAAACAAATACGTCTTTTAAATTCAAATAAGAATAATAAAATATCACATGCTTTCGACACAAACCCCCTTACAAAATAATAAGAAATAATAAATAAATAATAAAACAATAGTCAAAATTTGAGCATATGGATTTTCTCTCCAATTTCTTAAGGAACCTGGGCCACTCTACCTGCAAACATCTCATTGAAACATCAGTATATTTTTTAAAACTTATAGCCGAAGCAATTAAACATTTAACTTTAACATTTCTAACATCCATTAATCACATAATCTAACATATCAAAACAATAATATTTATTTTTGTGAAAATTAAATATATAATCATTAATATTTCATAATCATTTATTTTATTAAATAAACTTACTATTTCATTTTAAATAATTGAATAAATAAATATCTAAACATTTATTTCCATAATCCAAATAATGATATCCATAATCCATCAACCAAGTCCAATACACACGCACACATAAGAAAATATAATATCAAGTCAAATATCTAGGATAATACTAGCTAGACCTCACAACTAGAACCAACAATTATGATAACCACTCCCTGAATCTTTAGTTGCCCAATGAAAGGAGAGAAGAATCTTGGGATATTTCTAGAAACCCTTTTGGATGTGAGAATTCCAAAAGTAGACTGAAAAGATATAAAATCATTTCAAAAAAGAACATTGCATTTGAGGTCATAGATGTGTGTCGTGCTTCTAATTCTCATTTTAATATATGGGAAACTCACTATTTTGCTTTGACTCAAAGAGATATTCATGTGCGAAGGTTGGGCCAACCCAATTGGTTCTTTGAAGATGTAGTTGATGCCAAAAGAGAAATTCATCTTCAGATTGATGCTTCCTTTAGTTGGTTTCAAACTATGCTAATGCAAGATGTCTTTTGGTTTCTTCTTTCTGAGGTTGAGAGAAAACTTGTCTTAAATTATGGACCTTGCCAATTATCAACTCTTGGTTTTGTTGTTGAGAGATATTGGGAAATACAAGTATATGAACCAGAAGAATATTGGACAATAAATTGTCCTCATACTTTAGAGGATGTTATCAACCTTATGATATTAAAGAGCTATGTTGGTGGTTGGATTGAGACAAGTATACTAACAATAATTCTTCAAGAGCAATCAATGTCTAGGAATTACAAATCTCCAAGGTGGATCTAGAATCTTGGTATTGGCAAAATGATTCAGTTTGAAAGACTAAGAATTGACCCAACATTGCTTAGGACAAGCAATCTTTGGGAAGGGCGGATTGTAATGCCCCCGCCTCAAAAACAATTTAATCACCCATCAAAGAATGGGAAGGTGCCAAATAAGACAAAGGATAACAAATGAAAATAAATCACAAGTCAAGGTCTTAAGGAAAGGAATCACGAACCTATACAAGCAGTTGGGTGATGAATCTAGGAGGTCAATCCCTAACACACTTACAGTTCTTGGCTCTTTGAAACCATACCATATCAGCGAATCAATTGAACATGCTATGATAATCATCGGTGCCCACTTGGTAATCCACCGATTCAAGAGAGAGATTTATATCCTTGCATAAGAAGTGACCTCACTTGGTAGGGAAAAAGGGACGAATTGTCTGTCTTATTTAGAGTCGCAACATCTCTTTGGATGGACAAGTTCTGACAGCCAGTATCTTGGTCTGCCAATACCCAAATTTGGATTGCAGATGATATTCATTGCATATTAATATTTACTAAGGCATGATGGATCTTCATTAGTGTTTTGTGGAGTCTGCACCCTATTATGACATTCAGATATTTGTGGTATATGAAACACAATAATAAACAAACATTCCAATCATTCCGCCCAGTTGTCTTATGCACTGACGGCAATAGTTAGACAAAATTTTCATAACAGTCATTCCTAGCGACCTCAGATAATCAAGTCTACAATCAGCAAGCAAGTACAGTGATACTAAAGGTATGGAGTTTTCATAACTGGTGGCATTGTTGCTACCTTCATAACTGGATATTCACAGTACAGACAAGGGCTTGTGAATTCTTAAGGAAAGGTTAAATAATAATAAACTAAAATTATAATTAATGTTTATTATTCCAAGAGGCATACAAATGGGTAATGACCATTAAAAGAGGTATATGAAGGGTCATGACCATTGAAGATACAAGATATATAAGAGAGATCATTCAAGAAGGAAGTATCATCAAGCTATCAATGAAAAATATATCAATCATGAAGACATATTACAAGTATATATTACAGGCAAGAGGACGTAGCCTCTCCAAGGCAAATTAAGAGATTTAAGGACGAAAACCCTTAACCTCTCCAATCAAGTTAGTGGACGGGAACCCATTACTTGACCGTAAATTAAAGACATTCATTCAAGGAATATAACTGTAAATTTGAGGAAGAATAATAGTAGAAAATAAAGATAAGTTCTATTTTCAGAATTATCCATAAGTTTATAAAACTAAATATTATAATAAAATTCATAATTTGAGATAAAGTCATATTTATAAATTTAATGCAATTATCCTTTTGAGTTAGGATTATTGTTTTAGGGCAAAAATAAGAAAGGTTCTAGAAAGGGACATTGCATAGATGAATACCAATGAACACAAGAAACTCATACCAGTAATTACAGAAAGATATCATAGTGTATTTCATTCATATGCACTTAAATGACTGTAATTCAGGGAATTCTCATAACACGTGGTCCCATTCTCAATTACAATATGAGTATATAAACTAGCCGACAATTGCTAGGAAATTCCAACTGTTGGCAACTACTCAAAAGCAACTACATACAACCGACGAGTCCAATTAATCTCGTTGTCAACCCAAAATATAACTATAACTAATTTGTATAATTTGCTATCTACAATATATAGAGACCTCTTTATTTTAAAAATCTAGGATGAAGTTCTTAGAGGTGAACTGCTGTTTTCTGGACTTGGAAAAAGGCCTGTGGCTTAGATTTTAGGCATTCCCTCTCTTAGAGGCCAAATAACTTGGGATTTCCAGGGATTAACTGCATGAAGCTTTGCAAGATTGTGGTGATGCACAAACAACTATTGCAAATTATGATGCATAAGCAAAGGCAAGCAAATTTAACTCAACAAAGGATGAGGAAGGAAAAGAGGCAAGTTCAATAAACAACATTGCATGGAAGGAACACCCTCACTTTACATCTTAGTGTAGAACATATTGATGATATGAGTAAATGTCTCTTCACCTGATGACTCTTTGCATCCATCTCATGTCTCCTCACATTCAAAACCTGTTAAAAATCCTGTCTTGGTCACTTTCCTATACCTTCCTTATCCAAATCTTTAGAGTCTTAAACCTTTTGATCATTACTCCCAGAAGCATCCCTTAGTGATTGAATGGACATATGCTGTCATTGAAATTGATATCACCACTGCTGAAGTCACATGTTCCTGTACGATCTGCATTCATACCCTCCATGGAAGAAATCTTTATCAAATTCTCTTACAGTCCTCCAAACCTTTTCACACACCCTGAAAGCTCCATTTTTACTTGAAACTGGCTTTTCTCAAGAATCAAACTCTTCCTCATAAGAATGACGAATTCATCATGAAAGACCATTGTTCGCTTATTTGGCATATCATCTTTTCACTACATGCAATTTTGTCACTAGTCTTCCTTTCTATGCCTTCTTTACAGAAAGGTTTCGGACCAAAAAATGTCGTCTTTGAGTGCTGCCAACACTTCATTCTCTCCCATGTTTTGTCTCTTTGTCACACCTGCAAATAACATTTTGGTGCTGTGTCTTTAACTGTATATTCCAAATGATTTTGGAGTCCTGCGTTGCTGGATGTGCAACTTACAATCATGTTGATTTCCTTATGTTTTTCATCTTCTACCCCATGCCATGAAAGGCCTGAGCCACCTTATCACTGATGAAATCTCCATGTCTCCTCAAATTGTGTCTGGCAGCCTTTAATGGCTCAGCTCTGGAATTGACCTGCATTTTATTTGTTTGCACCTTATGTGGTACCTCTGATGTTTGTTTAGCAGAATGTATTTTTTTTCTCAGGCTTTCATTCACAAACTGCAAATATGCTTCAGCAATTCTTCACTACACAATCCCACAGGCATCAAAGTCCTTATATTATACCATGCTGCAAATATGGTGCATGAGCAAAGCAAAACAAATCAAATGCAAGAAAGTATGAGGGAGTGAGGGAGATAAATTTGAATAAAAACATTTCATTAAAGGAACTTCATTACGTTACATTTTAATGTACAACTTATTTACAATATATGATTCTTCACAGGTGGACTTGTTATGTCCACCTCACACGTTTTCACATCCCAGACCCATTTAAATCCTTTTTTGCTATATTCCCAATTTGTCTTTATCCAAATTGCAGACCTTTGATCATTACTTCCAGCAGCAACTTAATTTGTTTTTATGTCATCTAATATGTGTAACACAAGCATGATTTAGAGACTGTGCTTTACACGTTTTGATGTGCTAGTGATTTGTGCCATAGTAGACAAACTCCAAAGATATCTGAAGTCATCAAATGGGAGACACATAATTTAAGGCATTTCGGTTATGTGCAATATTGTTTGTTTGTTTTTCAAGCCCTTTTATTATTTTATTGAAGATTGCAGATCCACTGTTGGAGGTTGAAGCTTGAAACAGGTGCTATGGATGAGTTCAGTCCTTATGTTTTTATGCTCATCAATCTGTGTTCTAATGTGTCTAGGTAAAAGCCAGTACTTCTGGCCATGAAATAATTTTGCTATTTTTCAGTGTAAGAGCTTTGCAGAGAATTTAGCTTGCATATAAACATTTTCTGCCCTATGTAAGACACTCTACAAATGGTTTTGGAAATGATAAATGTCATTTGAATTAATTGCTAATTTTTTTTAAATAAGATTGAGAAATTGGGGCAGCAATTGACACAAATCAAGCCTGTCCAAATATGCACATGTTTGGGTTCAAATGCATGCTACATTTTCAGATTCAACCAAAAATGAGGAAAGTGGAAAGCGATTGCTGAAGACTTCAGGATATTTTACCATCATTAGTGTAAAATGTGAATGGAGTAAATCTAGACATTATTAATTATAAAATTTCATTTTAAAAGATAAACTGGAAACCAGTAGCTTTGAATTCCCTGAAAATTGAATTACTGTGAGGATAATATGTCAGGACAAAGCAATTAACATCATTTATTTGAAACCACCAAATGCAAATGTAAGTAATACTTCACATATTCTTTGGAAGCATGTAGGTTATGGATGTGTACATGGGATCAGAGGGTTTGCTGAGCAAAGGAAACACTTCCAGACCATGGCTTTTCGTAGATGCAACAACAGTCGATCCCCAGACGTCCAGAAGAATTGCAGAAAGAGTTTCTGACTGTGTTTTAACAGCAAATACATGTATGTGATGCACACAGAAATATTCACTTTGGCAGTCAATTTGAATTGCTATTCCAATGTTTGAGAGCACATTCATGATTATTTGAGAGGGTTGATTTTGTAGGCATGAATTTCACATAGAAAAGCAAAATCTAAACCAGAGATAAAATAAATAATCATCTGTATTCCCAAAAATTCTTGTGCAACCTAGCATAACTAATTTATAAATGATCAGCCTGGGACTATTATTACAATATACTGGCATTTTGTTTCGACAAACATGTGAAGCTCTTGCCTGCTTAGTTCTTTATGAAATTGTCTTCTCTTGTAGTTTAGCTCTTTCATTCATCAGCATGCTCTGATCATTGTCATGGTACGGAAATGTGATGAAAGTACAGAGGACATAAGGGAACCCTTGAAGTGGAGAAGAACAGAGACGATATTCCATTGTCTAGTTCAACTGTTTTCCCTGTAGACTATCTTGTACATAGTCTTCCAATATCTAATTCAATGGCTTTTTCTAGTGACTTGTAAGGGTGAGTTCAAAGGTTGCTTGAGGATATTCATAAACCAGTATTACAAAATTCTATTGATCTCTTCAATGAAAAACTGGATTAAAAACAAAATTATGGGCATCCAAGACTACTATGTAGACCATATCTATAATTTCAGTTGTACGAACACGTTTATTCTCCTTAAAGCAGTACATCATAAAATTACACTCAAACTAAATCTCAGTTGTTAGGAAAATTGCTGTAATTGAGATCTGTAAAAGAGACTTAATGATTTCCTTGTGCATGTGCCTTGACCATTGCCAAAAGTTACATATATTTCTTAAACTTTTTTGATATCTAATACTTTTTACAAGGAAAAAACCTCTCAGAAGGTATTCCATATACCATATCTTGAAATCCAAAATTGCATTTTGCCAAAAATAAACTCTCAGTTATACAGTATCCTTAAGTTATATCGCAAGGATGCAAAAAAGGAGAAAATGATTGAACAATTGGGTATACAAATATCACAGATTAAAGAGCAAGCAGCGACGTGGAAGCAACAACATGAAGCAATCCTCAAGAAATGGCATTCAAAGGTAATGACCCTGGAAATGGAAGATGCGTGATTGTATGCTAAAGAGAGAATTTTTCAAACAAAAATGAGAATTGGACAAGAATTTGATGGTGGCTAATTGTTTTGCCAAAGAGGCTAAGAATACCATGAGAGGAATGTTGAAGCCTGATAGCACACTCAGGAAACTTTATGAGAAAGCAAAGTCAGAAATTCAAACTGTGATGGAATTACATCAAACATAGCTTCATCTTCTACTTGAACTTCAGTTCATTCCCTTCCTGTACCTTTGACATATTCCTCTGAGCTTGCACTTAAATCTGCTCTATCTGTTGAATATGAAAGCTTCAAATTAACTTCATTATCAAATGAATAGTGTATTTATACAATGCTAAGGTTGTTATGAACAACCAGGTGGTTTCTAACAGATCTATATACTAGTATAGATATCTTAAATACATCTATCTAAAAAAATGCCGAGAGATATCAATTTGAAGCTATTTTATTTACTTCACATTACAACTATTTTATTTACTATATAGATGATTTTGGTTAATTATTTAATTATATCTTGCCCATCAAATTTTCAACTAAATTAACAAATAAAAAAAATATCTCAAATTAACAAATCAAATTTAAACTTTTTATTTATTATTACACTACTACATTTTTATATAAATTAATTAAGATTCAAACTTAAACATGTATAAAATTTTGGTTGAAATTATTTCTAACATTACACAAAAAAATTAGAGCCATTTTCTTTCATTTAATATATACAAAATAATGTTCTATGTTTTAACATTTTTTTGAGAAAATTACAGCCTTTCGTTTTCTATTTTTTTGAGTTTTATTTTGTTTCATGCTAGAGGCTATAGGCTTTGTAGAAGGGAATTACAAAATTGTAGAAAAAATGATATATCCAAATATGATGGAGAAGTGAACCGTGTTGATGATGACATATCTTTGTTTTACCTCCATATTTTGGAAATATCATGTTTATTATTAAATATTAATTTTTTATTTTATTATTAAATATTAATATTAAAGCGATATTAATTTGAAGTTATTTTATTTACTTTTAATTATTATTTTTTACTTCATTTTACTTCAAATTGATATCTTTGCACATTTTTTCTTCACTCAACCCTATGTCCATCAATTTCTTAACTATAATTAACAAATTAAAAAAAAATCTCAAATTAAGAAATCAAAATATTTTCTTTCTTAACCCATAAACTCTTTTTTACACTTTTGAAAATGAGAATGAAGTTGTCCATATATTTATTTTTATAGGCTACTTATTTTGGATTTATAATATTTATTATTAAATATTAATAATTTGACATGTAAATGACTGTCAATTTTAAAGTAAAAGGTAAGTGTTTTTTTTAAGACACTCACACCATTACACTCCACCCCGTGCTGCCATTGTAGGATGCCTCTCGGCATTAATGATATTGCTTGTTGCAACTCCCCTACATGGCTGTGAAGAAAACAAAGATAAGATAAAAACGAACAAGTTACTAATAGATAACTAACAGACTATGCAGAATATTTTCTAACATTCCTTCTGTTATTACATCACAGTCTTAAAGATTCTTGGAGATGAAATCTCAGAATGCCACAAACAAGCAAGTGGCCTGGTGAAGATATCTGTATGTTGTTCTTGAGTGGGGCGAAGCAGGAGTTGAATGTTGTGTTGCTGAACCTGCTCACATATGAAATGACATTGAACTTTAATATATTTGGTGCGCTCATGAAATACTGGATTACAAGCAAGTTTCAGAACACCTTAATTATTGCAGTACAGGTTCACTGAATTAGTTTGTGGTATGCCTATACCTGCCAAAATACGTTTCAACCATATCACCTCATCAGCAGGTCTTCTTGCAACATGATACTCTGCTTCAGTGGAAGATCGAGCAACTGTTTGTTACTTTTTACTTCCCCAAGATTTGTCCGGCTTCCAAAAAGAATACATATCCAAAAGTGGATTATCTATCATCAATGGATCCTGCATAATCTGTGTCTGTGTATCTGGTCAAAAGAACTGATTGATCTTCTTATACTCTAGGCATACTCAATAGTACCATAGATGGATCTTAACATCCGCTTTGCTGCTCTCCACTGACACTCTTTTGTTTCTTGCATGAATTATGGAAGATAACCTACTACAAAGCTGATGTCAGGCCTTGTGTAGGTTAGGAAACGAGACTCCCAACCGATTGTTAATAGAGAGTTGCATTCACTTGTGGAGAATATTCAAATTTCTTTCTAAAGAGGTGTCTTGGCATATTTCATATGTGAGAAATATGCAATGACATGTCTGTCACACCTACAAACCAAGACAATAGTGTAATAGATGAAGATCAATGATGTCAAATGACTCTTTTATATCACCCTTTGCTGCAAGAATAATTTTTTTAGAACTTGCTCTTTGTGGCAGAGGTTTGGATCATATGGATTTCACTAGAAACAGTGCTGTCCAAAATGCTCATTAGTCTATATATACCAAGCTTTAGGAGTGTGTTTGAGACAATAAAGAGATTTTGTCAATTTATGTACCTTTGTTTCTGGAGTAAGTGCAATAAATCCCTTAGGTTGGGTCATACAGACCTGTTGGTGTCCCTATGAAACTTTGACTTCAGTCGAGTTTGTAGTCGGTAACTAGGTCATTCTTGTTGTGTAATCAATGTTAACTGAGTTATCCTTCCTGTCAAACTACCAAGTCATTAGGTATTGTTCTATTTTGTCAACTAATAATGTTTGTAGATTGCTGTTGGATATGGAATGCCAAAAGCAGAGGCTTAAGTTTTCAATAGTTTAGTGGCTCTAGCACATGAAGAAGATGGATGAAAAGCAGAGGTTTTGAGTTTGAATGAAGAATGCTGACGAAGTTCCAAAAACTCAGGGCGAAGGGTTGAAGTGTTAAAACTTAAAATAATGAATGATGCTGCTATTCTAGGGTGGCAACGCCAGGCCAAAATCTTGCCAAAGTTTTAAAAGTGGCAAAGAGCTTACAAAACTCTACTAAAGAAAGAGAAAGACTAAGAAGGATGAAAAGCAGAGGTTTTGAGTTTGAATGAAGAATGCTGACGAAGTTCAAAAAACTCAGGGCCAAGGGTTGAAGTGTTAAACTAATGAATGATGGTGCTATTCTAGGGTGGCAACACCATGCCAAAATCTCGCCAAAGTTTTAAAAGTGGCAAAGAGCTTACAAAACTCTACTAAAGAAAGAGAAAGACTAAGAAGAAGAATGACACACTTTTTAGGTGGACAAGTTAATGAGAAAAGGCGTCAAAAGTGGCAAAAACAAGTGAAAACTCTGCTCAGCAAAGAACTTAAGACAAATAACAAAAATGGTATACTTTTTTAGTGGCCAAGCTAGGGAGAAAATGCACCAAAGGTGGCAATGCCGTGATGAAATTGCGTCGTAGCTAAAACCTTTGAAAGACAATGAAGAAAAAGGTGCCATTTTAAGATGGCAAAGCCAGTCTAGAATAGTGCTTGAGGTGGAAAAGTGTTTAGTGAACCATGCCATAAGTTAAATGTCCAAAAAACACAAGGAACGACATATGTATCAAGTGGCAAACATATTATGAAATTGTGCTTAGTAGAGAAGGCTATAAAATAAACACCAATGATGCATATTTTGAGTGGCGCAGTTAGCAAAAATAGTGCCAAAAGTGGTGAATGCATGATGAAATATTGCCAAAAGGAAAATAACTTATGTGTCACACTTTTTAGGTGGCACCACCACCTCAAAGTTTCACCACTTTAAAGATAGTCAGCCAACATTCAACTTCAATGCGTAAGTTAGAATTTAAAAGCAAAAAACGTAAAAAGGATGGTGCCACCTTATCCCAGTTAGCTTATTTTGAGAAGAAAGCAGATTAAAGTGGGGATGAGCCTATTTTTGGCTATTTTAAGTGTTTTATTTCCTCTTTGCAACAAATAGAGTCAGGGTTTCTTTAAAACAAAGCTTTATTAAGATTATTTTATTATTATTTGATCCCTAAAAGCTGCCTTTGGAGAGATTATAAGTAAGTGCCTTGAGCATATAACTGGGGAGGGTGCATGCTAGACTTGTGTTGCAAAGATTGTCATTTGAACTTTGAAGTCAAGTCATTGCGTTTTTGTGTAGTGAAGGGTAGTGGATGTTAAGCTTATGTTTTCAAAGTAGTTAACTGTTGTTTCTCCAATTTCCTTAGGGTCTTCCACAACACTACCATCACTATTCTTAATACAAGTGATCTTATTCATGCTCCTCTTTATCTTAGTGGTGTTACGAAAAAAATTTGTATTCATGTCTTCATCCTTGAGCCAACATTTTCTGGATTTCTGGCGCTAGAAAATCTCCTCTTTTCAATACTTTTGTATACTTTCCTTTGAATTCTTTCTCCTTTTGAAAGGAAAACTGGTTCATTCCATCTTTGATGTCAATTTCATTTAGATCTACAAGCTCCTTTTCCAACCTATCTTTCTCAAAAATTTCTGAAATGAACCCTTTTCCACTCTTTGAGCTGTTCCTTGATGAATCCCAATTTCTTATATAGTTTGAACATTTTAGTGCCCCTGAATTTTGGGGCCATTTCCCACCGTTCCTCTATCTTCTTGGGCAAATCCGAATCCCTCAGCTACATATTCTCAAATTTGAGTGGACATCTTGGGGGAGCAAAGTCATGGGAGTACTGCAAAAGGATTGGGAAGTGGCCGGACCCCGTGAATGGGAGAATAGAGGACTCATATGTAAATGGTTGATTTGTCCAATTCCCAGCAATAAAAAACCTATCCAATTTTTCTGCAATTCTTGTGAAAAATCTGCTTTATATTAGTCCATGTAAAGTTCCCATTCTTGGTACTAGCATCCAATAACTGATTATTATTGACAAACTCTTGAAAGTGTAGCTGAGTTTATGTGATTTTTGACATCCCTCATCATTTTTCTGAATTATCTAATGTAGCATTGAAGTCTCCACCCACAATAAATAAGCTTTCACCAAGAGATTGTATCATTCCTGAGATCTGATTCCAAACTTCTTTCTTTCTTGCAGTGCTGATGGGTCCATATACATTAATTAAGAAAAATTCACAATTCAATGGCAAGAATTTAAGTTACCTGCCAAGATTGGCTTGTTTGTACTTCTACTACATCCATCCTCCGCTAGTCCTAGATCACACCCAGACCACCCGAAGCTCCAATAGCCAGAACAAAAAGTCTCTGCCACTGACGCCGTTTGGTCATCAAAGCTTTGGTATCCTGTAATGTTCCCTTCTCGCTCATGAGCTGTTTGATTACCATTAGCCTATTTTCCTAAGTTTCCCGTAGGCTAATTGGTTGGATTAAGGGAAAATAGATTAAATAATTATGATAAGTTGTCATAAAGTAATTTTACTTTATATTTTTCATTTGACAGCTTATTTAATTATTTAATAAAAAGTGACTTTATGTTGTGCAGTTAAGTGGTGCAAGGCACAAGGGGGACAAAAAGGGACTTCTACACATAATAAAAGGTTTATTTTATATTTTTGAGGAGAATGTGGGAAAAAAGTGAATTAATATTTTATTCTCACTTGAGTTGCCCTAAAAGTGCCTTTATAAGGAGGAGTTGAGCTCATTTGTGGGGTTAGACTATCATTTTGAAATTGCTTTGCTCTATGAGAGAATAGAAACACTCCTAGCTGGAATCGGTGACTTCATCCTGAAGTTACATTTGTGCTGAAAGTGAAGTTTTTTCAAGTTGTTGCTGAAGATGGATATTTTTGATGTGTTTTAATGGGTTTGGAGTGCATGTTTTCAAAAGTTATTTGTCTGAGTTTTGGTTTAATTGTGATGGTATTTTAGGATATTAACTTGGATTGATTTTGTGTGAAGAGACGTAACATGGAGGAAGGTCGTACCTTTTTTTGAGCTAGGCCTTGAAGACTTTTGAATATGTTAAAGCATGTTTGAAATGTTTTAAAAATCCCTAGTGGAGGCGTATAAGAAAACAGAAGGGAAATCGTGCTCCTTTCTTAATATCAGTACCCTCATCCTTCTTTGGCACCGTACATTTGCTTGCTGACCGTACATTGGTTGTCTGGAGGTGACATTGGGAAAAAGATGAGAATCGCTCCTTTGTTTGTCTTTAGTGTTTGGCAGGGGCCACTTCAAATTGTGGAGTTGGCATTCAAACTTTTGATGTGTTTTTTTGGAAACCTTGCTAAGTCAAGGCTGCCGTACCATTTATTTGGTACGTGGGAGTTTTATTGAAGGAGGCGCCTGTCATTTCCTTGTCCTAAGTGGAAGTATAGGGGCCACTAATATATCTTTATATGAGGCACTTGATCTTTGAGTGTGTTTTTGTTTATTCCTTGTCTTTTATGGTGGTTTGATGGAAATAAGGGAATATGGGGAAGGTCGTACAAGGCTGCATTATTAGCTATCTATTCTGATTTTTACATCAGAAATTTTTGAGTTGGGTTTTGATTCAGTTTGTGTGTGTGTGTGGGGAGTGTGACAAGTTTCCTTCAGTTTATGTGATTTGGTGGCCTTGCACAGCTTCATTGGGAGTTATCAGCATGTTCCAGAGGTGGTTTCAGCCTGGTATGGAAAGAATATCAGCAGTTCAGTGAGATTTCAGACCCGCATCAACCTCAGGTATCACTCACAGCAGTTTGCTTCAGTGGGTTTTGGTTATTTTGCAAAGTAAGCATGTTTCTTTCATGATTTACTGAGCTTTCTAAGTTAATATTGAGTGGCAACAGTCTGATCACTAAATTTCAGAATTATCTATACATGATGTTGCACACTGTCTACTTGCAAATCTAACTTATATTGTATTCCACTTCTTTGTGGCAACCTTGGATGGTAGTATTGCCAGAGGATTTGTAAAAAGATGTATTTCATATTGTAAAACTAGATGGTTTACTGCCAGTTGGTATATAATTTAACTCTGGTCTGTTTGGCATTGAGCAAGCTGGATGCTATCAACCATTTTGGTTTGAATCCGCTTACACATTTTGGCAGTGGCTTGCATACTTGCACACATCCGTTGAATAAGTGTTGATAAGGTCGGCTCGGCCACCTTGTGTGCTTCATTCTGTAACTGCATCAAACACACTCCACTGAATAAGCATAGATAAGAACAGCCCAACTGCCTCGTGTGTTCATATTGTATTGCATTGGCACACTCCGTTGAAGAAGTGAAGATAAGATCGGCTTGCCGCCTTGTGTGCCATCGTGGAAGCATTCAGTGTTTGCATTCATCTTGGTAGCTGTGTGGTCCAAAGCATCATATGCTCACCTTGCCCACATTGGGATCTTAGTGATTAGAAAGTGTCCGGACATTGCATTTGCATTTATCTTATTTAAAAGATAAAAAAAAATTTGGGTGTGCATATTACAGTGGTATTAGAGATAGTTTTCTTACCAGCCTATGTGAAGTTTGACAGTTGTTTGCAGAGATATAGTTCTTATGCAACCTGGTGAAGGTTTTGCTAGGTACTGTTTGAGAAGAAGGCAGGGTAATCCTCTAGAGATTCCAGAAGAGATAGATCCCTTTGCTGGTATGAGAGGGAAGAAGTGGTTGAGGAAGTCATGGCAGAAAGAAGAGATGACAATAACAACACATTACATATTCTTAATTATATAACTAGAGGGCAACAACAATTAACTCAATTGTTGACACAGAGGATGCAGAATATGAACACTATAGGAGTTAATCAAAATAACCAAGGCAATAATGGAGAAACTAGTACTTCTCCTAGCAGTGGGAACAGTAACCGCAACAACCCTAGGATTGTTGCAGGATCAGCAATGTCAAGACCCTTGATGCTAACCTTCTTGCATAGAGAAGGTGTTGCAGAAGGCAATGGAGGACAATGACCTGTTGAAGAAGGTTATTTGGATTTTTTGCATGAATACAAAGCTCTAGGTGATGAATTCCATGCAGCCATGTTATTACTAGAATTTTGTCAACTCAAGTTGAGAAACAAGTCTAGGAAAGATAGAGGCCCACAAAATCAGTAGTTGTAGCGTAGGGTGCTAAAGTTGTCCATTACCTACCATTGATGGATCCGGCAAAAGCATTGCACGGGCATGGGTATAGAAACTAGATACTTATTTTTCTCTCAATCCCATGATGGAAAAAGAGGCAATTTAGTATGCAACTTTGCATTTAGAAGGAGATGCCCACGAGTGGTGGTACCATGGGATGGTGACTTTGGGTCATGACCTTATTGACTCCTATGTGTATTTCACTCAAAAGCTGATTGAAAGGTTCAACAAGAAGGATCCTGAGTTGTATTTTAGAGAGTTGGCTCAACTGAAGCAATATGGTTCAGTTGACACCTATTTGGCTGATTTTCGGAGACTCTCCATTATGGTACCTGATGTTTTGGAGAGAAGACTTATTGTTTTATTCATTAAGGGATTGGTTGAGCCTCTTCGTGGATGGGTTAAGGCATTTGACTCTCCCACTTTGCAGGAATCAATTAAGAGAGCTAGAGACATGGAGTATTCTACTTCAAGGAGCAAATTTCAGTCCAACCCCTTCTCACATAAGAAGGATTAGAAAACATTCCAGAAGAATTCTAACCAGCCCAAGAGTTTGCCCTCAAAGATGGATGAGGAAGTAAGAAACGAGCTTAGAAGGAAGAAACTTTGCTTTTCATGCAAAGAACCTTGGGCTCTAGGGCATAAGTGCCTTGGGAAGGGCCAAGTCCACTATATAGAAGTGTTTTCAGATGAAGAATCTAGATCAGAAAATTTAGAACAGCAGGCTGATCATGATGGGTTTGAGGAAGAAAAAGTCACATAAGAGTCCGAAGAAGAGAAGAGCAATGGGGGAACCTTTGCTCAACTTTCGAGCAATCAAAGAAATGATTCTTTTAGGATCCGTGGTGTCTTGTGTGGCCAATGAATCATTGCATTGATTGATATCGGTGCCACTCATAACTTTACTGATGAAGGTGTTGTTGCCCGAAGAGGTTTGAAAACTAAGGAGTTTGAAAGGTTTAATGTTATGGTTGCAGATGGCTTCACCCTTCATTGTTCCCGAAGAATTCCAAAGATGAGTCTCCAATTAGTTAATTATGAAGTGAAGGATTTATGTGGTTAGTATCGGAGATATTGACACTATCCTAGGGATTTAGTGGTTGTGATCATTGGGGGAAATCACATTGAATCTCCAATCTATGGAACTCAAGTTCCAAGCTGATGGAAAGGTGGTTTTGAGAGGTATGTCAACAGGTGCTCCTTGTGTTATTGCAAAGAGGATGGAGAGGTTATTTTGCCATGGGCAAGTGGAGTGGGCATCCTAATGCATCATCACACCTACTACTTCTCATGAGGGAAAAAGAGAGTACCATTTGGATGTGCAAGCCTTGTTAGATAAGCGCAACAAGGTTTTTAGTGGGATACCACCCGACAGGCCTCCCGATAGAGGTATTGAGCATGTGATCGAGTTGGAGGAAGGTGCAAAACCTATTATCACCACTCCTTATCGCCACCATAGATGGCATAAGGAAGAGATTGAGAAGGCCATCAAGGAGCTCTTGGAGATAGGACACATACGTCCTAGCAAAGGTCCATTTGCATCTCTTGTTGTTTTGGTCAAAAAGAAGGATGACACTATGCATATGTGCATAGATTATCGTGCTCTCAATAAGAAGACGATCAAAAATCAATATCCAATTCCGAGGATTGATGAACTCATTGATGAATTGCATGGTGCAATCTATTTTTCTAAAATAGACTCAAGGTCTGGTTACCACCAAATCAGAGTTAGAAATGAAGACATCCAGAAAACTGCATTCCGATGCCACTTTGGGCATTATGAGTTCTTAGTCATGCCTTTTGGCTTGACAAATGCATCTGCAACATTTCAATCTTGCATGAACCAACTCTTCAATCAGCAGCTCAGGAACTTTGTTTTGGTGTTTTTTGATGACATTCTAATTTACAGTAAGACTTGGGAAGAGCACATGAATTATTTGGATGTGGTTTTGGGAATTCTTGAGGCTCAATCTTTGTTTGCTAAAGACTCCAAGTGCAAATTTGGCATGATTGAAATTCTGTATTTGGTCCATGTAATCAGCTCTAGAAGGTGTTAGGGTTGACTAGGAAAAAATCAAGGCCATTTTGGATTGGCCTCCACCAAAGACTTACACATTTGAAGGGTTTCTTTGGTTTATGCAGCTTCTACAAAAGGTTTGTGAAGGGTTTTCACAGTTGGCTGCCCCACTTACTGATTTGACGAGAAAGGGGGAATTTGCATGGTCTCCATCAACGCAACAATCTTTTGATTAGTTATGCTAACATCTTATTCTTCTTCCCTTCTGAGAAACAATCTTCCTTCGTGTGGCCCTTATGCTGACATTTCTTACACTTTTCCTGCCATTTTTCAATTTCAATATTTTGTCTCCATATCCCTTGGCTAGATCTAATTTCCACTTCCTTTGGGGGCAGAGATTTGAGATTTACAATAACTCATATTCTTGCATACATCCCATAATCTCGATCCTCTAGATTTTCATCAACTTTTATGAAGGATCCAATTTTATCTCCTATGCATTTTAATATCTTCGGGTCCCAATATTTTGATGGCAAGTTATATAACCTAATCCACATTGGAGTTTCTGACATCTTATGTTTCAGGGGATTAGAATTTGGTTCCCAATCCTTCAGATAGAGGCTGACCCCACCCATTAAATAAGGCCCCTGATTTAATATTTCCTTCTCTCTAGATGGGCATTCAACCAAATAAAACCCTTTAGGTAGTGTTTTCAATTTGATTTCCTCCCCCTTATGACTCACCAATTTTTGATTCTACTTTTGGCCGGCCATTCACCAACCCACTTCATAAAGAATGCGCATTCTTTTTCTCCACTGAGTTGTCAGGTCCCCGTTTCTAGCCCGATCATTAGTGAAGCATGGATTAGCCTATCATTCATTCCCGTGGGCTAATACCAATGATGAGGGAATGAATTTGGTTTTTGACTAACTGAATGTGTTGTTTTGCAGGTACAAAGTACTATCAACTTGTGACAAAACTGGCACAATTGGCCAAGTCTGGAAGCCAAGTAAGCAAGAACTTGACTCTCAGAGCCAAGGCACACTTTTCTGTCTGTCCGGTACCTAATGTGCGCCTAAGGATATGGAGTCTTCTATCAAGATGTGGAAGTGCAATATGATAAGCATATCATCATTGAAGCCTGTCAACACACTGAACCAAGGATTGGAAGGCCAGAAGTTGCCCAAGTGAGGTTAGACGCACTTTCTCTCTCCTCAAGCCTCAAAATGGCGCCTAGCATAGAAACATCATGTTATGAAGCACATCAATCATTTCAAACAGGGCGCCTTGGTAGGAAAGGTTGAGTGGTTCCCCAAGATGATTTTGACTAAGTGAATTGAGCAATTGTCTTAGGCACACTTAGGCCTTTGTGCAACCTCAAAAGAGCGCCTAACTTGTGAAGGCAGAGTTCAATGATATCAAGAGTGTTGGACCTCCAATTGAGCATCCGGGAGGATCAAATTGAGTTTGGGATCATAAATTTGCCTAAGTAAACCTAGGCGCTAGTTTACACTCCTACCACATCAAATATGCGCCTAAAGGATCAAGGCGCCACTTCTTGATCAAACAATCCACAATGTGTGCTTAGGCGCTAGGACATGCCTCCGGAACCCAATTTTGGCGCCTTCAAAGAAGATCACATGAGGTTGCATGTGAGGTAAGGCGCTTGTGAAAGGGAACATCTTAAAGCTTTTCCCATGGTTTGAAGTGGTAAGAAACAACAAGTATAAGGCTAATAATGTCAAGGCGCACTTTCGCCTCTCTGCACACTGAAATGAGCACCTTCACCAAGACCTGCCCAATTCAACTTGAAACCTTGGCACCTTGATGCGGGTTGATGTTTCAATCTTCAATATACTTCAAACATTGAAAACTTTGTTAGAAAATGGCTAAATGAGTCTAGGCGCATTTCTCAGTCTGGAAAGCCTAGTTTTGGTGCCTTGCAAAGGATCCTATAAATTTGCATTTGAGACTAAGTATTTAAAGGAGGCGGCATTCTAGAAGTGTTTCCCATTGATTGAAACAATGAAAGACAACAAGTATGAAGCCTAGGACCCTAGGCACACTTTTGGGTCTCTGCAAACCCCAACTAGCGCCTAACCTTAGCCAGGCGCAATTTCATGAAGCAACCATCTCAAGTTGGCACCTAGCCTTGAGGGACTTGCAACTGCAACATCATTTTGGCACCTTGAGTATTTGATCTTCTATTGGTCCAAATGGTGGCATTGGGATCTGTTCCGCCTCATTGGACAAGGTTGCCATCTCAGAGGGAGTCATCAAATGGAATATGCCATCGAAATATGCTCTTGGGAAGCGTGCCTTGGTTCCTTCTTTACATTGAAAAGCGTGCCTTCATTGCCTTTGAGGAGGAGCACTATAAAATGAGAGCGCCTTCATTTTGTATCTTATCTTTGGCAAATTTTCTCTCTGCAAAGCTTTATGCTTGTGATCTTGAGGCCTGCGAGTTTCAAGTAGTTGGGGTGATGTGTCATGTCCCCATATCAAGACACTATTAAAGTAAAGATTTGAACATGATAAAGATGGTTTGTAAAATATTATTTGGGATAATAGAAATAATTACATACATTATATATTATTTAATAAATAATATTATTGTATGAATATTTTATTATAATTAAAATATAATATCCATATTATAAATAACAATATATATAAATATATCTAATAATATAAATATGAATATTCTTATAATTATCTTACATTATAATATAAATACAAATAATATAATATAAATCATATATCATATATTATGATATAAATGATATAGTATAAATAATATAAAATATATCATATATCATTTATTATAATACAAATGATATAATGTAAATATAAATAAAATAAATAAACATCTTTTAACCTATCCTCTTATGATAACGGAGTTAGGTATGGTTAGAACTAGTTTTACCACAAAAGGGAATTAATATAAAGTAAAAAAAATAATAAGAGACATACATATCCCTTGAAAGGGAAATAAATAAAGGTTGTGAGATAGAAGGAAATCATCATAGGAAGAAAGAAGTAATAAAAAGAAATAAATAAATAGCTATGAAGTCAATAAAGACAATAAAAAAGCAACAACATTAGAATTCATCAAAGATGCAGCAAGAAGATATCACAAGGAAGACGCGGGGGCAGCCAAGGCAAGTCTGCAACTATCACAGGTACGCTGTTCATTAAGTAATTAAATATATAGTATAATATATGTTAGTAATATTTCAGTAGATATTGTCTAAGGTAAATAATGAATTTAGAAATGAATGAAATTAAATAAATAAAGATATGTCATTAGGTAAATAGCATTTCATGATTATGAATGAGAAATATAATGCTAGAATAATATAATTATGGCAGAAATAAATGAATTATGCTTAGTAGTGAAATAAGGTATTGGTTAATTATCTCATGCTTGAAAGTAAATATGAATGTTATAAACTATATGATAATAATGTGAATCTAAGGCAATGAAACCATTTATATGTCAAAAATAAGCATAAAATGAATTATCAATGAAGCCTAGTATGAGGCTATCAATAAGAATAAATTGAGGTTCCATGAAAGAACAAGAATAGAGATGTAAAGATCTCAAATTGATAAAATTATGGCTCACGAACTCATGATGTAATCAAAAGGATGTTCAAGCCTCATCCTTAATCACTTTAATCAACCCATGAGTATGGGGTTAAGTTAAGGATGTAAAATTGGACCTAGGTGACCCTCAAGTGGATGAAGAACACTGGGTGTGTGTGAAGTCCCTTGAGCCAAAAGACGAAGAACTCCGGGTGTGAGTGAAGCTCTTGGGCCTATGGTATTATGAGCTCATAATAAATGTGCCCGACGGTTGGTGACTCTCAATGGGATGAAGAATGCCGGGTGTTGCGTGAAGTTCCATTGAGCCAAATGGTGAAGGACCCCAGGTGTTGGGAGAAACCTTTGGGCCTCTGTGTGGGATGGTTAACGCCTTAACAAACCATGTTCATGTGGAAGAGAAGGTTGATTAATGATAGGGCTAACCAAGAACTCTCTTTAGATTATGCATGGGAACGATGAGAGAAAGAATATGAATATGAAATGTATGAACTTCATATGAATCATAACTATAAGTATAGAGATGAAATGTATGTGATTATAATTAAAGATTATAAGCCTTAAATACAATTGTGGAAAATATATGAGTTTGATACTTAGTTATTAACTCGAAATATGAAAAGAAGAATTGAATATTAATGTTCTCTTTTGTAAGCTGAAATTTTGTGCAAGGTTAAGGAAAATTTTGACTTACTAGAAGGGGACATTACATGATGCTCCCTCAATAGTGATAAGGTGATGCTCCCTTGTCAAGTTGTGAGGTGTTGACATACAGTTGACATCGTTGTGTTCAAGAGAAGTTGTTCATGTGTGAAGTCATTGTATACATCTAGGCTTCGAGGCCTTTCTTTGTAATCAAGTGAATAAGATCGTATATTCATGCCATTAAGGGCATCATCTATTGTAATAAGACAATTGTATTGATTTGAATCCAGTGATAATACAAGTGCCCAACTTCAAGTTGATTCATGCAAGTTGTCATTGTTATCTTTCATGAATGATGTTAAGTAGATTGAGTAATTGAAGAGTTAAGTGCAAGTAAATTTGTGTAAGTAAGAAAATTTTTAGTTAAGCATAGTTGGGTATCTTACATGAGTTTTTTAATTCTTCACATTCAGGGCAAAGGAAATACAACTTAAAGGAGGATTAGGGTTAAGAGCAATATTGTTCGGACATGTGGCATGTTGCGTCTCTTTTGGTTTCCATATCTTCTATTCTATTGCCTTATGCCCATTTTGATCTCTCACCTGGCTTCCTCCAGTTTCTTTTGTTTGATCTCGATTGGTTCCTTCCTCCCGAACACCAATTTTCTTTAACCATTTCCTAGCCTTTAGCGCACCATGGCT
Source organism: Cunninghamia lanceolata (assembly GCA_027924645.1). Taxonomy (NCBI): domain Eukaryota; kingdom Viridiplantae; phylum Streptophyta; class Pinopsida; order Cupressales; family Cupressaceae; genus Cunninghamia; species Cunninghamia lanceolata. Next base: position 6,461,213 of record BSBN01000816.1, read on the forward strand.
GTTGTCTCGCCGACCATCTATGTTGAATGGCCAATTGTCTACCATAGTAAGGATTCACATTCCAATCCCATAATCTACTGTGTTTTCGCCCTTCATTCTGCTTCTTCCATCTCCTTGCTTTCATAGTTTGCCCCATAGTTGGAAAACTCAGACTCGACAAAAACTCGACAGACCCAAAATTTGTGACTTGGCAAAAACTCGGCGAAAACTTGGCAAAAAACTCGACAACTTAAATTTTTTTAAAAAACTTAAATTTCTTCAAAAACACAATTTTTTTATAAAATTCAATGACAAAATGTATCCAATGAGTCCATAAATGAGTACAAAAGTGTTTTTTATTAGATTTGATCTATGTACCACAGAGTTTCTTGACGGGGAGATGAGGGGACTGGGTTTTGAGATGAGAAGACCAAGGGCCTAAGTTTGGGGATGACAGGGGGATAGTGGTGAGTGGGGGTTTGGGGGAGGATCTCCCAACGGGATTGAGGGGCAGCGCCCCTCGCAGGGGTCTGGGGGCAACATCCCTAGTGGGGTCGAGGGCCAACGCCTCTCGTGGGGTCTGGAGGCAGCGCCCCTTGCGCGTTCCTTGTTGCGGTATAGGGGGGGGTCAATGGGCGGAGCCCTTGCCACTAAGCCCAAAGTAAGGCCTTCGATACCACACAAACCTTCATGGTGCACGTCATTTCACAATTTTATCAGTGTTTTCTGCAATACCAAGTCTTTATATGATTTTCCTATCGTAATACTCACAGAGTCACAATTACTCTTGTAACCTTTAGCCTTTCTCATTTTTTCACTTTTGTGACTGCTTAGGGTGTGGGTTGGGCCCATAGACCATTAGCGTTAGGGTTACTAGCACAAAGATACAAAAAAAATCTAATAAAAAAAAACTTTTTGCCTTAGTTGCTATGTCTGGCAAGTTTTTTGCTCAGACTCACTGAATTTTTTGCAAAAACTCGACGAGCAAAAGTTCACGAGTAACTCGCCAGAGCAAAAAACTTGCGAGTACTTGCTGAGTTTGACAACTATGGTTTGCCCTGTCACGATCAAATCTGCCAAAGCTCCAATCTTCTACCAAATTTTGGTTGCGAGCCATTTTATCTTTATGCTATTGTATTATATGTACTTTTAATTAGTTTTTTTATGAAGGCATGGTTTATTCCTTTTGAGTAGTTTTGTAATGTCCTTTTTTGATCCATTCCAACTTTCTTGGAAACTCCAGCGTTCTTGGAGAGCACTTGTTTTTGCAAAAAAGAAATTTTGATGGTGGCAACGAGTTCCTAAAACTAAGACGAGCACAACGATACTTTCTGTGTGCAAATTTGATATTTTGGGAGCACTCCAAACTTCTTGGATTAGTCCATCATCCTTGGAGAGCGCCAACTTTCAAATGGGTAGTTGTCCTATGCGTTTATGGTGTTGGTGGTGAGGTTAGAAATCATATTTGGCCTATTTTTAATAGACTTTGTAAACTTTGATTAATATGTGGGAAATGATATAATAACAATTTATTAAGTTGTCTAAAAATGTACTTTAAGTTATAACTTTGGAAAAATGACAATTTATTATTTTTGAATGGGGTCAATATTAGATACATGGCCGGAAAATAATTATAAGTTGGAAAAAGGTGAATATTCAGTTAAAAGAAATATTAATTACCTCTAAGGTAATTAATAATTATAAGTTTGGAAAAAGGTGAATATTCAATTAAAAGAAATATTAATTACCAAAGTGATTAAAAAAATTGATTGAAAAAGAAGAGGCATTCTATTCATTATCAAATTCAAAACCCTTATTTGTAGAGCTTGGGCAATTTGTTCAATTTTACCAGAGAATGAAAACCCTCTTGGCAAATAGTTTCATGGACAAAAACTCATCTAGTTGATCAAGTGATTTCACTCAGAGATCACCCTTGTGCTGAATGCAAGAAGTTTCTGTGAGATTTATGTTGAAGAGCTAAATATCATTCCAGTTGTAGAGCACAAAATATTTATATAATAAACTATTCCAGATTTGAGACTGAAATTTAGTCTTATTTTATTAGCTGGCCATATAAACCGATACCAACCGTACCATTTGCATCTTATTCCAGCTGTCCAAATTGGAACAACAGGTCAATTTTCCCAGTTGCCATATTTGAAGTTCATAATAAACAAAATTGACTGTACCACATAGGAAGGTAGGCCATACCAAGAAGAAGGGTAATCGATTAATATTTTGGTTTCAAAATGTTTGTTTGAAAGGAATTGTGGGAAGTTGATGGTAGTGTGGGACCGTCAATATTAGCCGCCCTAGCTTGAAGTAGGAAGACTTGAGTAAAGGGAAAAGGTGACTTGGAGTCTCCCAAATTCCCAGCCACTTCATTTCTTGGGGATAATTCATCCCTATATGCTGGTCGCTGCCATCACCAGCAGTGTCGTACAGTATGAAAAAGGGACTGATCTACTGTATTTTCTGATATAAATTCTGGTAACAAACATTTCTACGAGGTTCTACAACATCAATTCCAAATCAGCGATTAGAGGTTAGAAAAAATATTATTTTCAGTTCTGTGCATTAAAATTAATCATTTTCAACAGTGGTATCAACCTATTAAGTATTTAATTCCGAGTATGTTGTGTTGATTTAAATAGTGTGACATTCTCATTGAAATGTTATAATAACTCAGTTTTTAGTCCACTGTTTATATTGTCATTTTATTAAAATACAAAAAAAAAATTAGCTAGGGATATTTCAATGGTATTAGAACCATTTTCTTGTCAGTTGTGGGTAGATATTTTTTTTGTTTTTTGTTTTACAGAATCACCTTCATTCACGGAAGTGATAGAGAACTTAGATATTACTAGAGAGAAAGAAGAAAAGACCCGGATCAGCCAAAAATATTATAGGATAGCAAGGCTAAGAAATTCCTAGAAAATACAAAGAAGCGATGGGTCACAATAACAAGGATGTAGATGATGCTCAGTTTGATAGGCTTGTTCAAGGCCAAGAACGGTTAGTTGACATGATGGCACAACTTGTCTCTACCGTGCAAAATAATAATATATAGAGGTCTCCCAATGGTGAAGGCAATTCATTAGGGGCAGATATTCACCAAGACACTCAGAGGACAACCATTGGTTTTGTAGCAAGATCTTTCCAACCCAATTTCATCTATAGGGAAGAAGCAGTTCTTGAGCTTGAGATTCAGCCATCCATAGCAGACGACATAACAACCAATTATGAGGAGTATAGGCTTCTTCCAAGTGAAATTAGGGAGGCAATAACACTCACTAATTTTATGGGTTTGAAGAAAAATAGGGGTGGTCAAAGGGCTGAAATAAGGCCACAAACAAATCCAAGGGATCTCCAACTGGCATTGGGGAAATTGACACTTCCTTCATATGATGGATCTAGTAAGTGTACAACACGTTCTTGGATATAGAAATTGGGCACTTTCTTATCATTGAGACCTATGATGGAGGATGAAGCCGTCAAATATGCCACCCTTCATCTTGAAGGTGTAGCACATGAGTGGTGGTATCACGAGTTATTCACACAAGGGCACAATCGCATACACATACAATCAGATACACACTTATGCTGAGTTCAATACTAGGTTGATTGAGAGATTTGATAGAGTTGATCCGGAAATCCATTTTCGAGAATTAGCTCAACTCAAACAAACCCATACAGTTGATGCTTATGTTGTTGATTTTCAAAAGCTTTCAGTTATGGTGCCTGATGTGTCGGAAAGGAGGATTGTGGTGTTGTTCATTGAAGGTTTAGCTGAACTTCTTAGAGGCTTAGTTAAGACTTTCAACCCTACCTCTCTACAGGAAGCTATTAAAAAGGCTTTGGATCTTGAAACTTCAGCCCATAGAGGAAGATTTCAGCCCACCAGACAGCAAAGATCAGCACCCTAGGGGCAGCCCAAATCAGTTCCATATGGGCAGCCAATGATAAATAATTATGGGTAGCCAAAAACCACTACTTTTGGGCAGCAAAGGAAGCCATTTCAGTAGGGTTATCAAAATAAAGAATTACCAAAAACCACCAAGGCAATTGAAAGAAGGAATGAACTCCAAAGAAAGAAACTTTGCTTCTCATGTAAAGAGCCTTTGTAACTAGGCCATAGGTGTCTTCCAAAAGGACATGGGCATTAGATTGAGGTAATATCTGAGGGTGAAGAAGAAGTGGAAGAACATGAAGAATCAGGAGAGGAAGAAGTAGAAGCAAAAGTTATTGAAGGGGAGAAGACTTCCAGTAGTACCCTTGCTACACTCTCAGGTGCACCCAGGTATCTCGCATTTAGAGTCTGTTGGGTGTTGAAAGGACATAAGGTGACAATATTGATTGATAGTGGGACAACCCACAACTTCAGTGATGAGAGCTTGGTAACATAGAGAGGGATGCCAACAAAGGACTTTCAGGGATTTAATGTTACTATGGCAGATAGATTTACTCTACCATGCACCAAGAGGGTCAAATGATTGGACATTACTCTTGGTAAACACAAAATTATTGGTGATTTCTATGTAATAGGCATAGTAGAAACAAATCTGGTTTTAGGGGTGCAATGGCTCCATTCCCTTTGGGAATTCACACAATGTTACAAAACCATGGAGCTAAAATTCCAATATGAAGGTAAAAAGGTTGTGCTTCGTGGTATGACCCATAGTTGGAAAACTCGGACTCGCTGCGGACTTGGCAGCCCAAAATAGGACTCGGACTTGGGTTTCGGCACGGACTCGGGAAAAAACTCGGCTAGGACTCGACAAAAAAAAAAACTGCAGTTTAAAAAAAAAAAAAATTAATGCATTTAGAGAACATAAGAGCCTAATTTGATTATCAATGTCATAATTCAAAGATTACACATGTCATATGATCTCCTTAGCTCGTCTTCTCAGCTTCTTCGAACCTTACTTCAAGTGCAAACCTGTTTTTTGCAAAGTGCAGTTGTGAAATGAGCCAAAAAAGCAAAAAAAAACAGGGTTTTATCTTTTTTTTTCAATGTCCTAGTCGCCAGCGCGAGTCCCTGGATGGGACTCACGAGTCCAACCTCAGGACTTGCGCGAGTCCTAAGGCCGAACTCACGAGTCCCGTCCAGGGACTCGCCCGGACTCGACTCGGGAGTCCATGGTGAGTTGCGAGTCCTAAGGTTGGACTCACGAGTCCCATCCAGGGACTCGCCCGGACTCGACTCGGGAGTCCATGGCGAGTTGACTCGTCGAGCTCAGGGACTCGCGAGTCTTGGAGAGTCCACGATGAGTCCAAAGAGTTTGCGAACTATGGTATGACCAATGAAGCTTCTACATCAATTACAACTAGGAGAATGGAGAGAGCTTTCCATAAGGGAAAAGTAGAGTGGGTAGCTCATCGTTATATGAGAGATACATCCACATCCAATGATAAGAGATCTTATTATGTGGATATTCAATCTATTTTAGACAAGCAGGTAATTGATGAGCTTGATAGGCTTCAAGAAGATTTTGTTTTAGAGCATTTTCCAAAGATACCAGAAGTTGCATGTACAAAGTTGGGTCAGCAGGAAGATTAGTTTGAACAAGAGGATAGAAATAACTTTCAATCTTTTGATAACCCACTTTTTGAAATGGATGTAGAGTCAACTTTTAATAATCCATTTTTTGAGATGGATGCTAAGACATTTTGTGGTTCAAATTTTATAGCTAGTGATAATAATAGAGGGGTGCAGTAGAAGTCATCAATATCACCAAAAGCTCAAGGATTGGGAATTGCAAATTCCCAATGGTATGGGATCCAGGTGAAAATTTTAGACTTAGTGTTGTCATCATTCAAATCAGCCACCACATGATTTTATTTGCATACATACAAGTGGGTTGGCAAGTATTTTCAGTCAAGGGATGGAGCATTTTTCAGTTGGTGATTTTTGGGAAAGAATTTTCAGCCTTTACAAAAGTTTTTCAGTCATTACAATGCCAACCATTCCTTTTCTTGCAAGGAGGTTTCAATTTGTAGTTGCTGTTCCATTTTCAAGTTGCTGACTTTAGTAAAAATTAGATTATAAGTTGTTACTTCCAGACTTGAACAACTGCAAGATTGATCATTTTGAGGCCACTAAATCATTGGAAAATATTGGTAAATGGTTTCAGCTTAAGAGAATGAATACTTAAGCGAACATAGCTCCGATTTGGGTGGAAAACCAAATAATTCATGACTGTCATAACTTGTTTTCAACTTGCACACAAGCTGATTTGTGTCCTCTCTAGGAAGGAACAATTTGCAACATTATTAATGAAGATCATTTTCTAAGCTGCTAGGAGTTAAGAGTTACATTTGTTGGCCCAAATTGTTTCACTTGTCAAGGGAATTGAACTTGAAAGTTGCATGGAAATTTTCAAACCTTGGGAATAAGACATTATTAGACTTCAAGTCAAGGAGGACGATTTGAAATGCTTGCTCATATTTTTGGTTCCAAGATGAGAAGCTTGTACTTGTAGTATGGTGAAATATGCACATCTTTTTGCTTTTAGCCCATATGAGAACACATTGTCTTTCAGAAAGGTGAACAAATTTTAAAAGGTGCATAAGAATATTATGGATAGTAGTCTTCATAGACTTCTGTGGCAAGATAGACATCATTTGACAGGAGAAGGATCTAGACTCTATGGGCATCACAATATGGTTCAGCACATTGGTACAGTAAAGTTGAAACTTCAAAGTTTGCACATGCTTAAAAATTCAAGATGCAGTTTGGTTAAAGAAATACAATGGGGTTTGGGACAAAAGTTGATGAGATATGTTTGGAACTATGATGTTTGTAGAATGAATCAATCAGTTGGAATTAATGAGTTGAATCGACATTGCTTGAGGACAAGCAATTTTGGGGAGGGAGGACTTGTAATTCCAACATTCTTCGAAACTCCATCTTTCTTGAAGAGCACCTGTTTTTCCAAAAATAAATTTTGCTGGTGGTAGCGAGTTCCTAGCATAGATACAGGACTCTCCCAGACTCCTCGAGTCGTGAGTCGGGTGACCCTGGGCGAGTTTGGTAGACTCAGTGGTCGAGTACTCGCTCGACTCGCTGAGTCTGTCAAACTCGCCAATCTGGGCGAGTCTCGATGGGAAGACTCGGCCAAGTCAATGAAAAATGGAGGAAAAAACTATAAAAAATGGAAAACGGTTAATTGTAAAAGTGTGAAAATCAAGCGTTTTTTGAAGGGTTTGGAGGATTTTTGAAGGCTATTTAAAAGCAGTAAATTTATGGAAAATAACATGCGCCATGAAGGTCTCAAAGGCTTTAATTTGGTCTTGGTGGTGGGGGCTCCGCCCCTCGACCCCGCCTTGTATTGCGACAGGGAACGCGCGAGGGGCATTGCCCTAGACCCCACGAGGGGTGCTGCCCCCAAACCCCCAAAAGGGGCACTGCCTTTGCCACAAACAGATTTTGGGCAGTGACTTATCATCCATCACACTAGAGGAGGTTGATCCACAATCAGGTTGGATCACTGAGGTTGAGGATCTTGTCTTTAGTGATGAGGACCTTGCATGGGTTGACCAGGGGGATAGAGAGACAGAGGCAATAGCCAAACAGAGGAGGATGCTAGAGCATGAGAAGATACCTTGGATGTTGGTGTGAGTGTCACTGAGACAGACAAATATCATGGTTGCATCATCATCTAGGACCTATCTTAGATGCCCACGTAGGACTTGCTGTGATATTGGGCAGAGTGATGCAGGCTCCTCCGAGCAATAGATTTCTAGTTTTTGTTTTAATATTTGTTTTGAACTTTTGATGCCATGGATTCCATATTCCTTGAGTTTTATATACATTTGACTATATTTATATATCTAAATGTGTTATTTCCTTTAGTTAAAATTTGCATTTATACTTATGTGATCGATGTATACTTGTGTATGTGATCAAAGTAGCTTCTATTTGATGATTCTATTGTGTCTTTAAGGTTTATCTATTAAAGGGTGCATGAAACAAGTCTTAAATCGTTAAAAATCTCTAAATTTTTCAAATTGCCGAGTCTTGGGCGAGTTTGGGTGGCGAGTCTGAGTACTCGCCAAAAATCACCTTGGTGAGTCCGGGTCTTGTAACACTGGTTCCTAGAGCCAAGACAAACACAACGGTACTTTCCGTGTGCGAATCCAACATTTTGGGAGCACTCCAAACTTCTTGGAGTAGTTCATCATCCTTGGAGAGCACCAACTTTCAAATGGGTAGTTGTCCTATGCGTTTATGGTGTTGGTGGTGAGGTTAGAAATCATATTTGGCCTATTTTAATATTTTCTATAAACTTTCGTTAATATGCAGGAAACAATATAATAATAATTTATTAGTTGTCCAAAAAAGTACTTTAAGTTATAACTTTGAAAAATGACATCTAATTTATTATTATTGAATGGGGCCAAAAGTAAATATTGGATACAAGGCCAAAAAGGTAATTAATATTTATAAGTTGGAAAAAGGTGAATATTCAATTAAAAGAAATATTAATTACCTCTAAGATAATTAATAATTATAAGTTTGGAAAAAGATGAATATTCAATTAAAAGAAATATTAATTATCTTTAGGGTTTGTATGGAAAAATGATTAAAAAGGAATTGATGGAAAAAGAAGAGGCATTCTATTCATTATCAAATTCAAAACCCTTATTTGCAGAGCTTGGACAATTTGTTCAATTTTACCATAGGACAAAAACCCTCTTGGCAAACAGTTTCGTGGACGAAAACTCACCTGGTTGATCAACTGATTTCACCCAGAAATCACTATTGTGCTGAATGCAAGAAGTTTTTGTGGAGATTTGTGTTGTAGAGCTAAATATCATTCCACTCCAGATTACAGAATATTTATATAATAAATTATTCTAGATTTGAGACTAGAATTTAGTCTTATTTTATTTGTTGGCCATATAAGCCAATACCAACCATAGCATTTACATCTTATTCTAGCCGTCCAAATTGAAACAACAGGTCAATTTTCCTAGCCGCCATATTTGAAATTCATAATAAACAAAATTGACTGTACCACATAGGAAAGCAGGCCGTACCAAGAAGAAGGTAAATCGATTAATATTTTGGTTTCAAAATGTTTGTTTGAAAGGAATCATGGGAAGTTGATGGTAGTGTGGGACCCTCGATATTAGCTGCCCCAACTTGAAGTAGGAAGATTTGAGTATATAAAGGGAGGTGTTCAAGGGAAAAGGTGATGTGGAGTCTGTTGATGTTTGTTTTTTGACAAGTCAACAATAGAGTAAAACACTAGAGTATGCCACTCTCTCTTGAATAAAGCTCTTCAAAGGCTGAACTATGTGATCCAGTGAAGTAACTCCAAGGTTCCTTTTTATGATTCATGATGGGTTAACTCAGTGATTACATGTGATCTTGCTGATTATCACAAAGGGACTTACGCAGACTTCTTCATACCTTATTTAGCTTATCTCTCCTTTCAGTGTAGATGACATATGTACAAGGTTTCAATAATGAAAAAAAGTAAAAAGATAAAGGTTTAGAAAGGCTAATCTAAGGTCAATGAAGCAATGATGATGTACGAATAGAGAAACTCCTTGATAAACCTAACTCCACTTCGCCAAGGATGCCAACAACTACATGAAGTTGGTGCAATCTCCTAAGGTTACGTGAATTGTTTTCAAATCATGAAGGCTTATGTAAGCACCCATTGAATGGCGCAGCTCAAACAAGCATCCACAATCGAACTTAAGCAAATGAGGCTTAGACTAGCTTTACACAACACTTCACTAGCGATGAATGTTAAAAGCATGAGCTAGGAGTTGATCAAATATCCAATACAACAAACATAACATCAAAGAACTTCTAATCTATTTTGAAACATCTATCCATTTCATTAAAGTACAAGAAACCATGTGATTCCACAAGACAACATTTAACACCAAATAAGCTCCAATGTCTTTGCATTAACCTTGAGAAATATTTACAACAATTTCAAGTCCTCTCAGAGAATTTTGAGAGTCTCTCCTATTCTACTCCTAAAATCTCATATCTGATCTCTAATGAATTACAAATGAGGCAACAAGGCCTTTATATAGAGCTCCAGATTACAATGAATGGCTCAGATTGATTCGATAACCAAGGGCTTAGATCATGCCACCTCAGTAGGTAGTTACAACAACTTGCTATTTTTAGCACATATGAGAGGCAATGAAGGCACGCTTTCCAAGAAGATAATATAAGATAGAATCTTTAGAGAATCTTCCATATGGACGTCCTCTTTGTCTTCTTGCTTGTCAAATGATATGGCGACTTGTGATTGGCTTGATGATGAGTGTCTGCCACGTAGGTGCCACCTTAGCTTATTCTCAAATTGTTATCATCTTGTATGATATCTTCGATGTGATTGCTTTGAACTTGTATGTTTGGGAAGGCATCTTGTAGATCTTGCCTTGTTCATTGAATTGTAAACTGAATGAGTACATGTTACTTCACTTGACTAACACCGTGATTCTTTCTTCTTCTTGTAGGATACATGATGATCTTCTTTGGATGCATCTTGATGTAGAGTAATGTAGTAGATGATGATGATACTTGATTCATGATTAGAAGTAGGATCTCTCTTGGACTTGAAGATTTGAAGAGTCTTGGAGTTGAATGGATGAATGCCTTGGAATGTTTGATGATGGAGTGTTCCAACTTGATGATCTTAACATGATGCCATTAATACTGAAGTAGTGTACTTGCCATGTATCCTTGAACTTGATGTAGATGAAGAAATGCTTCCCTGTTGATGATCTTGAAGAGAGTCCTTTAGAGTGTAGGTATTTGATGATAATATCTCCCTCAGATGTAGAGTAGATGACTCTTCAAGGATACTTGAATGCATTGGAGGAGCATGAAACTTTATAGATATCTTTGGATACTTGATGATATGAAGATCCTTTGGAGCAACTACATGATGTTTTCTTGAAGGTTGAAAGAACTTGAAGTAGAGTGTGGATGAAAGCCTTGTCTTGTGATCAGGATGCAATTGATGAAGCATGCTGATCTTGAAGTGATCACCAGGAACAGCAGATAGGATGTCTTCTTCAACATAGCAACTTGTCAACTTCAGGTAGTTCAAGCTTTTTCTTCTTGATGATTCCTTATTACTGCCCATCCTACAAGACATAAACAAGAATAAATAACTATGAAAATAAATCATTTCAGCCTCCTATAAGATGGAATCTCAAGAAGATCATAATAATTAACTATCCTTCATGCAAATTTCATTAACACTTAGACAATTTTTCTGTTTAGAACTCAATGAACCTGCTGAAAATGAAGGAGAAATTAAAATTTTACCTTTAGATCAAACTTTCCAAAGGACTAATTTGGTGAGGTACCTTAAAATCAGACTCAACTTGACTAAGATCAGACTTGACTTCCTAGGAAATTGCTTTGCTTTTTAGAAAATGCTGAAAGATTACAAGGGCGCAGTGGTTGAGACTTCTAATTTCCCCTTGCTCTGAGCGCACTAGATCAAGATATTGAGTTCTTCTTAGTTCTAGCATCATGACAACTTGCAACCTCTTTCCATATGTGGTGCATTTGATAAGACTTTTGAATTCTCTTGCCTTTTAAACATCATGACAACTTCCCCTTAACCCTTCCTTATGGCGCATTAGATAAAGATATAGGATCCTCTTGTCTAAAGATTTCTAAAGTTTGCATCCTATTCTCTTAGAGTTGGCGCATTGGATCATAGGCTTGAGATCTTGAGAGGTTCTAACATTCATTTCATCCTTGCATTGGATAAAGGTTATGAGTTCTTCCTAAAATCTCGATATACCTTCAATCTTCTTTATAAGAGTGCAGGAGATAACAGTTTTCTTCTCCCCTTGAAACTCATTGAAACCTTTAATTCATCCTCATGAGCATGGCAGATTGGATGAGGCGCTTTAGATGGAGTCTTTGAATCTTTTTATAAATAAGCACACTAGATGAAGAATGGTGATTCCTCCTTGAAAGTGCATTAACCAATTAACAACCCCCTTCCATATGTGGCGCATTACTTGATGACTTTGAGATCTTCTTACACTTTCATGAATCTGAGTTTTGATACTTCTACCTTATCCCCCCCTTGGTGCATTGGATAAGAACTTTGAGTTCTTGTGAAACTAAATATACTTTTACCCTTAGCGCAGCAGATTGGATTTTGACTTCTCTTTCAATATGATATTAAAACTTAAACTCAAATCAACTTCCCCAAGATGACACATCACTTGATGATTTTGAACTCCCATTTCACTTGAAAAAAGCTCCACATTACTCTTAGCGCAGCAGTTGAAGGTTTGGAATCCTCATCTCATTCAAGCGCATTAGATCAGGATATTGGGATCTTCTTGTAATTAGCGTATTGGTTGAAACTTTAGGCTTTCCTTGTAATCATACTTGGAAGGTGATGCAGTAGATTAACCTTAGATCTTCCCTTGAAAGGTTCCACATACCCTTTGGCGCATCACTTGAGACTTTTAGGTTCTCCTTGAAGAGTGTTAAGAACTTGCAATCTGCCCTCCTTCAATGATGGTGCATTAGATGGTGAAGTAGATCTCCTCTTAGTCTTGTCGCATTGGTTGAAGAATTTGGATCCTCATCTTAAAAGTTTCACTTCCACACTCCCCTATCTTGATCAGAAATCTTGACATCCATTTGAAGAGTGTATTTTGACCTTGGGCGCATTAGATAAAGTATTTAGACTCCGGTTGAACTGCTCATAATAAGGGCGCTTTGGTTAAGGATTTTAGATCCTCACCATATGACTTTCAAGACTTCACATTACACTTCTCCAAAAGGGCGCATTGGATAGAGTTTTTGAGTTCCGGATAAAAGGATGTCTTAAACTTAAACAAACTCTCCTCTATAAGGCTGGTGCAGCAGTTAGGAGTTTTGGATCTTCATTCAAAATTGCCTAAAACTCCAATCAACACCTCTTCCATCAACTTCCAAAATGGCACATCAGATCACTATTTTAATCTCTTCTTCCAAAATTCTTCACAAAATTTCAATTTATCTTCATCACAAGGTAAGGCATTGGATAAGGTCTTGATCTCTTTTGCATTTGAACCTTCAAAATGGCGCAGCAGTTGAAGTGCAGCAGATCAGTTTTTCAGTTTCTCATTACAAGATCATCATTTTACTTATCTTTATAAGGTGGTCGCATTGGTTAAGGATTACACTTTCCCCTTGAATGCTCTTAAAAGTTTAACTTTACTTCTTTGTAAATGGAGCATGGGATGAAGCGCATGGGATGGGCATCTTGTATCCTTATCTTGCAACTTATAATTTCTCCATTAAACTAGCTTATTACCTTGATTGTATTGAATGAGTACCTTGATGCTTGAATAACATGCCTTCTAAAACCATTCTTATCTCCTCTTGACAAGGGTGTAAGAGATAAAGACTTGGATCTCCTCTTAGAAGGTGTCTTTAAAACTTAAGTTATCACCCTCCTAGTGGTGGCGCTTTGGTTGGAGTTTTCAAATTCCGGTTGAAATCATCTCCAAATCATCATCTTCACCCTTTGATAAGGCAGATTAGATGTGGCGCATCACTTGAGGGTTTTGGATTCTCATTGAAATATCACTCAAAAGCTTACTTTATCCTCTCCTTGAAAGGGCGCTCTAGATAGCAAATTAGATCCTCGCTTAAAAGCCTTATCAAAATTGAATTGAACTCCACACCCAATGGCACATTGGATAGAAGTTTTGATCTCTTCTTGAAATGCTTTCAAAACTTGATCTTAACTTCTTCCCATTGGGTGGTGCATTGGTTAGAAGTTTTGAATCTTCTTGAAAAATGATCAAAAACCTTAAGTCAAACCTCCTCAATCATGGTGCATTGGTTCTGGTGCAAAGGGTCCACATTTTGTTCTTGGATTAAAAGCGCACTTCATCAAGATTTTGCGCCACTCTTACATCCTGTCGCACTGGATCAAGATTTTGGATCCTCTGGAGCAGTTAGTCGTTTTCCAGGGTCTCTCAGGGTAAAGGTATATTGAAAAATATATTTAAGTATAAGTTGTACTTTAAATATTTTTCAATATACCTTTCAGGATGTTTGAGATAGGTCTCGAATCCACCGGATTTAACATGCAAAATCTATAATTTGGAGGATCCACCAGATTTTAGACTTAGTCAATTTTTCAGGATTTCAGAATTTTAGGGTACCAGACTTAGTCATTTTTAGGATCTCAAACATACAGCAGGATTGGTCTCAATATTCCTGAATTGGATTTGATCAAGACTCTTCATTATTGCAAGTTCATGTTCTTGACGAGACCTCCAGTTATAGAGCAAAACCTTCTAGGTGAGAGACTTATTATTGGATTGGCAGAGGAAACGAACCTAAGACATCATCCAAAACTAAATGCAAAGCATCAGAGCTCAAAAAAAAAGGGGGTCCCCATTTGCAATGGGGCGATGTGTGATTTGGTCACAACAGAGTCTTCCAAATTCCCAGCTGCTTAATTTCTTGGGGATAATTTGTCCCTATATGCTGGTCGCTGCCATATATTGACCACCAGCAGCGCTGTACAGCATGAAAGAGGGACTGATCTACTCTATTTTCTGATATAAATTCTGGTAACAAACATTTCTACGAGGTTCTCCAGCATTAGTTCCAAATCAGCAATTAGAGGTTAGAAAAAATATTATTTTCAGGTCTGTGTATGAAAATTAATCATTTGCAGCAGTGGTATCAGTCTATTAAATATTTCATTCTGAGTATATTCTGTTGATTTAAATAGTGTGACATTCTCATTGAAATGCTATAATAACTTAGTTTTCAGTCCACTGTTATATTGTCATTTTGTCAAACATTTGTCAAAATACAACAAAAAGTTAATTAGGGGATATTTCAAGTTTTTTCATGACAAGGGTGGATTGTGAACAATGATTGTTTGTTTAATGATAATCAGCCAATATATAGTTAGTGTTGGAAATAGACAAGTAAATGTCTAAACATAAGAAGCAAAATGATATATTTTGTCTTAACTTAGCTGTGAGGGTTGTGAGACTTGGTTGCCTTAACCTAGTGGTTCTATAATGTCAAAGTTATCCTGAACTTAATGACACTGTTACATTTTGCTTTAAATTATATTTCAACTATTGCTTCTGGGGTTATAGATTTGACTACAGTTTGTAATTAGTAATCAATTTGATCCTTAATGGATTTCATGGAATTGAATTCTGATTTGTTTCCAAAAATCTTAATTTTATCCCATTAGGATCAATTGGCTGTGTTGTAGTCTGTGAATAATCCAGTTCAATATTCATTTTCTTAGATAGCTTACATGTATTTGTAGTTTATCCCTTGGTATAGTAGATCATGTTCCTCAGGGCACACAGTTGTATTCAGGCATATGCATTTAGTATGAACACCCTTATATCTGCTTGTAGACATGCCAAATAATGTTCCTGCATATTGCTCAGATTAGTTTTGTGAATCTGAATTGTCATCTTATTGTGGAAAACTTGGATGAATGAAACTGAGCATGAACAGTAATTTAAAGAATTTCTTGTACGATACAGCAGGTTGTATGCTGAGCTTTATTTCAATGTATAAACATTTACTATGCTTGTTTTTGTTGGCCTTTTAATATTTTTTTCATTTTTTTTTTGTCGCTAAGAAAACTAAGGGTCTTGTGGAGAGAGAGGAAAGTGCTATTCAATCACATTAATTGTACAACTACTTATGCTTGCTATATGTCTTATATTACTTAATCTGAGTTCTTGAACATAAACATCAAAAAGATAGGTAAAGTATTCAGAAAGCAGTTAAAGTATATAGATAGTCTCCATATCTAGTCCATGGCTTTTATGTCTATATGCTTTACTAGATTAAGCATGGTTGTTATTGCGAGTGCTATATGCTATTGTGACCTTAAAAAACAGATGAAAATAATTAGGGAGCTTCTATTAGAATATTATTTCATGCTATTTTTAGTTAATGGTCAATAATGTAACTGTTTGTAATTATTTAGTAAGATCGTGTTTACGATCTTCTGCAAGTTTCTATTCTAGAAACTTGCTCTTATTGTATATTTGTAAATCTATTTATCTGAGCTTGTGCTCATTGTTAATACATCATAATTTACCAATTACTCAGCGTAATATGGTATCAGAGCTAGGTTAATTAAAAAAAAAGTTGTCTTCTTAAGGTTTTGAAGATCGATTTTTCGCGAAGTCTCTTGTGTTAAGCAGATCGAGGGTTCTGGTGTTGGTTTTTCGTGAGTATTTCTCACTTCAAATCGCGACTCTCCTATTCAGAATCGTGGGTTTTAAAATTGCGGGCGTTTTTTTTTTTGGTTGAAAAATCGAGGGTTTTGATTTCGGAGTTTCACCGCGTTTTTCCTGTTCCTAGACGCGATTCCTGAAGGTCTTTTGCTAGACACGCGTTTTTACCTGTTCCTATCGCCGTTCTTCATCATTCCGGACCACGTTTTTTTTGTTACCAGTTCTTGGCCGCGACCTCTTTGTCTGGTCGCGCTTTGATTCTGGTGGTCGCGTTTTGTAGACCTGTGTGGTCGCGTTTTGGTTGCCGTTTGTTTTTGTTGTCTTTTGGATTGCAGCAAGGACGCGATTTTGAAGATCTGGCGCCATTGTTGCGTTTTCTATGATTTCTGATCTTTCTATGTTTTCATGGCCGCCGCGCGTTTCTGCTTTTTCGGCTAGGGTTTTGACCCTCTGGTTCAAGTCGAAAATTTTTTTCGTTTGTAGATTCTTGGTGGGTTTTTGAGATCTTTTCTGGGTTGACTTCAGAATTTTTCGGCTACCTTGAAATTCGTGTCTCGAAATTTGTGCCAGTGGGTTTGTCTTGAAATCTGTTCCTGTACCTGCCTCAGTGCATTGAAATTTGTGCCTCAAGCCTCTTCTCAGTTCATCGTTTTTCGTGCATCGAAAAGCGTGCAAGATGGCGAGTTTGACCAACATTATGTTGGAGGGCAGTCAACGTTTCAACGGCAAAAAATATAATACCTAGAAGCAGCGAATGATGACCATCTTTGAATATCGTTGCCTCAATCAGATCATTCTAGGCACTACTACTCGTCCAGCAACGGCGGGTAAAGACCAGGATAAGTTTGATGAACAAACTCGTGAAGCAGTCATGCTCATTAAGCTGTCAGTCATAGATGATCAGCTACCTTAGATTTCGGCTGGAAAAACAGCAAAGGAGATTTGGGACCATCTGAAGGGTATGCATGAGACCTCTGACAAGAGCCGTGCGTTCTTCCTGAAAAATATACTGTTTTCTATCATGATGGATGAGAAGACATCTTTGCAGACGCACCTAAACAAGATCCAGGAGATCAGAGATCAGCTGGAGGCTATTGGTCGAAAAATGGAGGAAGAAGACATGGTTGTGATCACTTTGAAAAGTCTACCTAAGTCCTATGAACATTTCATTGAGACTCTCAACATTACATCAGCTAATGTTGATCTGAAGTTTCCAGAACTCTGTACTATCCTCTTGCAGCAGGATCGCTGGAAACAACAGTTTGGTAGTAGTGCTTCTTCGTCCTCTTCAGAGCAGGCTTTTGCAGCCAAGTTTCAGGCTCAGAATAAAGGCAAAAGTCAGCCTCCACAGCAGAAAGGCTCAGGTCACCCTCAGGACAGCAACAAGAAAAAGAATATTCAGTGTAATTACTGTCATAAATATTGTCACATAAAAAAGGATTGTCGTCAACGTTTGGCTTCTGAACAGAAGAAGCAGGGAGGTTTTCAGTAGAAAGCAAATATTGTCGAGCACACTGAGCAGAAGGAATTTGCCTTTTATGCTTTTATGGCTAAAAGACCTGCAGATCCTGTGAAGTCCTCTGCCTGGTACATTGATTCAGGTGCTTCGCGTCACTTCACTCATCAACGTGATTGGTTTACCGACTTTACTCCCTTCAGTGACTCAGTTATTTTTGGTGGAGAAGAATATATAGTTGTCAGTAAGGGCACTGTTCAGATTTAGTCTGGTGGGAGGAATCTCATATTTCTCAATGTCTACTATGTTCCTAGCATGGAACTTAATCTTCTCTCTGTTAGTCAGATCATGCGGCACTCTCCTCAGTTGGATGTGGTTTTCAATACACACAAATGTTCTATTGTTGATCGGGAGACTCGTAGCACTATGGCTGTTGGTATTGAGGATCATGGTTTATACAAACTTGTGGATACAGGTGATTCTCTAGAGTTAGCCATGGCAGCCCGAAAATCTTCCATCACCAGTCTTTGGCATCAACGTTATGGGCACTTAAATGTGCACTATCTTTCTCAGCTATCTCGGGAGGGCTTTGTAGCCAGTTTCCCTGAGATCCAGACCCAGCATCATGGTGTTTGTGGAGCGTGTCAGGCTGGGAAGCAGCATCGGACACCGTTCCAGACTAGTGACTCATGGCAAGCCTCCAAGGTACTACAGTTGGTTCACGCTGATGTATGTGGGCCAATGAATACACCTTCTGTTACTGGTTGTAGGTATTTCTTACTTTTTGTTGATGATTTCAGTTGTAAAATGTGGGTGTACTTTCTCAGACAGAAATCAGATGTGTTTACTATATTTCAGAAGTTTAAGGCCTTAGTAGAAAAAGAGTCTGACTGTTCCATAGTCACTCTTAGGTCAGATAATGGGGGGGAATTTTGTTCTACTGACTTCTCCAACTTCTGTGACATACACGGCATCAAATGCCAGTTAACCACACCCTATACTCCTCAGCAAAACAGTGTTGTAGAGCGACGCAATCGCACAATCACTGAGATGGCCCGTTCCATGTTAGAACACAGGAGTGTTCCTAAGAAATACTGGGCAGAAGTAGTCTACACTGCTGTCTATCTCCTTAATCGGTCTCCGACTTATGCTGTTAAGGAGAAGACTCCTGAAGAAGCTTGGACTGGCCGCAAACCTCGGATCAGTCATTTGAAAATATTTGGCTTTTTATCTTATGTATGGATTCCAGATGCCAAGCGCTCCAAGTTGGATTCCAAGAGTCAAAAGCTTATGTTCACAGGGTACAGTGACAACCATAAGGCTTACCGGTTGATTGATATTGATACTGATCGTCTTACCTTCAGGCGGGATGTTGATGAAGAACGAGGACCTTTTCTTTCTTCCTCGTCTGTGCAGCATTCTGAGGATTAGCCTTTGAAGGCTGCTGATTTGGGTGTTCATCTTCTGTTAGGTCCACCTGATGGGAGGGATGATGATGCAGATTCTGACTTTGATGATGCTCAACCCGAATTTCCTCAGGATGATGTTGATCTTCCACCTATTGCACCTGTTCCAGCTCCTGTTACATCCGATGTTGGCACTTCTACTCTCTGGCCTAAATGGTGGACTAAGACTATAGGAGATCTTCATGACGATGAGCTCATTGAGGGTAGATCATCCAGAAACAAGAGCAAACAACAGCATACAGTTAACTTTGCTGTCATGGCCAACATTCAGATTCTGACTTTGATGATGCTCAACCCGAATTTCCTCAGGATGATGTTGATCTTCCACCTATTGCACCTGTTCCAGCTCCTCCTGTTACATCCGATGTTGGCACTTCTACTCTCCGGCCTAAATGGTGGACTAAGACTATAGGAGATCTTCATGACGATGAGCTCATTGAGGGTAGATCATCCAGAAACAAGAGCAAACAACAGCATACAGTTAACTTTGCTCTCATGGCCAACATTCATAGTGTCTATGAGCCTCAGACATATTCAGAGGCTAAAGGAATTCCTGAGTGGGAAAAGGCTATGGAGTCTAAATACCAAAGTCTTCAGAAAAATCACACTTGGGTCCTTTTTGATCTTCCTCCAGGGAAGAAGCCTATTAGCTGCAAATGGGTGTACAAGGTGAAATACAAAGCTGACGGAACCCTTGACAAGTACAAAGCTCGTCTCGTTGCCAGGGGGTTCTCACAGAAGGAAGGCATTGACTATGAGGAGACTTTTGCTCCTACAGCCAAGATGAGTACAATTCGGCTTGTCCTTGCCTTAGCAGCCCAGTTTGGTTGGAAAGTCCATCAGATGGACATTAAGAGTGCCTTCCTCAACGGTGAGTTGAAGGAAGAAGTCTACATGACGCAGCCTCCAGGGTTCAAGGTTGTTGGTCAAGAACACAAGGTGTGTAGATTGGTCAAAGCACTCTATGGCCTGAAACAGGCTCCTCGAGCTTGGTACATCAAGATAGATAAGTACCTCACAGATCATGGCTTTCAGAGGAGTCCATCCGACTCTAATTTGTATGTCAAACGCACTAGTAGTGATAT
The DNA here is from genome assembly GCA_027924645.1 of Cunninghamia lanceolata. Taxonomy (NCBI): domain Eukaryota; kingdom Viridiplantae; phylum Streptophyta; class Pinopsida; order Cupressales; family Cupressaceae; genus Cunninghamia; species Cunninghamia lanceolata. The sequence goes on from BSBN01000816.1 coordinate 6,481,438, forward strand.
TTTGATTCTTGTTGTCTATGTGGATGACCTGATCATTACTGGTAGCTCAGCACATTTGATCGCTGAGATCAAATAGGATTTGTGCAGCACATTTGACATGACAGATTTGGGCCTCTTGCATTATTGTTTAGGTGTTGAGGTTTGGCAGATTGAACGCAGTATCTTCATTTCCCAGTCCAAGTATGCTCGCAGTCTTCTGGATAAGTTACGTTTGCAGGATTGCAAACCTACCTCCACACCCATGGAAAAAGGGCTTAAGTTGTCAGCCAAGTCAGACTCACCTGTAGTGGATGAATCATTATTCAGGCAACTAGTGGGCAGCCTCATCTATCTCACTGCCACTAGACCTGACCTTAGTTTTGCAGTGAGCTACATTTCACGCTTAAAAAACAGATGAAAATAATTAGGGAGCTTCAAGAAGTTATCAATGAGACAAATAGGTATCTTATGTGTTATGTACATTTTGGGTTTTCCTAGAAGGACAAGTTTTGAGGTGAAAATAGACTTGTGGCACGATGACAAGTGTGCCGAATTTTTACCGATTAACTATAAGCTTAAGAAATAGATCATTGCAATGCCTTAGGCCTTCTATGCTCCCCTATGGTTGTTTTGCACTTTATTCAGCTTACTAAATTGATCGAGAAATACTTGATGAATTAATTATATTACAGACTCCAGAGCGAAATACTGGTTTTCTCTTGGCTTATACATAATTTCATTCTCATTTTAAGTTCCCATTCCTTTTCTGCATTTAAAATTTTATAGTGTAGATTGGTTGTTTTTGTATAATATGTGCATCTCTCTCTCTCTCTCTATCTCTCTTATGTGATATGCAGATAACTGGGGAACTCCTGTAATGCTAGATGCGCCGGTATCTGGGGGGGTCCTTGGTGCAGAGGCTAGGACACTTACATTTATGGTATGTTTCTTTTGTTTGAATCTTGATTGAGAAAATCTGATGGAAATGAATTGACTAACATAGAAGAAAAAGGAAATTCGTTCTCTTAATTTATTGATCAAGGGGAGGCACATCTGAGCAGTTGTGTTGAAACTTGAGAGTAAATGACACCATAGATGTGCATAAAAGAGAAAATTTGATACAATTAAATCCAAACAAATGAGTTAATATTGCACTAATCTTTCTATATAGTTATGGTCATACTGGGTGCATACCCGCAGTAAGCAACACTTTGGTGATTGGATGTTCTCCACAAGATAGTTTTCTCTTTCATATTCTGAGGTTGGCTTTTGACATGGGTGGATGTGTCTCACTTCATCAAGAAGCTTTTCTCTTAATAAAAATCAGATGGCCCTTTGTTTGACATTGTAGTTTTTCACAGGCATGCCTTCATTGGCATCTAGTTTCTTACTCTGAAAGGCATAATTAGCTAGACTCTTAAAGCTTTTTATTAAACCTAGGAAATCTTAAATTTGCTTCCTGAATTTAATTGCAAAGCTTTGCTTATATCGAGTAATTTTCAGGTAGGAGGTCCACATAATGCTTTTCTTGCAGCACAACCATTGTTGAATGCCATGGGAAAACAAAGTATCTACTGTGGGAAATCTGGAAACGGTGCTGTATGTATTCTTCATGTCTTGATTTCTTCTTCATAGTTGTGTGCTTTTAAGAATTGAATATTTTTCTTTCCAAATTTTTAGTATGAAAATATTTTTTTCATGGTTTTGGATGCATATTTGAAACTCTAATGTACACAATAATGGAAATTGGACGAAGTAGAAATACCTCTAAAATAAAAAATGCTAAATATTTTTTATATTAGATAGGATCAAACCCTAATAGGATATTGGATGGTCACAGATAGCACTTTCCAGGCTTAGCCAATGCCGCATATGCATGTTGTCAGTGCAAAACAAACAAAATCCATTTTCTGTTAAAGATAAACTAAGAATGGTTGCTGCAGCTTTAGTGATTTTAAAGTTTTAAGTAGGCCTTAATGTACTTTTCCTTTGCATTATAGTAATATCCGATCACTTGTATTCCTCTCTGAGTTTTTTAAGAAGTATGATGGATTAGATAGCATAGATTGTTTAATAATTATTCAGTGTTCCTCATTAATAGATAGCATAGACAATTTTCTGAGTTATATCATTTACAAGAATTTTCCGTAAAGAACTCCTTAAGAAGTCTTGATATCATATCTTTTACTTCTTTTGAGCATACTTTAGAACTGCTAGTACATGTTACTTGTTTAAATGTATTTATTATTTTTGATTGGTAAATTTCCATTGTGGGGTCTCCTTCAGTTTAGCCTTAGACGCCAGGACCAAGGGGTATCTCTTCTGTCAAATTCACCTTGGATTTACATCTGGCCTTGTCTATTGTGGTATGCCACACCTACATTGGATATGGTAGTTTACACAATTTGGGGATTTGAGTATGGATCTTCACTATGGGAACCCCAACGATTTACGACCTTAGTTCATCTCATTTGCAAATTTTTTAAACGTATTACTGCTTTTAAATTCTGAGTTTATTGCCTTGTCACATTCAGAAAATAATTTGCATGTATTCTTGTATAGCATTGTTGCAGTTCAAATAAATCTTATCAATCAAGCAATCATCTCTTCTTATTTTTTTATTTAAGCTTTATTTAGTTTTTTTTTAAAGGGGATATTTTTAATGTGCAAACTCATTCTTCAACTCTTTGTCATAAATTTGCTGTCTGGTTAGAACTAAGTTTGTATCTGAATCATTTTTGTCCATTTATAAGAGATTGTTTTTCTGTAGAATCTGCTGGATATTGCACGAATTCATTTTACTGGTGTGATAACTTAGAGAGGGAAAACATTCAGCACTCATGATCTGAGTTGATTGTTATCTGTAAATTTGTTCAAGCTCTGATACTTTTGTAGTATTATCATGGCCCTTTACTCCAGGCGGCAAAGATCTGCAACAATCTAGCCTTGGCAATCAGTATGGCCGGGATATCTGAAGCTCTTGCCCTTGGGCAACATCTTGGCATTAGAGCATCGACCCTATCTAAAATATTTAATTCTTCAAGTGCTCGTTGTTGGAGCAGGTATGTTGTCTAGCTTGGTACCATTGTTGATTTTTATAATTATACATTGTTTCTCTGTCTCATTTAGAGTAATTTTGGGGCTCAACCTCATTCCAGCTGAGACTATCTTATGGCTGTATGTGTAAAGTTATAGCTGGTATTCCTTCCTAGTCTTTAGTTTGTATCTAATTTCACCATAGGATCTCATAAGAATGAATGCACAGAGTTCGAGAGAATTGAATGGCATACACTTCAATGTGTGTAGGCTTGTATTTATTATTGTATGGGGAAGTTACATTGGTGGTTGTAACTTACATTTTGAAAGTAATGAATTGAATGGCACACACTTCAATGTGTGCTTATATTTATTATTGTATGTGGAAATTACATTGGTGGTTGTAACTTACATTGTGAAAGTTACTATTTAGACAGTACTAATGTGGTGTTATTACATCTTTTACAGAAGTAATAAATGCCTATGTGTACAAGGTATATTCTAACATTATGTCTAACGTCATAGTATAGCTGATAGAGGAAAGATCAAAGGCATAGTTAAAAAATGAACGCTGCAACACTACATATAGATATTGACCTAAAATAGGTTTTTAACTTTTCTTTTGAAATTGAATCAATAACAAATGCGATTCATGGCATTCAATCAAATGACTAAAACCATATATTAGATTCAATCTAAGAACATTGATATTTCTGGAACTGGGCTGTGTTTATCATTGACTTGTTTTTTAATCCAATTAAAGCATATGCTTCTGCTTGTCTTTTGATGTTTTTAAGAAAAGGATGCCCAAGGATCGAAAGTTGGTAGTAAGCAGTCTTGTAACCATGTAAAGCCATTAGAAAATAGAATCATAGTGAGCTGGTGAAGAACTAGAATCACATTTGCGTCTTGTATTAACTTGGCAACTATGACAAAGTACAGGTACTCTAGAGATTACTCATCAATTTTGATAGTAGAACCTAGGCCTTCCTCACTATTGTGTAGGCCAGTTGGTACTCTCATTTAGTCAGCATTTGACTAAGTCTCCTTTGTCTGATTCATCCTTGACTTACTTTAGGATATCTTATGATTTTTACATTCACATCTTGTGTTCCTTCCCACGAAGTTTGACTTCACTTGACATTAGCTTTCACCTACCTTTTTGCTTGCATTAATGGCACATGAGTAAGGGCTCTGAGGAGTTTAAATTCAATTTTTAACATTCATTTTATCATTTGGTGTTTATATCCTCGTGCTCTGGCTATATAAAACCCTCAAACAATCCAAACAACTTCAACTACAAGCTCAATCTGAATTCAAGGACATTTTCTTGTATCAAAACAATCATAGTCACCCTACAAATGACATTGGAGTTCATTTGTGCCCCTTGAAGATATATTGTGAGCTAGGGTTTTCGGGATTTCAACTATTGTTAAGTAATCTTCATCGATCCCCAAAATGCATAGGTTGATTTTCATTTTATTTTGTTTTAAAGTTCATGTTTGAATCATTGAAATGATGAAATCCCTGTAATGTGATCAAATTCAATTAAAATCATTGATTTGAGCAAACATATTTGTAGGAATTAAATTCCCCGTTTAGTCAAATTAGGGCACTATAATCACATTTTAAAACCTAATCTTAGATTGTGTGGTGTATTGGCCCTGCTTTCATCCTTTGGCAAATCTGGCTAGAAAGGAATCGTAGGATTTTTTGTGGGAGCAAGTTGATGATTCAACAAGTTTGGCAGAGAATTGTGTCATGTCCCCATTTCCGGCTTGAACACCAAATGGAACTTGGATTAGCCTACTCCTCATTCCCAGAGGCCAATTCTAAATGATGAGGGAATGAATTGGTTTTTGACTAACTCAATCTTATTGTTTTGCAGGAACAAAGTCAGAAACTCAAAATTTGGCTAAGTCTGGAAGCAAATTAGACTAAGGCATGACTCTTGGAGTCTAGGCGCCAATTTCACATCAAATTTCCCAAATGAGTGCCTAGGGACAAAATAGGCCTCAATGACTTTCAATATGGAAGGCGCTCTAGTTACAGAAGTTGATTTCTTCGTCAGAAGTTGATTTCTTCGTCAGAAGTTTCATACCAAGCATACTCCTTGAGGAAAGGGGTCAGGTAAACTCTAGGCGCAAATACCATGACAAATTCACCTGATGTGCACCTAAGTGGGAAGGTAGCTTCCAATCACTTCAAGTAGTCAGGGCGCTTGGTGAGATAAGTATTTTTCTTCACCACAAAGACTACAAGTGTAAGCGCCACATGTATGAAGGTGAATCCAATGCAAGGCGCTAGTTTCCTCCTACATAGACTCAGAAGTGCGCCTAAGATCAATTCCTAGAAGGCGCCTTAGCAAGAAGAGTCATTGAAAGGGTAAGAGTGCATCACCAAAGGTTAAAGATGAAGTTTAGAAGAGATCCACTCAAGTGGAATCATTAAAGAAGACAAGTTTATGGATGAGGCGCACCTTTGGTCAAAAACTCCTCAAATATGCGCCTAAAGAGAAAATGAGCATCAAAACATCCTTCAAAATCAAGGCGCTAGCATTGAGGAAGATGCTATCACTTCCAGAAACCTCAGACTTTGCAAATAATGAGTAGAATTGGTTAAGTCACACACTAGGCGCAAATCTAATGTCAAAGTCTCCAAATGTGCACCTAGATGAAGAATGAAGTTAGGGAAGTGAGTTTGGACATTCTAATCAGGGCGCTCAACAAGGTATGTTGCATTGCTACTCTTAAGGATACCAACACATGAAGACTTGGTAAGATAAATCAACAAACACCCAAGGCGCGAATTCTCCCTTGCAACACCTAAGGCGCCAATCTACACTTTTTCCTACCCACAAATGCGCCTAAGTGAAGATGAGGACTAAAACAAGGTTTTAAATACTCTGGATATGGGCACTTGGGTAAAGAAGCATCAAAAGGTCTACAGACAAGTGCTTGAAAGTCTTGAATAGAGTAAAATATCATCACAAAGGTGTTAGGCGCAAATTCCCAGACAAACTGACAGAAAGTGCGCCGAGCTAGAGAGGAGACATCTTCAAGGGGTGCAATTGTTGGGCGCTCTCTCCAAAGGAGTCAATCCAACACTCAGAAGTTTCATCTGTTACATAAGTTTGTGGAAAAGTGTCAAATCCATCTCTAGGCGCCAAAACCATTGCAAATCCTCCAAATGTGAGCCTACCATGCAAGGTGATAAGATGAGCATCCCAAATCATCAAATGATAGAGTATGGATCCAGAGGAGTTCAATTCATAAGGTGGTATCATCAAAGGATGAGGATTCATGACTTAGGCACACTTCCTGATGAGATCCTCCAAATCTGGCGCCCAAGTCAGAAGAACCTTAAAACTGCGCCTAAGTGTTTCTAGAAGAGGATAAGGTAGTTACACTACTTGAATTCTCATTGGTCAGAGGGATAACATTGGGATCCGTGTCAGGGTCTTTGGGTAAGGTTACCAACTCAGGATGAGTTGTCAAGTGGAATATTCTCCTAAATATGCTTCTTAGAAAACGTGCCTTCATTGCCTTTGGAAGGCCTATAAAAAGAGGAGCTCTCTCATTCATTGGAACATCTTATCTTTTGGCGAAATCTCTTTGCAAAGCTTTATGCTTGTGATCTTGAGGCCTGCGAGTTTGAAGAGTTGGGGTGATGCTCCCTTGTTGCATTGTGAGGTGTTGACATCCAGTTAACATCATTGGGTTCAATTGAAGTGATTTACATCAACTAGTGAGATAGAGCTAGTTGTGAAGAAGTTGAAAAGCATTGTATACATCTAGGCTTCAAGGCCTTTTCTTGTAATCATTTGAATAAGATTGTATAACTATGCCATTGTGGGCACTCATCATTGTAATAAGACATTTGCATTGAGTTGAATCAAGTAATAATACAAGTACCCAACTTCAAGTTGATTCATGCAAGTTGCCTTTGTTATCTTTTCATATGTGATGTTAATTAGACTAAGTAGTTGAAGAGTTAAGTGCAAGTAAATCTGTCTAAGTAAGAAAAAATTTAGTTAGGACTAGTTGGGTATTTTACAAATTGTTTGTATGATTCAGGAGACTGTGGATGCCAAATGTGAAGTGGCTATTCCTTTGGAAAGGAGTGATGAGGAGATTGTGAATAGATTGGGCCTACGTGACTTGGTCTTTGACTCCTTTTATGTTCGCCAATGTAGACATGCTAAAAAGAAGGTTCAGAGGGTTGGGAGTTGGTCTCCTCCTCCGGTGGATGTGTTAAAGATCAACACTGATGTCTCTTCTAGGGGTAATCCTGGACCTGCTGGGTTTGGTGGGGTCGGGAGAGATAGTTTTGGTTCAGTTATTTTCCTATTTTCCATTCATAAAGGGTAGCAAACCAACAAACTTATGGAGGGGATGGTGATTGTTTGGGCTATTGAGCGTGCCTGTGCTCTTGGTTGGCATAAGATTTTCTATGAATCTGATTCTCAGATCATTGTTAATTTGTTGACTGAGTAGAATTTGGAGGGGGTTAATTGGCAACTTGCTTTGGTTGTTCGGCATATTTGGTGGCTGTGTTCCATGTTGGAGGTGGTGGCTTTTACTCACATCCCTCGGGAATGGAATAGGGTTGCCGACTATTTGGCCAAATGGGCTTCTGAGCATGATGGTGACTGGCAGATAGAGGGATGGGAGCAGTTATCCCCAGATTATTGCCAAGTTTTAGAGAAGATTATTTTGAAGGACATGGCTGGGTGATGTTGGCTGGGTGCTGGTGTGGCTGTGGTTTTGAGTCTTGGTTGGGTTTCTTTTAGTTTGGTGATCCTGTTTCTCTTTGGGTGCCTTTGTGGACCCTGATTTCTTTGTATTGGTGATTTTCTGATATTTATAAATTTTTACACTTTAAAAAAAAAGTTTGAAAATTCACTAAGTGACAAAATGTCTTGCCCTAGGTCAAATCCCCGTAGAAGAGAATGCATTGAAAATCTATGTTTTTTAGAAAGTCGCGGGATATCCTTGCAGTATCGGAACTTTTAAATTGAAATCTTATATTCCGTCCTTGTCAATTTCCCAACATTCATGATTAGAAGACTTGGTATGGAAACATATTGAAAACCTTAAGAAGTTAACAAACATGAAAAATTGGTCTAGGATCTGACTTCTAAGACCTCAATGTTCCATATCTAGTAGTCCAAATGTTTCCCACATTCACAATTATTGTTGCAAACTCAAAACTTAAGGAAAATATTTGAAGAGTTTGATTGCGGAACTTTTGAGAGGGACTAAAGTGTAAACTGTGCATTCATATCTTGTTCACTCCCTCTTTTCTGCGAGATTTTTGTAAGGAACTGAAGTTTGATCTTTAAGACACATTCGGGGTTTATTAGTTTTTCCGCATTCTGAAGGAAAATATAAAAAACGAAACACAGTGAAATTTTCGGAGGAAATCATTTTGCGGAGTTTCATTGGATAAGACACTTATAATCGACCCTTTCACACCCTGTCCTATTCATTTTTTTGGCAAAGTCTTGTAATGTTGAAATAAAAAGGTAAAAATGAAGACACGGATTTTTAGCCGATAACTGGATATTACAATGAAACACGAAATCCAGTATCCCATTCTATCTCCACATTTTAGTGAAGAAAGTGTGTTTGTTCATGAAAGTTAAAAAAATATGCATTAATTGTTTTGCAGAACTTTATCTTACTGCAAGATTTGTTCAATCATATATTATATCCACTTCTCTATTGGTTTTCCACAAAAATATAGTTTACAAAGGCATTTTGCTTAGAATTCATTTTGTGCGGAATCTTTTGGAGCTAGAAGACTTTTAGAGTGAAAATATGATATCTGATTGTCCACAAAAAACTTGCATTTAACTGAAGATCAAGGGTTGGCATTTTATAACCATAATCCAGAGAAGTGCTTAAGAACTATTAATTCAAGATATATGATAACTCCTAAACCTGCCATCTCCAAAATACCCAAGACACTCTTCAGGAGTGATTTCACAATTGAAGTTAGTGATATGGTGACTTGGTTGAGTAGAAATATGGGATTGCCTATTGCTTCCACCTTTTTCCCATGGATGTTCAAGTTTATATATGGAGTGTTATAGAATAAGGAGATGATTAATTGTGCTCAATTGGTAAGGGACAATCTATATGCTCAATTAACTAAAGTGGTGGATTCAAGAAGATTTTTCATGACTTCTTATCTGGCTATATGCTGGCAAGACCTATAATCTATCCTGGATTGGCAAGGAAAGGAGCAATTGGAACAACTCCTGGACAATATAAGGTTTTTGACTGTTTTCCTTAGCTTCAAATGGGGAGTTCTTCGATACATTACAAAAGAGTTAATGACGCTTTTACAATGTATATTGTTAGAGTTTTGGAAGGATATTTGATTAGAAGAGTATCATTAGATGCAGTTGTGCTTATCAAAAAGCATTGGAATTGGCTTATTCAATTTCCCAAGTTCACATACATTAGGATAGAAGGATTCACTGGTCCTCCATATAAGTTGCCCAAGTATCCTACAAGTACAGATAAAATCATTTTGCTTGAACTGACTAGGCAACTTTGTGAATTTCATCAACTGCTTCTTGAAAAGCATAGAACAGGGGTGCAATTCCCAATAATTCTTGGAGGTGGAATGTATGCTTTCCCATCTTTTCCCATTACCAAGGAATCAGACACTGAAATCCAAAGATATAATTTGCATTTTTATACTTCCAGCCAAAATTTTGATCCTCATGACAAGATGGAGCAGCTGGTAGGCTCCCAATTGCAACATGTGCCTCATTTGGAGGACTTTTGGAAGGATTGCTCAGATGACCACGAGGTTTGGAAAATAAGATATTCAAGGCTAATCGCATATGAAATGAAAACATACAATATCTGTAAGGTTCTTGAAGAGGTACCTGATGATGGAAAAGTTTTGTAGGATGAGTATGAGATTAGACAAGTATACAATGATCCTATTCCTCCCTTGAATTGGTTAGAAGAAGTGACCTCATTAGAGAAAATTAGCAACGAAGTAATTAATGCAAGCAAGCTTGGCTTGATATCAAGATTGCACAATTGGAAGAGTAGGGCATTCAATTGACATGCACAAAATAAGCTTAGAAAGTTTAGGAAGAAGAAAGAAAAAGAATTGGAATCTTTGAAAGAAAAAGAGATAGAAGTAGAAGAAGAAGATACGAAAGAAGAGAAAAGATTGCCTGCTTCACCTAAAGGCAAGTTTAAAGGTAAGAAAGCTACTACTACAACAAAGGCAAGCAAAAAGCCTCCTCTTGCAAAAGTGTATAAGAGGAAACAAGAAGAAACAAGTGAAGTAGAGGGAGATGAAGGCCCTCAACATAAAAGGAACAAAAGAAAAACAAAAGAGAGTACTTCTACAACATCAGTATCTTCAATAGGTGAAGAAGTTTCAATTTCTTAATCTGTTCCTTTCTTTGCCACAAAGTCCACTACCTCAACACCTGCCACCTTCCCTTCCTATTCCAACTCAAATTCCCTTGCCACCTATCCAAGTTGCCATCCCATTGTCCACTGTTCATCCCACTCCCATTTCTTCCATCCCTTCTTCTCAAACATCTTTCTTATTGCAGTAGATCCCAATAAGAATTCTAGTTCAAAAACAAGTTCCGGTGCCTGCTACACCTTCCATTCCTTCCACTATTCCTACTTCCTCCATTCCACAAACTATTGGAATAGTTCTCTCACCTTCCACTTCATCCCAAGTTCCAATTGTTTCCACTCCATCTGCTTCATTTACAGTCCCCCCTTCCTCATACTTTTCAACCATAAATAAAACAACTTTGGATAAAGCAAACATAGATTTGGTTACTCCAAATTTTCTTTCCTCTTTGTCTAATATTAACAGAGTCATTGAAGAGATCACAACACAAGAGGAGGAAATTCAAAGTTGGGCTTCAAGCATCTGATGAACAAATTGGAATAATTGAAGAGGTTGTCAAAGAAAAGAAAATGCAAAAGGATAAGGAACAACAAGAAATTGGAACTCTTGTCCCAACGTCTCAACAAGAAGTTCCCTTTCGGCTTCCCAAAGAGATCAGGAAATTCAAATCCAAGATGTAAATAAGGAGATGAATCTCTAGGAAAATCAAAATAAAGAACAAATCAATAAGGACCAAGGTCCAATTGTTCAACAACAATTAGAGAAAATAAATGAAGCACAAGCAGGTGCTACAGATACTCCTGTTGAAGGTGGTTCAAATAAAGATGTCTCAAATGCTCAAATTTCTATTGAGCAAGTAAATAAATCCAAGGATGGACCGCAAACAAAGGATGTTTCACAAGATCAACAAGAAGTTTTGCCTTCTCTTCACATCAGCAAGTGATTCCTCATCTTTTGATTCCAAAATAGCTCAATGTGAATATGTAATAGAGACAACCAATTGTGAAACCAACTTCCTTGGATCTTTCTGGTATAATTTCAAAGATAGATACTCCCAGAACTAGAAAGAAGCCAAGAGTACTATCTGCCATAACAAGAGATGAAATTAGATCAAGGATTGCTGAAATAACAACTCCTATAGTAGATGAAGATGACAGGGAACTTTGACCTAAAGATTACCAGATCAGTGTTGTCAACTTAGGTCAGGGCACCAGAGAGTAGGTGTCATGTCCCGATAAGGCATTGTTTAAATTAAAGATTTAAACATCATATTAGAGATGTTGTTCCATCAAAATACAATATATTTATTGTATAATATAATAATACTATTTATAATATATAAATATATTATTATTAATAATATTATAACCCTCTTAAATTATATAAATAAATATAAATATTAAATATCTAATATTATAATTTAAATATTTAGTTATAAAAGCAAACTATGGGACCTATTCATGAAATGAGGCGACTCCATGTAAGAGGAGCATAAGACTAAGTCTATATAAGAGGGGATTTTCTATATGAACTCCAGGAATTTACCAATGAATATCGTGGGAACACATCTCAGCATTAAAAAACACACAACGATTCTAAAACCGATCAGGAAAATATATAAGAGACTAAGAATAAGGTGGTTCTAGGGAGAATGTCAGACAACATCACGACTACCCTCTTTATCACTAGACATTTCCATTAACACCATCGTGGGTTGAATTCGCAGCATATGTATGAGGAGATCGTAATTTTTATGTTAAGGATTTAGAAGGGTATCGCCTACAATTGAACGCTGTTCGTGGAGATGGCGAATGGTTTGTTAGAAGTTGGAAGCAACTGTTGGACAATGATGTGCATCGATGATAGATAGAAATCAATAGTTGATCATTGGCGTTGAATGGATGAAGACTTGGTAGCACCTGCCTTAAGCCGACGACCCAGTCATCATACTAGTTAATGGAGAAGTTGCCATCGTTTGGAATAGAATGAGAAGTGGGCGCCAGCAAGGGATAATTCCATAAGTTAAAAGAAATGATCACCATCTTGAATATTTTTGTCTAAGCGCCATCATTGTGGTGTTTAAGGATTTAAAGGGAACCGGGGAGATAGAAATTCAGCCGCTGCCATCATTTAAAGAAGTCTAAAGATTAATAGGCATTGAGCATACTAAAGGAGCGGATATCATTTGAAGTCTATGTTTCTGACAACTTTGCAACCATACAAGCAGTTCATTCCATTATTGCCAGCATTGCGCATATAAAGCGGATCATAGAATCATATCTTCACTACTTCTAATCAGGAAATCGATTCAGCTCTTCAACCAATTAGTGATCAGAATTGGAAGATAATAATGTATATATCATTTCGCAAATAAGAGGCAATCATCATCGACACAGCAGCAATTACACAGAGGTATGCAAACTCTATATCAAAATGAACAATTGAATTATTTAATTGCATATAGGAATTGTCATATGTGATTGCTAACACATAGAATGCTGATCTATATCTTAGGATATGATCAGATTAGCATAGTTACTATTGCATGAGTAGATATAGAAATCTAATCCTAAAATAAACTGAAACATGTTAAGCAACTGTCATAGAAAAATGATGCAAATGATATAATAAGTGAATAGATTGAATGTATATGAGAATACACGTCGAATAAGTGTTATGTTATCTTAGAATAGAATAAATATGGAATCAAATATGAGGATTATAGAATATCATGGAAATCTAATATTATGATTCAAGTTATGAATAAGGCATAAACCTTGCCTATATGATGAATATTATTCCTATAGGGAAGCAAGATAGATATTGCTAAATTACATTATCAATAGTAAAAGATAAGTTTCATAAAGTATAGTCATGGAATACCCGGGATGAGAAAGCAGGCCTCATCGTTAATCCACCTACACACCATATAAGTTGAGACTGATGGTTAGGGTAGGCAATTGGCCTAACAGTGGGTAACGCTTGAGCTGGTGAGATATCACCCCTCCGAGCTAAGTAAAGAGGCCCTTGTCTCAAGTTGGTGAAACATCACCCCTCCGAGACAAGTGGAGAGGCCCTTGTCTCAAGCTGGTGAAATATCACCCCTCCGAGACAAGTGGATAGGCCTTTGACTCAAGCTGGTGAAACCCTTCATCCCTCCGAGGCAAGTGGATAGGCCTTTGACTCAAGCTGGTGAAACCCTTCACCCCTCCGAGTCAAAGGAGAGAAACATTGGACCCATGTCAGTAGGTCTGGTATATTGCGCCCTAACAAACCCTCTTTTGTTGGGTGAGTGGTCTAATTAACGTGTAGGCCCAAGTATGTCTCTCCTGAGGTAAATCATGAAACATATATAGTAGATATAGGGAAAGGTATAATGCATATAGATTATGATTATAAGGTTTGATTTAATATATACTTGTGGTTAATGTAATTTGATAAGAAGGATTGAATTCTAATGTACTCTTTCACAAGTTGAAATTGTTTGCAAGGTTGCAAAATTTTTGACTTGCTAGAAGGGGACATTACAATAGGAAATACAAGATGTGCAGTCAGTTGTCTCCATAGTAGTATCAAGGATGAGAAAAGATGAAAAGACAAAGAAAGAACTAAAGGAGCAAATTGCTGAGTTGCAAGCATATGTCAAACATTTGGTTGCTCCATTATAGGATGTAGATGGAACAATTTCCCTTCCAGTTTTATCTCTCAGCAAGAGGCCTCTACCCTTGAAAAGATGAAATGCATTGCTAAAGCAACTGAAGCTGCATATTCCTAGAATCAATTTAGATTACTGAAGGAAATAATTGTGGATTTGATTGAAGAGTGTGATGATGAGAAAGAGACTAATGAACAAAATCTGCCTCGCCTAGTTATCATTGGAAGCATGGACCCTCGGTTGTAAAAGAGAAAATTTTGGATCAAAGTGCCCTGAAACAACAAAAAATGTGGGTTGAAATCATCAAGCTTAGGAATCATTTGATTGAGAATTGTCTCAAGGAGTTGAATGAACTAAAAGAAAGAGTAATAGATGTGCAGTATGAAAATCTTGCATTTGTGCAAGACTTGACAAACTGACATGCAAATGTAGATGAAGATTTGAAAGACATTGATGTTTTGAAGAATGATATTAAGCAATTCCTTAGTTCTGGTTTGGATCAAGCTCCTTATGCCTTCACCTCAAGGTCAATGTGTTGTACCCATACGAAATTTTTCGTCTATGCATACAAACACCCTAAAAAGATGCCTAAACACACCTCCCAAGCACCATGTTGCCTTGTCATTATTTGCTAACCCCGCAGGTACAAGATACATCAAAGGAAATTGATACAAGGCCCGAATGGAGAAGGATTCAAAGAAGCCAAATTGGCTATGTTGTGCCAAGTCAAATTTTTTGCTTCATTAAGGCATTTTGTGAGAGTCTGAAAAATTGGTCGTCAAAAGTCAAAAAGTCAAAATTTCTAAAAATAGATGTCAATTTTAGGTTTCTGGGTTTTTTGAGATACGAATGCTAGCAAAATTTTCTAAAACTAGAAAGTTTCTAAAAATAGAATCTCTGATTTGGAAGTCCCACCTAATTCTGATTGGCTGATATTGCTTCACGATCAAGGTGGTCCAGACGGAATCTGCAAAAGGTCGAGTTTTCTCTATTGGGTCAATTCTGCTTTTTTAGAAGGCGAAACACGAACTCCGAGGCCATTAATGGAAGTTCATCTGCTAGGGATCAGATTCAAGTTTTCAGTGTTGTTCAGAGCATAGTTGAAAAACTCGCCAAAAGCAAAAACCCGCCAAGCCTGAAAAATTTGACTCGGCAAAAACTCGGCAAAAAACTCGCAAAAACTCGGCAAAAAACTCGGCAACTTAAAAAATTGTTTAAATTTCATTAAAAACACATTTTTTTTGCAAAATTCAATGATTAGATGCATCCAACAAGTCAATAAATGAGAAACAAGCTGAGTCTAGTTGTATTTGATTGATTTCAAAGTAAATTGGATACAAAATGGCATCCTCATGAGGAATGCGCTGATACTGATAGTCTGAAACAAAATGGAAATAGCAAATTGTTTTTGTAAAACTGAAACTGAAAGTAAATACTACATCTTCCTCTTCCCCTTCCCCTTCCCAAGTCTACTGAAAACTAGGGGAGTGGTAGAACTAGGTCTAGTCCTAGGAATCTGCTGTGGCTCCTCCCTCCTCGGCATGACAAACCGTGGCTCAACCTCCATCCTGGATGTAGATGCTGGTAGTGGTCCTGGTGGCAATGTCTCCTGACTCTCCTCATCCTCCTCATCCTCCTCATCCTCATCCTCCTCATCCTCAATGTCATCCAATGAGAATCCCAATCCATCGATTCCAGCGGCAGCCCCCTCCTCCATTGCCTGTCTCTCCAAATCATAGATCTCATCCTCAGAAAACAATGAAGGCTGCTCATCCTGCCCTGTCCAATCACTGTAAGGATCTATCTCATCCAAATCAATTGGATCATCTGATATTTCCTCTACCCTTCTTGTGCGCAGCCGAAGATTATATTGCACATAGACAAGGTCATTGAGGCGTTTCTGAGCTAGCTTGTTCCTCTTCTTTGTGTGGATGGCCTGAAATAAGCTCCAGTTGCGCTCACAATTGGATGAACTACATGGTTGGCATAAGACACGGAGGGCAAATCTCTGGAGATTTGGGGTATTTCCACCCCAATTTGTCCACCAAACCTCTGCAAAAAAAATATTGAAGAGTTAGAAACTTAGAAAGGAAAGTGAAAAGTTCAAAACATATTAAATATCAAATTATCAATAGTTGTAACTTGTAAGTTTGTAACTTATAAATTTGAAATTTTATACCTGGTGACTGATTGTTTATTGCTCGTGTAGCCAGGTCTGAAGAAAAGAGCCTACCCCTTCTTTCCCTATAAGCTTGCAATTCATCAACAATGAGGTCTGCCACCTCAGCCTGGGGTGTCATCCTCTGAATGCAAGAAGTGAGGCCCTCCATAACCTCTCCAGTAGGATCTGAGAAGGTGCCTGAATGGAAGAAACGGGGGTTCAAAAAGTACCCTGCTGCATGGATGGGTTGGTGGAGTTGATTGTTCCACCTCCTATCAATAATCTCCCATATGGGATCAAATTTGAGGCTGTCCCCCTTATAATAAGTTTTAATAGCTTCCTTGGCCCTATCCATGGCCTCATAAAGATATCCCATTGGGGTTTTATCCCCATCTACCAAGCGGAGGACTCTAACCAAGGGCTCCGACACCTACAATATAAAAATGCAAAAAGATTAAAGGTACTAATTTACAATGAAAGACATATTAAAAATAAATAAATATTCAATTTGAATTTAAATTCGAAGCTTTGAAGTTACCTTCACAATCTCTGTAGCTCTTTCTACAAATACTTTGTCAAAGACAATGCATGCAACCTTGTCTCCTTCTGGCTTCTTCGCATAAGATGATTCTGTCCATCTTGGGCACACAAACATTTGTTTCAAAGCCCCCAATGCACCAAGAATGCTTTGCAACGTTAAGAAAACCGTTGCAAACCTTGTCACACCGGATCTCACCAACTCTTTCCCTTGGGTGTAATCCCTCATCATGTTAAGAACCCAAGGGTGATTGTAGATAAATTTTGTGATCCTCCTTGCATCCTCTACAATCGGTGTGACCCAATCAAGCTTGCCTATGTCCTCCAAAAGAAGGTCAAGGACATGTGCTGCACAAGGTGTCCAAGAAATTGTGTGGTGTCTCTCTTGGAGGATTCTACCAGCTGCCACATATGCTGCTGCATTGTCAGTAATTATTTGCACAATATTTTCAATCCCAACCTCCATGCAAACTTGCTCCAACATGTTAGCCAAATTTTCTGCATTTTTCACTATGTTGGAGGCATCCACTGATTTCAAGAACACCACTTCATTCTTGCAAGCTACCAAAAAATTAATGATGGTGCGGTTTTTACCATCCGTCCACCCATCGGAAAGAATAGAGCAGCCGTATTTTTTCCATTCATTTCTTTGGTCTTCCACCACTGCCCTTGCCCTATCCCTTGCATTTGTAAGCAACCTACAAGTACAAAGTGAAATTAAGTACAAAAATTTTGTTTGTAAACAAAAAATAGCTTAAATTCATCATAAATTTCTATAAATTAAAGAACATAAATTTATCAAAAACTTAAAACGTAAAAGATTATCATTAACTAACCTCCCACTCAATTCTGTGCGAGAAGGTGCCTTGAAGCCCTTTCCTGCAACCGTCAGTGCAGTAACCAAATTATGCCAATAAGGAGAATTTGCCACATTGAAAGGGATGTTGTTGAAATACCAAAAATCGGCACAAGCAATGTATGCATGCTCATGCACCTCCTTATTCCACCCAGTTGCCTCTAAGGAAGTTTGTGATCCAGGTGTGTTTCTAGGCACAAAAAAACTATCTACTGTGCGTGTAGGTGCTGATCCTGGTGCTCTACTGGAAGTAGATGAAGGGCTCGCAGTGGTGGTGGGTTGCCTTCGGTTACGTGGACCACGAAGAGAGCCCACTATGCCCTGAAGTGCATCATCATCCGACTCAAGGTTGACTGGAGCACCTTGAGAAGAAGCTATGGATGCTTGCATGGCTGCCTTTGCCTTCTCCCTTTGTAATTTTCTTTCTTCTGCGGCTGCAAGTATGGCATTCATTTGCCTTTTTATTTCTTCCGTGGTTCCAGTACAGGCCTTCGCATCACGACGACTGATGCCTGCAAGATGGTATTTGAGGCGGTTAATGCCTCCACGGTATACGTTTTGGCATTTGATGCAAAAAACTGAGCCAGGGTACGGTCCTAGATAAGCATATTTCCACGCAGGATCTCTAGCTCCTGGAGGACGTTTGCCTACAAATGATGATGATGCAACAGGCCCTGAGGCTGAACCGGATACAGAAGCATCTCTATCTGCCATTATAAATTAACCTGCACATACAAAGAGAAAGCACAAGTTGTTAGATTTTTAATAGAAAATTAAAAAACAACCTAAATTAGATTTCTACTTGATAGATTAAATTTAAACTAACGTAAAATTCTAAAGTTAAACATTTTGTTCCAAAAAAACATGGATTCAACAAAAAAAAAATTAACTAGGGTTTGGAAAAAATATGAAAACAATGAAGAAATAAACAAATTACTCTAAATTACTAAAAATGCAAACTAATCTAAGACTTAAACAAAAAAAAATTGGATTGAAATAAGAAGAACGAAGAAAAATGAAAAAAAATGAAAAAAATGTGAAAAAAATGAAAAAATGCAAACAAAATAGTGATGAATCTTGTTTTTATGAATATAAATCTTGTTTGGATCAATACAAATCCATTTATACTACATTCATGATGTTTTTTAAACTTAGATGCTTCGAAAATGAAGAAGAAATTTCAAAAAAAGAAAGAGAAAGAAAAAAAACAAAAACTTACCTGGAAATCTGATTTGCCTTTCAAACTTGATTCGAATCCGCCTCAAAATCTTCTTCGATCGATGCCAAATGCTGCAAATAGGTGTAAAATGGTTTGGAGGAGTTTTTTTCTAGTTTGGAGCAAATAGAATGACAAAAATGAGTCAAAAAGACCCTTTAAACCGCGCCGAAATGACCTTTTCCCACGCGGGCGAGTCTTCTCTGCGGACTCGCGAGTTTTTGTGAAAAACTCGCCAAAAACTCGCGAGTTTTTGGCGAGTTTTTGGCGAGTTTTTCACAAAAACTCTTGTTTTTTTTTTGCGAGTTTTTGCCTGTAAAACTCGTTTCTTGAAAAAACTCGCGAGTTTTTCAAAAACTCGCGAGTTTTTGGCGAGTAATGCATCTATGGTTCAGAGGACGTAGAACTGTTGAATGATGCAAAGGAACGGCGAAAGGTGAAGGGAAGAGACCTAGCAACTCAAAAAGCAATTTTGAAAATTTTGAAAAAAAATTCTAAGGCATTTTGGAGCATTTTTCCCTTGGCGCGTGCACCAAGGAGAAAAGGCTCCAAATTTCAAAAGTCCAAATTTCAAGTTTCACGGCCATCATTCGGAGTGAACTCGTTTGAAAATGTGCTTCAAAAAGGTTACGTCAAAAAGAGCACTTTTCTTGCGGAGCGCGCTCCAACTCCAAAGCGCTCCAAAGTCGAAAAAACGTATAAGGCATGAAAAAAAGAGCACTTTCAAGGTGAAGCGCGCTCCAAGGTCAAAGCGCTCCAAATGGATGATCAAAATTTGAAGGTTTTTCAAAAAATTTCTAAGGCAAATATTGGAGCGTTGGTCAAAGTGAAAAGGCTCAAAGCAATTTTGAAAATTTTGCAATTTTTTTCTAAGGCATGGAAAAAGAGCACTTTTCCCAAGGCGCGTGCACGCCAAGGCAAAAGCGCTCCAAAGTGAAAATATCAAGTGTTAGAGACATTCTCTTGTCTCTTTGTGAAGGTTCGTCTCGAAATTTGCTTCGAAGATGCAAGTCAAAAGAGCACTTTTCTCATGGAGCGCACTCCAACTCCAAAGTGCTCCAAGGCGAAGCGCACTCCAACTCCAAAACACTCCAAACAAAAACCAAACAAACAAAAGTCTATTTAAGGGTTTTGGTGTCTCAAAGGAGAAAAAACATGTTTTCTAAAAAGCAAAGGTTATAAATAGAGAGGAGCTCCACTTCAACTTTATGCATGGAATGGAAATAAAAAAGCACTCTATTTTTAGAGGAAAAGTAGATTGAAACCCTAAGATGTAAAGCCAAGCTATAAAGGAGCCATTTCTTCATTGTTTTTATTATTTACAAAAGATTCAAGGAGCATTTAAAGGCAGCGATCAAGGAGGAAGGGGTTTTTTTATCAAATAAAGGCATTTCTTCATGATTTTTATCAAATCAAAGGCAGATTGAAGGCATTTTTGGGTCAGCGTTTCACCTAGAGGGCATATTTTGCACATCATGATATGATTTTCCTTCTCTTTCTTACATTCCACGGCAGATTTGCAAGCTAGGAGGGCAACACTTCACATTAGCAGCCATTTTTTTGGGTTTTTGAAGCTTTTTATTTTGCTGGTTATGACTGTTTCAGGCCAAAATCACCACCTACAGCCATAGAAAAAGGAGTTTTCAAGGATTTTCTGTCCATTTTCTCTCATTTCTATCACATACCCACCTCGGGAAAATGCATTTTCCATCAATCTTGACCATCTAGAGCTCAGATCCAACACATTTTTGAAGGTACAGCTCCATATTTTCACTTTCCAAAGGCAAAAATACACTTTTTTCATGAAAAATCAGAGTTGGATTGCGAAAAGAAAACCCTGATTTTTGAGGACAGCGAGCACAAAAAGGTCTGATTTTGCCTTTTTCAACGCGGGACAGCGAAGGAGAAAGCTTTCCCAAGCCACCAAGCAACCATGCAATACTCTTCGATCACCAAATGAGGCTAAAGTTGATGAATTGGAAAGAAATCTCAATTCCCAGACTTAGCCATTTTTTCAGTGCTTGCAAGAGATTATATTTTGTGTTTCGCTTCATATTAGCAGCCATTTTTGGGGGTTTTTGAAGTTTTTTATTTTCCTAGTTATGACTGTTCTAGGCCAAAATCACCACCTACAGCGATAGAAAAAGGAGTTTTCAAGGTTTTTCTATCCATTTTCTCTCATTTCTATCATATACCCACCTTGGGAAAAGGCATTTTCCATCAATCTTCACCATCTAGAGCTCAGATCCAACACATTTTTGAAGGTACAACTCCATATTTTCACTTTCCAAAGGCAAAAATACACTTTTTTCATGAAAAATCAGAGTTGGATAGCGAAAAGAAAAACCTGATTTTTGAGGACAGCGAGCACAAAAAGGTCTGATTTTGCTTTTTTCAACGTGGGACAGCGAAGGAGAAAGCTTTCCCAAGCCACCAAGCAAACATGCAATACTCTTCGATCACCAAATGAGGCTAAAGTTGATGAATTGGAGAGAAATCTCAATTCTCAGACTTAGCCATTTTTTCAGTGCTTGCAGGAGATTCTATTTTGGGCAGTTGGAGAGATTTCCAAAGCAGTTTCTATTTTGAGAACTGACTTTGCTTTTCAAAGATAAATCTATTTTTGGATTTGTTTTGGAGATCATGCAAAATATCTTTAAGTGGAACTCAATGTGTAATAACATGCAAGTTCAGTTAACTGAATTGCATGAGAGATATTTTATTATTTTAAATGCTAATAAGTTTGCATGCTTGCCAAGTAGCATTAGGGTTAAGGTGGAGAGTGTTAGTTAACTCTTCCTTTTATTTCCTTGCACCTTTGCTTTTTAGGGTATAAATAAGTGTATTCTACACACTTAAACTTCTTAATGGTAAATGCTGAAGCTTTTATTGCTCACATCTTATTGTTCAATGATCTTGCGTATTTTTATTACTTTGAGAATGAATATATGCGTTGTCTTTCTAGAAGCTTTTTGTGTTGTTGAGATTAAGATAAGTGTTTAGGACTTTGTGCTTAGACATTTGTTTCACATCTTCTTTGTTCTTAAGTGTTTTCATGTAAAATCAAATCGCCTATGTTCATTTGTTTTCTTCGATCTCTGGATTTAATCAAAGGATTCAAAAGTATTCAATGTTTAGTATCAGTCTTGTGTTCAATCAAATAATAAAAAGCAAGGACAATTCTCATGCCTCATTTGCTTAGATTGTCATTCTCGTATATTCACCTGATTGTGTTCTTGTTTTGTTCATTAATGGATTCCAGTATGCCTATTTTGCTTCCAAGTATCCATTAAAATATGTTATTTGTGCTGAAGGTTAGGTTGATTCAACAAATCTGCAAACTTTGTGTCGTAGGTGGAATTGAAGGAATAAGTCGTATTTTTGCATCGCCTTATAGTTGATTTGGTCTTGGCATTCATAATTGTGTGGCATTAATTTGTTCAATCAATCCAAATTGTGTACTTGCTTTATTTAGCCTCTATATTTAGCTGAATAGTGTAAGCGTTTAGCCTGGGTTCTGTTTTCAGTCAAAAAGCATAAAAATCTTTGCTTTGTTGTCGATTGTGCGTCTCTACCTTTCCGCACGTTGCAAACCCCAAAAAGATTGTAAAGCTTTTAGTTAAGTTTTATTTTACAGGGAGCTTCCCCTACAAATTCAAAGAGCAATTCTACTGCACATCTGTCCGTTTTTCTTTCCCACCGAAAGGTGCGAAATTAAACGCTAACACAATGTGTTGGTTTTTTCCCAGACTAGATGCTTACTCCCAGATTTCCCTACAAGGTAGCCATCAATGATCAACAGGATCTCTGGGCCAGGGGCCAACAGTGTAGGAGATAGACTATATTTTATCTCCTCTTCTTCTTCAGGCTCTGCAAAACCTAGGGGGGTATTCCCTACTCAACATCCATGAGGATATGCATATAAAGGCTGGGATGCTGACAGAAAGCAGATAAGTCCTCCTGTAAGTAGACCAAAACTATAAGATAAGAGCAAAGGGGCTAGCTTTGGGCCTATTTGCAGTTGTAGACAGAGGACTTGGATCCTAAAACTAATTCTACTATCCTAATGGTTGTTTTGGAGTTTTGATTTTGATTTTATACTTGGATGCAAAGTTGGACATGTTATATAACACAAACACAAAGCTAGATCGGTGCCTATCCAGGGCCTGGATTCAGTAGACATACACCTGTGAATGATTAACATGAATAGCTAAAACTGGATTTCAGGGGGACACATGTGATACCTGCCTTACAGATATCTCCCAATACAAAGTGTTAAGCTATCTATACTTATGGCATCCCTACTGCAGTATACCCTTCCCAATGTTCAATCTGAGAACAATTTAATCTACCCCTTGAGCAGAAGTTAAGAGATCAGACATTCAACACAAGAATTCTATGTTCTAGAGTCTCAAACATTCCTTAAATATCCAGACTCAGAAGAAAGATACATGCAACACTGGAGACAGAATTAGCATAACACATGCAAACATAGCATTACTCATATAAGATTGACCATGAAATCAGTGGATTCATGCAAAAACATACAACAAGAGATACATAAACTCACAAGTTTTGCTGCACAGAGCAACCAAATTAGCTGTATTGCATTACAGAGCCAAAATGTTCAACTTTCAACAACAACAAAAATGAGTAACACTTCCTGCTTAAAACAGCCAAAGAAGCGTACCCAGCATTAATTACATGGTTGACCAAAAATCCCGCCAGATGCATAGTATCAGAAAAATGGCGCTCAACGCATTGAATGCAACAGGTGGAAGAGGGGACAGAAGAGGTTCTCGAGCCATGAGCCGCCAGTCGTGGATGTACAACTTCAATCGGGTACTGGATCCGTCCACGCCATCGCCCATACCTCTGCAACAACCGCCATTAATGGCGCACCAACTCGTGGCCTTGGGAAATGCAGAATACTGTGCATCGCAAACTTTTCCCGCCAAAATGTATCATCATGATATTTGAAAATATGTAGGATTGAATTATCCCACATGCACCTCGCGGCAACTTTCTTAACACTTTATATACTAGGCCGTGAGCATAAATGATGTCGGTGCTTTTGCTCCCAACGACACTAGTATAAACCTTCATCATCCTCATCCTCCAGCAGCATGATATCCGGACGCATAAAATATCACCCTGACGTATGAATATCAGCCTGATGGCCAACCCTACCTTCATGTGAAAAATCGCCCGCATGATAATTGCCTTCATCGGCACAACCTGATGTGTCGAAGGAAGATCCTCCTGCCTTGCCGATACCAAACGTCTGGCCGATGAACATCCTGATGACGTCACCGTCATACCCTGCTGACGTCATCAGCATATCTGCCTCGCGCACCACCTCATATCCGGATGACGTCATCGTCATATTTGCAAATATCAGGGGATCTCCATAAAATGAATGATGTTAAAATATGACCCCCGGACCTTGATGACGTCACCACCATGCCGGCATCAGGATGATATTCGGAAGATAACCGGATATTTGAAATATCACCCTCATGTCCAAAAATCATGCTGCACTGTAGCTCCACTATAAGATCGGGGTGATATATGAATATAACGGATATTTGAAATGATCACCCCCCCACTAGACAATGCATGAAGCCGACAGGTGGATATCTCCCTTCGGAAATATCATGATGCAGACAGGCAGAGAAGCGGATATCACCCTGACATAAGAATGACGTCAGCATCATCAGGGTGATAAAACAAACGAACATGAAGTGATAAAGTAACATCAGGATGATCTTAACCAAGATCACCCGATGTTCAAATATGATGACCCCTCGGAATATCGGGTCATACTTAGGACTTTGCAGCAACATCATCAGGATGATCTTAACTAAGATCACCCGATGTTAAAATATCACCCCGGCGAAAGATCATGCAGGTAGAAAATATGATGACCCTCGCAAGCAACATCAGGGCGATGTCTGGAAATCTGATGATGATGACCTCCTCCAATGAAAATAATATGATGCTGACACTGAAAAATGCTGAGGAGGCTGAAGGACTTAGAACTTTTTTGGATTTTTAGGGAAGGTGCCTGCATGCTACCCCAAACATAAATTATTACTAACACAATGGATGAATTAATGAAAGATGAAATCAATGATCACGACATGAAAAAGATGCTCCAAAGAAGAAAACCAAATTTGAAGTCTTTCTTTCAACCTATGAGACTTAGAGGTTCATATATGGTTTTGTTCAAGGGCCAAATAGTGAATCAATGAATCCAGTTCTCATAGCTTACATGGATTACAAGCATAGAGAAGAAGAAAAGGATCAAGTAGTCATTCAAGACATATTTGATGAAGAAGATGTTGCTAAGTGAAGATATTTGCTCAATGTTGGAGTGTGCCACTTTTTTAATTTTCTTGTTTCAAAATTAGACGTTGATGCCTAGAACTTTGTGTCACTTTACAATGTAATTTTATAAAAGATTGTTGAGTCGAGCAAGGTCGACCTTGCCTAGAAACTTGTGATGTTTTCTTGCCTTGTGATTTGTATTATATCCTAGGCGTTAGATTTTTGGGTAGTTAGAAATGGATGAAGGAGATTAATTTTGCTTCAAAAATTTAATACTTAGTAATCTAGGCCCTTCATTGTATTTTAATCCTGGCCATTCATTTTGTAACTAAGTGCACTGACCTTTCCTATAAAAGGCAGTCACTTCTGTTTGTATAGGGGATTGGAATTGTTGATATTTGTCAAACATTTGAGATTAATACAAGTTTGATTCATGGTTCCAAATCACTTAGTGGATTTGATGGATCTTGTGTTCATACTACTGGTTGCTTGTTGTATTACACAGGGAATTGGTAAATTGTTGGATGATATTAACAATGAGCGAATGCTCAATAAATAGGTTACAGAATGTACACGAATAGGCACGTTTCTATATTTAGAAACTGCCAAGGATCGACACACGATCCAAGAAATCATTACAAGACCGTTACACTTACACGGTACTGACCATTAACTAAAAATAGATGATTCTAGAAGAATATCTTAATATGTTGCTTGTAAGTTACTTTGTGTAGTTAGCTTGAACACTTTTAAGTTTCATATTCATATTGTGAAATATCTTGTTAGACTGTGCTAGAATTGGGTGTTTGACATAGATCTCTTTCATAATTTGAAAAATCATTCTCCATTGAAGATTGCACTATTTTTGTAGCATTGCGAGTTATTTCGTCAAGCAAAGATTGGTTTTATTTAAGATTTGTCTACTTATACTTCATGTCATGACTCTAGAAGTTCATAATCAAAGTTACCAGATATTGCACCCCTCCCTGTCCTGGTACGCGTACCAACATACCTGGTACAGATTCAGGGTACGGTATGGCCTGGGTACCATGCCTGTCCGTGCCCAATAAACCCTAGCTTTCCAGCTGCGCCAGATATGCCAGGATTTGGATTTTCGAAAATGTTTCCCCGTATCCAGTTAAAAAGCATTAAAAATTGCTTTTATTTGAGTTGAAAACCCCTAATAGACCTCCACAATCAGTCGGCCAAGTAGAAAACGTATAGAATGAAGACAGTCGGCAGTTTATAAAAGAACCAGTTAGAATAGAGGCGTATTTGTATAAATAGCAATTTGTGGAACTCCATTCGTCATCAAACACCCATTGATTCATCTGATTTGTTCAATGAT
Source organism: Cunninghamia lanceolata (assembly GCA_027924645.1). Classification (NCBI taxonomy): domain Eukaryota; kingdom Viridiplantae; phylum Streptophyta; class Pinopsida; order Cupressales; family Cupressaceae; genus Cunninghamia; species Cunninghamia lanceolata. The sequence goes on from BSBN01000816.1 coordinate 6,507,960, forward strand.
TTCTCCTTCTGGGATTTTTATCTTCTGCGATTTCTCCTTGTGTGATTTCTATCTTCTATCTTCTGCGATTTCTCCTTGTGCGATTTCTATCTTCAACGTTTTTACCCGTCTATTTTTTGCAACGCACACATTCCGGTATGGTCTTTGATTTTAATTCAAATGTATAGTTTTAGTTTTATTAAATGTTTTATATGTGTAGCTTTTAGTGACTTTGCATTATAATTTATAGTTAAAATTTTTTTTTTCTAATTTATAGTTTTAAATTAAAATGTTTATAATTTATAGTTTTAAATTAAAGTTGTTTATAATTTATAGTTTAAAATTAAAATGTTTATAATTTATAGTTTTAAATTAAAATTTTTATAATTTATAGTTTTGATTACTATATTTTCTAAAAAATGTATAATTATATTTGTATAATATATTTTATTAAAATTAAACGTTTGTATTTATAATATTATAGTTTATGGTTATATATATATTTTATGTTCATATTTATAAATTTATATTTTATATTTATTTTTATAAAACCAATTAAAAATATATAGAAATATTGGATTTATTAAATATTTCTATATACTTTTAATTGCGATAAATAAATATAAAAATTATAAATATGAACATAACATATATATAATTAAATATAAACTACATAACATATATATAAAATTATAAACTATAATACTATATATAATTAAATGTGACTGAATATAATTTTAAATTTAATAATTAATTATTTTATCTACTAAAATAAATTTATAGTTGAATTAATAATTAAATGTGAAAGTGAATTAAAATTTTAAATGTTAAACAATTAATTTAATTGTATATTTTTTGTTTGTACGTCTTATTAAATTTTTATTGTTATAGTTTCTATTTCTAGGATATTATCATGGCATCATCATTGTCTGATGTTGGAGTTGGAGAAAACAATAGCAAGTGGCTCAAACCTGACCCTAGATCTCCATTGTGGAAATATGTTACCGCTGTTGACAAAATTCAAGGTGGTGGAGGTTACAGATGGATATGTCAAGAGTGCTAAAAGAGTATAAAGGTTCTTATACCAGGGTTCGTGGGCACCTTTGCCACATAACAGGGACAGGGTGTGCTGTATGTCCCGGTTCGAATGTTGATGGCCGATTGGGGAAGGGGTTGTCACCTGCCAAAATTGCAAAATATCAAAAAGAAGAAGATGAAGCCAATAATCTTGTTCAAGCATCAAAACAAAAGTCAACTCTAAATAGACCCCCTTTGCATCCACAATTAGCTTCAGGGACATCTATAGGTCACAAGAGGAGCAATTTAGGACCTCTTGAAAAATCATTTAATTTGCAAAGTCGAGAGGATACGGATCAAAATATTGCTCGTTGTTTGTATGCAAATGGGATTGCATTTAATGTGGTGCGCTCTCCATATTAGCAAGAGATGGTTAGGTCAATTAATGAGGCCCCAAAAGGATACAAAAGCCCAGGCTATGAGAAGGTCCGTACCACTCTTTTGGCTAAAGAAAAAGATATTATCGATAGACAATTGCAGGTGATTCGAGCTTCATGGAAAATCTCAGGAGTTTCTATCATTTGTGATGGATGGAAGGATGCTACAAATAGACCATTGATCAATGTGATTGCAATGTCTCCAAAGGGGGCAATGTTCTTGAAAGTAGTTGAATGCAAGACCGATGAAAAAGATACTAAATTTATTGCCAATATTCTAATTGAAGCAATTGAATCAGTGGGGCCAGAAAATGTTGTTCAAGTGATCACAGATAATGCGAAGGTATGTAGAGCAGCATGGTTGGTCGTGGAGGCAAGATTTCCAAACATTTGGTGGACTCCATTTGCAGTTCATTCTTTGAACTTGATGCTACAAAAAAATGGCAAAATCCAATGGATAGAAAAGATTTATGAAGAAGCCAAAGAAATTCAAATGTTTATTTGTAATCACCACATGTCACAAGCCATTTATAGACAATTCGCTAAGTTGGAGCTACTAAAGGTAAGTTGGTAACTTTTTTATATTCTAATTTCTAAACTATATTTTGTATTTTCTTTTTATTTTTTAATTGAAGGTGGTAGAGACTCACTTTGTAACACACTACATTGTTCTTAAAAGACTTGTGGATGTGAAACAAGCCTTAAAAAGCATGGTGATTAGTAATATTTGGGTAGTTTGGAGACAATCTCAAACAGATAGAGCAAATAATATCAGGACAATCATTCTTGATGATGATTGGTGGGCTAAAGTAGACTACTTGCTCTCTTTCACTGAGCCGATATATGCCCTCATTCGTTGTTGTGACACAGATAAGCCAATATTAGGCGACATCTATGATTGCATAGATACAATGGTGGAACAAGTTAGAGACATAATAATAGCAAAAGAGCAAGACCCATCTGAATCCTTTTATAACCAAATATATGAAATAATCAAGAAGACGTGGGATAAAATGACAACTCCTTTGCAACTTTTGGCATATGCTTTGAACCCCAAGTACTACCATGCTGACATGTTGGCAATGCCAAATAGAACAACACCAAATATGGATCTTGAGGTAGTTGATGGATATAAAAATGCTTTCAAGAAGATGTTTACAGATCCTAGAGTTGCACCAGAGATTCGAGATGAGTTTGGGAGCTTCACATCCTCTGATGGAACTTATGCAGATGTTGATGCAATGGCAGATAAGAAAATAATGGACCCTGTGAAGTGGTGGAACTTCCATGGTGCCACGACCAAACATTTGCAAAAATCGGCTATCAAGCTTCTGTCACAGGTTTAACATTATATGAATTATATTCTAATTCAAGTTATTTCTTAATTTATTTTTTAGTTGATTGTATTACTCTTTGTAACTTGTAATATCAAATTGTTTTTATAGGTTTCAAGTTCTTCTGCATCTGAGAGGAATTGGAGCACATATGGCTTCATCCATTCTGTGAAACGAAATAGGCTAGCAGCTAGTAAAGCAGATGACCTTGTATATGTCCATTCCAATCTTCGTCTCTTGTCACATTCCTCCACAGACTACAAGAAGGGACCTAGTAGACTTTGGGGTGTGCAGCCCGAGATGAGTGACATTGATGTATCCATAAATGCATTGACACATCTTAGTCCCATTGTTGAAAATTTTGACACAACAGGGGGATCCTCTAGTGCATCTTCGTTTGGTTCTGAGAGTGCAGTTGATGATCTAGAACTCCAATATCAGGGGAATAGTGATGATGTTTTTGATAAAATGTGATTCTATCAATATATCTTCATTTGGTTCTAAGAGTGCAGTTGATGATCTAGAACTCCAATATCAGGAGAATAGTGATGATATTTATCATATTTTTGATAAGATGTGATTCTATCAATATATATATATATATAAATTTTTCTTTGATGATGACACTATGTCTATATCAATTATGTGTTTGTATTGCTTCTAAAGTAAAGGATATATATTCTAATAACTTATAAAATTGTGTTACATATATGTGTATGTTTTTTATGAAAGCCGTATCCATATTAGGAGCTTTGAAAAATGGCCGTATCTGTATCCGATAATGTATCTATGTCCATGCAACTTATTTCATAATTAGAATGTCTCTGAAACCCTTCTCTTTCTTGCCCTGTCTTTTGAACTTTTTTGTCCAAGTGGTTAGTTTAGGTTTAAATTTAGAATCAGCATCATAAGGATTGAAAATCAGATGGGAAAATATAGTTTCCAGCAGTAGGTATGTTGTACCCATACGAAATTTTTCGTATATGTGCCCAAACACATCTCCCAAGCACCGTGTAGCCTTGTCACTACTGAACTAACCTTGCAGGTACTAGACATATCAAAAGATGGCGAAGCAAGGCTCGAATGGAGGGAGATTCTAACAAGCCAATCAGGCTTGCAGCAGTGAAAGAACATCAAAAAGAGGAAATCAAAGTGGTGAATTGAAGGCCAAAACGACATAAAGAAACCAAGGGAAGCAATGCAAATACATCTGGCGAATCAAAATTCAATTTTGAAAATTTTGAAATTTTGGAAAATTTTGAAAATTTTTCTAAGGCATTGTCTGGCGTTTTTGGCTAGAATGAGCTCCATTTGTAGGTATAATTCATGGAGGAGAAGCTTAGATGATAGCTTCGGATCATATGAGTTTGGTTTCCAAACTTCAAGACATTCCGTCAACCGACAGAGAAGTTATGGCGAAGATAAGATCCAGAAACGGTGATAAATGACGATGACCCAGGCTACCTCCGTCAGAGTTTTCAAGACCAACTTCAAGGTTTCTCAAGGTCAAATACATGATATATAAGCATGGAAATGATGAAGCAATTGCAAGGTTCATGCACCAAATCCATGGAGCGATCACGAAGTCTTTCAATGGCCAAGTGGTGAAGTATTTGATCAAGGCAAAGTCACCAAAGAAAGGCGCTCAAATGGTCCAAAAGGCACGCTTATTGTGCACTTCAAAAAAGGCGCTCATATCCAAGAAATCCCACACCTTTTTACTTGTCTAGAAATGGCACCCATTTTGGCTAAAACTCACGCCATTTTGTGATCTCCAATTAAGCGCCCAATTTGCCTAATTTCCACGCCTATTTACCACTCCTGAAAAGCGCTCAACTTAGTCATTTCTCACGCCTTTTACCCCCTTCAAGAATGGCGATCATATTCAAGGGAAAGCATGCCTTTTTGTTTGCCTCCAAATAGCGCTCATTTCACCCATATCCCACGCCATCCTACACCCTTTAAAAAGGCGCTCAAATCCTCAAGAAGCCATGCCTTTTTATGCACTCAGGAAAGGCGCTCAAATACACCAAATGTCATGCCTTTTTGTGAAGAGGAAAAGGCGCCAAATAGGCTAAAACCCATGCCAATTCTAGTCGTCCCCAAAGGTGCCTAAAAACCCATAATTCCACGTCAATTTGCGCATAGGGAAAAGGTGTCTAAATCTCATCATTTGCACGCCTTTTTGGAGGTGTCAAGTTTGTTTGGAAATTGGCATTGAGGAGAGAGAAGGTTGGTGTCAGGAGAGAGGTCTATTCCTATAAATACTCTTCGCCTCTCTCATTTCATTCATTGTTTGTGCAAAGTTGGAGAGGCAGAGCAAGGTCCAAGTTGAGGAATGAAACCCTAGGAGGAGGGCGTTCACCGTAAAGGAGGTATTTGGCATAGTTTTCATCATTCTCTTGGCAAGAGGATGGTATTGGGGCTGCTCTTCACACATGGCGGCCATTAATGGATGAATAAAAGCTTGCATAAGGTGAATTTGAAGGCTTTGAGGATTGGATCTTCACACACAGGGCAAAGATCATCCATTCTTGCATCATTCTACATCTTTCTATCACACTCAAAGGAAAATTTGTCCACTGGAAGGCCTCTTTCTTGCACTGGCGGCCATTGTTGAGGGTTTTAAAGCTTTTTGAAGCTTTTCTGGATCAACAAAGCATAAAGAGGGCAATTCGATCACTTCTATTCTTCTTTTTCTTCATTCTCTTCTTTCACAAGGTCCATCTTCATGTTCCCAAGGCAACGTCCAAACCCAGGAGGCCATTTTTGGCAAATTTTCAAGGATTTTCACAGCTGGTCATGATTTTTTGAAGGCAAAATCACCACCTACAGCCAAGATAAAATTGATTTTTGAGGCATATTTGTCCAAAATTTCTCATTTCTGACACATACCCACCTCGGCAAAAGGCACTTTCCATCTTCCTAGACTAGTTTGAGCTCAGATCTATAGAATCTTTGAGGGTGCAGCTCCAAAATTTTATTTTCCAAGGGCAAAAATTAAATTTTGGACAGCGAAAAGAAAAATTGTTTTTCTCGGGCAGCGAACACACAAAAGCCCAGATTGGCCATTTTCAGTACAGAAAAGTCATCAGAGCAAGCCTCTTCAAGTCATCATGCAATAATCATCAGTCACCATCGAGGCCAAATCCTTGCTCAAACACGAATATTCCAAGGTCAAAGAAACAGACTTGTGTCAAGTCTCGCTTAAAGGTTTTGACTTGGAACCGCTGGTAAACTCAGGGAATGCAGCGGCGAAAAATTTGAAGAACTCTGGGCTTATTCAAGCCAGATCATTTCCTATCACTGCCCATAGTCTTGAATTTGTACTCTCGTGCATTCAACACTATGATCTTGAATTGAGAGAAGTCAGATCAAGGGATGGAAGATTGATTGCCAGTTTGAAGCCTGATGACATAGAGATTGCCCTTGGCATCCCTATTTTTGAAGAATCACTCACCCTTGAACTAGAGGAAAGTGACAGAGTGTGGACCTCTGCTACTGATAAATGTCAAAAGTTAGCTTGCAAATGGCTAAAAGAAAGAAAGAAAAGGAATACGCTTCCAAGGAACGTGGGTCGAGGCCAGTTCAAGGATGAATATGCTATCATGATCACAATGCTCAACTGAATTACAGGCCAAGCTGAAGGGAGAAGTTTCAGAACATGGATGTTCTATATTATCAGCACGATAGCCAATGGAAGCGCAACTTATGAATGGGCCACTCTCATAAGTGAATGTATTCACCGACAAATCATGGATTTCACTCGAACTCACGAGTTCAGGATGGTGTCCTACTTACTTTTCATGGTGGCCAAACAACATCACTTTGCTGGGTTGAACTTTGTGGGCTCTTTGCAAAACACTAGGATTGTTAGGCTGTATCCTTAGCTTAAAATTTCAGTCTCAGAAACACTTCTGTCGAGTCAACAACGCATTCCTAATGTTCATTGTGCGTGACTCAGAGAATCAGATGCATGTCAGAATATCAAGAGAAGCCAGAGTAGTAATCTCGGAATGGGCGGATTGGTATATTCAGTTTCCTACCTTCTCCTATATCAGAGCTTACGGATTTACATCATGTCCATACATGCTTCCAAGGTATACATCTGATGAGGTTGTCTTCATGGAGTCCCTGCGTCAGATTGAAGAAGTGCATAGTTTTCTACGCAGCAGGAATAAGACGGCGGTAAACTTTCCTATTCAGATGGGTGTTTTCAAATGCAAAAGTGCTGCTGATGCTAAAGTAATTGGAGAAGAAATTTCCAAATTCGGCCTGAAGACCTTTAAGGAGAAGCGCACATATGATCCTAATCAAGTGATGAAATCCGGACTCAGCGGCAAGTTTGCCCACGTACCTACTATGGAGGATTTCTGGGTCAATTGTCAAGATGAATATGAGGTTCATCGAAGGAGTTACAGTCGCTTCACCTTGGAGCAAATACCAGTCTTTCTTGACGAGAGTGGCAAAGACTTGCACGAAGACGGTTCGATTCTCTCCCCAAAATTCATCAAAGAGGGAATTGATTCACAACCGCTGCCGCCAATGGATTGGTCACTCCAAGAAATCACCTCTATTGCCGAAAGAACAAAAGGAGTGGTGAAAAGAAGCTGGATGTTCATCAACAGTCAAAGGAGCAAGAGGACAAGTACACCCAAAGACAAGGCCTCTACAGTAGAGCCGCCATCTTCGCCTACTCATTTGACTCCACTCTTGAAATCCAAGGTAGTGAGTGGGAAAGCCCAAGCAACCGACATTACCAGGGAAGAACCCTTGAGGGTGACCTCGAAGAGGAAGGCTCAAACCCCAGCGCAGCAGCAACCAAAGGCAACCCCTTTGCCACTAGCTGAGCCTAGTTTGCCTACCACTTCTATTTCTACTTCTTCTTCCTCTTCAGAAGAAGGGAATTTGTCTGCACCACAGAGGATATCTGAGCCTCACTGATCTCCTATACCTATTGATTCTACACCACTTAACTCATCTGGAGTTAACGATGCAAGAGAGCCTGAGGTCATGCAAGGAGTTGAAGTGAACACCGTAATGGAAGTGGACCTAGAGTTCGAAACCAACATAGTGTTGGATTTTGACTCGGAGATGGATATTCATTTTGCACCTCCTGAGGCCGAAGTCACGCCAAATTTGGGCGTTGAAAAAGAAATCATCCAAAGCCAACATTTCAAGAGTCCACTTCAAGTTGGCTTCATACAGCAGTTAGTGAGAAAAAGAAAAGGCCATCCTACCAGCTGGATTTCAGTGCCTTGACCAAAACTTTCAAGGAGCCATCTATAAAGAACCCCAAGAAGCAGTCAAGGATTCTGAAGACAAGTGAAGGAGAATTAGTTTTGGAGACTATTGTTCCTCCTCAGGATAAAGCAATTGAAGAAGTTGAACCTGAGGATTATCATATTGTCAAGACTTGTTTCGGTCATAACACACGACAGACAATAGTGAATATTTTGGAGGTTGCTACAGATACTATGAGAAATAGGGTATTGAAGGATGGAGAGGACAAGGCTGCCCTCAAATCAGAAGTCAAGCAGTTATGTTAGTACATCTCACAGCTTCTGCATTCACCTTCTCCTCCCTCACTCTTTTTGCCACAGGTGATGGAATCTATTGCTGAACAAAAACAGTTAAGTCAGCTGGTGGTGTATGGTAAGCACACTAAAGATTGGGTGGAGCATTTTATAGTGAAAAATGTTAACTTTCTAGCAAAGTTATCAGAAGTGGTGTCCAATTCCAAAGATATCCTCCTTGGAATCCAGAATATGATCGAGTGCATGAAAGACATGGAGCTGGTGTATGATAGATTGATGGTCAGGTTGCGTGCACTTGGTTTGAGGCCTATAACGACAGATTAGAAGGCTGCAATTTTCTCTTGGACTCACTAGTATTCCTTCTTGGTTTATACCTCGAAGAATATAGCCTTGGAGTTGGCTACGTGGAAAGAAAGGCTTTTGGGCATTGAAAAATATGCCATTGATTTTGTTCAAAACATTCCTTGCAGGTATTTCAGCGATGAAGGTGTAAATTGCCTTATTCATGTTTTATAGGAGGAGTTCATTCAGCTGATCCGTGGAAAGTTTTGTGGAGATCCTCATGTAGACAAAATGTACCTCCTGGTTGATATTGCATCAAGGTGCGCCAAGGCTGAAAAAGACTTTGAAGTGTTTGAGAAAATTACAGAGGATGCTACCATAGACCTACAAATGAGGACAGTTCACCTTGAGTCCATGATCATACTAGATGAAGCCAAAGTTGAGGAATTTGAGAGAAATCTCAATTCTCAGACTTAGCTTATTTTTCACATTTTGCAGGAGGGATTTATTTTTGGCAATAGGAGAGATTTCCAAAGCAGCTTCTATTTTGAGAATTGTCTTTGTTAACTAAAGTTAAATTTATTTTTAGATTTTGCTTTTGGAAATCATGCAAACTATCTTTGAGTTGGAACTCAATGTGTAATAACATGCAAGTTCAATTAACTGAATTGCATGACAAGATACTTTTAGTTTTAATTGCTAATAAGCAATTAGATCTAGAGTGAAAAGTGTTAGTTAACTCTTCCTTTTATTTCCTTGCATCTTTGCTTTTCAAGTATAAATAAGTGTATTCTACACACTTAAAAAAAAGGTAAATGCTGAGACTAATTTTTGCTCGCATTTTATTGTTCAAGCAGTGTTATTATTTCTTGCCTTTTGATTAATGAGAATGTGCATCATGGTTTCAGAGATCTATCTTGTTGTCAAGAGTTGTGTAAATTGTTCATGACTTTGTGCATGAGCAATTGTTGTTGAGTTGTATTTGTTCTTTTGTATTGAAAATCTCCAAGTTGTTCCTTCGATTTCTTTATGCTCTAAATTTACTTAAAGAAATTGGAATTGTTTTAAGATAGAGTTAGTTTTTTTCTTCTGGAAAGCTTTAGAAAATCTTATAGCCTTGCAGAAGAGCTTCATTGCCTTGTGCTCTTGCCCTGAGAAATCAAAAAGATAGGTTATTTTGTAAATGTCCTTTTAATTTTCTTGTTGAGGGAGCTTCCCCTCCTAATTTGAAGAATAGTCCTACTCTACATGCTGTCCGTTTATCTTTCTCACCGAAAGGTGCGAAATTAAATGCTAACAAGGTCATATTCATATTTGCAGATCTAGGAAACATCCTAGGGTTTGGAAGTGAAATTAGGTCTTATTATTTTCAGATCTAACCCTATTCTCAAAGTCTAGTGAACAATTTGTGTAAGTCCCTTTGTGTGAAACAACAAAGTACATCAAACTGTTGAGTTATCTTGTAAGGACAAGACCTGGCTATCGAGACCTTGGAGTAGTCATTTTCCATTCTTTGGGATTTGATTCCTTTTAGGAGAGATAAAGTACTCAATATTTTATCTAAGCTGAGTAGTGCTAAAACACTCATCAACAGGTAAAATGTATGTGTGAATATAAAATGCACCATAGGCTATGAATTTCCATTACAAGAAACTAGATATAATTAACATTACAGATGTCATTTGAATTTTACATTTTACATATAAATATTCACATTCCCGATCTTATGAATTCCGCTTCCTAATTATATTTCACATATCTTATCTTTGTCAGTTGCTGATTATCATTCCTGACACATTTGTGAAATCACATTCAATGTATGAATTTAATAAATATATCATCATTTAAAATTTAGGGCATTGGTTATTGTTTCAATTGTAGACAAAATGTGTGACTTAAATGTCAGTTTTAACTTTGAAAACAACTGTATAAAAACTTCAACCAAGCTCTAGTTGATCTCCAAAACAAATCCAACTTGATCAAAATTTGATTCAATTATAGGAGACCTTGAGATATATATTAATTCTTGGGGTACTGAAGACTATGGTGAAATCTTATAACTTTGCACATATTGTGAATTGCTTTAATTTATGGTGACTAAATCAACAATAAAAAAACTTATTCTAAAATAAGTTAATGTACTATACTGTAAGGACTTAACGCATTTCATTAATCTTTTGGTAAAATTTTTCACTTTGCATTTCATACTGCAAACTTGCTTTCACAGTTTTCTGTAAAAAAGTTAGCAGGAATGGTTGTTGTTCTTTGAGCAATAAAATATACATTTTATTCGCGCTCATTTTTAACTATAAAATCTATCAAATTTTGGGAGATACTCAGATTTCTTAATTTGAATTAAATATCACTTTTTGTTTCTGTGAAATTGTTTCTAAAACAATCTTGATTCCAAATTTAATCAAAATGTCTTGCAGTGATTCTTATAACCCTGTGCCAGGGGTTATGGCAGAGGTTCCCTCATCAAAGAATTACGATGGTGGATTTTCCTGTAAACTTATGGTACATTCTTAGGACATAATTTCTTTGCGGTGTTTTGTTTAGTTGGTGACTTAAAGTTTAACATTTTAAGAAGTCAAAATGTTTAAATGAAATAATATACCAATTATAGGTCATTAGTTATTATGAAATGTCATTTAATCATCATTTTGTAACATGATTCTTTTACATAGATAAAATTATTTTACACTATGAACGTTGTAAATATAAAGCTGAAATTAAAACTAGAAGGTACCGATAAGTTTAAGTCATGAATCTTGAGTCTAGGTAACAACGAAGGGATATCAATTTGTATATATGGTGGAATTATTTATAGGCCTTAAATTATATGAAAATAATTTATTAGCCTGTTGTTGAGGGCAACCTTAGATAAAAATATATAAAGATCTTGATAAGAGATTTGCAAAAGGAATTTGTAATATACTAATATATGGACGTTCAATGAATATTTGAGAAGTAATGTTTATTTGATTAAAGGTCTAATTTCTAGGTAATTATAAAATTGGGATGATAAAAATTAAAAAGTCAAATGGAATGAAATACTAATAGTAATAGACACAAGACATTGAAAAAAAGAGCTACAATACAGGAGCAACAACTTGCAGAAAAAACATCATGCAGCAGAAAATGTATGTAATTGTAGGAAAGCTACAATCTAACACATCAATTTACAATGGGATAAAATAGCTATATGATACAATGTAATATGGAATAACATGGCTTCACTTTTAGTATTATGTGTCAAACAATACACAAACAAAAAATACTTGAACAGGTGTAGCATTTAGATTTGTACATATACCCAAAATAACTTCCAATTAAATGAAATGTAACATCTATTCAAAGAAACAAGAAACAAAAGCAAAAACTATGTTGGTGGCTGAACGTTACAGCTGTACTATTTTAAACCCCCCCATTGCAGCTAATGTCAAAACCAATGATTTACAGTTTGGCCAAGACGCAAACCTACCCTAAGTACACATTCAAGCACTTTAAAATGTTCACACTGCACAATACATGGAAGCAAAGAAAACACTCCTCACGTTGTCTTTTCAAATGTGCATAGCATTCCACACTCAAAACAATACATCACTACCTATAGTTACAAAGTGCATTTCATCTCAGCATGTAAACTGCAGTCAAAACAAACTCCATCTCAACCTTCCAGCCCCTCAGTACATTAATTGAAGCTCAACTCCAGCCTCTCAACCCCTTAGATTATCTTTTGTTCCATTTCAAATGATTTCACATGAGAGTTGATAGAGTCACAAGACCCCATCTGCAACATGATTGATGATGCAATCCAGGATAAATTTCAAAAGCAAAAACATTTCCTGTTCAACAAATTTGCAGACATCCTTGAGTGGGTGGTTCCATCATCTTAATTGTCCACATGAGGTGAAATTTTTGGAGGCCATATACCCTCTAAAGTTCAACTTAATTTAGATTACCCTACATTTGAAAGCAAGATTAATATTTTCACTCTAGACTATTGGCTCTGCCAATGGGTTTAATGTATTTCTAAAAATGATCTTTTTGATGAAGATAAAATAACATTTGCACTGCTAAAAGTTCCCTAACATGTCAAAAGATGGTCAGATTCTAGTTTAATTATATTCTTCTGTATAAAGACAAAAAGGGGAGGAAATCTGTGGAAACTTGGCAACACTTTATTGACGACACCAATGATGAATACTATCTAAAGGATGCTTACAATGATCAGCACATTAAATAGAAGAAAGTAGAAACTGTGACAAAGGCACGATCATTCAGTTCAGGATTATACAAATTCATTCCACCTGTATGTGAGATTGAGCATTTACAAACTTAAGCACCACAGAGTTCCCAAGGACTGCAGTGAATTGAATCCATATACCTAGGCAGAGATAAAATTGAAGGTTAAAACCATGGGGCAAGGATACACATATGAAGTAGTCATTTAACAAAGGTTAAGGCAAAAGGGGAAGAAGGAATTCACTCTAGGATCAAAGAAAACATTGCTGACCAGAAGCCACAATTGTCAAAGACAAATAACTGGTGCAAGCACCATCGTACACGTATTTATTCTGTAATGGAACAAATAAGACATATAAAACTATATTTCTGACATTTCCATCAAATTATCCTGTTCTTGTCTCTTGGAACCTCTAGTTTGCACAGACTTTATTAAACTGAGGAGAAGCAAGGTCACCAGAAGTAGTCCTTAAACCCAACTATCACAAAGCTAACATCACTTGCCTAGTCCATTCCCATGTTCACCCACCCATGATAACCTAATATTCTAGAACTATCTCAACCCTAATTCTGGAAACTTCGATTGCATTACAAACTAGATTCATCTTGATTCCTAAACCTTCTTGAATACCATTGCCATTTACCTTTCTTAAGCTCAAGTTTGATAAAGCAACATAATGCTGTGAATGTTTGGGCATTAATACAAGCCTCTATTTAGCTAGGAAACAAATGATCTCCTCCTAATGATAGAGGGGGCTCATTTCTTTTAAGATAAATTGATCACTCGTCTGTCATCACTTCAAACACAAGGGAATGCACCATCAAGCTTAGAACACCTTTTGGATTATAAACTGCATCTAAGTGGTTTGTGGTCTGCCAAAATTTCACTGGGTCTTGCACCTAGCCTTGTTTCGGTATGATCTGCCTTATAACAACTGTATCTCCATGGGGAGCTTGCCAAAGGGGGCTTGAAGTCAATCTTGTCATGATAGTCGCTATGCCTTGCAACTAGACTATGGTCCACTATGTGATGGGGCTCATCAATGTCTTTGGTGACTGAAAAGATTCTAAGTCGACATAACCTTCAAAATGCTTCCTAGATACTTTGTGGAGGTTACACCATACAACTGCAATAATATGGGAAATGTTATCATTTCCAAAGCATTACCATTGATCCCACACACAAAGAACCTGAATCAAGCTGTAAATCTGTTGAGCCAAAAACACATAATATTCAATGCTTAAGAGAAGGAACATACACTGAAATGTCATGTCCCTATAATGATTTATAATTGAATTGTTTAGTTAAAATAGAATATATAATATATTTATTTAAAATATATTATTAATATGTATTATTTAAATAACATTATTAATTTGATATAATTAAATATCTTATAAATATAAATATTTAAATATTATAAAATATATGAAATATATAAATTAACTAGATATATTATAAATATAAATATTTTAATATAATATTTATATGAATAATGAATAAGATATATTATTATATATAAAAATAAATATTATTAATGAAGAGTCTTATCCATTAAAGCTTGAAAGTAAAATAATTTAGAATAAGGCAAAGTAACATATAAAGATAATAGTCTACTAAGACAAAAATATTATCCCAGGATATATGCTTGTGAATAAAACAAGATAAAAGAGCTCCCAGTACTATTTATTTATACTATATATATTATATAAATAATATACTTTAATATATAGTATATTATATAAATAATATAATATATATATTATTCAAATTAATATCACTCCTTATTAATATGTGAGGAAGGAGGATATTTATAAGTGAAGCTATTAAGTTGGTTGACACCAGCAATCATATTAATAAATAATATATTATAAATATATCTAATAATATAAATACAAATATTATTATTATTATCTTATATTGTAATATAAATATAAATAATATAATATAAATCATATATCATTTATTATGATATAAATGATATAATATAAATAATACAAAATAAATAATATATCATTTATTATAATGATATAATATAAATACAAATAATATAAATAAATAATAAGAAAAAATAAATATCTTTTAACCTATCCTCTTATGATAAGGGAGTTACGTATGGTTAGAACTAGCCCATAAAGGGAATAACATAAAGTAATAAAAATTATAAAAGGGTAAGTATGTCTTTTACCACCAGGGATAATAAATATCCCTTGAAAGGGAAATAAATAAACGTTGTGGGATAGAAAGAAAAGAAAAGAGGATGGGAAATAAATTAAAAAAAAAAGAATATTCGATAAATAAATATATTTAGATCCGCATTATATTAATATATAGATATCATAAATATATATAGGGAGGAATTATTCAAGTAAATATATAATAATAATAATATATTTATTCATTGCATAATATAAGGGCATTCATATATGGAATCAGGCTTGTTGAGAAGATGCCGATCTCATAATAAGGAGCCCTTAACTAATACAAACAAATATCGAGTATCAAAGTTTAATAATATTTATTTATTAAGGGTGGTGACGGGTGGTGAATTGCATCCTTTCAAACTTATAAATATTAACGGGCCCATCTAACAAAAGGAGGGAAATGAATAGAAAAAGGAAGGAGGAGAATAAATATCTACCGCATCCAAAAGGTACCTGTAGATCGTCTGAACAGTAGGTAAGTATTTTAATATATTTAATTATTAAGATGTAATATATCTATATATGTGTAAATATATATATATATATATAAATAAATATATATATACAATAATATTAATGACATATATAATAATACAATATAGAGATATTATTAATATTATAACAAATATTATAATATATAAATATTAAAGAATAGACAAAAGAAAATAGAATCCAGTGAGCAGATTCAACTAGACAAGTAGTATAAAGAGGTACGTGCATTTTCCTTATTAATAGGTTAGGCAATATAAATGTTGTAGAAGAATAATATGAATATAAATAGACTGTCAAGTTAATTGATATAATTATGATGTTAACTATAAATAACTGCACTTAACTTAGACAAAACTATGAATGTGCATAAACTAATATAATGAATAAATGTAATGATATATGATCAATATTAATATAAGGCATCTTGTGTTAAATGCCAATAAGAACAATTATGATATTTATTAAAACTATGAATGTGCATAAACTAATATAATGAATAAATGTAATGATATATGATCAATATTAATATAAGGCATCTTGTGTTAAATGCCAATAAGAACAATTATGATATTTATTAAATCAAATAAAAAGATAAGTTGGTGGTATGCTTGGAGTTGACTCAAACTCTCCCTTTGACCCCTCTATCACCTCTAAGGTATGACGTAGTTGTAATAGTTTATTTTAGCCTAGGTATCTCTCGACTGGACGTAGGTCCCTCGAGCCAAGTGATGAGGAACCCCGTGTGTGGGTGAAATCCTTGGCCTTGGAAGAACTTGTAAGAGTTAATTTTGCTCTACGGATGGTGACTCTCGTCTGGATGAGGTACTCCGTATGTGAGTGAAATCCCACGAGCCAAATAGTGAGGGACTCTATGTGTGAGTGAAACCTTTGGGCCTCAGTAAGAGATGGACCCATTTCTTTAATGAAATCATACTTGGTGATCTAGAGCTAGTTAACGCAAGAGTCTACCATAAGTCCCTCACAAGTCATATCACGAACCAATGATAACAATGAATAATGTGAATGTGCTTATAAATTGAGAATGTTTTAATGCATGATGACGAAACAAATATATGAACTTAATGTGAATATAATCTAATATGTTATAGTCTTAATGAATTTATATTGAAATAAAAGATGAATAATGTTCTCTTTTACTAAGTTGAAATTGTGCAACTTTGAGAAAAATTTCAGCTTACTAGAAGGGGACATTACAGTGGTATCAGAGCAGTGATCCTGCCATCCTGTGAGAAAAAAAAAAAAAAAAAATCAATGAAAATCGTAGGTATGAATTTCATGAATTGTTGGAATAATGTTGTTTAATACATTGCTAAAATATATATTTTTTTAAAAATATATATTTATGATGCAACATTAAAAAAATAAAATGTACTTACAAATATGTAATAAATAATGAGTAAATGAGATAAAAAAAGTAAATAAAAATAAAACAACTCTGAATAACAATAAAATTATACTAAATGAAATAGTAAAATAAAATAATTAAAATATAATTTATAAATAAATATATATTAAACATCTCTATTTAGTTCTTATAAGTAATATATTTCACAAAGTTATTTTCATCTATGGGTAACCTACGGCGGAGGTGAAATGAGTGGAGAGAAAAGAAAAAAACAAACAAACAAACAAACAAATTAACCCAAAGTATTTATGGTGCACATAAACCTTAATAAAATATAGTTATAAAATAAATTATTAATAAATTTTAATGCCAAAAATTTAAAAGATAAAACCCAAATTTATAAACTATTATTTTAGAGCACTATATTATTTATGGCACTATAGTTTATTAGCTACATTCATTGGTTACATTTTATAGAGGTTATTTTTTTTACATTTTATAGAAGTTATTTTATTAGTGAGTGTAATGTTATTTTATGTAAAGGGAAACCTAATAAAATATAGTGTTATTTTACGATACATAATTATAGTTGCTTGAGGACAAGCAATCTTGAGTGGGGAGGGTTGTCATGTCCCTATAATGATTTATAATTGAATTGTCTAGTTAAAATAGAATATATAATATATTTATTTAAAATATATTATTAATATGTATTATTTAAATAACATTATTAATTTGATATAATTAAATATCTTATAAATATAAATATTTTAATATAATATTTATATGAATAAGATATATTATTATATATAAAAATAAATATTATTAATGAAGAGTTTTATCCATTAAAGTTTGAAAGTAAAATAATTTAGAATAAGACAAAGTAACATATAAAGATAATAGTCTACTAAGACAAATATTATCCCAGGGTATATGCTTGTGAATAAAACAAGATAAAAGAGCTCCTAGTACTATTTATTTATACTATATATATTATATAAATAATATATTTTAATAAATAGTATATAAATAATATAATATATATATTATTCAAATTAATATCATTCCTTATTAATATATGAGGAAGGAGGATATTTATAAGTGCAGCGATTAAGTTGGTTGACACCAGCAATCATATTAATAAATAATATATTATAAATATTTCTAATAATATAAATACAAATATTATTATTATTATCTTATATTGTAATATAAATATAAATAATATAATATAAATCATATATCATTTATTATAATATAAATAATACAAAATAAATAATATATCATTTATTATAATGATATAATATAAATACAAATAATATAAATAAATACAAAGATAAAATAAATATCTTTTAACCTATTTACGTGGAATAACATAAAGTAATAAAAATTATAGAAGGGTAAGTATGCCTTTTACCACCAGGCATAATAAATATCCCTTGAAAGGGAAATAAATAAACGCTGTGGGATAGAAAGAAAAGGGGATGGGAAATAAATTTAAAAAAAAAGGAATATTCAATAAATAAATATATTTAGATCCGCATTATATTAATATATAGATATCATAAATATATATAGGGAGGAATTATTCAAGTAAATATATAATAATAATAATAGTACTAAATATATATTTATTCATTGCATAATATAAGGGCATTCATATATGGAATCGGGCTTGTTGAGAAGATGTCGATCTCATAATAAGGAGCCCTTAACTAATACAAACAAATATCGAGTATCAAAGTTTAATAATATTTATTTATTAAGGGTGGTGATGGGTGGTGAATTGCATCCCTTTAAATTTATAAATATTAACGGGCCCATCTAACAAAAGGAGGGAAATGAATAGAAAAAGGGAGGAGGAGAATAAATATCTACCGCATCCAAAAGGTACCTGCACATGCACTTTCCTTATTAATAGGTTAGGCAATATAAATGTTGTAGAAGAATAATATGAATATAAATAGATTGTCAAGTTAATTGATATAATTATGATGTTAACTATAAATAACTGCACTTAACTTAGACAAAACTATGAATGTGCATAAACCAATATAATGAATAAATGTAATGATATATGATCAATATTAATATAAGGCATCTTGTGTTAAATGCCAATAAGAACAATTATGATATTTATTAAATCAAATAAAAAGATAAGTTGGTGGTATGCTTGGAGTTGACTCAGGCTCTCCCTTTAACCCCTCTATCACCTCTAAGGTATGACATAGTTGTAATAGTTTATTTTAGCCTAGGTATCTCTCGACTAGACGTAGGTCCCTCGAGCCAAGTGATGAGGAACCCCGTGTGTGGGTGAAATCCTTGGCCATGGAAGAACTTGTAAGAGTTAATTTTGCTCTACGGATGGTGACTCTCGTCTGGATGAGGTACTCCGTGTGTGAGTGAAATCCCACAAGCCAAATAGTGAGGGACTCTGTGTGTGAGTGAAACCTTTGGGCCTCCGTAAGAGATGGACCTGTTTCTTTAATGAAATCATACTTGGTGATCTAGAGCTGGTTAACGCAAGAGTCTACCATAAGTCCCTCACAAGTCATATCACGAACCAATGATAACAATGAATAATGTGAATGTGCTTATAAATTGAGAATGTTTTAATGTATGATGACGAAACAAATATATGAACTTAATGTGAATATAATCTAATATGTTATAGTCTTAATGAATTTATATTGAAATAAAAGATGAATCAAATATTAATGTTCGCTTTTACTAAGTTGAAATTGTGCAATGTTGAGAAAAATTTCAGCTTACTAGAAGGGGACATTACATGAAATATGTATCTTCCAAATCGAACAGGATTGAGGTGGCTTGTTGACAAGTCCAGATAAATAATGTTTAATTCTTCAAGCCTCTGTATGAAGCTAAACCCACACATCAAGCAAATCCATCAAATTTTATCGTCTCATAGAAAGGAATATGCATCTAAGGAATTGCTTAGTAACTCAATTTTCTGATCCATAAAAACTTTCAAGAACAACTTGAAAAACTATGATGATGTATTAATATATAATAAAAAATTATAAAAATGATATAGAATAAGCATAAAAATATAGCGTTTATTATGTCCATCCTTGTATTATAATGAGTTTTACCTTGTGAACCACAACAAAGTTGATTGTCTTTCTTTTAAATAGTTTTGTATATTATGTTGATGTTGTGAGTGTTGGTGAGCTAAACTGCTATAGATGAAATTTGGTCATGGGGCTACAAAGCTTGTAAATAACTGTGTTTTTTGCAGTATGAATTTAGACAAAGAAGAAAACTTCGTCTTGCAAATGGGGAGTTGAGCAATTGGTCTCCTGGTCATTGATAATCTGGGTTTTATGTACTTGACTACAGTGCAGTTCAGTAGTGAACTTGGCTTTGTATCCTCATTATTTTTGTTAGGTGTCAAGTTAGTTTTTCTTATGTACTCTTTACATTATTGTCATGGAAAAAGATATCCCTCAATTGAAGTAATTTGTCTTTGATTCCATTATACCGAGTTGCTCTTGTAATTAGGGTTACAATCTAGTTTTGGTAGTGATGCTTATTATTGCATGCAATGACATTTCTTGCACTTGCAAAGCATTTTCTTAAGTTCCAATTATAGTCACAGACTTAAATTTAATATTAAGTTATGCTCATAGGAGAATTGTGTAATTAATCCTGTGGTGTTCATGCAGGCCAAAGACTTGGGACTTGCATTAGTTGCGGCCAAAGAAGTTGGAATAGATTCCCCTTTGGCAACCCAATTGCATGAAATGTAAGTTAGAACAAGTATATTTATAAATGTAGTTAAACACATCTGTTGTGATTGTGTTTGGATGTATGGGAAAACAGCAGAACTTGGCGAGTTATCTGATATATTTGAGCTTTACTTGTACCTGGCATTCAAAACGAGTTGAATCAGATCACCATTGGGTTTGATGGGAAAACCTGTGCAACTGCTTGGTCAATGTGAGTTTAGTTTGTGAGTCAAAGGAATACTTAAAAACAACTTGAGTCAATGATACTTGGCAAAATTTTTTTTTTTTTTTGGTGGTTTTGAAATATTATTTTCTATTTTTTTAATTAGTAGAGTTTTAGTCAAATATTCGTTGTCTGTGGCCATACCAAGTCGGTGCTGGATATGAGGCTGGCTACTATGGTAAAGGAATTTTTGAGTGTGGTATATATAGACAGACTTTACTCATTTAGGTGTCTTGAATTTAAGCTTTTAGACTCTTTTGGTCTTTTCATAATCAGGCCAAACTTATCTGTTTAATTTCTCTAATACTATTGGTTTTCTCTGAGCAAAAGGAACCTCATCCACTTGACCTCACAGGCTATTTGATGATGCATTCTTCATTACCGACTTCTTCTAGGAGACATTTCCTAAGCCCTAATTTTAATCATAAAACTAAAACCCACTTACTCAGAAACTTGCAACTTATTTTTTCAATTAAAATTGGAAGAGATATCGAAATTCAAAATTGTCATTATGAAATTGAATGCCTCTTCAATGCAAATACATTCATCCTCTTTTCTGTTGTAAATAATTAAAATCTTAACAAATTAGTGAATATGATAAACCTTCACATTAATATGGATAGAAGATCCTTGACAGTTATTTCAGAAGGCAGGAAGCAGCCCCTCCACCTCAGCCCACACCCCCTCCTGCTCGTAAAGTTATTCTTCACCCTCTCTCCATCCACTTTCCTCATGCAATTAATTCTCAAGTTGCTTCACTCCTTTTGAATAAAAATATCTGAGCAGTATTCCTTTACTCAGGTCCTTTCTGTCTATACTATTTGTGGTACAATTCTAAGGGTTTGCCACTTAACCCACCTAGCTAAACCCTTCAAATCTTTGATTTCAGCATAGCCATGGAGTTCAGGAGGATCTTCAGGCACTCTAAATGCCCTATACCTACTCCCAGCAGAGCAAGGACCAAACAAAAGGCTTTTAACCTATGTTGCCGGTTTGAGTTTGGGTTTGGAGCTTTATTTTTTTTCTTTTTTTTTTCCAGGTTCGGTACATTTGGGTTTGGCTGTACTATATATATAATTTGCACAAAATGTACAAAATTGAGAATGCTGCTAATAATTGATAATTTAATGTCAATTATCAAATCATAAATGTTAAAGATGAATCAAAATGGTTTATATTAGTGCAGCTGCACATGGGAAATCAATACAACTCAATAATCATCATCACAGTTAGGGTTGATTAGGGTTTTTTTAATGATTTTTTTGCCTTTTTGAACCTAGTTGATTCTCCCTGAGTTAGTCATGCAAGGTCTATCTTAGGCCAAACCTTGGCCAAATCTTGGTTGGACCCAAACCAAATTAGAACTCAACTTGGACCAGTACGGGTTTGTTTAGGGTTTCTAGTTATCTTGGCTTTGTTAATAAATTAATTCTTATTGCAGATGACTAATAATCTGGGATATTAGGACACTTTAAGATTGTGTGATAAAAAACAATTATGTTTGTTATATCAATTCAATTGAGCAACATTAAGGAAAGAACATGAAGTAATACATAAATCACATACACATAAGAAAAAAGGATTTACATGGGAAACCTTTCGGGAAAAAACCCACTAGCAAAAGGATAGTTACAATTGTATTAACTAGGAAACAAATTCTAAATACAATTAATCTCTTTCATAGTCTTAATCTGCAAACGACAATGCAAAACCTCTGCAATCATACTTCTTAGCATCACAACATCATTAGGTAATCTCTCATCACCCTATTCCATCTATACCAGCAATTAGATATAGCTGCTAAGTTGTTCTCTTGGAATACTAACAGTCATCCAACCATATCATGATTGTATAATCATGTCAATATACCGCACATAGTACCGAACATGAATTCTTCGCATGGATAACCACCACATATGATTTGATATTACCACACAGACTTAGTCAAGGGTTGTTTACTAAAACACATGAACTATGTACATGTCTTCTTGCACCACAACCAAAATTGAACTATGGGTTGTTGTAGCAGAAACAAGTTCGTGATTGTTTCCTACCACCTGTAGTACCTTTTGTTGGAATATGTTGTCATTGATGTCAAAGGAACGAGGTCGTTGAGTGATGTCATTGATGTCAAGGTAAAGAATGGACTGTTATAATAAGAGGTGCCCGTTATACATCCCCGTTGGAGAGCAAAGCAAACAAGAAGTTATCCGTTACACTTTACCGTTGGATAGATTGTGATATTGGATGAACGACTTAGAGATGGATATGTTTAAATTAAAGATTTAAACATAATAGAAGGTTATAATGTGATCGTTGAAGGAAGATGATAATAATTCCCTTTGAAAGAAATAAAACACTTAATGGTGGCCGACTTGCATTGGAGGAAGTTCTTTTTAAATTAAAGATTTAAAAATTATGGCCGACTAGAAAGAGGCCGACCTCCTTCTAGAGAAGAAGATATTTGTATAAAGACACTATTGATTAACTAAACACCACAATCATTTGGTGATAATAATGCAGTGATCAATTGAATATATGGTGCGATTTCCTTGTGATAAGAGCAGCAATTTCCAAGTATAATATGCAGCGAATTTTATGAAAGAGCAGTGACTTGTGTGATAAGGAGGAATGATCAGATGAGGCAGTGATTTGTTAAGAACAATAATCCTTACAAGAGGTGCAAATTCACTAGAGGACAAAAGAAGTGTTAAGGAAAGGCTGCAATTTGTTTTTGAAGGGACAACAAGGTTACAAAAGGACATATCTATTCATCAAGGACACATCCATTGAAAAGTATAAGAGGGAATTGAAAGATTCATTTGAAGACAAACAATCAATGAATTATATCTGAGTACAAGGAAGAGGAAGAGTAGAAATATGAAGTGTGAATCTGATTTGTATTGAATATATTTGTGAGATAAAAGAACAAGGATAGATGCTAGTGGAATGATTTGATAAAATTCAGATTTGAAGGAAGAGTAGTGTGTGAATCAGTTTGGAGCAGATTTAAGTGAAGGAGTAAATTACATCGGCCATTGAAGGATTAATACGTTGGAGCCTATCAAATAGAGGTTGGAGCTCAGTTTGTGTGGGGGTTGGAGCCTCCAATAGGTTGGTGCCTATAATTATGTCAAGTGGAGATTGGTGTCTCCTATGAGTTGGTGCTCACTATTTGTATGATAAGTAGGTTGGAGCCTACAAGAAAGAGAAGAAGATCAATAAGATGTATATAAGCAATATTTTGCCGTCATTTTCTCCCACAAGGGTTTCCATGTAAAATCGTGTGTTGTCTCTATGCTCTAAATTGCTAGATCTTACTTGAATGTTTTATTGCGATTGATTAAAGTAGAGAAAGAAAAGTTTGATTATATACTGATTCCCCCCCCTCTCACTCAATATAACTAAGTGCTCATCACCTTTGAGCATCTTCTAGAACATTTACATGCCTTTAGGCATTGTTTTATGCACTCTAACAGTGTCACATGTGCACTTGCACAACCATACACACTCCAACAACTAAGATCAAGATGTGGTAGCAAGTTCTTCACCATATGCCTTGAGGTTTCCACCATAGCAACAATTGAGTATACCAAACCTCCATGCCATACCACAACGTCTAAAATGCATTCAGGTGATTTGCAACGGACCCTCCATCTTCCATCTCCAGAGAATACAATTTCTTTCGTAGGAACAACTTGTTTACCAGGGGTTTAGCTTGATAAACATCTCCAAGCTTCTTCCAAAGAGATTTTGCAGTCTTCTCTTCATGGACATTTAGGAGCACTGAATCAACCAAACAATGTCTAACCAAACCCTTGGCTTTTTGATCCTTTAGATCCCACTCTTCTTGAGTCATACTAGTTGGTTTTGTTTCGGATATTGTAGCCCACAGATCTCTATCCACAAGCATATCCTCCATCTTCAACTTCCATAACTCGAAGTTGCTGCCATTAAACTTATCCATCTCGATTCTACTAGATGTGCTTGCCATCTTTTTTCTGCAACAAGATTTTAAAATACTTTTGCAAAGGCTCCCACTCCAACAAAGATCAGTACAAAAAACCCGCTACCCAACAACGGGACCAAAATTGGCTAGGCTTTGATACCACTTGTAAGGAAGCAAAGGTGCGGAACAACGCTTCCAACACTAATCTATGTGAGGGAGACGGTGCAAAACTCATACAAATCCTTAAACTGTTACAGTGAAAGAGACACATTCAAATACATGTATAAAACAATAGTACCATAACACACAGATTTACATGGGGAAAACCTTTCCAGGTAAAAAAACCCTACACACCAAAAGCACAGTACTTTGTATTATCAGTAACAAAAATTACAATACAATAACATCACTAAGCTTCTCCAGGTGTCCTCCAACTACAACAAGAATCTGGGATAATTTCGGCAGCATAATAGTGTCTCAAAAAATTCTCAACTTCACTGCTGAATACACTAAGGCACAGAGTATTTATAATATTCACCGATTAAGAGATGGTGTCCAAACTTGCTATATCCAAAAAAACAATGTCTAAGAGTAAACATGAGTCAAAAAAGGCATAGTGACACAACCATTAAACTTATCCATCTCGATTCTACTAGATGTGCTTGCCATCTTTTTTCTGCAACAAGATTTTAAAATACTTCTGCAAAGGCTCCCACTCAAACAAAGATCAGTACAAAAAACCCGCTACCCAACAACGGGACCAAAATTGGCTAGGCTTTGATACCACTTGTAAGGAAGCAAAGGTGCGGAACAACACTTCCAACACTAATCTATGTGGGGGAGACAATGCAAAACTCATACAAATCCTTAAACTGTTACAGTGAAAGAAACACATTCAAATACATGCATAAAACAATAGTACCATAACGCACAGATTTACATGGGGAAAACCTTTCCAGGTAAAAAACCCTACACACCAAAAGCACAGTACTTTGTATTATCAGTAACAAAAATTACAATGCAATAACATCACTAAGCTTCTCCAGGTGTTATTGAGATTATTGAGATCGTGGTTGCTATTTTCAGTCTTTGGATTAGCCTTATGCATGAACTAAATGGAATTCATCTTCAAACCGGTATGTAGGGGATGCAGAAAGGATTGGTGCAGGTCAAGGATGGTATGGGACTCCTCTGAAATGTATCCATTCAAAGTTGCAGACCCAGAAAATACTTGGAAAGAAAATGATGAATTTGCTAGTTCACAGGTGGTGAATGCTCTTTTTCACCCCAGTGAACTCCTATTAGTCTATTGGCAAACACTTTGGGAAGTGGCGAATGAATTACCAGCAAAACGATAAATACATGAATGCTATGTTCCACGGTGTTTCGGGGACAGGGACGGGGGGACAGCAGGGGACGCATTTTGGGGATGGCAGTCCGAGGACCATTTTCTGGGGATGGCGGGGGGACGGCGAGAGAGAGAGAGAGAGAGAGAGAGAGAGAGAGAGAGAGCCAAATTTCTACAAGTGAATGGACAGCAGTATAAGACTATAAGCTGAATAACAACAATAAATATTAACAAAAGCGTAACAGCAATAAAATTAGTCATGATAGCAATTTAATGGCAGTAACTTTAATCATGACAGTAGTATAACAGCGATAAAATTTAATCATGACAGCAATATAACAGCAATTTAATCATGACAGCAGTATAACAGCAATTTAATCATGACAGCAGTATAACAGCAATATTTCATTGCCAGTTGTGACTTTTTTTCTCTAAACATTATAAAATGTATGTTTGATTTTGGGGACGGCAACGGGGACAGGGGGACGGGGACGGGGACGGCAGTCTCAGCGCAGGGGACGCGTCCCCGTGGAACACAGCATGAATGTGTTGGTGATCGTGGAATTTGAAGGGTTAAGTGTTTCATATTATTTTGGGATGGTCGAACTTCCATTCTTGGTGTCTTTGGGAGTTTATGGGGAAGCCATAAGCTTCAAAAAAAAGGGAGAGGAAGACTCAATTGTAATGCTCTTTAGTTCATATTTCCAGATTGCATTGTACAAGGTTAGGGTTTTGAGTTGCAGAGGCTGATTGCAAGTGTTGGGAGCTTGTAGGGACTATATTAGAGCTCTGTATACACCTTTAGTGGTGTTGCATCTCTTGTAAGGGACCGAACATTAGTGGCATGAGGAGTTATACTCACTCTTCTTGGAGTTTTATTCCCATTTAAGGTTTTCTTCAGTGGTGGCTTCTTGTTTCAGTTGTGTGATGCTTCTTTTTATTTCCTTTTAGCTTTGTTATTGTTTTTCATTACATGCTTAAGATCTGAATGAACTAGAAACATTGCTATGTTTTTCATTGTTGGTGGAATAGTCTGTGTTTGAAGGTTGTTTTATGATTTCTGCAAGAAGATCCGTTGTTGGTGAATTAATGTGAGGAATATAGTCCAGTTTATGGATCAACAACCACGAACAACTGAGCCTCGAGTTATTACATCACTACCTAATGCTGACAAAGATTAATATACAACGTCAGCTAACAAAAACAATACATTTATTTATTTCCATGGTCTCAAACATCACTTTTGTATTAACTAGCTGTTTTCTCTTGTTAAAACAATTTTCCTGCTGAAAACTTTGTGTTATTTTGTGTACCTTTTTGTAAACTTCATAAGGATGGCAAGACTATAATTCTGCCTCCTTTGTTATATATGTATTTATCAAAATATTTGTCAGGAGGCATGAAATTTAGACATTTTTTAATTGATAAAAGACAGCTTTTGAAAAAGGATATAAATCCTGAGAAAAAGGCATAAAGGGCACGGTGAAACTCAAAGATCTGATTTGCGTAAGCTTTTTCAGCAAGAAAGCAAACTTACCTAGGTCACATGTAGTGGTTTGCATGCTTTTCACTAGGAAACCTATAAAATGAGAAAAACAGCTCAATTTAAATGCAATCTCAAGATTGATCAGGGCAACAGTCTACTTTTATACCTAATTCAAGATAAACCATGTAATGTGGCAATCTTGGGAGGTATTCCAAGGGTGACTTTTCTGTTAGGCAGGACCAACAGTAGCATTTAGCTGTTTCACTGTTAGAAATTATTCCATAGATAGTTGATTTTGAAATGTTACAGAACAAATACAAGTCTAACGACAATGTCAATTGATGAAAAAGAACATATGCAGCTTAACATCCGTTTTTATTCTAAACAGTATTATACCATACAGAGGATTGTGTAAGCACATGCTCACACACAGGTTTGTAATATTTGCCAGGATACAGTTGTGTAGTTATTAATTTGATCATCGCATTAATGGTGATTGGAGCTCAATCCCCCATGCAACTATGCAAGCTGGCCTGTATGCATGAATGAATGTGAATGACCCCATATCACTTTCCATGTTTACATTTTCCCTTCTTTTATTTTATGCATTTCTACAAAATGTTATTGGAGCACATATACATGTTTTTTCAATTTTTGTTTCACTGAATATCTGTACATTACATTAGACTCTACCTTGTGTAGGTATTCGATTCTATGCAGTGAAAGTAAAGGAAACAAAGATTTTTCCTGCATATTTCTACATAAATATTCAGGTCATTCTGAAGATTCGGAGCATGAAAAGCCTTCTGAGAAGAATGGAAATAACATTGTTTAAATTGCTACCCTCATTAGTGCTAAGAGAACATCAGTTTTCTTGCATGAAGTTGTATTTCAGGAGTGGACATTTATGCGGCAAGTCATGTAATGAAACTAAAGAACTAAAGTTGTTTTTAGAATATGGCTTCGTAGATGTTCAATTCATCAAGAAGATCAACATGGCAGATATTCAAAGGTAATAAAAGGAAACAATGATGAAATTCCTTACTTCTGCTGGCACTTCTTATGGTGCAATAGTCACAGTGAGTTAAGTCAATAATAGGCATCAGTAAAATAATGTCATCATTTTGAAAATTCACCTTGAGGGATTTGCTTGCCAAGCTAGCTATTGTTCCAGACTGCAGTTGCTTTTCACCTATGTCATTAAACATTATGCCGACGCTGTTACAGCAGATTACAGGGTTGCTTAATTTATATTTATCATAAAACATTTTTGGTTATGGATGTATAAGAAGGAAAAAGACGACCTTTGTGAAATCCAAAATTAAAAGCAGAACTGTAGTAACTTTTTAAAGTTAATGTAGAGAATACATTTTAGCATTAGTGGTTACCTCTTATACGAAATGGTTCAAGACATTAAATGTAGAGAAATGTATGTTCTAATGAGTATGTCCCATTAGTCAGCAAAATTCGTAGGACTGAATATTTCTCAAATAATAATATTGCCTATTGCTTGTTAGTCGGATGATGTTGAATATTAAAGATGTGTTGTAAGTATATGCGACTCTGGTCTTAATAATGTAATTTATGTAATTGAATATCCATCATAGTGGAACCTATGTAGTGATTGATCATGGGTATGGTACTATTGTTAAAACACTTAGTAGAACAAAGATTGACTATAGATATTTATTTTAGATAGTTGAATAATCTAATTTCCTTTCCTTATGATAAATTTCATAGAAACAATACATTCAGCTGTCTTATGAATATGTAGCTCTCTTCTAGTGAGATCAATGAGGTCTTCATGATTGATGTGGTAGGTGATAATACATGTGTGGTGTTATCATCAGGGTACCGAATGTTGCATGATATCCTTGATATATAACATTAGGGAGTGATTATCATGAATATGACATATTTATATTATTGAATTCTATTATTGTAGAACATCATTGTGGAGCCATATTAGGGCTTAGCATAATTATTGCATTATGAATACATTTGGTTTGCTCTCATCCTATGCTTAGATATGGTTGATTTATTTTATAATGATTATGTCATTATGCATATTTTTGTGTATGGATTTGATTACAAGAATATTAATAAGTGTTGGTATGAAATTGGGATGACAATGAAACCCTAAGGGTAGGAACCTAATAGTATAAACCTTGAAAGTTTAAGGTGAGGAGAACTACATGTGACTTTGATCCCATTTGGAAGTGAATATGTAGGCAGTTCTTGGGCAAAGGATGCCCCTGGACCTCAAGTCCATATGGGAACGGTTTAGGGAATTTACTCCAACGTTTGGGGTGTTCCTAAACTTGGTCAACCTTCCCTCTTCGGTATGTTTTAGCTCAAGGTTGAAAAACTACATCAAATGATTGTGAATTCACCATCTAATTAATAAGTCTCCACTATATAGGTCTGAGCCAAAAAAAACACTCTATCGTCGCTAAGCTCCTCTACTCTAAGGTTGTTGGGTTAGGTTCTCTAAACCCGCCCCAATCTTAGATGAACTTTTAGAATTGTCGTTTTCATGGTTTGTCTCTAATGTGAATGTACGAAGATGTCTTTGGACTTGTCTACACTAAAATGATCAAAGTTTTGTGTTTTGAACACAATTAATGGTGAGAATCACCATGTATGGTTTTAGGCCTTAATACTTGGTTGGTGGTTAATAGTATACTATGATTTGTGATTGGTGTTATGTAGATGTAGACACTTAGAAATATAAGATTGTCTAATATTATTATAATGGGTTTGACTTCTGTATAATGCATATTGTGTTTTCAAGTGACAATTGAATGTATGGAATGACCATTGATAATACAATATGAGTTTGTATATGTTTATGTATATGTGACCAGATAGAATCTAGCTCATGTGGGTTCAATATATTTATTGAGTGTTGACCTGTAATTAAGACCTGGTGTATTGGTTTACAGACCTTTATGTGGTATGTAAATAAGTCAACCTGACCAATGTTGGTGAATCCTACACACATGGCTATAAGCTGACCCACATGTCAGAACCAGTTTGATATAGGTGCGAATAGCCAACTATCACCAATACCATGCAAGTGACAGATGCTAGGTGATATATGTTGTATCTTAAGATGAGTCGATTGTTGCCAGTAGCACGGAGGTGACAGATGCCAAGAGCCATCTAGTTTATGATACATGTGCGGTTTAGTTGACTATCACTAGTACCGTGCAGGTAATGGATGCCAAGTGCTATTTGTCGTATTTTAGGATTAGTCGACTGTCGCCAGTAGCACAGAGGTAATGGATGCTAGGAGCTACCCAGTGGTATGATAGGGCTTAGCCCGTTTTCATTAATACCATGCAGGTGATAGATGCCAAGAGCTACCCCATACCAGGTTGGATTGACTTTTGCTAGTGGCATGGATGCGATAGAGGTCAAGATCCACCGACTCGACATGTTCAACGGGTTATGGAATTCTTCTTAATGGCCACGTGTGATGTATTTTGTTACACCTACTCCTTAGCCAGTGATAACAAAAAATAGTATGGAATTTTGCTCAAGACCTTGTGTATTGGTTTATGGACCTTTATGTGGTATGTAATTAAGTCAACTTGACCAATGTTGGTGAATCCTTGTGATATCCTTATTGTGTGTGTACATGGCTATACGCTGACCCACATGTTAGAACCAGTCTGATACAGGTGCGAATAGTCGGCTATCACCAGTACCATGCAAGTGACAGATGCTAGGTGATATATGTTGTATCTTAAGATGAGTCGGTTGTTGCCAATAGCATGAAGGTGATAGATGCCAAGAGCCATCTAGTTTATGATACATGTGCGGTTTAGCCGACTATCGCTAGTATTGTGCAGGTAATGGATGCCAAGTGCTATTTGTACCATGCAAGTGATAGATGTCAAGAGCTACCCCATACTAGGTTGGCTTGACTTTCGCCAGTGGCATGGATGCAATAGAGGTCAGGATCCACCCACCCGACATGTTCAACAAGTTATGGAATTCTTCTTAATTGCCACATGTGATGTATTTTGTTACACCTACTCCTTAGCTAGTGATAACAAAAAGTAGTATGGGATGCTTGATTGCCATCATAGTTGGTTGTGAATATGTATGTTGTTACACCTACTCTTTAACCAGTGATGACAACTAGTATGGGATGCTTGCTTGTCATCACAGTTGGTTGTGGATATGTATGTTGTTACACCTTCTCTTTAGCCAATAATGACAAGTAGTATGATATGCTTGCTTGTCATCATAGTTGGCTATGAATTGAGAAAAAGTTTGGGATCCATGGTGTAGCTTGAGATGCACTGGCATTCCTTTTTCTCGTATGGGATATTTATGAGCTTATGTGTTAGTGACCTAGGTAATGGGAAGATGAATGTAGTAGGTTGCATCCACTTCATATTACTAGTTGGTCACTATGTATGTGTGAGACAATCAATGTGTCCATTTGTATTAAGGACCTTTGTGTTGTGTGTCATTGCACTTGAGCCCTTGCCAGTGATGACTACAAGTAGTATGGGATGCTTGCTTGTCATCATAGTTAGCTGCAAATTAGGAATAAAGATGGAACCCACAGTGTACCATTAGATACACCAACTTTCCTTTCTCTGGTTGGGATATATTTGAGGACTTATGGGCTTGTGAATCAGGGAGAGAGGAAGGCGTTTGCAATATGGTCACAACCATTCCTTTTGCTACTTGGTCACTAGGTGCACCCATGATGTGCATATGATCCTATCATCTTGTATATATATGATGCCTTCCCGAGCTATCCACATTCTGTATATGTGACATAGGTGTGAACTAATCACACTGTGTTGTGTTGTATGCACGAGCTAGTCACTCTGTGTGTATGTGATGCTGCATGCATGAATTATTCTCCACGTATATGTGTTGTATGCATGAGATAGTCACTCTAGTTGTATATGACACATGTATAAGTTGTCACTCTGTGTATATATGGTATGCATGAGCTAGTCACACTGTGTATGTGTGATCCATGTGAGAGAGTCACATTGTGTACAAGGAATGTATGCTTGATCCAGTCCCTATGAGTGAACAAGTAATGTTTATATGAGCTGGTCGCTACGTGTATTTGTGTGTCTTCACACATTGATATTGGCATTGCACTATCATCCAATTAGAATGTTTCTACTATCATGCTATAGTGTATAGATTGAATTGGAAGCATAAGATTAACTAATGGTTGTGATTTAAAAGTGAGATCAAAGATCTCATACCAAAAGAGAGGATGAAGCCTCTCTATTGTTTAAGTACAAACTAGAGCCTCTGATTCCCATGAAGGGATATGGAGGCAGACCATTACAAATGAACCTTCGAGGATTAGGTTTGGGTCTAGGGATGACCTTGACCTTGGGAGCTTACCATACTCTAGTGCGAGTATATGAGTTGTGGCATAAGGTTGTTGCCATGACTATGGTTGGTAAGTCTTTAAAGTTGGCATTTCTAAATCAAATAGAAGATGCTTGGTTTGATTAAGTTAATACTTGATGTGTAAAAAAAAAAATAGTAGTAACTAGAGTGGTTATTACAAGAAGTAATTCGTTGCATCCAAATTGGGTTTCGAGGATCTTTTGGCTAGCGATTGAACTTACCTCGCGATTAATCGGAGTTGTCGCTTCAAGGTTAAGTGCAAACTTGGGATTACCAAACTTATGTGCCTTTACCAAATCAGATTAATAGATGATTGGGTTATCGGACCTAATGTGTAAGCGTTATATGTATAAAGCTTGATAATGTGATCAACCTATGTTTAGGGTCTAAAATAGACTTGATTTCCTAATTGGGCATTCAGAATAATAAAGCTAAGATTAGTGCCTGGGAACGTGATCAACTAAACTCTGATAAGTTGAAACTGGGAGTCATCTCATTGCGGCATCAAACGAAACCCAGGGGCTTACGGATCAACATTATACTCCCTCGGCTTCACAACAGAGTTTCAAATTACCTAGATGTCTGGAACTCGAGGTGGTGACCAATGTCGAGTTATGTTGTTTGCAAACTTGATCCATTGCATTAAGCCAAAGTGCTGTGAAGTACGAGAACCATAATCCGGACTTTGGTGGCTTCCGGTTAACTAGGGGGAACAAAGGAATGAATAATTCTGTGACTAGATCTGCAACAAATTATGCTCAAGGAAATTAAAAAAGGTATAAAGCTGATGTCGATTGTTAATCCAGTGCAAGTAGTTTTAGCTTTAGGCTAGATTTCTAGACACACGAAGATTGGTGTTACACCCACTCCCCCCTAGGAACAAAGATTAATACAATCAATATCTTTTGCTACATGTCACATCATTCCATATAACTATCACCTTCAAATTCAACGTTTCTTTGATGCACTTCAGATTCTTGAGACTTGTTGGTTTTCCTCATACAAATCATAAAACTAGTTGTCCTGTAAATTCTGCACTCTCCTACAACATAACTGAATGGTAGAGAGCTAGGAGATGACTCAACAGCCTTATACCTAACAAACAGGGACACCGGTATGCAACTTGACACTACACTACACATATGCAACATACTCTCTACACGGATCCCTCAGGGAGGACAACTATACAAGCTTAGACCCTCGTCGGTGTTGTGGTATAGTGATCTTATAAACATCCCTTGGCACTTGCAAAACTCTACAATACATTTATTATTTTCCGGTTCTCATGTAAACTACTCATGTACAAAGTTTACATTTACTGAGATAAATGCAGTCTATATTTTACATTATATGCTCCCTATTTTTTAGCACTGTTACATTTTATGTCTATTTGGTATACTGCCCCCTTCTGACATCCCTGGCTATAATTTAATCATGCAGTTATGTTTGCTTTTTAATTGGTCTTTATCATTTCATTTTCATGTCTATAATATATTAATCATGTAATTAACATGTTTCCCAGAATCTCCTGGGTTCCCTATCCGTTCAGAGAATATAAATATTCATTAACATCATTTCCATTGTAAATAGCATCTCTAAAAGATCACCCTGAAATGCAATTTACTTGAATCTAAATTTGTTTTTTTTTTTAATTGGTAGATATTTTTTCATTCAAATGCATGAGATTTGAGATGAGATATTTGCTGGAATAAGACTGACTTTGTGTGGTTGAATAGATTTTGTCCACATGTATGTGGAAAAGTCCGCATGCATATGCTCTATCCATAGATGATACCATAGAAGCAGAAATCGTTTAAAAAACATGATTTTTTCAAAAAATTGCGAATCGGGAGGAACCCCAATTTTTAACCTAGTTTAAATTGCGTTTTTTATTAAATCATGCAGATTTGGACCTTCTTCCTCCATCGAGCAGACATAGCTTTCGTTTTGTGTCCATTCAACCTTCTTTCCGCTTCGTTTTGTGTCCATTAATGAAACGTTGGAATACAAATCACTGAGAGACGACGATGGGCATGGTACCCATATAGCTTCCACTGTTGCCGGGGCTGTAGTTCCCGGGACTAGTTACTTCAGCTTTGCCAATGGGACGGTTAGAGGGATGGCTCCTCAAGCCAGGCTGGCCATCTACAAACCCTGTAGGGTAGACGGTTGCTACCATGGAACAAGCCATTGCTGACGGCATCGACATCATTTCTATCTCAATTGATGTGCCATTTCACATGGATCATAGAGCTATTGCAACATTTGGGGCCATCGAAAAGGGTGTTTTTGTTTATGCCGCGGCAGGAAACGATGGACGATAGACTCGGACACTGCATGTTGGATCGCGAAGGAGGAAGAGTTTCAGTCTTGACCTTGAATAGGAAGGAATGCTCGCTAAGGAATTCGTATAATATATTATTATATTTATATACTATAATATTTATAATATATTATTATATTTATATATTAAATTATTAATAATTATATTACAATATTAGAATATAATATTTATATTATTAATATATTATATTATTAATATGATATATATAATAAATATTATTATATTTATATATTATATTATTAATATTATTATATTTAATAGAATAATAAATATTAATAATATATCATTATATATATATATAATGAACCCAACCCAACGCTAAAAAATTAAAAAATTTTTTTGTATTTTTCTACATTTTTTTGAAATCCGATTTTTTTACGTTCACAATTTTTTGAAAAAAATAATTTTTTAGCGTTGGGTTGGGTTCATTATATATATAATGATATATTATTAATATGATATACATAATAAATATTATTATATTTACTAGAATAATAATAATAATAATAATAATAATAATAATATATATATATAATGAACCCAACCCAACGCTAAAAAATTAATTTTTTTTTTTGTATTTTTCTACATTTTTTCGAAATCCGATTTTTTCACAGTCACAATTTTTTGAAAAAATCTTATACTTTTCATTTGCCGATTTTTTCCCCAAAATATTTTTGCTATGGGCAAGACAACAATATAGAAGCATGTTCTTTAAACTCAATGAGTTGACCTCACACTTTAGCAAACATGTACTAAAGAACTTCTAACAAAGGACACTAAAGTCTCATTTTAGACCCCTCCACCATTATGATTCATAATTTAGCATAAACATGCTAGAATTCTTATAGGCTCATCTTATTAACACAAAGACTAGAGAGAGTGCCTATCAACATGTAATTTTTTCTTTTCTAAAAGACTCCATTTGTGAACATCATTATATAACTTAATACTTATAGGTAGCGTAAGTAATCACTAGGTTAAGTCTTCACACAAACTCAATAGGATAAATAAGGAGTCAGACTTAGTCTTGATGCAGGAGGATCCAAGTTCACGTGCAATCCTCATCAACCAAAAAGATTTGTTTTTAATTTCTTGTTGTCTATTTTTGTCTGCAGGGGTTACCTCAGGGATGAATTGATCAAATTTAGAGAATTTTCTTAAGGAAGTTGGCCAAGTAAAGGATTGATCTTGAAGAAGGCCCAAATGGGTATCTGTACCTTGATTTTGGTGAAGATCTGGTCAAAATTGGTGAAGTTATGCTCCAACACGACTTTTGAGTCCTACCGACCTAGAGCTAAAATCCTGACACTGGAAATCCGCGCTGGCAGTGAATGAAGGAGTTTGCGCAAAAATCCAAGGGTTCGGACTTGCGCTGAAAGTAGCTTTTACCGACTAAGTTAGACACCTTCAAATTCCCCGCCAAGTCGGACACCTTCAAATTCCCTGCCAGGTCGGACACCTTCGAATCCTCCGCTAAGTCGGTGACATCATCATTCCCTGTTGGGTGATTTCACACTGTTTGCGCTAAAAGTCTTCATCGCCGACTTGCGCTAAAATTGGTTCTATTGCCTAAAGTTTGTGGACGCTGAAATCTGCGCAGGTTGGATGGACAGAAAATCACCGCTTTGCGCTAAAAGACCAACTCACTGACTTTGCGCTAAAATGGAGCTGCACTGACAAAGTCGGAAGAGGGCGAAATCCGCGCTAGTCGGACATGATCAATTTCCGCGCTAAG
This sequence comes from Cunninghamia lanceolata, assembly GCA_027924645.1. Lineage (NCBI taxonomy): Eukaryota > Viridiplantae > Streptophyta > Pinopsida > Cupressales > Cupressaceae > Cunninghamia > Cunninghamia lanceolata. Next base: position 6,545,094 of record BSBN01000816.1, read on the forward strand.
TCGACAGAGGTCATTTCCAGCGCTTTCCTTTGTGAAAGTCGGATGAGATCATTTTCAGCGCTTTTCTCAGTGAAAGTCGGTGAAAGCCAAATCTAGCTCTTTTTTTCCTATTGCGCTGAAATCCAGTCGGACCGACTTTCCTGCCAGCGAACCAGAAACGACAAAAGGTCAATTTTGACAGTCTGTACGGCCGTTCCAAGGGCAAATCAAGGCATGACACGTGTCAGGATCATTAAGGAAGGTCGGTGGCTGCCAAAGAAGTCTATAAATACATGGGATTTGTTCTTTCAGAGGAGCTTCTCCTTACAAAAGATTGTAATATGTTTTTGGAGACTTCTTGAAGATTTCTCCTGAACGCATGATCAGTTGATCTACATCTTGTAGCATTGTAAGGTGAGGCCAATATCTTTTTAATGCAGATTATACTCCTGCTGTAACTATCTCTTGCTGATGAATAAAGCTTTGTTGTTCTATTATTGTTGTTTTGTTGTGATTGGTTATTTGCTGCTTGGTTCAGCGGTCTGATAAGATTCATGAACCTTGACCTACATTAAGTGGTATCAGAGCGAAGTTTCACACTCTTTGAGGCCGTGGGATCGCTGCAGAGGATCTGAGACATGGTACACCGTGATAGAAGGAGAGGATCACCTCCAAGGATTGGAGATGCAGCGTTGGCATAAATGATCAAAGGCATCACAACTAGGTTGGATGCAATGGAAAGAACGCATCGTAGAGTACCTGTAGCAGATGTAAGTGACAATGAGGAGGCAAAAGTCAGTGAAGAGGAAGTAGAAGAAGGAGAAGATGGATTTGAGGGAAGGTTTCTGAATGCAATGACAAAGATTGCCAGTAAACCCCATGTGGAGTTACCTAGTTATAATGGTAGTCTGAAACCAAACGTGTTGGTAGACTGAATTTCAGAAATAGAAAAGTATTTCGAACTAGAATCCATTGATGATCCTAAGAGGGCGAAACTTGCAGCTTCCAAGTTGAAAGGACATGTATCTCTGTGGTGGGAGCATGTGCAAGTTGAGAGACAAAGAAAAGGAAAGGAAAAGATTAAGACCTGGGAGAGGATGTTAACCAAGTTGAAGGCAAAATTCTTGCCAATCGATCATTAGATCACTATATTCAACATGTTGCAGAACCTCAAGCAGAGGGAGAAAAGTGTGCAAGATTACACTGAAGAATTTTATAGATTGAATATTAGGGCAGGTCACATTGAAGACGATGTTGAGAAGATCTCCAGGTATGTAAATGGGCTGCATTACTCAATCCAAGATGAAATTAGCATGGTTAGAATTACCAGCATAGAAGAAGCCTATCAATTTACACTGAACGCAGAAGACAAGATCTCTAGAAGACAGAATGGCTCTAGAGGAAGAGGTAAATCCTCCAAAGGGAGAGGGCAGTCAAATCTTGGACGTGGATCTCAAGATAAGCAAGGAGAAACAAGTTCTTCCATTACCCATGGAGGTAGAGGAAGGGATGATTATTCCTGAGGTAGAGGAAATTCTGGAAGAGGAAGAGGATTCAGTGGAACATGTTTCCAGTGTGGACAGGCTGGGCATAGGGCATTTGAATGTCCTTAGATACAACAGAGCAGTAGTAAAGGGAAGGAGACTAAAGTCCATATAGCTCAAGCTGACGAGGAGAGTATGGCTAGTGTAGCCTCACCAAAGCATGGAGAAGACGCCGAGGATGGAGAATACTTGATGATGAGGAAGGTTCTTCTAACACCAGAAAAGGTACGAGAGGAACTGGAGCAACGAAGAAGTCTGTTTAGAACCATATGTAAGTCTGGAGGAAAATGCTGCAAGGTCATTGTGGACAGCGGCAGTACTGACAATTTAGTATCATAAGAAATGGTGCAGAGGATAAATCTGAAACGATTGAAACACCCCACTCCTTACAAGGTCTCTTGGCTGCAAAAGGGACATTAGTTACTAGTAAGTGAACAATGTCTTGTCAAATTTCAGATTGGTAATTATAAAGATGAGATAATGCGTGATGTCATGCTAATGGATGCATGCCACCTCCTATTGGGCAGACCTTGGCAATATGATAGGCAGGCCATTCATGATGGCAAGAGTAATTGCATTACCCTCAAGAAGGATGGGGTCGAGTTTATGTTGAATCCTTTGAAGGACAAGGATGTGGATGTTGAGAGAAGTAATAGGGTTTGTCTAGTAAGTAGAAAATAGTTCCTAAAGGAAATCGGGAAGGAGAAGGTCTATTATGCCTTCTTACCTCAAATTGCAGAAGCTATGACAGCTGAGAAAGGGGCAGCAGTTCCCAAGGAGGTCCAAGAAATTCTGAGTGAGTTTGATGACATACTGATGAATGACATACTTGATGGATTACCACCGGTTAGAAGCATAAGTCACTGCATGGATTTAATACTGGGAGCAAGCCTACCAAAAAAGGCACCATATAGGATGACACCTATGGAAAATGAAGAAGTGAATAGACAAGTGCAGGAGCTATTGGATAAAGGGCTGATTAGGAAAAGTCTCAGTCTGTGTGTTGTACCTACAGTACTGGCACCTAAGAAGGATGGAAAATGGTGGATGTTCACTGATTCAAGAGCTATAAACAAGATAACCATTAGAGAAGGGGATGAATGGAAGACAACATTCAAAACCAAGGATGTACTGTATGAATGGTTAGTGATGCCATTTGGATTGACAAATGCACCCAACACTTTTATGATGTTGATGAATGAGGTAATGAAACCATTCCTTGGAAAGTTTGTCATAGTTTATCTAGATAACATCTTGGTTTTTAGCAAGACAAAGGAGCACCTACTGCATCTAAGGGCAGTCTTGCAAAGACTAAAAGAAGAGAAGTTGCTAGTGAACATGGATAAGTGTAGTTTTATGCAAAAGGAGCTAGTATATTTGGGTTTTGTAGTATCAGCAGAAGGGTTGAAAATGGATCCAGAGAAGGTTAAGGCAATACTGGATTGGCCTTCACCGAGAAACATGTTTGAGGCCAGAAGTTTTCATAGCTTGGCGAGCTTCTACAGGAAGTTCGTCAGAAATTTTAGTGGAATATGTGCACCAATCACCGAAACAATGAATGGTGTTAGGAAAGAGTTCCAATGGATAGCTACAACAGAAAAGAATTTTCAGATGTTGAAGAAGAAGGTGACAGAACAACCAGTGTTGGCATTGCCAGACTTTAACAAAGTTTTCCAAGTGGATTGTGATGCTAGTGGTAGTGCAATTGGGGGAGTGTTAAGTCAAGAAGGTAGACCCATTACCTACTTCAGTGAGAAACTCAATGAAGCAAAAAGGAAATACTCAGTTTATGACCAAGAATTCTATGCTATAGTGTAGGCCTTAAAGAAGTGGCAACATTATCTGTTGTCAAATGAGTTTATGTTGTATACCGATCATCATGCCTTACAGTACATCAATAGTCAAGGTAAGTTAAACCAAAGACATATGAAATGGATGGAGTTCTTGCAAAGTTATTCATTTGTTTTGAAACATCGAAGTGGTAAGTCAAATCGAGTAGCGGATGCACTTAGCAGAAGATGTTTGTTGATGAATGAGTTATAGGTTAATATTGTTGGCTTTGATGCAATGAAGGATTTGTATCCAGATGATCCTGATTTTAAGGAAGCATGGGCTGTTAGTAACAGTCCAGTGGTAGGAGATAGGACACCATGGTTGGAATATTTTATCCAAGATGGTTTGTTGTTCAAAGGACAAAAGTTATGCATTCCTAGAAGTTCAATGAGAGAATCTAATCAGATAAAAGCACAGTGGAGGCTTAAGTGGACATTTTGGAGTAGATAAGACAGTGGCACAGCTGACTGAAAGTTATTTTTGGCTAGGGATGGGTGCAAATGTAAAGAAACTGGTACAAGGCTGTAGAATTTGCCAATATGTTAAGGGAGCACAACAGAATACATAACTATATCAACCATTGCCTATACCTGATAGACCATGGGAGCATATAAGTATGGATTTTGTTCTGAGATTGCCTTGGACACAGAGAGGTCATGATTCCATTTTTGTTGTTGTGGACAGATTTTAAAAAATGGTTCATTTTATACCATGTAAGAAGACTAGTGATGCATCCCACATAGCTACATTGTTTTTCAGAGAGGTAGTTAGGCTGCATGGGTTGCCTAAGAGCATAGTTTCAGACCGTGACATGAAGTTTGTTTGTCATTTTTGGCATACATTATGGAAGAGAATGGGCATTGAATTAGGTTTCAGCTCAGCTTATCATCCATAGACTGATGGACAAACTAAAGTTGTGAACAAAAGTTTGAGAAATCTATTGTGATGTTTGGTGGGAGATAGACCACATCAGTGGGATCTTATCCCGACACAAGCAGAATTTGCTTATAACAACTCCGTAAACAGAAGTGCAGGAAGGAGTCCTTTTCAAATAGTTTATGGGTATAGTCCAAGAGGTGTTGATGAACTCTGTGATAGTGTAGATTTGAACAGAAAGAGTGTTGTTGCCGAAGATTTTGCGGAATATCTTCATGAGCTTCATAAGGAAGTAAAGGAACAGTTGCAGAAGAGTGTTAGCAAGTACAAGGAATATGCTGATGTGCATAGGAGGGAACAAGAGTTTCAGGTAGGAGACTTAGTTTGGACACATTTGAGGAAGGAAAGGTTTCCACAAGGAACATATCATAAATTGAAGTTCAAAAAGATAGGTCTGTGCAAGGTGTTGAGGAAGTTCTCATCCAATGCCTATGAGATTGAGTTGCCAGCAAGGATAGATATCTCACCTATTTTCAATGTTGCTGATCTGTATAAGTTCTATGAAGGCGAGTCAAGTTCTCAAGGAGGGATACATTCACATTCACCTAATGCACAAGGGTGGATAGATCAGTTGCTTGAAAAGAAGATGGAGGAAGTACATAAGGTGATTGACTCATGAGTGGCTAAGAAGACCTGAGGAAAGGAGTACATGGAGTATCTGGTCAGATGGAAGAACTGAGTTGCAGATGAAGCTTCTTGGCTAACTGCTGCAAAACTTGTCAAGTTTGGGATTCGAGTTCCAGACTTGCCAAAATGTTCATGAGTTTTCAACTCATGGAACATTTCAGTTACTCGATGTGTCTGATGCAGGAGCATCTGGGTTCACGTGCAATCCTCATCAACCAAAAAGATTTGTTTTTACTTTCTTGTTGTCTATTTTTGTCTGCAGGAGTTACCTCAGGGATGAATTGATCAAATTTAGATAATTTTCTTAAGGAAGTTGGCCAAGTAAAGGATTGATCTTGAAGAAGGCCCAAATGGGTATCTGTATCTCAATTTTGGTGAAGATCTAGTCAAATTGGTGAAGTTATGCTCCAACGCGACTTTTGAGTCCTACCGACCTAGCGCTAAAATCCTATGACACCGGAAATCCATGCTGGCAGTCAATGAAGGAGTTTGCGTAGAAATCCAAGGGTTCAAACTTGTGTTGAAAGTAGCTTTTACTGACTAAGTCAGACACCTACAAATTCCCTACCAAGTCAGACACCTTTGAATCCTCCGCTAAGTTAGTGACGTCATCATTCCCCGCTGGGCGATTTCACACTATTTGTGCTAAAAGTCTTCATCTTCGACTTGCGCTAAAATTGGTTCTACTGCCTAAAGTCTGTGGACGCCGAAATTCATGCAGGTCAGACGGACAAAAAATCACTGCTTTGTGCTAAAAGACCAACTCACCGACTTTGCGCTAAAATGGAGCTGCACTGACAAAGTCGGAGGAGGGTGAAATCTGCGCTAGTCGGACACGGTCGATTTCCGCGCTAAGTCGATGGAGGTCATTTCCAATGCTTTCCTCTGCAAAGGTTGGATGAGATCGTTTTCAGCGCTTTTCTCAATGAAAGTCAGCAAAAGACAAATCCAGCATTTTTTTCCTATTGCGCTGAAATCCAGCCAGACCGACTTTCCTGCCAGCAAACCAGAAACGACAAAAGGTCAATTTTGACAGTCTGTACAGCCATTCCAAGGGCAAATCAAGGCATGACATGTGTCAAGATCATTAATGAAGGTCGGTGGCCACCAAAGAAGTCTATAAATACATGAGATTTGTTCTTTGAGAGGAACTTCTCCTTACGGAAGATTGTAATACATTTTTGGAGTCTTTTTGAAGATTTCTCTTGAAAGCACAATCAGTTGATCTGCATCTTGTAGCATTGTAAGGCTGAGGTCAATATCTTTGTAATGCAGATTATACTCCTACTGTAACTATCTCTTGCTGATGAATAAAGCTTTGTTGTTCTGTTATTGTTGTTTTGTTGTGATTGGTTATTTGCTGCTTGGTTCAGTTGTCTAATAAGATTCTTGAACCTTGACCTGCATTAAGTCCTTACCACCTCTTTCAAGTTTCCCACAAGGTATGATATGTTGTATTCATTAATGCTAACATTAACGATAATTATCTATCATACCATGTTGATGCTAATAATATATTGAGTTGATTATGTATAGATATATATTTAGCTCAGTTGCCATTAATACTCACTTCATATCAAATCTTATCAAATTAAGTCAAATTCCATTGTCATATAACCATATTATATGATAACGTCCTTCTTGACATAACTCATCATGCATTATCAAGGGACTCACATAAACATTGTCTAAGACCTTGAAGGCTCATAACAATAATTATAGACATGCTTTAAGCTAGATCAATATCCGAGTCATACTCAACAGAGTTGGCAACACTATTCTCATTAGATCATCATACAAAGATGTCTACTTGATAATATTAATAATAATCATATTCTCATGATAGCCTAGATCCTGGTCTAGTTAGTATTCACACTTGCCATTTATGTTAATTATGACCTTTAATGGTTGACAGTAAGATATTAGGAGATGCTATACAATATGATTAGAGTTGGTTCCTTTCTTAACTCAAACTCAACCATGCCATTAAATTGAATGATGTTTGTCTGTAATGTCCCCATTTTTAGGCCCTCGTGCAGTTTGGTGGTGCTGGCTTCTGGGGTGGTTCCAGCACAGCCAGAGTAGAGTTTTTGTTGCTCAGCAGGGTTCAGACGGACAATTGGAGTTGATTGACACTTTCTGCGCTTGATTCAAACAACTTGTCCAAGACTTGCTATTTTTAGTAATTCCCTATTTTTTAGGAGGTGTGGGATCGGGCCCTGTTTGACCAGTTGGGATTTCCTATTTTTTAGGAATGTTTCTTTTGTCAGCAGTTCCTACTTTTTAGGAGTTACTATTTATAGTAACCTACTATTTTGGGACTTCGTGTCAATTGACCCTTGTCGGCTAGAGCAGATGGTTAAGTGGTCTTATTTTGGCAGTTTTCAGTGTGGCTTCGCCTTCAGTGTTCAGTGAGAGTTCAGGTTTGACCTTCGTTGGACTCCGTTTGGCACACTTACTATTTATAGTTACTTTTTTCAGGGAGTCAGAGTTTCTATTTATAGCAGGGCACCTGAACAGGTCTTAGATGCAGTGTCAACCAATGTTTGGGCCTTTGCAGATGTTTCAGGACTCAGTGGTGCGTACTTACTATTTATAGTAAGTCAGCTATCGGAAGTTGCTATTTGTGGCAGGGCGCGCCTGATCATTCAGTGTTTGGCAGTTTTGATGTTGGTTTCAGTTGGTGTAGCAAACTGATGGAATTTTAAGGAGATATTAATATTTTAATGTGTCATTAATGATGAATTAAAAGTTTATAATATAAAGTTAAATTTTGACTTTATATTAAAAGGGGGCCAATGACACATGATAAAGTGCAATTAATGATATTCATTTATTATGGGCACAATAACCAAGGTACTTTTGAGGCAACTAAAGCAATAATAAAATATTATTTTAAAAGCCAAAAAAAACATTTTGGAAAGTCATGCATCTTCATGAGGATATAAAATCTCTCAAAAGCGAAATTAACCTCATTAATTATTGAATGATCATATGAATTTGCTTTGTGGTTTTCTGAAGAAGACAAGGGTTTCAGTATATCAGCCATTGAAGAACGAAAACTCTTCAATGTTTATGCAATTCTGAGGCTGTGCAATACCAACTGATATTATTGCCTGAGGAGAGCTTCATTTTGGAGTTCTATTTGTGCTTAAAGGTGAAAGATATCATTAAGGGTTTGAAGATTAATGAAGAATAATTAATTGCAGACTTGTAGCTTCATTCTTGGCAGCCATTTATATTAGATTTCAAGATTTTTTGTTGGCTGCTACAGTGCCGTGAATAGTGCCGCTATAGTACCATGAATAGTACCGCTACAGTGACGCGCTACAGTAATGCGCTACAGTAAATGCTACAGTGCGTGAACAATGTTGACAGCAGCAACATAGGTGGTCAGGTTTGAAGGCAAATAAGGTTTTCTTCATTCGGGTATGCACATAATTGTAAAAAGCTTTTGGAAATAGTTTAATAAATCATTTGCAGCAGATGTCTTTATTTAGTTGATTTGCAATTTCCTTTGTTGCATTGTTCTTGGCATCTTATTGAGAAAACACAAAAAAATCATATATATTTCAAGAACCAAAACAAACATTCATCATTTGCAAAGCTTTGGAAACCGGAGAACTAGAGGGGTTCATTACAGTGGTATCAGAGCATTTAGAATTTTTAGAGAATATCCTAAGCGGGATATTACATTGTCCTCCATCTAGTATAGATCATACCACAAACTAGCTCAATTATAATTTCCTTTCCTCACTTCACATGGTAGTTCCAATTCTGAGGTTCTTATTCTTATTAGGTCAGTAGACATCTTGGAATCTACAAATCCTTTACACCAAATCCAAAATGGATTACCATGAGTATTAACTTGCAACATCAAAATATGTTCTATAGAGTATAGATCAAGTGCATCTAAATGAAATCTATGTAGCCTATTTAGACTCCCCTTAGATATCAGAGTATTTTACAATGATACCATCTTATACCCCGGCCTAACAGTCAAGACATGATAATAATGTCATTTACACAAGATTAACAAGCATAAATCAATTGCTTAAATTGCTTTATATCTATCATTTGCACCTAGATCAAGAAAACATCACCTTGTGATTAAGTACTTGATTCCTAATGGAGGCTATAAGCATGGTGATACCATACTTCTCGATCTATTCTATGTGATCCCCTGAATCACTCTAGGAGAGAGATATAGGATGATATGACATAGTTGGATGTAATGCTTCCACGTTTTTCACACATATTCACCATATGAGTGTGTGAGGAGAAGAGATTGTTATTTTATTAATTAGAGGAGAGTCTAGTATTTTATTAATTGAATTGCCCACAATAATTTTCCTACTCACAATTTTTGGTCAACATTTACCATTCACACCATAGAAAACAAGGAATGACAGCTACTCCCTTGGATAGGAGTTTAATGTGTATTACAGAGAGTAATTATTTTTAATCAAAAGAACATCAATATATATTAAAGTATATTAACAGTTATGCAGCAACAATAGGTACCTTTTTGTGAAGCTTTTCTCTTTGATGGGGTGGTTGACGCAGTCCTCATGCTCTTCTTCTCTTTTTATTTGCCTTCTCCATGTGCCCCTCTAAATTGGTTGAACGTCTCTCTTTAGGCGCAATGCCTTGTCTCTTGGGCAATGCCAACTCCCCATCTGATATAATTCCTCTATCCTTTATGCTTTCATGGATGCCCATATTCTTGGTCCAAATTGAACACTATTGCGCTCAAATGCAAAACCATTATGGACTATTCTTTTGTAAACTTAGGAAATCTCCTCCCAACAATTTCTTCCATGGAATCTGGATACTTTCCATAGATGATGGAATGAAGAAACCATCTGTGATCATGCAAAATTGATAAAAACCATTAGCAAACGAATAATCAACAAAATCATAAACGAATTCTAAAAATATTCATGAAAACCTCGAGATAGAGAAATAAAAAGGAAACTTAAACTAGCAAATAAAAATAAATTCATTATCGCAAACTCTATTTGTTGAGAATAGATTTTCTCCAAAATGATGAAGATATGTGGGTGCTCTTTGCGAAGATAGTCACTATTTCGATAACATGTAATTAGCATAGATGTGGATGAAAATGTGACAGAGTATGGATAGCATGAAGGTGGATGGATTTGTGAGAGCACGAAGCTCTTATTTATAGATTTTGAGGGAAGAAGATCAACAATGGATGATTCATGAGAGGATTTTCCTAGAATTGAGCAGGGTTTGTTGTAGCTATGCAACATGTGTTCCCTTTGATTTGGGAAAAGGTAGAGATGAAGTGGAGAGAAAATAGCCATGTGTCATGGCTATGCAACACGTGTCTTTTAGTTTAGAAAAAGGTGGAGACATGTTGGAGAGAAAATAAACATGTGTATTTTGATTGAGAAAAAGATTAAAAAATGTTGGAGGAAAAATAGCCAAGTGCTATGTGAGGTGTCCATGTGAGGTGGAAAAGGTGGATAATTAAATAATAAAATTATTCTATTATGTGTGGGGAAAATTAAATAATTAAATAATAAGTCTATTTAATTAGTGTGTAGGATATATTAGGTGGGATAAATTAACTAATTGGGTTATTTAGTTAATTTAGAATAAGATTGTGTTAGGATGAATTTAGATGTCTACATTTTGCCCCTCTTTGATACAATGTTGCGATTAAGTGGCATGTGTCAAAGAAGAATAAAAAGTAGGATGAAATGGAACTTTGGTGGCAAGTTGCCCCAATCGCTTAGAAGAATAGGGATAATGATGAAGGTGATGCTCCCTCAAGAGAGTTGTTGAGCGAAATAAGGCTTGAGGGGTCTGTTGAAAAGTCAAGGGAAAATAAGGAGGTGTGCCTTTGTGGAGAAAATAGTGACTTGAGAGAAATCATATTGTGGTGATGTACACGACATTGATATTGTTCTAATGATAGAAAAGGATTGGACATGTTGATTGATGTCTCTTGGATTAAAGGATTAGATGATTCTAGATTGCATGGGTGTACATGATTGATGATGATGTCTCACAAGGATATACTGCAAGTATGATGGCACATGATTGGTGGATAGTAGAAAATTGGTGAAGGAATAATGATGTCAAAGTAACATCATTTGTAAAAAGCAACCTATTATTTGTTGTAGCATTAGCATTATGCATCATGATATAATGGACCGAGGTGTTGATGCGCCATATGCAAAAAGGCAAACAGGAAAATAGACAAGTCACAAATAGCATAATGATCCAAAGGGCACGTTGTCATAGCACACCATAATATAATGATTATGGTGATCGTGACGGTGTGTTGTAAGGAGCACTAGAACTATTAAGCAATGACTAAATAGAAACCAATACAAATGATAAAACAAAATATATACAGACACACAAACATAAAAATGATAGACATGAACAAATAAAAAAAGATCGATCAAAGAACATGCAAGAAAACACTTGAGGTGGTATCCAATGACATTTTGAAGCCAAGTGGATGATTATGAGGTGGATGGGGGGATGGGATGAATAAAACAATGGGGTAGGGTTAGATTTTTCCCCTAGTCGAGCTATGAGCCATGAATTGATTTGTTGATGACATGGATAACATTGTTAACCATAAGAACAATTAGAGGATAGTGTTGTTAACGATGAGAACAACCCGGGGATTGGGATCGATTATCTCGATGATGATAATTGGATTGTTTGTTAGGACTAAAGATGACTTGTAGCAAGATAGGGAACAAAGCCTATGGATGTTGTCGTAGGGGTGTAGGGTGTTGGGTGAGACTTTCTTGGATTGGGAGGGCTTGTAGATGGATGAGATGTTTTTAGGGATCGTGCGTCAGATTGGGATTATGCTTGGGTAAGAATTTTCTTGTGGATACTTTCTTAATGGTGGAACTAGTGGCAAGGGAAAATCCAAGCCTAGAGACATGGATGGAAGTGGATTGGATGCAATGATGAAGTGATATGAGCTAGGGTGAGATGGAGAAGAGACAAATTGATGGATGGATGTAGGGGGAGATTTCCAAGGACTATATCACAATGGGATAATGTGTTTTATCCAAGGTACGAGGTTGGATAATGTTAAGTAGGTATGGTGTGACATTAGATGGTGTGTAGCCAAAGGATGGCCATGTCAAGAGTGTGCCCAAGCATGTTTTAGGTTTTTGCCTCTAGTCCGTATCAAGGTCAAAGGGAGGATGGATTTGATAGGATAAATTGATCATGTAAATATGATGGGTGGATGTGATGGAATGGATAGGGATGGTGGAATGGATGAGGCAACTTGTCCCCAAGTGCAATGTTACAAATAGATGGATTTTACTCATGACGCCCATGAATGGGTTTTCACCATGGTACTTGTCCAAGGTGTCACAAAAATGGTTTTCACTGTTGGACGAATTTGTTTCTCTTTACTATTTTTTGATTTTTTTTGAATTTTTTGAAATTTTTAATAATTTTGACAATATTTGGATTTTTTGGAATTTTGACATTGCTGCTTCAAGTATTAGTTCCTTATTAATCTGATGTAGCCATTGTGGATGCTTCTATCATGACGTGCCAATAGTACCTTTCCTCGTATAATTGATTTGTTAGGATCATTCCATTGTTGTACAATCCGCAAGTGTTGTGATGCTCTTGGATAGCTGGGTTGGCTTTATCCGAATGTGCACATCTCAATATGGTGCCATCATAGCCCTTATGGTAAAGTGTCACTTCTACGATACGTCAGATTCAAGGTTTAACATTCTTTGATGTGAGGCGTGATTTTGGATTTGGATGGGGGATGTTGGATGTGGAAGTAGGTGATTCAGGTTTGTGGGATTTAAGTGGATAGGTTGGTGATTTAGATTGGGTTAGAGGACTCTTGAATCACCATACTTGGAATGGTGGATTAGGGAGTGTGGATTTTGGATTAGGATGATGATTAGGACCAACATTCTTGTACAAGTTGGAAGGTAGCAGGCATCAATTATATGAAATGCATGGACTTTGGTTGATTGCTTCTTTGTGACATTTTCTTTGATCATATTTAGTGCTTCACTTTGCTTTAGGAGCCATATCACTTTTTGGCTTCTCTTTTGATTTGTGAATTCATGTTGCCTTTTGGATTCATTTAGATCTTTTGCTTATTTTTGATTTTTCAATTTTTTCTTATTTAGTGCTTGATGTTGATCCTTAGCTTTGATGTGACTCTTTGCTTGATGCGGTGTATAAGCGTGTTGGTCCAAATCAATAGGTTTAATATATGGGAGGTGAAGGTTGATGGGATGGTTGGAAGTAGACTAAAAGGATGAGTGGTAGAAAGATTATTGCAAGGGCTATGAATGACCTCTATGTTGATGTTTGCATTAGATGAAGTTGCCCCAATAATCACCAAAGGATCACTAACTTTGTTAGATTTCTTGTAGCCAAGGCCTTGATGTCCACGATTGGCATATATTTGTACAGGTTCTAAGATTCCTTGCTCGTGAAGGCCCAAGCATTTGCCATTGTAACCCATGATTTGACATATTTGATTTGCGATGCAATACTTGTTGCATTGAAAGCATGATGTTAGCCCATTAGTGTATTTCTAGGAACCATTAGAACTTACAATTGTTCCATCCGCAAAAAATCCTGACTTGATGAAAGTGGCGAATCTTAGTTGATAGGATGCTTGTGCTTTCTCATTGTGTACACTTGTTCCATGATCATTATTTGTGCTTGATGTATCTTGATCATTGGAATTCTCATTGGTAACTTGCTCATTGATATGTTTGATATGATCAATGTCATTTACTTGATTATCTATGGGTTCATGGGGACCAAGTGTCTCATCATGGGAAGTGGATGTTGTTGGATGATGGATAGGATTATTGTGGATTTCTTGATCATGGATAGGATAAATCTGAATGAGGGGATCAACTTGGTTCTCTTGATCATAGAGATGATTAACGTGGATAGTTTGATATTGTTTTAGGATGCTTTGATCTTGATTTGGATGGGAACACCGTTGCGCATACTTGAGAACAAGTTCTTGACATAGCTTGATTTGCTTGGATGACATAATGGAGGAGTGTTGTTTTTCTTTGACATCACCATTAGAAATTAATGTAAGGATAGACTCTTTTAGTTGAGCACATGAATGGGTGAGGGATTTTTTATGTTTATGGATTTGGGATTTGATAGATGTGATGGACTTTTGAAAAGAGTAGCATTTGTTTTCCCATATAGGTAGACTTGTAGGAATGATGGCTTTAGGAGGCTTTTGGGTGATCTTGATAGGTGGTGGAGTGTATGATGGTCTCATGAACATGGAGTTCTTGGACTTGTTGGTTTGTTGTTTATCCCATGCAATTAGTACTTGGACAATATCTTTAGTAGATGGATAAGACCAATAGATTTCCAAGGATGGGTGGATTTTGGATAGGATGGGCTAGAGGATTTGGATAAGGATGTGGATGACATGGAAAATGTGGATGACTTGGTGGATTTAAAGGATCTTAAGGATTCAAAATATTTAAGTGACAATGATTGGGAGGAGGTGGATACGAATGATTTGGGAGATTTAGTGGATGTGGAGGAGTTGAAGGACTTCGGTGACAATGATTGGGAGGAGACAGACATGAATGATTTGGGAGATTTAATGGAGGTGGAGGAGTTGAAGGACTTTAGTGACAATGATTGGGAGGATTTAGATGAGTGGGATGTAGGAGATGAGGGACATGACTCTAGGAGGGTGTTTCCCTTGCCAAGGATGGGATAAGGATGACTCTTAAAACTTCACTTTTGGTTTATGGAGTAGTTGTCACTAAGGTTTCCTAGATTTTGGAGGATATGGGTGTTTATGGTTAAGCATGGAGGATCTACGGGAAGCTTACTCATGACTATCTTATCAATGATGTTTTGTTCAATACTATCATTATCATCATAGGGGTTGTTGGGACCCAAAATAGATGCAACCCAAAAACCCTAAAACATTCCTAAATCACCTAGGCCAGGGATGGTCGTTCTGGGTGATAGGAAGAGGTTCATCAACAGGTTCAGGGCGATTCTGGCCAACCTAACAAGAGTGGGTAGACTCCTCTGCACTTTGAGCTCAACTTAGACTTAGGAGGGATATTCCAAGGGGTATAGCTTAACATATATTGAGTTCAAACTAGATGAACAACTAAAAATGAAAGGACAACCAAACCCAAATCATCTATTAGGCCCCAAAGACTATCACTGGACCTAAAACAACTGGTTGTCACTAGTAACCCCTATATAGCTAATGAAGAGGCACTCCCATTGACAATGGAAAGTGCAAGTATGCTTGTTTGCAAGACATACAAACTAACTTCCCACTTCACACATGATAAGTTTGTTTTGATTTTTAAAGAGTGTAGGTGATCATGGAAACCTTCAGATCGATGCCTGATATATTGGATTACAAAGTCAACAGTTCAACAGAGGGAAGAAAACAACAAGAGAAATGAAACATGCACTTTCTAGATACCCAGATGCAAGAAAGACAGCTATCAAAGAAGAAAATACTTAGTAATCCTTAGCAACATATAATCACTCATCTATAACCATAAAAGAGATCTTGACACATGTAATGTTTTAAGAATTTGTCTAATTCATCTGATAAACGGTTACAGTCATACCACTAAGTGTGGAAAGAGCAAACCTAGCTAAACTTAGGCTTTCCTTGAAAAATTACAGAAGAAGGAGAAATTGATACAATGATAACTAAAATCGATATAATAAACTTTTATGACTTGTGTCTTATTTGCTAGAGAACTGAAACTTTCCTGCTCTTTGAAACCCTAGAGAGCTCTGTACTTGACTACCTGAAAATGGTGAAGATGATCAACCCTTGAAAAGAGTTTCAATTATTGCCTTTATAGCACAAGGAAATTTGATCTGAGAGTGAACTGGGCACTAAAATCCTCAACCACCCCAACCACAACATTCAAAACATTTAATTAGCTAGCTACTTCATAGTAATGATGCCCTCAGGGGTAGTTGGCACATTCCTAGATGGTTGGAGAGATCAGGAAGTCCAGGAAACCATCGGGATCAAGCCTTGACCCACCACCTCTACATTTTTTGACAAATTATTGCCTTTTCATGGTTTCACTAAAGGCTTGGAGCAGCTTCAGTGAAGGGAAAGAGTCCCCGTGAAGGCTCTCGAGTCACATAAAACATCCACACTGGCAGTCACGTCAGATCTGAGAAGAGGTTTCGTTGCTTTGCAGAGGGCCACACAAGCAATCACAAACTCGATACTTTGCACGGTGATAGGAAAGGATGCTGCTGCAAGCAAACCGGAGTGTCCAAGATTCCTGATGGCATTATTTCCTGCATCCTCCAAGGAGTGTAAATTGATTACTGGAAGTACTTTATGCAAGTCTGTTTCACAAGTTTTCAGGTAATCATGAACCAATGTTGTTTTGTGCCTGAATTGTGTTGGAGAGTACTGCATATTGGAAGATTTGAAAATCAACTGTGAACACGCCTATGTTGGAAAAAGTATTGAACAGATGGCTGAAAATTGTTTGCTAATTTTTAGAAAAAGCAGAGTATGAGCTAAAAAAGCTGGCACATGGGTTTTGTAGATAATTTCGTTTCTAAGCAACCCAGATTGTCAGATTTTGAAAAAGTAGAGATTTTCTTGAAAAAGTAGGAAAAAAGCAGTTTCCCAAAAAAAAGCACAACTGCTAATCTTCAAGAGGATGATAATCTAGATGGACCCATCTCGACGAAAACTGAAAAAGCTCTGGTCGGATTTCTGAAAAATGATCTCCTTGAAACAAGGACCCTGAAAAAGCAAGCCTTTCTTCTTCCTCAACCTGAATCTATGAAGAACACTGAAAAAGCACCTGGTTTGGGTCTTCGAATCTTCGTTGAAAGAAAAATAAAATCTTTCCTCTGGATGCAACCTGCAAAAAAAAAATAATGAAATAAAGAAGCCCAAAGCTTGTCTTTATAAATCTTTTGGTCGAAAAAGCAGCTTTACTTGTGTGAGAAGAAAACTTCATCCTCATCCATGAAGAAAGCAACTTTTAAAGCATAAATCCAAGTGTATGTCTTCGAATAGGAAGAATCCCTATTTTGTAGGAGCCTATGGCTTCATGTGCAAGATGACCAAAAATATCTTCTTTGATGATGTCATCGAATGCGTGAGTTAGAAGAAGTGTTAACAAAATTTTCTTCATTTTCAACACTTCAACACTTGTTTTGACTCAAATATGGCCTGTCTCCGACTTTGACAAGGTGGAAAAATGTCATCATGAACTGAAAAAGCTAACTGATCCTAACATTTTGAAGATTGATCAACTGAGATTCCATCCCCTGCCTCCGTTCGACGATCTGACATCGTTTGACCAAGTTTGACTTCCCTGAAACTGCCAACGGGTGAAGATTGGTAACAAGGCATGTCGGAAAACACTGAAAACACAAAAAAATTCTAACACTACTCAAGATGGGCGCCCCAAGCCTCCTGGGGCGCCCAGTTTCCCAACACTTAGCCATTTTTGTGATTTTTTCAATTTTTTACAACTTCTTGGTTTGCGTGCACGTTCCGGAGGCGCAGGACCCCTGTTTGGCTGTCAATTTCTAACAACTGGGATGAAAATGAGTCTGAAGATCTGGCAAATATGCAAGCCTGATGAAAACTGAGCTGATTGTACCTTCCGTTTGCCTCGAGAAATGTGCCAAACTGATCAACACTGAACCGGAGCGGGCCGACAGAAGGAGATTTGCATTTTTTGAGAAAAAACATGAAAAATAATCTAACACTGGAGAGTTTGGGTGCCCCAAGCCTCCAAGGGCACCTAGTTTGTCAACACTTAGCCATTTTTTCAAAAATTGTTAATTTTGTACCTTTTCTTGATTTCCGTGCCGACAGCTCATGTTCGATCTTCGATTTCGGTCGTTCTGACGACTGTCGAGGCTGGATGGAGGGTGATCTGAGTAGTCTAAACATATCTGTGATGAAATCCTGGCTTTGACTGACTTTTGACCAAGTTTGACCAATCAGAAAGGAGCTGACGGAAGCATTTTTGACGTTTCTCGAAAAACGTGAAAAAAATAACACAGGAGAGGATGGGCGCCCCAAGCCTCCAGGGACGCCCAGTTTCACCAGACTTAGCCATTTTTGTGATTTTCTAACTTTTCCATTCACCTTGGATCCATCTTGCATCGTTTTGCGTGCATCGTCGAGTCGACGGCCGCTTGTCAGTTTTGCGTCGTTGAAACAGCGTTGGAAACTCGTCGAAGAGATTTGGTAGGTGAACTTTTCTGTGTTGATGACTTTCGAGCTCATGCTTCACCTTGTGAAAAAGCAAAAATGACCTAGTAGAGAAAACTTGGTCGCTTGAAGATTCCGTCTGAACTGCACCGTTCATGAAGGAAAATCGACCAATGAGAATCGAGCGCGACACCTGATTTAGAGATTCTATTTTTAGAAACTTTCTATTTTTAGAATGTTTTGCCAACATCCATATCTCAAGAAACCCAGAAAACCTAACTCGACGTCTATTTTTAGAAATTTTGCTTTTTTTTTTTACTTTTTGACGAAAAATTTTCTAGACTTGTTTCAAAATGCCTTGATGAAGCAAAAAATTTGGTTGGGTACAACAATTGGCTCTGTCTGGGGACCATGGCGGATACTTACGGCATAGGAGAACCAAGAATCTCTGGACTTTTGCAAGTTGGACCAGTGCCTTATCAGTTGGGCAATAGTGTCAGGTTACATTCCTAATCACCTAGAACAAGACATTTCTCCTACATCACCTAAAACCGGACTTCCTAAGATCACCTAGGGAGTTGGAACTTCACAACACAAGGAACACAACTGTCACATTACGGAAAGGGGAAAAACATTGTGACATAACGGTCACATCACAGAAAGGGGAAACACATTACAAGAACAAAAAGTGTTTCACGTGCTCTTTCTCCTGAGCGAGGATGAGAAGAGATTAGGACTGTCACATGAAACCGTCAATTGACTCAGAAAAGTAAGAACCATCTCTCTTTAGCTGTGAGGATTGCCTTGGTAGCACAAAACTTTTCTTTCTCTGCAACACCCTCTCAAAGAGCCATGATTCAGGAGGGTATTCACGTTCAGGCCATGAGAAGTTTCTGAGAAACTCATTGATACGCCAGTGATCAGGTGGAGCATCTTCTTCCAATGCAAGCAACCTCTGCAATATGTGGAGATACAGAACTTCTTTCTGAAGATATACAGGAAAGTCTTGTGGCCAAAGTACATCTGTTGGAATGGTCATCACCACATATTGAATATGAGTTTCATTTATATCTTGTACACATGCAACTTTGTATTCAGTCAATGCATCATCTTCTGGAAAAGGTGCAAGCTGCTCGTACATGACTCTCATCACTGATTCTTGGCTTATAGGATCCACAACCGTCGTCGCCCATTTTTCAAGTGCTACAGGGGCTTCTTCATCGGTTTTGTTTTCGTCCATCCACTCTCCAAAATCTGATGAACCGTCAAGATCTGAATGCTTAAACTCTTGAACATCTTCACCTGATAGCTCACTTTCCCATTCATTACCTGGAATCTCATCACCCTCTGTAGAGTACTCTTCTTCAATGTGGATATCCATCATCACTTCTTCTTCGGCATTCATGTATCTTTCTTGCTATGTAAAGGAGTAGAATCAAAGACAGCTTCATCTGAATCATATGTTTCCTCTTCTTCTTCTTGATCAATCTCACACACGGCGTATCTCACAAGACATTTGTCAATAATCTCTGATTTTTCAATATCATCCTCTTTAGTGACCAAAACTGAATATTCCATGAACTCTTCACCATCAACCTCTTCATATGTTGTATTCCATACTGGTTGCATAGTATCGGTGAAGTATTTTTCTTGTACAGGTTCATAGATGGATTCAACATCGTCCTCTTCACTAGTATGTATGAAAGATTCTCGAGATGCAGGTGAAGATGGGCTATATTGTAAAGGAAAGTCTCCAGTATCTTCCATTGAAGAATCACTTTCCCACTGATGTTGAAAACAATTTAGATCTGATAATGGAACTTCTATATGATCTCCCGTTCTAAAAAATTCTTCCAGGAAGAAATCATCTTCAAAAAGAAGGTCATGCTCTTGTTCTGCTTGTAGAACTTTTTGAGTCTCTCCCTTGGATATATTTGACATAGGTCCTTCAAAAGACGAGAAAAATAGATCTAATTCATCATTGTTGCGTCCTTGAGAAGATTGTCGCACTTCTTCTTCACCAAAGAAGGTTTGTAAGTTGAACATTTCTTCAGATTCCTCCTCTGATTTGTCAACCGCACAGACAACTTCCTGATTTTCTTCAGTTATTTCTGACAGCATAACATATGTACCAGGACCCGTTTCTTGATATAGCACTTGTGCTTGAGGATCCTGAGATTTCACCACCGTGAACCGTGACTTGGTTTCAGGTTCCAATTTGAAATTACCTTTCTTTAAAGGAATGGTTGCAGATGACCAATCCAATTGTATTTCCCCTCCAAGATCTTTGCAGAAACTTCTACTTAGCAACATCCCATAGCTGGTTGGAATGTCAGCTACCAAGATAGTCATCATTATTTTCTTCTCTGGGCAAGCCGCTAATTGAACTTGAGCATCCTTCAATTGTCCAACCAATGGCACTGATTTAGACTCAAGCGAATAACACTTGTCATGTGTTTTGGTGCACAAGAGTCCCAAAGCGTTCATTACCTGCAAAGGCATGACATTGTCTGAGGCTCGTGAATCAATGATACAATTGCTCAATTTATAACCTCCTATATATAGAGAAATATAGAAGGGCTTTGGCTTCTCTCCTGCTGGAACAGAAGATTCTAGCAATGTGGGTTGCATGACAGTATCTTTCTTGACATACTTGACAATTCTATCCAACTGATCTGGATGGTCTTGAAGATACTCGAGCTGAGAAATCTGCACCTTTGTCTTCATCATGGAATCTACTATATCAAAATTTGTTGAAGATGAATTTTGAGTAGTTTGAACACTTTCACGTGATGGCTGAGCATTGGAAGTGGAAGCCACTTCCTTTTCCTTTTCTATTGGTCTTTGTCTATCCTTTCCTTCCTTCTGTGCTTTAAAATGTTGAGTACGTGTAAACACAGGAGTTGAAAGATTTTCATGATTCACTGCAAGAGAATATTGACGAAAATTGTCTTGTTCTTCCTTCATTATAACGGGTTCATTCTGGAAGTATCCCGTGGTAGAGTCACCATCGAAGTTGTCCGTCTGTGGTAAGACAACATTCGCACTTGGGGAGGGAACAATGTTTGAAATAGGTGCAGCATCAGCATATCCCATGATTTGATTCATCCTTAAATTTTCAGGACACGTGGCTCCGGTATGTGCATCAGTCTCATGAAAGCAACAAAACACTACATTTTGAGTAGCATCGACTGCTTGCCTTGGTGGTGGTGTTGGCAACCTGGGCCTATAGTTATTGAAAGGCTGAAAATTGTTCCTCTTAGGCTGATATGGTTGCTGAGGTTGATACTGTTGCTGTGGTTGGTATTGTTGTTGTGCGGGTTGCCCCTGAGTAGGCAACTGTCTCTTCATGATAGTCACTTCGTTTGCTACCTTATGCAGCAATGGATCTGCAGAGCTCTGAACTAGAGGCCTGATTGAATCCGTTTTCATCTTGCCAGAGGTAATCATGTCGTCCTCTAACTTGATGGCATTTTCTTGTGCATTGGATAATTCTGTTTCATTAGCCGATCTCAAAAAGAAGGCTATCTCAGAAGGAAGAGCATTAATGAAACTGCTCAATAGAATTTGCAGAGATGGATTAAGGGTATGAGAAAGACGTGTAACTAGGCAATTAAACCTTGCCACAAACTCCCTCATTGGTTCATTGTTTTCCATCTTTGAATTTGAGATTTGGGCAAACAATCTGTGACCATCTTTGGCAGGCTTGAACCTTGCCAAGAATTTCTCGCTCATAGTTGCCCAGCTTGTAATGATTCCTGGTTCTAGATTATTGAACCAATCAGCAGCATTTCCCGTGAGAGTCTCAACGAAGAGACGCACGGCAACATCTTCATGTGATACATGCAAAACAACGCAAGCTGTTGTGAATGCAGAGATGTGTTCATCGGGATGTTGAGTTCCATCGCCATGGAACCGAGGAAAGTGCTTCCTTGACCCCTTTGGTAAATCATGATGTGCTTGTAGGGCCAAAGGTCCAATGTTATTACCCCAAGGCAATGGTGGCAGTCGCCTTTGATTTGGATCATTGTGATTGTTGTTATTTGCATCACCCATTGCTCTAGGCTGGATTATTGGTTCTTTTTGTAATTCTTCTTGCTTGACTTCAGGAACTATCTGAATTTCTCGAGCTATGTTGGATGCTTCTCCAACTTTTGCAGAATCAAGATCTTGAAAGAAAGGATCTATAGCACCGCCTTTTCCTTTTCTTGAATAAACCCTGTGAGCCAGGATTATCTATTGCCACGCGGGAGGTGGTAGTACTGGTCTTCCTGCTGCAAGATCTATTTTGTGTTCTTCTTCGTCAAGGATAGCAGCTGCGTTTCTCCACTGATCAGGACTTTCCTTTTGCGCAAATATGAAACTTCTAATGCTGCTAATGATGTCCGTTTGCTCTCCTTCTACTCGTACAAGATTTGGTTGAATAATAGGTGGTGTAAGATTTGGTTGTTGAACTGGAGCAGAAGGACGCCAGAGAGTCATTACCATGTCATAAGCCTAAGCTTGCTTGAAGTTTTATGCCTCGTGCCCCACAGTGGGCGCTAGAAAACTGTTGGTGTTTCAATTCGCACCTCTGGTATGCGATTTGGAAATGGACAGCTATGCATAGATAAACTGCTCTCCTATTGGAAGGGGGAGTTCCCTTTCTTGCTGATGTTCGCTGAAAAGATAACTTGAATGAAACTTCGCCTATCTTCTTTTTGATTCTCAGCTGCAGAGCACAAGGTTATAAAACTCTAAATGTTGCAGAAGAGGTTTTTCCTTTTTAATAAAACTTCTACTACAACTAGCATAGACTAATGACGCTTTCAACCTCCTGAGTAAATTCAGAGCAAAGGAAGTTGAAAGTGAACGGGGAATGATTGTTAACACAAAAACTCAAGTAGTTTTCCTCCAGATTTACACCACAAGACTAAGAGTACTTTAATGATGAAAGCTGAAAATGAAAGCCACAGAAGCTACACATCTGACGACAAAAACTTGATGAATCGATATAGAATATCAGAGCAAAGTAGGCATGAGATTTCTATTCAATATCAGAAAGTTTAATACAACTCTAGGACAACAAGACTGCAACAAAAGGTAGGCATACAGTAAGCGATCAAACACCGGAGAACACTGAACACAAATGAACAAACACCTGGAATAACAATGTTTGCAGGCTAGAATAGGCACAGCAAATTTGCTATCTCAAAAGTCATTCCTTACAATGAACACAGATTGAACAGACACTTGGAATAACAATGTTTGCAGGCTAGAATAGGCACAACAAATTTGCTATCACAACTACCATTACCAACAATGGGCAAGGATGCCCTTATTTATACTAAAATCAAAGGAGTAGGGAACCCTAAAATCTCCTTGAGTAACCCTAACTTGCCAACTCGCAAGCTTTATTACTATTTTAAGACAAAGATACAATAAACAAATGCTTTAAAGCAATATGCTTTAAAGAAAAAAGATTCCAACTATCAAAATGTGCTTTCTTTCTAAATATAGAATGGATGAGCTTAGGATGAAAGCACATGCTTTAAAACAAAAAGCATATGTTTTAAAGCTGCTTTATTTTGGAATGCATCCTCATCAACATTCTAGCTTTTTGGTGATGTCATCCGTCAATATTCTGGGAAACAATATCTTCTAAAAAACGAGTGACCGCATCTCTGCCAGGAACACTGATACTCTCTAGAACAATATTCTGATTCTCTAACATTTCTTCACCATTGGCAACCATTTGAAGAAATTCATGAACTTCACCCGCAGCCTTGTCAAATTTCACTGACATTGCGGCAAGATGACTCATCTTGCCGGCATTGATATCATCATTAAAGTTGTTGCAGACAAGAGTCTGGAACTCTGCTTGCACTTCCCCGAGGTCATATAGGGTACCATCTTCTTTCTCATATGAACACGGGATCTGAGAGACAAAGGATCTGACGAACTTAAGGATGCCGATTACCTTTTCTTTCCATTTTGTCAACTCTGAAATCATACTGTCATAAGTTTTTACTGTGAAAAGATATTGTGCTTTCCAAGTAGAAACTGCCTTCTTATCTTCAGCTGAATCAACAGTATCAAGTGCAATCATCAAGTCAGAGATAATGATCTCAAACACCGGTCTATTTTCTGCCATGATTTGCTGCGACCCCTGTATGCCTTGGTATAAATCATGAGCGTTGTACTTCAACTGATAAAGCTCTACAAGTACAACTCTCCCTTTGGTCACAAATTCTTCTACCCAACTGTCCATGTGCCTCCCATAGAGGACCAACTTACTGAAATGCCGCTGATCGGCTGGTGATCCAAGACTCGGTGGAAGAAGCAAATCAACCTGTGAAGTGCCATGGAAAAGGTTGGAAATATATTGCCGCAACTATCGAACTTCAGCTTTGAGAGCTGCCTTGTCTTCTCCATCTCTCAACACCCTTTCCTTCAAGCCATCCGCTGCAACCTCAAAGAGATTGACATCTGTATGGCGAGTACTTCTGCCGAGGTTAGCTTTGACAACTGTGAAGTCATCAACCTCGACATCATTAGCACTTCTATTTTCTGGAGGTGTTGCAGTCTCAAGAATGATTTCTCCATCTGCATTCTTCTCAATGTGAATCTGCTTCTTCAGCTGCTTGTCTGGTGTGTCTTGATAGACAATTTTTAGCTCTGTTAAGTCCAGCTGATATGAGGGCTTTCTTCTCTTCCTTCCTAGAATGTTTTCAAGCTAGGATGAGCCATCCTCTCTTGGAAACTCGGTTCTCACCTCATCAGCTCCTGATGAATCAATGCTTACAACAAAGTTGCGAACCGGTGAATCTGGCTCTGAATCTATGTGAATAGGAGAAGGGATCGGTGAAGAAGGTGGAGATACATGATCTGAAGGTAACACTTCAACATGCGACGTTGTTTCAATAGGAGCTTCTGGTTCAACTGGTGGATGTTCCTGTTGGACATGAGCTAGAGACTTGTCTTTCTTCCTCTTTAACTTTGCCATTTTTGTTCCCTCTGGGAGAACACTCATAGCCTTTACTCTTTGTTTTGGCTTGGAAGTGGAAGGTTCCGATGGTTGCAAAACTGGCGGCTCTGCTACTGGAATATCATCCTTCCGCTTAGTCTTCAAGAATATCAAACTGTTTTTAACCACTCGACTTGTTCTCTCCTCAATGGAAGTACTCTCTTTTACTGACCAATTAACTGGCGGAAACGGTTGTTGCTCAATTTGGTCCCTGAAATACGTGGGAAGTAGAACTTCACCACTCTCTGTCAAACCCTCTATGTCCTCTGATAGGATATCAGACATTTGCTGAAGAGTGAACCTGTTGTAACTGCGTCTTTGCACTTCATACTCATCAGCACAATTAGCCCAGAAGTCTTCAACTGCAAACTTGTGTGTACAATTCTGACCAAGATGTGATGCGTAGACACCACGGGGATCATATGAAGATCTCATGTCGAAAGACTTAAGACCATATCTGGATGATTCATTACCGATTGCCTTGGCATCTACTCTAGATCTACATCTGTAAATACTCATCCCAAGTGGAAAATTGAAGGCAGTCTTGCGTCTGCTATGCAAAAATGTATGCACTTGATAAGCTTGCCTCAAAAATTCCATAAATGCTATTTCATCTGTAGGATATCGCGGCAACATGGCTGGCTCTCCTGAGAAGCCATATACTCTGATGTAGGAAAAAGTAGGAAATTGGATAAACCAATTAGCCCATTCTGCCATTGCTATTCTAGCCTCTATAGAAAATCGTATATGCAACTCCTTGTCCATGTCTCGCACTGCATGCATCAAGAATGCATCATTCACCCGCCTGTAATGTCGTTCAGCTTGAGAGATCTCTAACTGCGGGAAATGATGATACACATGCTAAGTACCCAGAGTTCCAACAACATTCAAACCTCTGAATTGACCTTGAAAAGCCATCAAATACACAAGGTATGATATCATATGGAATTCATGAGCCCTTTGAAAATCAATTATTTGTTGGTGGAGACAATCACTGATTAGTGCCGACCAATCATAGAATTCGGTTCCGTCAACAATCTGGGACATGATGTAAAACATCCAAGGCTAAAATTTGTTTGCATCTGCTTGACTCGTGATACGACTTAGCAGAGTAATCATTATTGCATGCCCCTCCTTGAATTCTCCACGTCCAACGTTCTTTGGCATAATATTCTTCTTTTCTTTCAACCACCTCTGACCAATCTTTTTTTTGTATTTTTCCTTATCATTATTCCAAACCCTCTTGCATTCTTCAAGTGAAACAGTTAAGTTCTCTCTCCAAATAGGTATTGTAAAGCACTTTTCAATGTTGTTTGGCCTCAAGCTGCAGAGCACACGTCCATCACCTGACTGAATTTCTCTTGTGACCGAGTTGTAATGTGTCACACAAGCAATCACAAACTCGATACTTTGCACGGTGATAGGAAAGGATGCCGCTGCAAGCAAACTGGAGTGTCCAAGATTCTTGATGGCATTATTTCCTGCATCCTCTAAGGAGTGTAAATTGATTATTGGAAGTACTTTATGCAAGTCTGTTTCACAAGTTTTCAGGTAATCATGAACCAATGCTGTTTTGTGCCTGAATTGTGTTGGAGAGTACTGCATATTGGAAGATTTGAAAATCAACTGTGAACACACCTATGTTGGAAAAAGTATTGAATAGATGGCTGAAAATTGTTTGCTGATTTTTAGAAAAAGCAGAGTATGAGCTAAAAAAGCTGGCACATGGGTTTTGTAGATAATTTTGTTTCTAAGCAACCCAGATTGTCAGATTTTGAAAAAGTAGAGATTTTCTCGAAAAAGCAAGAAAAAAAAGCAGTTTCCCCAAAAAAAGCACAACTGCTAATCTTCAAGAGGATGATAATCTGGATGGACCCATCTCGACGAAAACTGAAAAAGCTCTAGTCAGATTTCTGAATAATGATCTCCTTGAAACAAGGACCCTGAAAAAGCAAGCCTTTCTTCTCCCTCAACCTGAATCTATGAAGAACACTGAAAAAGCACCTGGTTTGGGTCTTTGAATCTTCGTTGAAAGAAAAATAAAATCTTTCCTCTGGATGCAACCTGCAAAAAAAAAACAATGAAATAAAGAAGCCCAAAGCTTGTCTTTATAAATCTTTTGGTCGAAAAAGCAGCTTTACTTGTGTGAGAAGAAAACTTCATCCTCATCCATGAAGAAAGCAACTTTTAAAGCATAAATCCAAGTGGATGTCTTCGAATAGGAAGAATCTCTATTTTGTAGGAGCCTATGGCTTCATGTGCAAGATGACAAAAAATATCTTCTTTGATGATGTCATCGAATGCGCGAGTTGGAAGAAGTGTTAACAAAATTTTCTTCATTTTCGACACTTCAACACTCGTTTTGACTCAAATATGGCCTGTCTCCGACTTTGACAAGGTGGAAAAATGTCATCATGAACTGAAAAAGCTAACTGATCCTGACATTTTGAAGATTGATCAACTGAGATTCCATCCCCTGCCTTCGTTCGACGATCTGACATCGTTTGACCAAGTTTGACTTCCCTGAAACTGCCAATGGGCGAAGATTGGTAACAAGGCATGTCAGAAAACACTGAAAACACAAAAATATTCTAACACTGCTCAAGATGGGCGCCCCAAGCCTCCTGGGGCGCCCAGTTTCCCAACACTTAGCCATTTTTGTGATTTTTTCAATTTTTTACAACTTCTTGGTTTGCGTGCGCATTCCGGAGGCACAGGACCCTTGTTTGGCTGTCGATTTCTAACAACTAGGATGAAAATGAGTCTGATGATCTAGAAAATATTCAATCCTGATGAAAACTAAGCTGATTGTACCTTCTTTTTACCTCGAGAAACATGCCAAACTGATCAACACTGAACTGGAGCGGGCCGACGGAAGGAGATTTGCGTTTTTCGAGAAAAACATGAAAAATAATCTAACACTGGAGAGTTTGGGCGCCCCAAGCCTCCAAGGGCACCCAGTTTGTCAACACTTAGCCATTTTTTCAAAAATTGTCAATTTTGTACCTTTCCTCAATTTCTGTGCCGACAGCTCATGTTCGATCTTCGATTTCAGTCGTTCTGACGACTGTCGAGGCTGGATGGAGGGTGATCTGAATAGTCTGAACATATCTGTGATGAAATCCTAGCTTTGACTAACTTTTGACCAAGTTTGACCAAGTTTGACCAAGTTTGACCAACCGGAAAGGAGCTGACGGAAGCATTTTTGACGTTTCTCGAAAAACGTGAAAAAGAAACTAACATAGGAGAGGATGGACGCCCCAAGCCTCTAGGGGCACCCAATTTCACCAGTCTTAGCCATTTTTGTGATTTTCCAACTTTTCCATTCACCTTGGATCCATCTTGCATCGTTTTGCGTGCATCGTCGAGTCGACGGCTGCTTGTCAGTTTTGCGTCGTTGAAACAACGTTGGAAACTCGTCGAAGAGATTTGGCAGGTGAACTTTTCTGTGTTGATGACTTTCGAGCTCATGCTTCACCTTGTGAAAAAGCAAAAATGACCCAGTAGAGAAAACTTGGTCGCTTGAAGATTCCGTCTGAACTGCGTCGTTCGTGAAGGAAAATCAACCAATGAGAATCGAGCGCGAGAGATTCTATTTTTAGAAACTTTCTATTTTTAGAAAGTTTTGCCAACATCCATATCTCAAGAAACCCAGAAAACCTAACTTGACGTCTATTTTTAGAAATTTTGCTTTTTTTTTTTACTTTTTGACGAAAAATTTTCTAGACTTGTTTCAAAATGCCTTGATGAAGCAAAAAATTTGGTTGGGTACAACATGTTATAATATGGATATTCTCATGACTAGGTAGCGATGGGACTTTAGTATATCTTAGCTAATATTTGTTTGGGTTTACTCTTCATAACCCTTGCGGTAATTCTTGAGTTTTCATTGTTGGATCTTATACCCTTATCCTATAATTTTGGGATACATATTTTGTGATCCTATCTTGTGTTAATTGGTACCTTTAATCTCATGGTTACACACTTCGTAGGAATTTTTTTTATCTAGGATGGTTGATTATTTTATGATTGCTTTCTTCTAACAACTAGAGTTAGAAAAATTCTTTGGCTTTGGTATCTATCTGTTGTTGGCACGGTTAGGGTTTTTCTCCACCCAAACCTTATTGACTTCTACGAGGAAGTCTAATTTAAGGGGAGGGAAATGTAGGGCCCAAATATTTTCTAACTCTAGGATTGTGGTGTTCCATTTGATTTCCTTAAAATATTAGATTTCAATATATGGATATTCAATGTAGTGCCCCTCCATTCTCACCTTGGATGAGCAAGTGGTCAGGCTAAGGAACATGAAGAGGAAGGTAAGATACTCAGAATGCTTAGGGTATGATAGACATGTTGATGGTAAGCTTATTGTTATGATATAGTTGATGACACTCATTGATGTTTATTATGATGACATTGTTGATACTTTATGATTAATACATTATGCTTATGTTGTGATTAGTTATAGGTTAATTGATTATGTAAATTAGTTTTACTACGTGATTAATGCAATTATCTGTCTGTGCTATTTGGTTGTTTAGTTACTAATGAATTTGTTTAATGTGGATACTTGTGATGTGTTTTGTGAAGGGACAGTGTAGTATTACTCATAATGAGTACCCTACTATGCTACGATTCCCTGTCACTATGTGCCTGCTTGGATGATTATATGTATGTATTCGACACTTTTGTTTGTTGCAGGTTGCAGGTACCAAGCATCAACTCCACCTGAATTGGCAGGTCTAAGCATGCCTTCATACCAATGGAAGTTGTTGAATGGAGATAACATATGGTCCCCTAGCCTAGCCATCATCCTTGAAGAGGATGAGTATCCAGTTGTGTACCCTGTCAGTGTTGTCGGTTTGGTCATGATAGTCAGTCATTGTTGTGATGGTCTTGCTTTCTGATCTTGCATAGTAGTCAAGTTTGGTTTGACAGTTGGATTATTTTGTTGGTATTGTTTTGGTTATTGTTGCCTTAAAATAAAATAATTAGTTATGAAGCATTTTTGCTAAATAAATAAATATATAAATGTCCTTATGTAAATTTAGTTTATGAAAAATATATTATTTTAGAAGTTAAGTTAATAAATAATAATAATAGTAATAAATGTAATTGCAACTAGAGTTAAATAAATAAATATATTTATGTGAACTACCATAAAATATATTTATCTTGGTCTAGTTGTAAAATGTTAAAAATAGCAAACTGTAAGATATTGTTCATGCAGGAGTTATTGCCTCTTGTGGGGGGGATCTTCTGGAAGGTTTTAAGGGATTTCTTTCTCTAAATAGGGAGTTTTTGGGTTGTATTTAGGGGGGAATTTCTCTCTCATAAGGATCTTCAGCAGATGGAACTTTTGGGGGAGAGAATGGTTTGTGGCTGCGACAGTTGAATCCGGCATCGAATCTTCAGCCAATCAAGCAAGCGAAATCAGGTTCCTTTGGCTCTAATTTTTGTCTCATTTTTCTGTTGAAGCAAATGTTTGATTTATAATTTTTCCTGTTGATTGTAATTTGCTTGAGAGGTTAGAAACTTTTTTATCAGATCCAATTGTGCATGTCTGTATCGTTGCATTTCTGGAAATCACCGATTGATGTGACTGTTTATCTCTCGCCCATTTCATCTCTATTTTTACAGTCTATTGTGGCAGCCATAACTTTTGTTTTACAAACTGGGTTATTCTACATTTTTGATATATGGTGCACAACCTAGTTATCTAAATCATATCCAAAATTTGTCCATACCCAGTTTATTGTTTTTAAGATATGAATATTGTTTGACTGTCTACCTCTTAGCCATTTCGTTTTTGTTTTAGCAGGTTGTTGCGTTAGCCATAACTTTAATTTTACGAACTAGGTTTCTCTATGTTTTTCATATATGGTGTATGACCTAGTTATCTAAATTATATCCAAAAATCATTCATACCAAGTTTGTCGTTTTGGAGATATGAATATTTTGTGACTGTCTACCTCTCACCAGTTTCGTTTGTCTTAAAACAGTTAGTTGCATCACCAATAACTCTATATTTTTGAATTGGGTTTCTCTAAGATTTTTCCACAAATCTATTTTGTGCATATCCTACGATCATTGCTTTCCATCATACAACTCTCTTTGAGGCATTCCATCAATCAATCTGCATGCTCTGTCTATGCTTTCACATTTTACATTGTTGGTAGCTTATAAAGCCTTCTTAACAAATTAATTTTGTAATAATCCTATCTTATGTATGTGTTTAAAAGTGTGGTAGATTTGATGAAGATGTTAGATCTATAGGAATGTTTTATTGTTCTGTATTCCTTTCCTCTCAAGATAACCTTATAACAATGTTCTTTCATTATAGCTTCAAGTTTGGTATCTTGTGATTCTAACTAGTGTAAGATATTTATAGTATTCTAATATTATAGGCTTTTAGCCTTGCTTTTACAGTTATATTTAATAGTATTTACAATTATCTAGATTATTAATGAAATCTACATCACTGTAAATAGTGTAAATAATTGTTGTGTTTAATTTGTATGCCTTAGAGTTATTTGCAGTTTGTTCACAGTTGTTTTTAATTAAATGAAATTAACATAAGTCTTTGGAACTATTAGTTAAAACATTGTTACTCGTGGACTCTTATATCTTATGATCCTAAAAGTAACTATTACTAGTGGTTGGAATATGATAGTTCTATATTGTTGAGGAAGATTTACTTTATGATTGTTAGATGATTGATCATGATTCAATTAATGTTACATTCTTCAAGACCTATAATTAGTGCATTCTGTCATATGTCGCAATTGTGGTGTTGTATTTGAATTATTGATGAATGATCTTATTTTGGTCTATTAGGTGATGATGTGCATTTGGGAGTGAATGTGATGTGAGACCATAGTGTTTAGTGTGTCAAGTGTTTGTGTCATTTGGGAAAGTTAATTCTAGAGGCCAAGAGGGGTAGTCGTGTGTGTGACTCCCATGATTATGTAATCTTGCTAATGGTTGAATATGTATTAGTTATATGTTGACTCCCCTTTGTTTATGGATTCGTGTGGTTATGATAACTATGCAAGATGGGTAATGCCTTGCTCTGTGTAATATGAAAGAATGCATATTTTGTGTTGTAAATGTATCATGATGAGAAATATGATAGTTCATGCTTGGGTTTTATTTTGGGCTTTGAGAATCTAGATGCAGTGAAGGGGGAGTGGCTTTCAATGTGGGGTCGGTGCCCAAAGTGGCTTGTCAGGGTAACCCATTGGAAGTTGTTAATCCAGTGATAACTTAATAATAAATTTAGAGGGTTGGGTAGTTTTCACACCAATCAAGATAATTGGATGCCTCACTCATGCCTGTAGTGCTCGTTCAGGCTAAGGATGAGATGAGAAGGTTGTGGTTGGCAAAATCAACTTCCTTGTCCTTATGAAAGGAATGTTGATTCCACATGTGTCACCCTATGGGGCTGGCGTCTAGTGAGAGACTATCAGGGTAACCATAGATGGGGGCCGGCGCCTAGTGAGAGACTGTCAGGGTAACCCATGGATGGGGGCCGACGTCTAGCTAGAGACTGTCAGGGTAACCCATGCTAGGACCATGCGATAACACTCATCCCTACTGCAGTCTAGCATTCTCTAGTTGTGTTCACCCCTTTATTTTGTGAATGCCTCTAGAAGTGATGTTTAAGTTACTTGTGATGTCCTTATTGACTGGTGTTATTTTGGAGTCATGTGTAGTCCTTGCACCTGTTAGTCTACTATATTTCTTGATTGTTTTCTTAGTGGGACCTTATTGTTATCTCCTAGCTCGGAGGGGTGGACCTCAGGGTTCCACATGGTTGGGTGGAAGAGCTTAATCCATTAGTTTTTCTTGGCCGACCTGATTCATGATCACTGTAGATGATTCTCCAATTTCAGACTTGTACTTGCATCCTCAAGAGTTATATTATAATTTCAGTATTGTATTATATTGTTGTATATTGTAAACCGACGTGATCGGTCATGTAATCTTGTATTTGAACCTTTGTAATTGTTCATCTCTACAAATGAATGATGTAAATCCTCTTCTATTGTATTATAATGTATATCACTTGTATTGTTATAATTTTATGTTTTTCTGATGCAGTTATGTTCCCTAGAGGTGTTAGTTGTTCATTTTATTTAATGTTGTTAATAGTGTAATTATATTTAATGATTAATGCATTTACTTGCTTAAAAAAAAATTCTATAAATTTTGTACTTGTTAGTCTAACACTCTAGGGTTGCATGACGGGGCATTAAATTCAACTTAGCAAACAATGTCAACTAGCTTTCTTATGATTGTTGTACTAATATGGATAAAGAGATGTGATTACAGCCAATAGGAATTAAGTTGGATTTAGTGTGAGATAGGTATTGATGGCATTGTTATCATATGCATTATATCAATGTGATTACCCTTTTCAAGAAGGAGAAATCGCTTTTGTGATATAATTGAATTCGGATTATTTTGATGCTTTGTCTAGTGAAAGATGATTCCCATGTGGTGCTCAAATTGCTTCTACATTTTAAAAGTAGCTTAACTATTAATTGTCCTTGTTAGATGTGCAATTTTTTGTTGAGCTTGAATTAACCCTAAAGTGGTGTCAATGCTAACATTGATGCAGGAAGGACACTAGTATGTGAATGTATTCATGCTATAGTTATATAGTAGCTCAATGATTGTGAGTTACATTATGTAGTTAGTTAAGTAAAAGTAAAAAAATGAATAGTATGATGTAATGTCATTTAGAAATCTAACTTTTATATTATTTCTTAAATGATTACTTTAATGATAGATTGAGGTAGGAATCAAGAAGATGATAAATGTGTTGAGGCATCAAATTGAAGCATTTGCGAAATATTTCCCTATTTTATATTGGATATGGAATTGTGATCTTCTATGTGAATAGTGATTTACGAAAATTTATATGAGTGAATATTATTGAATTAATCATATTGATATGTGACCATGGTGCTAAATATTTTGATGAGATATAATTACTATGCATGTGATTACTTTTAATTAGTGCAAGTGAATAATGCAGCGTTAATCATGTCGCTTTGGCTATCTATTCTTGTTGTATTTGACATGAGCATTGAGTGTGTAGGTATATCCACAAGTTGACCAATGGGAGAATCCAAGATCAATCAAGAACTTAGTTACCCTTCCCGCTTCATGTCATGAAGTAATGGAAATTTGATTGTGTTTTTTGTGACACCATTCATCTTAGTCCATGGGAGGACTATGACTCCTTAGGATGAGCCTTGTTATCCCTAAGTGGTTTTTGCTCCATTGTGTGATATAAAGTTACTTGATTTGCATTTGTATTAATGTTTCAAGGTTACTTGATGTCTTTTTTAGTACAAAACCATATGGGAATGCAATACAAATTTTAAAACAATGTAAAAGTGTCATTTTTATGCTTTTGATGTGAAAATTTTCCACTTAGGTAAGCATCTATGGGCTAGGTATGGGGATTTGTTTGGAGTTTTAGGTGAGATAAATCTCACAAAAACATCCTTGGAAAGAGCTTGTCTTAATGAGGGCATCAAAAGGTATGGAGTTGTCATTTCAAACATGTGGGAGTATGGAGTTGTCATTTCACATGTGGGAGATAAGATAAAGATGGACTTGTCATCTCACACATGTTGGAGACAACAAAAGGTATGGAGTTATTATTTCATGTCTTGTTTTTGTGATTGTATGGTCATGGGAGGCCAAGTGTCCACACCTTATTGAATGGGGGCTCTTTTTTTTTTTTTTTTTTTGGGGGGGGGGGGGGAAGGTGTGGGGGGGGGGGGGGGGGGGGGGAGGGCCTCTTCAACTTAGAAGATAGGGGAAGGAGGTCTCTTAGGGAAGATTGGGAAGAGAATTGAGTGGGAGATTCATTGTGTATGCTTGGAGAAGAAGATCTGCCATGTAGAATGAACCTTGCATCACATTGGAATTATTTGAGAGGTAGGCATTTCCCATTTGCATATATTGGTTTCTTGCTCTTTTATGTGTGAAAAAAGAGAAGAAACTTGATTCTTGAAGATGGATCTTATGAGTGGGTTCATCGTGTTGTAAATTATTGTTCTTATGTGTTCTTTGTGAGTGTTGAGCTTGGAGGGATCTCTTAATGGCGAGGGGTGTGGATTCTCACTCCTCCCTTTTCCTTATTATTTATCTACCTTTTATGTGATTGTAACCTTGTTGGTATTTTTTTTTGCTTCATTGAAATGGTGGTTTGTTATGTGGCACCTAGTCCTTGAATGATCTCTTGGCTTGGGGGATGGGTAGAGCCTCATATGGCTTAAGGATGCCATAAAGGTTGGGTGGAGAGCATTCTCTCCCCATTGGTTTGTCTAATCTTGGTTGGAGTCCTCTTGGCAGTGATCTAAAAAGATGCTTCATGCTTGAAAGGAAAAAAGTAGCATTTAAATTACATTGTTAAGAGAATAAGAGTATTTTGTTAGAGTTTCAAGCTGTGACAAATTCATTGTAGGAGAGAAATGAATCTTCCTTATTGTGGAGGTTTGAGGAGAACTTGCATCCCATTGTTGTAACATAGTCATAAAGATGAAACCATGTATACATCTTAAATTTGTAAATACCTTCTAATTCAAAACAATAAAATAAAATAAATACATTATGCATTTATTATCACCTAGTTGTGCTTATTGCATAATGCACTTAAGCAAATCTAGAAACCTAAATCATATTTATACATCTATTGGAACATGAGTGTGTGTGTGTGTGTATACCTCTTGTATATCTTCATATAAAGAAAATATTGGAGAATACACACACACATAGAAAGTGTAAGATCCCTCTCAGGATCTTATTGAAAAATACTAATTGAATATTTCAAATATTAAAAAAAATTATCAATTATCAACCATCATAGTTCTAACTAAATCATTTCCTTTTCTTTATGAAAAATAAAACTACTTTAATGGAAGTTACAATAACCTAAAAAGAGTTTCAACAAAGTTACATTGTAGTGCCAACCATATTCCAAACACCATTTCATAGCATTACAAACATATTTCTATAATCACTATTGATTACATATATGTGTTCCATTTATATCGTATACAAAAAAGACATATTAACATGATTTATGGGAACAATTATCCATCCATTTGCATACAAGTGTATAACAAATCATTTTGACATACATAAATTGTGAATTTTCAATCTTTGGTTTTTCTTCACAACTAAAAAGCTTTTTGACAGTATTTGTGGATTTAATCCCCAGTTAGAGAAGAATGATGCTTTTCATGCTAGGATTGTGGTATTAGAATCAAGTGAAGTACTTTAAATTTTTTATGGATTTCGTGAACCCCTTGGTTACTAGAATATTGACCTAACCACTCTTTTTTTGTAGACCTTGGGTGCCTAACCTAGATACATTAGCAAAAAAAATCTTGAAATTGATATCTCTTGGCATTTTTTAAATAGATGTATTTAAGATATCTATACTAATACATTAAAACAAACCAAAATGAATCATAAAGAAGAAAAATTGTTAGGTCTACATTGTTCACCTTTACATAATTATAAATAGTCCCTTTAAATTCTCGTTAAGTAATACTTCATTTTTCAAAAGAAGTTTATTTTTTTAAAATATTATCTAATTTCATAATCAAATAATCTTTAACAGTTGTACATCTCATTTACATTAAAAATAATAAATAATTATCTTATTTTTATTGACTAAATTTTTAAATAAGTAATTATTTTATTTTGATTGGTCAACATTTATTACTTGTCGTGGTCAACACTCTACTTGAACATCATCGGGTTCAATGTTCAAATAATGAGAAATTGTTTCCAGAGCATTGTGATTCAACTACACAAATAATGAGAAATTGTTTTCGATGTGTGATTTCAATTACACGATCAGATATTTCTTAGTTGTTTGGAACTTGTTTATTGTTAGGTCACTTCACCTCATCGACACCAAAATGTGGTAAATATTTGTCCTTTTTCATTGACAAAATCAACCATTGACTATTAAACATCATCAACTTCGATGTGAAAGAGGGAGGTGGAAAAGACCTAAAGAAGAGTGGGAAGAAAGGGTGTGCATTTTCTGCACTACCGGGGTAGTGGAATCAGAAAAAAGACTTTGTCATGGAGTGTGATGCTTTCCAAGACATCAGGGGCAAATATGTTAATATCTTGATAGTTGTTTCTTGGTACAATTTATTCAACGAAAGGATTGTTGAGAAGTTGGGGGAGCTCATCATCTTGAATAGGAAAAGGATTGAAATGCAGAAAAAATAACAATGATAGTGGTCCCATAAACTATTTTTAGCCTCGTGGATGTTAAAAGTTGTTCATTCATCACTATTCATCTTCAAATTCTAAACATGCGAGGTGGAATTACTCGGCAAAACAGTGGTCGTGAGGCGAAGTTGTCATATCGTTCAATTTAACGAGGCCCATGACAATGGTTGTTTACATAATGTGATATTTTAATGAGATCTATAAAAGGGAATACGTTGTTGTTGACAACGTGGGGAACTGCTAGAAGAAGGTATTGCCACTGAGAGATGAGAAAGCATAAGTGCTTTTGTCAAAGTATATGAAGACTCCATCCCTAAGCTGCGAGAGATCGTGCTTTTACTCTGCTTTACTTAAATAGTATTAGTTAAATTGTCAATAGCAATTTTATACCTCACCTCATATCCTGATTGAATCTATTTTATTTTTAGTATTTGGAGGGACTTTTTGTCAAATAGCTATCTACCTTTTGTTGATAATGGTGTTCCTTAGGCTATAAATCTTCTTGATGTATTAGGAAGGTGGGATTTTTTCTATAGACATATACTTAACTATAAAAATGTAGTTATCATCATTGTAATTGAAGGATGTTATTTGCATTATAATATTTATATGTTAAGATCCAAATTGTAATATAATTAAAGACATTAATGGGGTAGACACCAAATTAATCCCTATTGATACAACAATTGTGAGCTAGGTGATGCATAAATATGTTATATTGTAAAATTAGAAGTTGGGCATGCCCATCAAGTAAACTTTATAAGGCAATTGGTTATCGACTACTAACCTATAGTGTTATCATAACAAATGATAAAAGAAGAATATCAAATATTTAACATATAATCTACTATAACCCTAAAGGATTTTAATGAGATGTCAATTTTTTTGAAATATTATGAAGATATTTGATAGTTAAAATTTTAAATTATCATTATACAACCATCAATTTCAACCAATGGTCCCAACATCCATATTTGAAATGATTCCTTACTAAAGCACTCAACAACCATGTCCTAATGGTGTTTTTAAGAATTCCTTTAAAGTTCTTCCATTGCTATCTTAACTACCTCTTACTTGCTATTAGTGGTTGGAACTAAATATATTGATATTGGTTATACTTTTATAAGTGAGATTTTTAATATAATCTTTGAAATATTATGAAGATAATTGATAGTTAAAAATTTAAATTATCATTATACAACCATCAATTTCAACCAATGGTCCCGTGATAGGTAAAATTTGCATGCAAACATAAATGAAAGATAATCAAATCAAACACAATTTACCTCCCTTTTGCATACACAAATCTAACTTCACTGATCGAGCTTATTGAAGTGCACCCTACTTCAATCAATTTCTCTTTGCTACTTTGAGATGTGGATTTCTCTATTAAATAACATAACATTGTAATGAGGATGATAGGATCTAGGATGATTTCTGCAGAGTAATGTTGTATGAAGATCAGAGAGGATCATAAATGGGGAAGGATGTTCAATTTATAGACCCTCAGGGATGAAGATCAATGGTTGCAGATTATCTAAGAGATTAGTGGCTAAGAATGGTTGAGAGGATGTGCACGAATGAGAGAGGGACAAGTGTCCTTCTTGATGGGTTTAAATATTGGCCTCTTTTGTGTTGTTTTTATATGCTTTCAGACATTTTCCACATGATCTTCTAGATACTTTTCAAATATTACCATCATGATATACTGTCTTTTTATATATTTTGCAAAACCTTGAACCTATTTTGTTAATATAAAATATGGTGATGATATTTATCAATTGAATGATTTGAACATGAGTATGCATGCAATATAGATGAAATTCTATGGTTTAATTATGAAGGTTATTTGCATGCATATGTTTTGTGGAATAACCCTTGTATAGCAACAAGCACATGGAATCAAGGAGAGGAGAATTTGCAGCAAGTCACAGAACAGGGGAATTGAAGGAAGTTGAAGTCAAGCCACCAAAAGTGTAGGCAGTTGGAAGCTGAACATGAATCATTATGGGAAGGAATAAATGTAGAAGAAGTAGACTTGTTCCAAGATTCTAA
Source organism: Cunninghamia lanceolata (assembly GCA_027924645.1). NCBI lineage: Eukaryota > Viridiplantae > Streptophyta > Pinopsida > Cupressales > Cupressaceae > Cunninghamia > Cunninghamia lanceolata. Next base: position 6,584,578 of record BSBN01000816.1, read on the forward strand.
ACGTAGCTTATGTGTTTTTCATACGAGTCGTTGCATAGGAATTCCTATTTGAATAGGATTCTCCTTCCTCTGTTCATTTAGAATTAATAAATCAATCTTAACTCTATATCCTAATATCTAGGAATGGATTAATGATTGTAGTTAGTTGGTAGTTGAATAAGACTCTCCCATTTTGTATAAGTGAAGGGATGAGCTCGGAGTCAAGTTAGTTACCTAGTTATTTAGTTACTCAGTTATTAGTTTTTATTTAATATTAGAAGATACAATAGTTAGTTATTTCTCCAGACATGAATTGTTGAAATGCAATTATTGAATATAATCTGCAAAGAAGATTATGTTTGAAGTATTATGTGATATGGAATGAATGAAACTATGTGTTATGTGGATGCATGAGCATCTAAGTTAGATTTGATTTCCAACTAAGTGAGTCAGTCCCTTGAGCTAGCCACTCAAGGTACTGATCTTCACTTCATTTATTTTCTTATTCATTTATGCATTCTTGTTAAAGTTGTTTTTATATTAGTTTATAAATGCATTGTGAGTTTAGTAGAATACTCTGATTGTTAAATACAATAGTTGTGGTTCATGAACAAATGTATACTTGGTCCATCTTAGTCCTCCGGAGGTTAGCATTAGCTTTCTAATCATTTTGAATGGTTTTGGATTAGTTCTGTATTTTCCTGTTGTTAGCAGTTATCTATAACTTATGCTGAAGGTACCCGTAGCCACTAGGTTCTATAACTATTTTTACTATTCTTACATTTTTGTGAATTCCAGCAAAGTAGATTAATTTGAGTAGGGTTGAATAGGATAGTTTAGAAGAATATGAGCCCCTGAAGGCACATATAGTGCAGTGCCATCATAAGCTTACGCTCCTTGGTTGATAATTTAATGTAGAGTACAATGTCAAGTGGACTGTTCAGATAGGTTTACCCCTGAATTGTGTTAAGTCTACAACGCATTAGTTTTCCTCTACATTTTTGGTGCCATTGCCGAGGATGGTGCTACCTTCATAGGCTCATTTTACATGTTTTCATAGCTTAAATTTTGATTCCAGCATTAGGGTTGATAGATTCATTTATCAAGAAACACCAGAAATTGTACTAACATTGTGCAGGACCGCTGATATACAAAGCTAAATCCACTATATGCAGAGGTAGAGAGACAACTGAGGTAGATTCCTCCCTTCAAATTATCAGGACAGAGAAGATACTGCTGACTTTATCAACTATACAGTAGGAATTGTTGAAAGAGAAGAACCTATTCTTCCATCTTTATCAACATCTTCGTTAGCTTCTTCCACAAGTATAGAAGGGACCTTTAGAACCATGGCAGATGCAGTGGTGGAGGATCCACTAGAGAAAGCAATGTTTGAGTTTCCTATCACTGATTAGGAGAGAGCTGCAACACTGAAGAACATTCCACCTTCAGCATTACCAATCTTCTATGGCCTAGTGACTGAGGACCTAGATACATTTCTATTTCAATTTGATATCCTGTGTCAGAGCTATGACTACACTTCAGATGCTCACAGGCTTAAACTCGTTCCTGCCACTCTCAAGGATGCAGCTTTGAGATGGTTTATGGGGCTAGGAAAAGATGTCATTCCAGACTGGGATACAATGAAGAAGAGATTCTTGGAGAAATACCAAGATTATTGTAGAGGACATGATAGGAGGAGAGATGACATCTTCAGGATGTCACAAAAAGAGGATGAGCCACTAGAAGATTATGTTGAGAGATTCCAGGTTGCCTTGAAGAAAAACCCCCAAAACAAATTGTCTGAAGAATCACTAAAGATGGTCTTTTTGAGAGGGGTCAATGATGATTGCATGGATGCCTTAAATCTCATTGGGCAAGGTGAAGTTTCTCAATTACCTTTTGAATCAATCTACAAAGTTTGCATAAATTATTCAAGAACTTTCACCAGAAGACCAAGGAGAGAAAGTACATCCATCACAAGCAAAGCAACCAATGGGGTTTCAAGAGTAGAAATTAGTAACTTGTTGTCCAACATGAAGGAGGATATCATCAGCCATATGGCTACATAGTTAGACACTCCTCACATCAAGAAGAAACTAGAAGAGGTGGATGTAATGCTTACTGAGTACTGCCCCAGCTATAGACAAAGGAAGGCCAATTGTAAATGAAAAAAGGTGGCCAGTATAATTTTAGTCATTTGAAGGAGAGGACGGACATCTGTTCTACATAGCTCAAAGGAGACCTTGGAAGCAAAGACAAGGTATGCCCTTCAATCCACTTAGTTTCAATTCATCATTTCCTACTGCAAACCAAAATTTCTCTACTTAGAATACTCAACCATGGCCTAGTAATCAAAATCTATGGAAAAACCCACATTGGCCTACTCTACAACCTAGTTGGAACCAACAACAGCCAAACCCATGGTCCCAACAAAGTTTCCTAGGTTCCAACTATAACCCCCAGTGGCCTACACAGGAACCTCAATGGCAGCCCCAATGGAACAAGGGCCAACAATGGCAGCAAAATGCAAATTACTAGCAACCTATGCTTCCATCTCAGCCCCAACAACCTACAATAATGCCTCCATCCACTTCTCAAACTCAACCTCCTAGACCTACCCAACTCCCTGCCCAACCTGTACCTAACCCTAACAACAAGCCTGTTCAACAGCTTATACTAATGAGGTGATGCAATACCCCACCTACGGGGTAGAGGTGAGTAATGTTCATCTTAGATCAGGGAAGCAACTTGCAGGCCCTTCATCTCCCCAAATTATAGAACTTGAAGATGAAGAACCCATGGAGAAAGCCTCAGATAAGCCACCTTTGGAACCTGAATCAAATCAGGACCCTCAGACCACTTTATATCTGAAGCCTCCTTTCCCTGAATGCTTGGCTATCCAGAACCAACCAGTACAGGCTAAAACTGACCTTATAGGCCAGTTAAAAGATATAAGCATAAAAATTCCCTTAATCCAAGCTATCAAAGATATTCCTATCTATACTAAGACTATTAGAGATCTCTGCATAAAGAAACTAGGAAGGAAGAGAACAGACCCAAAGACAATCCATGTTTTGGGTAACCTTCTTGACATAATGTTGGGGAATATAAATATCCCCAAATATACAAATCTAGGTAGTCCAGTGGTGGATGTAAAAATAAATGGGACTTTGATCAAGAATACTTTGATAGACTTGGGTGCTGCAATTAATGTAATGACCAGGGAGACAATGCAGATGATGCAGTTAAACAACCTTAGGCCTACTAAGACAGTTTTACAATTAGCTAATAAGTCTACAGTTAAACCTGAAGGAGTTATTGAGGACTTCGTAATTGTATTAGATTCCTGGGAATACCCTACTAATATTATAGTATTACAGCCCAAGGTCAATCTCACTGGTTATCCTCTTATACTAGGCAGACCATGGCTTACCATAGAAGATGCATTTATAGGTTGCAGGTCAGAAAATATGATCATATCCAATGGGACTATGACCAAGAAGTTGGTCTTATATCCACCTACCCAACCATACCATGAACTTGAGTAGACCATCTGGCCTACCTTGGATGATGAGGACATCTATTCATTGCAAACCTTGATGGCCATTAAACGTAGCCCCTTGCTGGATATCTAAGATGAAGATGAGTTGATAGATCACATTATACAAAATGATTGCGGGAGGCACCCGCAGTAGCAGGGCTGTCTATCCTGCTTACAAGACCCCTTAAGAAGCATAATACCCACCAGTTCCTCAGAGGAAGTATCCCAAATATTTCATACTTTATTACCCAGCAATGCTTACAAATAATACCTAGCCTTGATTTGTCCTTTGTATAAGAAATATCTAAACAATTAGAAATCAAGCCGGGAAAGATGTTGATTGTTTTAATAATGCATTGACTGATGAACAATAACAATCCGTGCATGTAGTGTTGCAGGTACACTCAACAACATTTGCATGGGATTACAGTGACATGAAAGACATTAATCCTGCCTTATGTATGTACAAAATTTACATTGATGATGGCCACAGACCTATAAGGTAGTAGCAGAGACACATGAACCTTGCTCTAAGAGAGATAGTGAAATCTAAACTTCAAAAGCTTTTGGATGCAGGATTTATATACCCCATTTCAGATAGTGAATGGGTTTCACCATTGGTAATAGTTCCCATGAAAGGTGGCAAATGGCGAGTTTGTGTTGACTACAGGGAACTAAATGTTGCCACCAAGAAGGATCACTTCCCATTGTCATTTATTGACCAAGTTCTTGACTCTTTGGCAGGGAAGAAATATTTCTCATTTCTTGATGGCTTCAATGGCTATAACCAAATCAAGATTGCACTAGAGGATTGAGATAAGACAATGTTTACCTGCCCTTGGGGGACCTATGCATATTTTGTCTTGCCTTTTGGTCTTTGCAATGCTCCAGCCACGTTTCAAAGAGCAGTACTCAGTATTTTCTCTGATTTTGCCCGTGACAGCATGGAAATTTACATGGATGACTTCACCACATATGGTGAAACATATGATGAAGCCTCACACAATTTGGAGAAAGTTTTAAAGAGATGCACAGAGCACAATCTATCTTTGAGCAATGAAAAATGTTTTATGATGATGACACATGGCATTGTCGTGGGACATTTTATCTCAAGTGCCAAAATACAAGTTGACCCAAAGAAGATTGAAATCATATCTACCTTGCATATTCCACAGAGACATAAGGATGTAAAGAGCTTCCTTGGACATGCAAGTTATTACAGGCGGTTCATTCAAGATTTTAGCAAAATTGTTGCCCCTCTATTTACTCTATTGACAAAAGACATTGACTTTGAATGGACCCCATACTTTCAGAATTCATTTGAGAAGCTAAAAGCAGCCTTGACACAAGCTCCAGTTCTAAGAGGTCCAAATTGGACACTACCTTTTCATATCCACACTGATGCATCAGACTTTGCCATTGGAGCAGTCTTAGGCCAGCAAGAAAGAAATAAAGAATATGTAATATACTATATCAGCAAAAACCTATAGGGAGCTGAGTGGAACTACACTGTGATAGAAAAGGAAATGTTAGTTGTTGTTATGCCATTAACAAATTTAAACACTACATTACTGGCTATAAAGTGTTCATATATACATATCATACAACAATCAGATATTTGATGAATAAGCCAATAGTGGGTGGAAGACTTGTAAGATGGTTGTCGTTATTGCAAGAATTTGACATAACAAGAGTTGACAAACCAAGAAAGGCTAATGTAGTTGTTGATTTTCTGTCTAGACTACCTACATAATCAACAGAAGGAGTCCTTGATGATTCTTTTCCTAATGAGCATCTATTTGCTCTAAACATACACAGTCCCTGGTATGCAGATATAGATAATTATTTGGTGATAGGGCAGATTTTAGGTTACTTTTCTCCAAGGGAGAAAAGGTAGTTAGTTCACAAATGCTTCTCTTATTCTTGGATTTCTGGATTCCTATTCTACACTGGCCCAGATAACATTATGAGAAGATGTATCAAGGAGGATGAAGTGTTTGACATATTGAAGGCATGTCATGATGAACCCTACGATGGACATTTTGCAGCCAAAAGGATAGCCTTCAAGATGTTGACAACAGGATATTACTGGCCAACACTAAATAAAGACTATGTCCACTATATTAGAAGTTGTGATTAGTGCCAGAGAATGGGGAGACCTACAAGAAGTGATGAAATGCCTTTGCAGCCCCAAATAGCATTAGCTCCTTTTGGTAAGTGGGGGTTGGATTTTTTTGGACCTATCTCTCCTACTTCAAACAACAAGGAATATACACTAGTATACACTAATTACTTAACCAAATGGATGGAAGTTAAAGATTTGCAATTTGCCAGAGATGGCAATGTGGAAAAATTCTTGTATGAGGAAATCTTCACTAGGTATGGTGTACCTAGGGAGATAGTGACTGATCAAGGACCACAATTCACATCAGACTTAATCACCAAACTGGTGGAGGAGTATCAGATCAGACACAAGAAGTCTGCCCCATACCATCCTCAGGCTAATGGTCAAGTCGAGGTTACAAATAGGGAGATTGAGAATATATTGACAAAAATAGTAAAGCTCCATAGAAGAGATTGGGTTTCTAGATTACCAAAAGTTGTTTGGGCATACAGAACCACATGGAAGACAACTACATGATTCACTCCTTATGAATTGGTTTATGGCAAGACAGCAGTACTGCCTATAGAGTTTGAATACAAAACTATAAGAACAACAGTGGAATTGGGGATGGACTTGACAAAGGCTCAAAAGGAAAGGTTACAACATTTAAATGCTCTTGATGAAATCAAATTAGAAGCCATACACCACACAAAGGTTATTCAGAAACAAAGAATTAAATGGCATGATAAGTATATAAAGACTAAAGAGTTCACTGTTGGTGATTGGGCCCTTCTCTATGATTCCAGATACAAAGATTTCAAAGGCAAGCTTCAATCTCGATGATTGGGACCATATGAGATTCAACAGGTATTCCCTAATGGTGCAGTCCAACTACAAACCATTGATGAGGTCAGATTTTCATTACTGGTAAATGGACACATGCTGAAACTTTATAAGAAATGGCTTCAAAAAGATAATTTTATTGTCTCTCTAACAAATAAGTATGGTGCTCACAATGATATTGATGAAGGATCTGAAGCACACAATGATCCACCCATCATGTCTAGTGATGCAAAGGTTGAGTTGCACGACTCAACCCCAGTCACTGAGACTTAATTTTTATTGCTTTGCACTTCACATGCACACACAACACACTACCCATGGTGAACACAGTTAGCTCCAGAGGGATCTGTTCTTAAATCTTAGTTGGGGACCTGTTACAGTCGGGACCTGAAATAATGCATTCAGTCAGGACCTGTACTGGAGGTACCTGTAGCAACACTTCTCTGCAGACGTCTTCAAAACTTTGGCACAAAGTAAACTATTTTTCTCGCGCATTCCATTTCTTCCACACATGTGTCATTTATTTTGAATAAATCAAACACCCGCCGCAAAAGTGTTCAACTCACACTCATGAGTTGTTCGATCAAGCATTGCGAGCTGTCACCTCACATCACTTCCACAGTACCCGCTGCCTTACCATTTAATCTTATACATTTCATTCTGCTCACATCAAATAAACACCAAGCACATGTTCTCTAGTTCCAAGGTGCATTGATCCCTTACTTCAATGACGTATGTACAAAAGGAAACCTTCAATGATTAACTTCGATTTCTTTTTATATTCATTATTACTCTTCGTTTAATTCATGCATGCAAAAATATCTATCACCATTCAATTTCATAATTACTCTTTCAGCCCTATCAATTCCTGCGTGAAGTGAGGTCACTTCACCCATTAGTTGGGGGGAGGGGTATAATGGTTAGTTAAATTTTTTGATTTTCTCAACCCAAGACCAAAAAGTTATCAGATAAAATTCTATGCCGATTTTCCAAATATAGTAGACCTACCTTGTTTCATCCAAATTGTGAACTATTACCCCATGAGTGAGCTGAGATACAGAATTTTGCATGCAAGAGATCTTCAAAAGTTACAGTTGAGGGGGAATAGAAGAAGGCACAAGAAAAGGCAACAAGTTATAGGTTCTTCTGAAGGTGGTGGTGGAATCGAAGTTGAGAAAAAATTGAAACCTTTTGAGGTTGTAGAGTATAGAGACAATGGGAGGTGATGTTGTAAGATGAGAACCGTCTATGCACAAGGAAATATTAGAGGATGTGATAGTTCTACCACTCTTCACCAGAGTAGGATGACTAGACTACTTCTTGAAGTTAGTAGAATATGATAATGAAATGGTGAAAGAATTTGTAGCTACATTGCAGTATGATAAGGCAACAGTCAAGGGATTGGTTGTAGATGCTTCTAAGATGGCCATTGCCCAAGTTATAGGATTATCGCATACAGGGTTTGAATATCCAGCTCGTGTTGATGCAGCTGCAACAAGAGAAGAATTATGCGAACGTGGAGAAAACCTGGACTCTTCATCCCAAGGTACAAAGAGACTGTCCCTTCCATTCTTTTGGGGAAAATGTGCTTCTTATATCATTAGATAATTTACTTGTGATGGTCGGCACAATTTGTTATATATTGTGTACTTTAAGTTGCTAAATCACTTATGCCATGATAAGTTAGTCAATGTTCCCAATTTCCTCTATAACATGTTGAAGAGGATGGCATTTGAATATCAGAGAAAGCAAACAAACACCACGTTGTCCCATCACTTCTTAATAGCCCTATTGTTTAAGAGAAGCCTAAGAATTCAACATCCACAGGTTGATTAGAATGCCTTTAAACAATGCACAAATATCACAACACTGTTGGAAGTACCTTAAGCAGAGGATGAACCTCAACATGAATTAGAACCTGAGATTACACCTGAACCTGAGATTGAACAGAAGAAAGAAGAGCCATAGGAGGAAAATACTCTAGGAGATAGGCCGGTGGAAACAAAGAAACCCTCATCTTCTGCAAACCCTAAAGCTATGAGAGGCGCTACTTCAACATCTGCTAAGAAAAAGAGGAATAAGAAAGGTGTTGAGAAACATAAGAGCACTGTAAAAGAAGAGGATTTAGGGGAGAAGAAGAAGAAGAGTAAAAAGAAGAGGAAATATGAAGTCAAACAAGAAACTGTTACTCCCAGACACTCAATAAGGTTGAAAAGGTAGAGTGTTAAAGAACGAATTGTTGAGGAACAGGGGTAGGAGGAAAAAGGTGAAGAACAGCAGCACCATGATTCAACGTTGCTGGACACAGACTCAGACAAAGAAGGGAACACCCCTGAGAATGTCCCTATTGATGTTCATGAAAATATCAATGTGTCTACTAAGAGGAGAAGGTATGTTTCTTCATCTTCTAATTCTGATTCAGAATATATGTTTATTGCAAAGAAGATGGAAGTTAGTTCCTAGTAGCTCTACTAAGGAAATTTTTGATATCACTGGGGATGATGATGATGAAGGTTTAAATTTTGAAAAGGAAAAAGAACTATTAGAGGATAGGAATATAAGGAAAGAGCTTCAAGAAGCTCTTGACAAGATAAAGCAGTTGGAAGAACAAGTAAAAGGATATAAGGAAAAGGACAAAGAGAAGGAGAAAAGAATACAGGAATTAGAGGAGAAAATTCAAACCTACTGCCATGGAACCAACTTGGATCTGTTAGCACAGATGGTCGAGAGTAAAACAAAAACTGAAGAGAATGAAGAATTAAATCCACAACTTCATGTAGCAAGGTCTCCAACATATCACACCACTTTGTCTTTGGGCTTTGAATTGATGAAACTTACTCACAAGTCCAAATAGGAAAAAGAAAGTTGGGAGGAAGAAAAATAATCTCTCAATGCATCATTGGAAGGTGAGAATTTGGAGTTAAAAAGGTTGGAGGGTAAATTGATAGAGGTAATAGACAAAGCCATTCAAATCATTGAGTGTAGACCTCCACCTAGGGTGTATGCATTGTTTCTAAAGGAAAAATTTCTCAGTTTTTAGTTCAATAGGTTCATTAATGATCAGCCTGCTTAACACTCAAGGCATAATTTTTTTAACTATTTCAAAGAAGTCATCCTAGAGGAGCAAGATCAGTTGTGTGAGTATTCTTTACACAACTATCTGATGGCAGAGGATATAGAATGGAACCCCTCAATTTATGTTGGGGATTTATAGGTTAGATCACTGTCATCCTATTTAAAAAATAAGCAGCTCAGAGGTGAATTAATGGACAAATACGAAGAACAAGAAAAAATGGTGGCACTACATATCAGAAAAGAAGCACTGAATCCCTATGTAATCCTTACTCAATGGTTGACACTCCTTTCTCACAAAGGTGCAGGAAAGATAATCATGGATTTGAGACTCCGAGATTACAGAAGGATATAATAGTTGGTAGTACCTATGCTTCAAAATTGCCTAAGGTATGTACAAAGTAGATGGAATAGTCTGACCCCAGCATTGCAAAGGAAAGAGCCTCAATCTTTCCATAATTTTATAAATATGTTTGAAATATTACGTAAGTACATCTAGGTTTCAGAACAAATAGGAGTGGGATGGCTGCCACTTACTTATCATCCTCCTATTCTCCTCTATCCAGTACCACACTGGATAGGAGAAAAGAATGATGAATATAGGAATGCAGAATCAATTAAGATGGATAGGCTTGCATGTTATAATGGTTTCTATCTTAAGCAGGGGGCAGGATTCAGAGAAGTGATGGACCTTAGACAGACCACCTTGCATTGCAATCTTTTGCCCTAGATGTTTAATTAAGTGTTTTGCTTGAGGACAAGCAAAAGATAGTTGGGGGGAATGATGGGTTTAAATATTGGCCTCTTTTGTGTTGTTTTTATATGCTTTCAGACCTTTTCCACATGATCTTCTAGATACTTTTCAAATATTACCATCATGATATACTGTCTTTTTATATATTTTGCAGAACCTTGAACCTATTTTGTTAATATGAAATATGGTGATGATATTTATCAATTGAATGATTTGAACATGAGTATGCATGCAATATAGATGAAATTCTATGGTTTATATATGAAGGTTATTTGCGTGCATATGTTTTGTGGATTAACCCTTGTACAGCAACAAGCACGTGACATTAATGAGAGGAGAATTTGCAGCAAGTCGTAGAATAGGGGAATTGAAGGAAGTTGAAGTCAAGCAGCCAAAAGTGTAGGCAGCTGGAAGCTGAACGTGAATCATTATGGGAAGGAATAAATGTAGAAGTAGTAGACTTGTTCTAAGATTCTAAATGCAACTTATGTGTTTCTCATATGAGTCGTTGCATAGGAATTCTTATTTGAATAGGATTCTCCTTCCTCTGTTCAGTTAGAATTAATAAATCAATCTTAACTCTGTCTCCTAATATCTAAGAATGGATTGATGATTGTAGTTAGCTTGTAGTTGAATAAGACTATCCCGTTTTATATAAGTGAAGGGCTGAGCTCGGAGTCAAGTTAGTTGCCTAGTTATTCAGTTACTCAGTTGTTAGTTTTTATACAATATTAGAAGATACAACAGTTAGTTATTTCTCTAGACATGAATTGTTGAAATCCAATTATTGAATATAATCTGCAAAGAAGATTCTGTTTGAAGTATTATGTGATATGGAATGAATGAAACTATGTGTTATGCTGATGCATGAGTATCTGAGTTAGATTTGATTTCTAGCTAACTGAGTCAATCCCCTAAGCCAGCCACTCAAGGTACTGATCTTCACTTCATTTATTTTCTTATTCATTTATGCATTCTTGTTAAAGTTATTTTTTATTAGTTTATAAATGCATTGTGAGTTAAGTAGAATACTCTGATTGTTAAATACAGTAGTTGTGGTTCATGAACAAATGTATACTTGGTCCATCTTAGTCCTCTGGAGGTTAGCATTACCTTTCTCATCATTCTGAATGGTTTTGGATTAGTTTTGTATTTTCCTGTTGTTAGCAGTTATCTATAGCTTATGTTGAAGGTACTTGTAGCCACTAGGTTATGTAACTATTTTTACTGTTCTTACATTTCTGTGAATTTTAGCAAAGTAGAAGAATCTGAGTAGGGTTGAATAGGATGGTTTAGGAGAATATGAGCCCCTAAAGGCACATACAATGCAGTGCCATCATAAGCTTGTGCTCCTTGGTTGATAATTTAATGGAGTACAATGTCAAGTGGACTGTTCAAATAGGTTTACCCCTGAATTGTGTTAAGTCTACAATGCATTAGTTTTCCTCTACACTTGTCCTCTCATGCATCAAGGTAGTTAGAAGATCTAATTAGTGAGTTGACTGAGTTGATTGCTTAGTGAACTCAATTGATTGACTAGTCAATTGAATTGATTGACTAGTTAACTAGATTGACTAACCTATTAACTGATTTGATTGATTTAGTTAACTAATTTGATTGATTAGTTATCTAAATTGATTGAGAGTGAATTATGGATGAGAGGGATTAATAGGAAATTAAATAAGTTAATTATTTAATTTCATGAGCACATGTGATAAATAAATAAAATATTGAATTTTATTTATTTTGAAGAAATAAAATATTAGCTTTAATTAAATAAATGATTTAAATTTATTTAATTAATGTGAGGAGGAAAATTGATTTAATTAAATAATTAGAATTATTTAATCAAATATGGAGGATAAATTGATTTAATTAAATAATTGGAGTTATTTAATTAATACGGAGGAAAATTTGATTTAATTAAATAATTAGAATCATTTAATTAACAGGGAGGATAAATTGATGGTGATCGATAGATGAAAACCTGATCTGGGAACGGGACAATTTTAGATGTCTACATTTTGCCCCTCTTTGAGATGGTGTTGCGAAGTAACATCATTTCAAAGAAGTTTAAAACATAGTGCTATGTTGGATAGAAGAAGATATTGGTTTAGAAGAACCATATGATTGGATTAGAAATGATGATGCCCCAGTCGAGTAGAAGAGGTACTTAGTAGATTAATTAATAGGTTGAATTATGCCCCCGCAAGAGGACAGACAAATTGGAAGAATACGGGTGTGCTCTCGAAATGAATGGATATAAAAAAAGAGGGAGATAGAAGATGGATGATAGAATGATGGATTTATGAGTAGTTATGCTGACTTGAGTAGAGCAATCCTATAGTTTGATATAGCACTAAACATTATGCACCAAGGTATAAGGACCAGGGTGACAATGTGTCTTGTGCACCCAGCATAATACAACCTTGTCAAGACATACGAGGAAGGATACGTAGAGCATAAAAGTCCTAATGCATAGAAGGTATGATATGACCTTAGATGCAAAGGATAATGCAAAAAGCTATTCCAACATACACAAGATATGAATGTTAGCTAGAATGATATGGACTTGATACAAATGCAAGATAAAATGATAACACACACAAGCAAGCAAGCATGCACAAATGATACAAAAACAAACAAGGTATTGCCCCTATCAAGCTGTAAACCGATGATCAATTGATGGATTGATTGATTTGATGATAGATGATGATAGTGTTGTCATTATGGGGAATGATATATCCTATTGATGATTGATTGATGATGATGATGATGATAGTGTTGTCATTGTGGGGAACGATATATCCCTAGATCAACACAAGGATGTGGGAACGATATATCCCATTGATGGTTGATTGATTGATTTGGTTTACAACAAGATTAGGATCAAGACCAAAGGATGCAGTTGGATTATTTGGCTAGATTGATTGACTAGATTGGTATGGATTAAGGATGACTTGCATTTGGTTTATTGCTTGGATTTTTTGAATATTTGAGTTTTTTTTGTATTTTTGAGATATTTTATTGTTTTTGGATATTTTTGGATATGGTGATTGTTTTTGGATATTTTTGTATTTTTTTATTGTTTTTGGATATTTTTGGATATTTTTATTGTTTTTGGATATTTTGGGATATTTTTATTGTTTTTGGATATTTTTGTTTTATGGGATGGCATTGTATTGTAGTTTGGATAGCCTTGTTGCTAGATACCAATGACAAGGGAAAACCAGGTCTAGATACAAGGATGAAGATGGGATTAGATAAGTGGACAAAAGGATGGGTGATAATAAATGGGATGGATAAAAGGGTAGGTGATAGTGTGTGGGATGGAAAGCTCATGATGGAGGGATGGATAAAAGGATAGCCTATAGTGGATGGAATGGATGTATGTTTCATAAGTGAGTTAGGATGTGATCTCCAAAGACTATGTCACATAGGAATAACATGCCCCATTCTAGGTAGTATGTTTAGGATTTTACATGACAAAACGTAGAATGAGAGGATGATTGGATTGGTTGGATTAGGACAAAAGAACGATTGGATTGATTGAAAAGGATGAGGTATATCAAGAGATTTTCTAAGGCATTTTTCAACATTTTGCCCCTATGTCTTTATCAAGATCAAAAGGAGGCAGGGAGGATGGATAGATAGATGGGATAGGTATGCGGGTATAATGGCCAAGGATGGTAAGGTAGGATAATGATAGGATGAGGTAGATAGGCAAGAAATGATAGGTTGGAAATGATAGATTAGATGAGACAACATGCCCCCAAGTGGAATACACATAGATAATCAACCTACACATGATGCTTGTTTGCCAAGTTTTCATCATGGTACTTATCAAAGGCGGTTGTTTACCAAGTTTTCACCATTGGACAAAGGGATTTCTCTTTGCTATTTTTTATTTTTTTTTTGGACTACTTGGATGGAATAGGTGGATATGGACAAGAAAGACTCAAGCATCTAGTTCCAAGGAAGGTGATAGTTCCATTAAAAGATGGCTGACACACATGGACCATGTCAAACATTATTTTGCTTATAGATGTTGCTAAGGGATTGCATGAGAGGGGGATGGGGTAGGTGGATAATGGATTATGATGTGGATTATGTATGGAAGAATAATGCAAGGATGGATGGGAGATAGGATTATGATGTGGATTATGGATGGAAAAATAGTGGATTATGGATGGGAGATAGTGGATTATGATGTGAATTATAGAAAAGCATGGACCATAGGGATATGATGGGTGAAATACATAGGATAATGGATTAAAGAGGGGGAGATGGATGTATGTGGAAATGTTGCAAAATGGAGAGGGACCAAGACCAACGGTTGCACACACTATGATAAACATTGAACCTTTTGATGAGAAGGAGGTGTAGGAAGTAATGGACCTGTTTGTGTAGGGGATGGTCGATGTAGGATTTTAGGTACCCACACAAACTTAAGATTTTTATGATTTTTGCATTGGGATTTATGGGATGGAGGAATTTGGGATTTTTGGATGAAGTGAGATTTTTGAGATTTTTGGGATGAAGGAACTTGAGATTTTTGGATGAAATGGGATTTTTGGTATATTTGGGACATGGATTCTTCATTTGAGTTGATTTCTTTTTGCTTAGGGACACAAACCATTTTATTTTTGGACTTTTCTTGTGAAAGTAAGGGCTTGGGTAGCCTTTTGGATAGATTTAGCTTGGACTCTTTTCCTTGATGCCCTAAGGCATAAGTATTTTTAGGAGTTTTTTCTTTATGGGTAGAGGCATCCAAAACTTTATTTGTGAATCCCATGGACTTGGTGGAAGCTTCATGTTTGTTTGATGTGTGCATTTGTTGAGCATGATTCAGAATTTGAGGGGATGTATGGATGGAGGGATTAAAAGTGGATTTGTGGATAAATAGATAAGGGGATTGGATGATAGGGATATAAGGTGTTGGGATAAGTGGAGGTAGAGTGGATGGAAGGATATTAGGAGTTGGAAGTAATGGAGGTAAAGTGGATGGAGTAAGGTGTATGGTCGCATGCTTTTGGGATTTGTAGGATGATGGGTGAGGAATGACAACATATGTTTTGGGGATATGATGTCTTTTATGATGGAAAGGAGTAGATTTAGAAGGCATGGAGGGAGTACCAACATCTTGAGCTTTCTTTTCTTGGGGAATATAACCAAAGCCATATGATTGTGGAGGGACTTCGACATGGATGGGTTCCAAAATACCTTGTTCATGAATGCCTAAGCCTTTACCTTGATAGTTCATTTGTTGGAGTATGCAGTGGACAATGGGATTGTGGGTGATTTGGACACTAGATGTGAGCTCATTATTTGATGGGGAAGGTGAGGTGGTAGATAATGGTTGTTGCTCTCCTAAGGAAGAAAAATCATGGATGAAGGTGGTAAGACCAATGGGATATGTTCGTGGACTTGCAATATGATCAATTTTAGAGAACAAAGTATCAATAAGATCTTGATCATCATTATGCTCATTAAGATCCATGTTATTTTTTTGATCATCTATGTTTACTTGGGAGCCAAGTGTCTCATCAAGGAAAGTGGATGTTGTTGGATCATGGATATGACTAGGTGGAGGATGGATAGGGGTGCTTTGCTTATCTTGCTCATGGATAGGTGAGGGATTATAGATAGGATCAATATTCTTATGGATAGGTGAGGGATTATAGATAGGATCAATATTCTCATGGATAGGCTCATGATCATGGATAATATCTTGATCATAGAAAATATAAAGGTTATGGATGGGTTGACCTTTTCTCACTTGCTCATGGTTAGGAACTTGATCATGGATATTATCTTGATCATAGAAAAGATATAGATTATGGATGGGTTGGATGGACGTGCTTTGATCTTGATTTAGATAAAGGGTTGATGTTTCCACATGCTCTAGATTATACTCTTGACAAAGTCTTGATTTTCTTGAATGGAAGTAGAGGTAGAAGACTCGTGGATAAGCTTGATAGGTTATAGATGGTCAACAACATGAGGGTAGAATGAATCTTGACTTTCATGGTAGAAGACTCTTCAATAGGCTTGATGGGTTTTGGATTACATGATGGGGTTGAAGCAATGGACATGTCTGAAGGATCTTTGATAGGCTCTTGGATAGTTGTTTTATGACATGGAGATGGTTGACTCCTTGCTAATAGCCATTGGATCACATCCTTCATGAGTGTATGGGTAGATGGACAATATAATAGATGGATAATAATGGTGGATGGTGTTGTAGGCTTAGGATGAGGATTAGGAGGAGGGATAATAGGAGTGGAAGGTGTTGTAGGCTTAGGATTAGATGAAGGGATAATGGGATTGGATGGATTAGGTATTGGGTTAGCTGGAGGGATAATAGGACTAGATGGATTAGGATTGGAATTGGATGGTTTTATAGGGGGTAGCTCAAGCAATGTTATTTGGATCAAATGTCGTAGGGTTACCTCCGAGGGATCCTTTGGTGGAAGATTGGAGGAACATGGGGATGAAGGTAATTAAGGGCTTGATGGATTAGAAGGTTGATGGACCAATGGACTATGATAGGGACTACATGGTGGTGTTAGGATAGGACTAGTAGGCTCTTGTATGGGTATTTGATTGGATGATGTTGTAGGATATCCATGGGATGTATAAGCTAGAGTGGTGTTCCCCTTGTCAAAGGTTCCATAAGGCCTTAAGGACACTTGATTTTGGTGCAAAGGAAGACTTGCATGTTCTTGTTGTAAAGGAACTTGATAGTCTTGTAAATGGGTTTGATGATGAGTTGAAATGTTGAAATAAGGAGTTGGATGATCTTGGGGTGGATGTTGTTGGGTATCAATGGGATAAGTTGATGTGGCATTGACATGATATGTGGGTAGGCTAGATTGGTATGGCGATGGGGGTGACACATGGTATTGAGGTATAATTTGTTGAGGTTGTGGTTGTAGTTGGACTTGTTGTTGTTGTAGTTGGAATTGGTGTTGTTGGGGTTGGAATTGTTGTTGCGGTTGGAATTGTTGGGTTAGATGTTCTTGAGGTATGGATTGATATAGATAGGGGTTAACAATGGAAGAAGTGGGATAGGTTGATGTATGGGTAACATGGTTGGTGGTTGGATTAGGTTGGGTTAGATTTTCTTGAGAGATGGATTGATATCTAGATAGGGATTAACAATGGAAGAAGTGGGATAGGTTGATGTAAGGGTGCATTATGTGTGATTGGATTAGGTTGGGTTAGATTTTCTTGAGGTGTGGATTGATATAGATAGGGGTTAACAATGGAAGAAGTGGGATAGGTTGATGTAGGTGTGACATGATGTGTGTTTGGTTGGTGTGAAGTTAAGGGGGATGATACTTAAGAGTGAGTGGGAATTTGTTTGTGTAATATGGGTGATGGTATAGTGGATGATGTGTTATATGAAGGTTGTGGTTGTTGATATTGGTTTGGTGGTTGTTGGTATTGGTTTGGTGGGTGTTGGTATTGAGTTGGTGGTTGTTGTATGAATTGTTGGATTTTGACTAGGAGTTGTTGGATTAGAGGTGATTGATTTTGTTGAAATGGTTAGATGATGGCTTGTATGCGTTGTATGGTTTGTTGGTCGAGAGGTTTTGGTATTTGATGAAGTGTTTGGATGGTGGATTGTGCCTCAAGATATGCACCATAATGTATAACGCTCTCATGATCATTGGAGCTACAAGGAGGGCCTCCTTGAAGTGTGATTTTGGGTTTTGGATTTGCCCTAGGTTGGTTGATGATCAGAACCATTTTGACAAGTGATGGATTAGATGGGGCTCAAAAAATGGGATTAGATTGTGGTGAGAAATAGAAGAAGTTGGATTGGATTAGATAATTATTATGATGATGTGGATATGGATTTGGATGACTAGGATTTGGATTAGGATGAAAGTGATGACAAGGATACTTAGAATGATGTAGAATGTGTTTGTGTTGATAGCTTGACTTGGTAATTTTTAAACAAAATATTTCACATGGAAATGCATGAATCACACACACAAGACACGCTAGCAAGTTTGACTTTGAAAATTGAATGTTGTGATTAGGCAAACACTTGAAGACACATCAACAAGCCTAATACTAGTCAAGTGGGTGTGGCCAAAAGGTCTTAGTCTAGGATACACAAGTGGTCTAGGGATGTCCCCAAAATACTCAAGGTGTGGGGGGGCCAATTCCATGAAAAGAAAGCGAAATAATGTCACACAACCGGGAGAAGAGGGTAACTCACCCTTCACCTTCACTTCCCCAAGGTATAAAGTTCTTGGAGGCTTAGCCTGAATGAAAAGATTTCAACTTCCATGAGGTGTGTCTTTCAATTCACTCCTCACTGTTTATACTCCAGTAGAACACAAGAGTTGAGGTTATCCCTTGGAGTGGTGTGTCTCCAAGAAAGCCTCCTAAGAAAGGTGACAATAGCAAATCAAGTAGTGTGTTTGATTTCACACACTTGACTCACATTCGCAAATGTTAATTGACCCTTAGAAATGGAAATGTATGTGTGAAAATGAATGGATTAAGGGATGCTTTTGATTCTCAAGATCACACGAAGTGCATGAGAAGAGGATACACACCCTGAATCACACTCAAATCCACCAAACAAAGAAAATACCCATTCTTTTTAAACCCAAATTGCAAATGTGAGAATGAAGACACAAGTTTATTTTAAGCCCAATGTCAAAGTGTGATTGCAAACAATGGTTCGTTTTAAGCTCAAATCAAGATGTGATTGCAAACAAGGTTTTTTGATAATTGAAAAGATAAAAGTTGGATTGTGTGCACTTGGATCTAATGCTAAATCTGATGCAAATTTTGTGCAACGCCTTATGTCCTTGTAGATTCCACTAAAACAAACAAGCACAAAGAAACTTCAAGCCACCTTATTAGGGAAAAATGAGAAATCTAGAAAATTTCTAATCAAGATGATTAGTGACAGCAAAATGGATATTGGTATCAGATTCTAAACAAAATTCTATGTTGTTTCAAAAAAAAATCCACTGAAATCAGATAAGTTTTGCACAAGTTATGATTGTTTGAAGTTTGCAAAGAAGGGTTGACTTTCACTGATTATACCGAAAAATTTGACCAAATTTTTTGATGAAAGTTTCACCACTGAAAATTACATTGAATCAATTTTCCAACGACTATACTTTTGCGCAATTCCGATACGATTTGCCCAAGTCGTGTAAAAAAGAAAAAAAAATGCCCTATTTTGGCATGTAGAGGGCAAGAGAGGCAGTCCGGCGGTTAATAGGCAGCTAGCAGTTAAAGTTTGCTTTGGTTACATTGACAGTTTAGAGTGCTGGCAGGTAATGTTGGCTATGAAGAGTTTTAAGTAGGCCCCTGGTAACCCATGTGACTAGGGGCTAAGCATCTGGAAAAAAAATAATTAAAAAAATAAAAAATAACAAATAACATAACAAAATTTAGGTTTTGCTTTTGATATTTGTTAATGTTTGTTTCTAAATTTATTTTATTGTTTGCTTCATTTTTTTTGTTTTGTTTTGTTTTTATGGTTTTTTTTGTTTTTAGGTTTTATTTTTTTTTTTGGAATTGTTTTGTTGTGACAGGAGCGGTTAGGGTTTTTTGAGTGCAAGGAAATGGGTGTAGGGAATGGCGGGCGCAGAGGGGAAGCTTGGCAGGCGGTGGAGGAAGAGTGCTAGGCGGGTGGAGGGAGATTGGCAGGGTGGTGCAGGGGGTGTAGAGCAGGAGCAGCGGGGCGGAGCAGTGTAGGGTGGAGGGAGCGGGGTAGCAGGTGGTGTTTTGCTGTGAGCGGCGGGGTTGTTGTGTGATGGGCGCAAGCGAGGCTGCGGCGGGCGGTGGGTTGGGAGGGAACAGGGGGAGGGGGGATTGGGGGAGGCAGCAGGGAGCAGGTGAGTTGTGAGTGGTGGAAGGGGGATGCATGGGGTAGGCGGAGGATGAGGGTGGGTCAGGGCAGCAGGGAGGGGAGATCGGGGGAGGGGGGGGGCTTAGTGCAAGAGGAGGCGGGGGGTGTAGGTAAGGGGGTGGAGGGATCAGGGGGTAGACTAGGCAGGGGATTTGGGTGGGAGAGGGTAGTTTTAGGAGGGTTTTGGGGAGTGAGGGGAAGCGGCCCTAGGGGCCAGCAAAACCAAAAAAAAAAATTAGTTTTTGCTAAAACAAAATCAAACCTACATTCGAAAGTGTTATGTGGTTTTTTTTTGTTTTAATAAAATTTTGTTTGTTTTTGTTTTTATTAACACCCTACAAGTCAACTGACGACCAGGGACTCATACGGATCCGTATGGTACGACTTGTGCGGGACCAGAAAATTAAAAAAAAATTCAAAAATTTTTCAATAACAGAAAATAGGAGTGTTATATGTCATTGTTCACCTGTGAGGCCTCCTGGACTCAACAGTGAGGTCAATTTGAGCATAGGAGATCATTTGTGAAAAGTGATGTCCAAATTTTGTCTAAAAAATACTTGAATATGCAACAAAAATCCTTAACAAATGCTCACAAACAGGGAGGGTCAGATTACCGAGTGTGTCAAAATGTGATAGGTAAAATTTGCATGCAAACATAAATAAAAGATAATCAAATCAAACACAATTTACCTTCCTTTTGCATACACGAATCTAACTTCACTGATTGAGCTTATTGAAGTGCATCCTACTTCAATCTATTACTCTTTGCTACTTTGAGATGTGGATTGCTCTGTTAAACAGCATAACATTGTGATGAGGATGATAGGATCTAGGATGATTTTTGTAGAGTAATGTTGTATGAAGATCATAGAGGATCAGAAATGGAGAAGGATGTTCAATTTATAGACCCTCAGGGATGAAGATCAACAGTTGTGAATGATCTGAGAGATCAATAGCTAAGAATGGTTGAGAGGATGTGCATGAATGAGAGAGGGACAAGTGTCCTTATCCTCTCATGCATCAAGTGAGTTAACAGATCTGATTAGTGAGTTGACTGAGTTGATTTCTTAGTGAACTCAATTGATTGACTAGTCAACTGAATTGATTGACTAGTTAACTAGATTGACTAACCTGTTAACTGATTTGATTGATTTAGTTAACTAATTTGATTGATTAGTTATCTAAATTTATTGAGAGTGAATTATAGATGAGAGGGAATAATAGGAAATTAAGTAAATTAATTATTTAATTTCATGAGTACATGTGATAAACAAATAAAATATTGAATTTTATTTATTTTGAAGAAATGAAATATTAGATTTAATTAAATAAATGATTTAAATTTATTTAATTAATGTGAGGAGGAAAATTGATTTAATTAAATAATTAGAATTATTTAATTAACATAGAGGATAAATTGATGGTGATTGATAGATGGAAGCCTGATCTGGTAACGGGACAATTTTAGGTGTCTACAGGTCCCCCAACTTCCATATTTGAAATGATTCTTACTAAAGCACTCAACAACCATGTCCTAATGGTGTTTTTAAGAATTCCTTTAAAGTTCTTCCATCGTTATCTTAACTACCTCTTACTCAATATTAGTGGTTGGAACTAAATATATTGATATTGGTTATACTTTTATAAGTGTGATTTCCCTTAACATACATTGCTTCCTTTTCTCTTGAGAAAATTGAAATTTTATCCAATGCTCTTGTTCTTCCAAACATTACTCCACAACATCTTTGTGTATGCTTCCAATGCTAAATTTAGAAAATATAACTAAATTTCTAATTGGTCAGTTCCTTGTTTTCTCCACTCTTTCATATCGGAACTTTCGCCTTTTCCTTTAGATCATGGCTCTAGATTGGTTTTCACTTTGTAAAGTAGATTTTCTTATATTTTGGTTGAGTCGGTTGCTACTAAAGAGAATCATGCTTAGGATTATTAATTAGCTAGCACCAATTCGTATGATTGTTCCATACTTGTGCAATAGTGTGAACAAAGCCATAATAAAAATTTTAAGTTTTCCACATTATCACTTACATTACATAGCATGAGTTACATTCATCAAGGATTACAATACATATCAATTTATAAGTGGTGACTTGTGAATTACACAACATAAAATTCTATGATTAAGTCTTTAGTGTGTAGTTGCTTCATAGTGATGATGATCATTCAATCCTCATATGATACTTTGGGAGGAAAGTTAGTAAAGTGGTAACAACCAACTTGATGGACCATTTTACCTCATCCATTCAATAGAGTCAAGATTGGTTATGCAGTTAGCTCATAGGTCTAATTGGCCTAGTCTATGATAGGGATAAATTTATTTTTTAATAGATGAGGCGACTAAAGAGGCCTAACGCCCTAGACATGCTTATTGACTTAGACATGCCCACGGAGCTTAATTCTTAGCAACATCTAATTCAATAGGCCCAACTCCTCTTGTAACACCTTGAGTAAAGACGACACCCCACTACACTCCTTATGGTCGATTCTCATGTCATATTCCACATCAAATTTTTATAAATTTTCTGAACTCCTATGATATACTCCAAAACACTCCAACAACTTCCTAGGTTACCATTAATGACCCAATTCAACCCCTACAACTTCTCAAATGCATTTTTCCCTCCCAAACAACATTGTTCATCTCAAGAGCATGATTCTAGTTGCAAATTTCAATGGTAGATGATAAAAGAAGAAATGGATCACCATGAATGCAATGGTCGAGTTTCACCTACCAATTTCCTTTGTACAAGCTCCAAACCATTCATTTCAAGTGAGAAACATTTCAAACGTATATTGCATTCAATGCTTCACCTCCTAAAGTACATCAAATCTCTGCAAGTGACCAAGGGTGGAAGAAATCACAATACTATAAATGCAAGTTTGTTTGTCATTCAAAGGGTCAAGATCATTTCTTCTCTTCCGCATGCATGTAAGTGCCAAGAATTGTCTAGGGTTTCAACTCCTTCCAATCTAGCCCATTTGGAGCAGCATGTTTTGTAAATCACAAAGAAGGTTAATATTGTAAATGATATTTGTAACAGAATGCCTCCATGACTCTTTGTAAATCTTTAGATAAACCCTCAATTGCAGTTATGGATTTCCTCTTGCCATATTTACTGGTATGACTGTAATAGAGATTTGATAAATGTAGCAGCATTTTAATTCATTGGAAGGCTCTTGTAATGGTCATATCTATATTTCATATGATTTTTGTAGTAGGGGGATGGACTATTTTAAGTGTGATATGTTATTTGCTACCATATCTTTGATGTATGTAAATACATGGCCCATATTCCTTCATGATTTTGATTCGTTGTTCCTCAGCAAATTATGACTCTATTACACATTGGATAGGCCCCAATCTTGGAAGTTCATGGTCAATCATGTTCCTTAAAATGAAAAACATCTTTCACCTGTAGTTTAGGAGTTATTTTAGGTTCATGTTCTTCCTACATCCACAAACTAGTTTTATTACTTTTGTATATCTTTAGTGAGCTTGTGTCAAATAGACATTTAGAGGTTTGTGCATGTAGGAGCTCAACCCATCATTGCAGCTCATTACCTTGCAAGTGCATATCTCTAATGATCTCATGTCATATAAATATTTAGAGGACTGTGATGAAGAGGATACAAGATATAAGTGTGTAAGTCACTTAAGAGGATTCATCTTTGGTGATTTAAACTTGATTATATTTTGGGTGCACTTATATGATTGCTTGTAATTTGTTGTTAATGAGGTCTAGTACGATTTTTTTTTACTACCATTAGGGCATGGCAATTAAAGTCGTATTCCAATTTATTACCATATATTAATACCTCAAGGAAATACCCCCTAGGTTTTGTAGAGCCTGAAGAAGAAGATGATTTTCCATAATCATATACATGTTGATCCAAAACCACCCTCTCTTTGTTGATGTATCACTCTCCCTACTTGAGATACCTTATTCCCCTTGTCTCACTCTTGGTTGTGGTGCTAGATGATAGTGCTTATGATTTGGGGACCCAACAAGTAATACCCCTAACACCCTTCTAAACCTTATCCTTCCACACCTTCTCCTCTTACCTTTTTTAGCTCAACATCAAGTTTAAATAGCTAGTTATCTTTGCCATCTGACATAAGAAAATGTAATATGTTGTAATGGCACCTAGATTTTCCTTGCCAAAGTCTCAACATTACCTAACTTGTCCTAGCACTACTTGTAGGCAACCAAGTAAGACTACATAGAAACCTTCCTATTTATCCCTTTTGTGGAGATCCAATTGATATGCATATCATGTTCAAGTCATAATCAATCTAGTTTGGTGCACACCTAGGACAAAGCAAGGAAAAAATAGTTAAGTAATGTTTATGCCCTTTGCACTTCCTTACCTTATATGTGATACATACTTGTTAGGGGTCTTCTGACCATGCCAAAAATTGGAGATTACACTTTATTATGGCCTAGGAAACTAATTGGTTACTATTGGCTAAAAATAATTCTTAGGATTTATTTTAGGTAAGAGGACTCATAATTTCCTAAGTATTCAGGGCATGTGCAACCAGTCTTATTGTGATGCACCTTGAATAGGTTATTAGAGATTCTTCTCTAAGGGATCTCTCTAGATGAATGTATTCTTCTAGTTTAATCCTCTTTATTTCTAATTAAGGCTACCAAAAAATGACTTTCAAGGTTCTAACTAGTTTTTCTTAGCTAATTAGTATTTAGGTAGGATATTGTTGTCCCTAAGGTTCAGTGTGATCTTAAAAACATAATTTACAACTTCTTATATGCAAATATGGATTAGAACTCAAGATCACCTAAGCAGAGGCAAGGCTCCTATTATAGGTGTGGTATTGACCTAGAGTCCATGCTCTTGACCCAAACAACATCTTCATACTCGGGCAACCTAAAGATTATCTTGCAGATTCAACTAAAGGATCATAGTTCTAACCTAAAGATCATAGTATTGACCCTACCATAGAGAACCATAAGTGTCATTATTGGTTTGATTAATTAACCTTAAATATAAATATAAAAATACTATATAAAGCTCATAACATAATTTAGAATAGGCACATATTCAAGCTAATCATGCTTACAACAATATTTTATAATGTGTGCCAGATAACCACTATCTAATTTATGTTAGTATCATATAAATTATTTTATAGTTTTTATGTGGCCCAACTAGGTATGTTGACTATGTTCATCTAGATTAGATGTATCCTACATGTTCATTATTCAACTAAATGAGTCCTAACTAGGTATGTTGATCCAAGATTATGTTCATCTATTTTAGATGTATCCTACATCTACATTCATTTTAATTAAATTAGTCATAACTAGGTATGTTGACCCAAGACTATGTTCATCCAAATTAAATGTATCCTACATCTATTTTCATTTCCAACAAATAAGTTCTAACTATGTATGTTGATCCATAACTATGTTCATCCAAATTAAATGTATCATGCATCCACATTCATTCCCATTAAATGAGTCCTAATGGGGCGTGCTGACCTAAGATTATGTTCACTCATCTTAGATGTGTCCTACACTATGTTCATTCCCATTAAATGAATCCTAATTGGGTGTGTCACCCCAAGGCTATGTCCATTCAAATAAAATGTATCCTACAGAAGTATTTGGTTGACCTCTTCAATGTTCATTATCAAAGTGAACTAAGGGTATGCTAGCCCATCTTAATATTCATTTGTTCTTAATGTAGCTAGATTAACAATATTCAACAACTAATCATACATTATGCTATCATTTTAGTATAATAATGATCTACTCAATTTATATTTACACATTAAAATTTGCATAATAAAAATCCTACTACTATCTACCAAAAAATAGAATCTTTTAAATTATTAGTTCATTGATAAATGACTAATTCAAGAACTTCATATTTAATAATAGAAAATCAAATTTAAATATAATTGTTTATTATAAAGAAGAAATGTTGATGTCTAAGCTAAAGATCAGGGCTTAAATTTGACAATTGTATAGTTGTATTTAGGCATTTTTGTTGTAAAATGCGATCAAATTTTTAAAAAGACTGTATCATATGAAACGAGAGATTTTGGACAAACTATCAAAATTTATGTAGGATTATGATGATTTATATATTTGATTTTTATATGGTTTACTTATACTAAGGCATGTCATAGTATTTGAAGGGCACCATTGAATAGATAACTATCATAAAAAAAAAGTGCTTGACAGGAAAGGTCGACTGTCAAATTTAAGCCTTGCTAAAGATCGATAACATTTGCTCATGCTCTCCAACCTTTAATAGCCTCCTCACAAACAAATATTATCTCTCGATTCCTCAAAGTAACTTTCATCAATCAAATAATCTTTCTAAACACAAAAGTCACTCCTAAACTAACAAAATCCATCTCTCACAACAACAAAAACACTTAAAAAAGAAAAGGGAAAAGAAAGCAAAAGCTATAACATGAGCATCCTCTCTTTAAAAAAAAATAAAGGTTATAACAAAAGAATCCTCTTTAAAAAACAAATGACTATATGTAAAAAATTCTAAGAAAAAATGAAGTTGTAGGTGAATGACATAATTATTACCTATTAATGTTGATGGTAGCAATTTCATACAATCCCATGATTTTAAGCTTTGGTTTGTTCCATTGGATATACTAGCACTTGCAACTTTAGGGGTGCAAGGGATGTGTCGATAGAAAATTCAAGGGAACATTAAGAAGATTAGGAGGAATCAAGCTGATGAATATCTAGAGTATCTAATTTCATAAAAGATTTGAATTTTTTACCTTTCTCACCTAAAACATCAAGAAAGTCAATGAAATATACATTCAGAGTAGAATTAGTGTAATGTTTGCTATAATCAAATTGCCTAAAGTGGCTTAAATAACTATTATATAGGATGTTTGATTAGTAATTCTCTCTTCGCAAAAGGTGAGGTCAGCTGAGGTGAAGGGAGATGATATCCCTCTCCTTTCTCCTTGATCTAAGGATTCAGAGTTTGGTGTAAATTGGATGGTTGTACAAAGAAGAAAGAGAGATCTTCATAAATAGATTGCGGTTGTCCATACCTGAGGCAAAAGTATATGGACTGATAAGATAGGTTCAGGTGTTGTGTAGGATTTTGACCCTTTGGTTTTGAGGGTTGTTGGGTTTCCTCCTCTATATTGATGCACTCTCCATCGCCACACCTAGTTGTAATGTCATTTTTTAATCAATCCTTTTATCTGAAGGATAGACATGTATAGCTTCGAGATGATGTTTTCTATGTGAAAATGTAATTTAAACATTTATATTAGTTAATAGATATTAATATTTGAAGAAGTAATTCCTTTGCTTAAAACAAAAACTTGAAGAATTAAGGAGTAAAATATTTTTGATTTGTCCACACAATCAAGATTTACAATGTACAAAATTTTATCACAAAAATATTTTTGATTTGTCTACACAATCAAGATATACAATGTACAAAATTTTATCATAAAAATAATTTTTGATTTGTCTACTCAATTAAGAATGGAAATGCATAGAATCTACAAGGATATATAACATTAAGTTGTAATGCCTCTTGTTTTAGTATCCAAATAAATTTCCATGGTTACTTAAAACTTTCATTACTTAGGATATAACTCATTCACTAACGATTGTCTAGTTTTGAATGCAAGTCATTACTGGTATGTTTATGAGCTTTTTCAACACATATAGTTTTTATTATTACAGTTATATGACAAGGTGATACAATTTGTGTCATGAATTTCACTCCATATAAATAAGCTCTAGAATTAATGATACAAAGGGACAAATATACGTAAAAACCAACTTGACTGTAAAAAATTTATTTAATCTTTTGCATTTAATTTCTAAATATTAAATATTTATTTATTATTCCTAATTAATCTTAATTAATTTAAACTAGTTGTATACAATTATCTAACTAACAAAAATTATAGTCAACATATCCTAAATCTCTTATATATAGAAGCACTATTTTTATGGCAATACTAAACTAAACTAGTATAGAATTTAAAAGCACAAGTCACCTAATACTTTTGTTTTAAAGTGTTTATAAATAATTTTAAAAAACTATGAACTTATATTTATAAAATATTGATACATTTAACTTATTTTTTACTTATATTTTATTTTTTTAAATAAAAAAGAGATAAACATAAAATTTAAATGATATACAACTTTTATAGACTATTAAAAAGATGAATAATATTTTTTCACTTATATTTTAATATTTTTAAATAAAAAAGATAATTTTTTAAAATGATTATCATTAACAACTGTTTAAATTCTCCTATATTCTTCAAAAAGCATCAAATTCAATGAGCGCAACATAAAGTTTTCATATTGTCCCATCCAACTACCAAATTTAGTCACAACATTGAGATGAAGGTCATCCATGACAATGACATAGTAAGGTGTTTAACATAAGTGTATTCATTTCAAAAATGAAAAAGTGGTGGGGGCAAAACCATGTGAGGCACACAAGCATTCATGAACATTGTGGTATTGCCACCAAACTCCAAAGTCTAGACAAAATTTTATAGTCATCACTACTGATGGCATGTTTGCACTTGATGTTTGACAGTTGTTCAAATTGAAGCCTAGTGACTACTTATTATAAACATGTTCTAAGGATATTGATAAACATGTGGAATGATTTCTTTTACCATTGTTTGTTTTATTTTTAAGAAACATCTTAACATTCTACTCAAAGTGTTGACTATAAGTGTCAAAAAAAGGTAACTCACTCAACTTGATCCACATCCCCCACATGAACAGTTGGGATTTGCCCATCTTCCAAAAGTTACTTCAATTCTTAAATTTTCTCTAATAAACTCCAATGGCAGTTCTTTAAAATGATCAATATACAAAGTTAACAAATTTCAACTTAATGCAAATAAATCCAATTCAACTTGTCCTGAAACAAACAAATTTAGGTGAATTTAGTTCAAGACAGACCTCACTTGATTCAATTTGCAACCAAGACATGAATAGTTTGATTTTTCCTAATGGCAAAATAAAAGTAGTTCAATTCTTGACTCTGATAAATTCCCTATACAGTTCTTTGGATTGGTCCACATAATTTACTTAATACAAAGAAGTTTACTTGAATGTACTTTAACACATAAATTTCATTGAATTTGCATTAACACTGTAAGATATACCTATATTGCATTACCACAAACAAATTTACCATATTTTATTTTAACAAAGACAAATATATCTGAAATTACTTTAGCACAAAATAAGTTAACAACATATACTTTAACACAAATAGATTGAAACAGAATTTACTTTTAACACAGATAGATTAAATGGAATTACATTACCATAGACAATTGAAACTGAATTTCCTTCAACACAAACAAATTCATTTGAAATTACTTCAAAGCAAACAAATTAATACCACACTAGAGAGAAAAATAGTTGCAAGGGAAGGCATGCAGCAGTATAACAATAGTAGCTCAATGACGTCATAAATTTAAGGGTTCATAAGGAAGAAAAAAACTAAAACTTCAAGATCAACCACCATCTTTAAGGATTATCAAGAAGCTATACAATACCACCAGTGATTAAAAAAAAAGTAACAAATAAGTACATTGAAAAAGCAATTGGACATAGAAGAGTAGACATACTCTTGATATTGATATTGACAAGAATTGCATTGTCTTTAACTGCTTTTGTCTCTAAAAATTCTTTTGCACAGTAGTCATTGGATTCAACAATATTTATAGACAACTTGGGTGGTGATCAAGCACAAAGGATAATGAATGCATAAAATGGCATGCATTTATATCATTTAACTATAGTAGGCATGAGTTTTCCATAGTCCATGAAGTTAGTAGGGATTGCTTTTGGATTCAACTATGTATTTTTGCATCGACGTTTCGGATCACACAGTGATCCATCATCAGGAAGAGGAGAGTTGTCACTAAGTGCGATCCAAAATATTGGTGCAAAATACACACAATGGAATCCAAAAGCACTCTCTACTATCATTTAACTATTTTTTAGATTAACTAATTGGGGGATTCTATAGGGGCCCCTGCTTGAGAGAAAATAACATAAGTATAATAAAACAATTAAGAAGTCAAGACAAAGATATATAAAAAAACAATAACTAGCAAAATGCCCCCAACCTTGGGGGCTACAAGCATAAACCGTCATTCCAATAAATAGTAAGAACTAGTACCTTCCAGAAGCAAAAGACAACAAAATGTGATTCATAACCATAGGCCCAAAAATATACCAAGGGGCAAAAAGATATGAAAGTGCAATAACCTACCAAATGCTAGCCTACCCTCTACAATCCAAAACAAAAACAAAACCAAACAAAGCCTAAGTAGGAGCTCAGCATACTTCCTAATGACCATGCCTTGATGTAGCTACACCATCCAAATTTGTCGTCTCCTCCACTATATGGCCTCTTGGTCTTTCAATTGGTTCTAAAGTAGAAAACTGAACACCAAGAACAATCTCATCACACTTTTGGCCTTGTGAACTATTTTATCATAGAAGACAAGAATAGTGTGATTGCTAGTAACTTCTAGGTGCCCTTTACTATGTGTAACCATTAGCCCTAGCAAAACATTACCGACATCAACACAATAGGCTCGAAGCACATTGACTTCACATTGTAGAGAATTCAACTTCTTTACCTTAGAACTAGATATTCCACCTTCCTATTCACCTAAAGGCCCTTTAGATTTAAACCTATCACCTACATCAAGAGAAGCAAATGTGCTCTCAAATTGGTTTGGTAGTAGATTTTGTAGGAGCCAAATCCTAAGAGTCGTACATGGAACTCCAAGCGCTAGTTTAGAAATAAAATCTTGGTGATCCATTGCTTTAGACCTTGAATTTCCATGCATTCCAAGACTAGACCCCCCCGACACTCCTTGAATAAAACCCAATGCCATGGGAGAGTTATACAAAAAATAGAGGTCAATTGACTATCTAACACCACACCCTTTCATTGCAAATTCCTTCCAGGCATCACATTCTTTTTTGTGGACCATGAGAAAAACACAAAGTGCAAAAAGAGCTCCCATGCAACAACCACCTATCAGCACAACCCAACACAAAGACATCAACACTAAAAGTTTAACCCCTACACAAATAGGACTTCCACACAAGTTGCAATAAATTTGATCCCTCCTCAAACATGCCTACAAGGCACTCCAATTAAACCAAAATGTATCCTTGATCAACATCTACATTTGCCAAAAAGTATGTCATCACATTTAAAATGTGTCTACAATGTTGAAAACTAACAAACTTAGAGCCTAGCACCAGAGCTTCTTCTACATAACACCCCAACCTTCAATTGGGATAGGAACCTTTATGTATAGCATTAATCAATAACAAAGTCACCTTTCACTTTCAAATTTTCCATCCTTCTTGAAGTCGCAGTGGCTATACCTACTAGTAATGCTTCCCCTTCAACCTCATCGTTAGATTTGATTCCCCAAGAAGAGGAAGCCTCCATAGATAAATTTGCCATTCACATTTTTAAAAACAAATCCTACCCCAACATTTCCTAGATTTCCCTAGAAAGCACCGTCAAAATTTAATTTCACAAAAACCCTCGAGGAAGGGGGATCCACTGAGACAGAAGCATTTAGGAAGGGGGATCCACTGAGACAGAAGCATTTGTAGCCCATACCAACTTATTTTTTCTAATATTATTTTCTCTCTTACCCCTTGAACGGTTAACATATCATGTTCCTATTAATGTTAAAATAATCATTCCATAAAATAACATAGTTTTAACAACCACCAAACATCCATAACAAAGTCTATTAGTTAAAATATTCACATACTTAAGTCTAATCAAATTAGGTCCACGCCCAAATTACATCAGAATGAGATTTAAAGTTACTGAGAAAGGAATTAGTTACTCATTGTTGGGATGATAGAACTCTATTTATTCTTTCACGTATTGACATTTTTTCATGATAATTTTCTTCCTCCTTTGTCTTCGGATGCTCAATATGTTAGGATATAAAGTGATGGCATGTTATAGAAAATGAAGCAATCAAATTGTGGTACACATAATTCATCTTCACTAGATGTGCCGAATGAGTACCTTATGTTTTGAATCAATTAGGTTATTTGATTATTAGTTGGCATGATGTGTATTGGGTGGGTTCAAGGTTTACAATCCCCCACTATTAAAAGATGAATCTTATTATTGTACTGGATATGTGAATCCTAGCAAGTGATATTACAATGATGACTTCGGTAAAGCGGATTAAAAAATCACTCAAAATTACAGGTTGCATTGAAACGGTTCTTATGCCATAAAAAAATTTCTTCGAGGGCTTCAATGGTGCTAGCAATCAAAATTTGGTCAGTATTGAGTGATGATATTATGTTCATATCATATATATAATATATATATTGATGGATAGATGGTGACTAAACTACTAGATCCTCTCTTGAGGAAGAGTTCCCTCTCCACAACAATCAAACTGGTTTTTTTACACGCGACTTAGACAAAAAGGTAGAAAATAATCATAATACAGCAATTTTAGTAAGAAACATTACTTTCTGCATCGTTAAAATAAAGTCAAATCTACCAGGCTACATAGATTTTACATAAAACATTTGAAACATAAACATTCATCAAGACTGATTATTTTAGGTATAGACGTTTTGGATCTTTTGAAAAAAATTATTTATGAGTTTTTCCTCTTAAAGGAAGGCAAGGGATTGAGGGGATTGAATTGAAGGATTCGACAAGTTCACTTAAAAAGTTGAATTATTTTATTTAGATGAAAGGTGGTAGGAGCCCAGAGAGATGTTAAAAAAAATTATTTTAACCAAGTTTTAAAAAAGCAAGATAAATATGTATAACTTTATCAACATTGATTTGGCTAAATGGTTTCGTGATAGGAATAGCGTATTATTAAGTACGTACAGTTGCTTCAAGATTTGAACCCCTATATGGAAAAAAAACACTTGGTTTTTTACAATATTCATGTGGATGTTTGGTATTGGTTCTCATTTATGCTTTGGCTAGTGAGTTGTTAACGTTAAGGTGGAAAAAAAAATTATATAGTCATTCATGGAAAAAAATACATTGCAAGAATGCTCTTCATAAAGAGTATGCACAACGAGGAGCTTGAAAAAGAGGACAATGTGGAGCGAAGTAAGAATACGAAGAATGAAGAAAACAAATATGAAAAATAATGTGAAAGTATTTCGGCTGAGACTGAAAGCAAAAAAAAAAACACAAAAAAAGTGAAGTACAGACAATTGAAAATTTTGAAAAAGATCGTGAATAAACTAAAGAAGAGCACAAGGAAGAATCTAAAGAATATAACAATGAATTTGAAAAGACAATTACTTGTGAAAGAAGATCACACCCTTCGTCTACCATAGAGGTTAAGGAGGATGTCTAAGGCAAGGTTGAGAGCTAACTTGCAAATTGTATGGCGTATTGTTATCCACATTACAAGAAGGCAATATTCATAGAGGCATAGGTGGAGCATTAGAAGAACAATGATTGTGGGTGCACATTGAATCAAAGAAGAAATGCTATATATATGCTTGGCATTAGGAGGTCCAAAAATACAGATTTACAAGGAATCATAGAAGCGACAACTGTGGCTATCACAAAGTTAGAGGAACAACTACTATGGACAAGTTTGGAATTGAAGTAGCACAAAGATAGCATAGCATCATTAAGGGCCATCACCTATCAGAATCACAAACAGAGATGGATGACAGAGGATGACATACAATTGTAAATAAATTTGTGTTAGTCCTAATAGATCTCTGATGTCAATGGTATTATGCTGTACATAGGAAGATGGAGCAATCACCTTGTAGCAAGCATAACCCATGTTTAAATAGAATGGGCCAACAAATATACTCGTGAAAATAACTTATAACTGGAGATTAGTTGGCCTAATGTTATATAAGTTGCTTTTATTAGATGGGTGGCTATTAAAAGGTTCATAATGTTGTAGAAACATCTTGAATTATGGGTTAACTCTATTGCTTTGTAAAGGCAAAGTAGTCTTAATACATGAAGCATCTCATCTTTTATAATTCAAACAGTCTCATCTAGGACGGATAGGTATTTCTTTACTTAGTAACATAGTTGCAACCACTATGTATAACAAGAATGCATGAAATCTAGCGGCAAGGCAAACAGAACACAACCCCACCCATTTGTTCATGTTGTTTATAGATATACTCTCAAACCACATGATTTTACTGATGAATAAGCCATTCCCAAAACTATCACTCGAACACATACCCTAACTCTTGATATGTCCACCATCACAAACATCAAGAAAACAAAATTATCAATTGTGCCATAACAATAACAGCATAAGGAAGCTCAGCAGATTATCAGATCATGTCCCTAAATTCCCATTTGCTGCATCAATTGATTGCTGAACATCCTGACCAAACATCCCATTAGTGTGCAATACAACTTTATAAAGCCTCCAACTTGTACAATAAACCATATTGTTGTTGCTCTCAACAAAAAAGTTAAGTCAAATATGATCACAGATTTTTACTATTAAAAAAGAAATTGGCTCTAAATTGTTCTAAACAATCCAAGCAATTGACAATAAATATAGAAAAGGAACATGTAGTAAAATCCAAATTACTAGTTTCTCTCAAATAACAAAAAAATACTAGTCTGGGAATCTACAAATCTGGAATATATTTATAAAATGGTATTGATTCTGCATGTTGCACTGCAGCACACATAGAACAGTCTCTATTGCCTACTCTGATCAGAGATGTATTTCCAGTGACATAGCAATCTTTTGGTAATCTTCCAATCAGGCACAACATTGATTTGACTAGAAGAACAGGAATATTGGAACTGAATGAGAGATACACCTCTGCAGGAACTACCAGTTCCATGTGCATCAATTCCTCACAGTAGTGACATACTTCATGAGCATGGCAACCACCTCTGGAGAGACTTTAGATGCTTCATTTTTCAACTGATCAATTTTGATTCGTGTTTCTTCCTCAAGACGCTTGACATTGGATCCAGAATCACCACTTGACTGTTTGCTCAAATTCAAACCCAGATTTGATCAATACATCAAACTTAATTCTTAAAGCAACAAATATTGTGGCTCACTTAGGAAGAAGTAAATCAAGCAGTATGAAAAAAAAAAGTTACCTCTGCAACCTTCTTCCGGAACTCACTTTCCCTCTGTGCCCGATAAGCAGCAATTTCTTTTTCAGCTTCCTCTTTTGCCTGTTTCAATCTAGCAGTTTTTGCTGCACATGACAAGGATTAACTTCATCTCAGCATATAGATAAAAATGAGGGACGCCATTTTCCAAACCAGGTGTGAAAATACAAGCGTCCCTTCCACCAATTAGCTTTATTTCTCAACAACCCAAAAATTGATAACAAAAGATTCTAGGAAATAAAACAATCGACCAACCAGCTCTTGCAGAAGCAATAATGTGCTGAGCTTCCTGCTCTGCAGCCAATAACAGCTGTATTCCACCCTGTCCCTTGTTTGAATCCATGACTGCAAGGATATACACTGATTCCTTATCAATCAAAGATGTATAAATAAAATCAGCATCCTCTACTAAAATAATTAGAAAATTGAAACAATATGCAGCCAAATTATTTGCAGTGTAGACCAGTTTCAGAAACCTAGAAAAGTCAAACTCAATTTCATATTCAAGTGATTCAGCTAAAATTAACAAAAAGGGCGTTGTTAGCCACACTGATAATATTTCCCTATACTGGAACCTTCGGTTTTCAAGTACATTCTACCTTCTGCAGCAAATTAGACAGGGTTTGCTAACTATGGAAGAATTGAGAAAAGGATGTACATGAGAAAAATTATATATATATATATATATATATAGAGAGAGAGAGAGAGAGAGAGAGAGAGAGAGATCCGGTAACTGTTGCATAATGCATTGAATTGTGATGCAGGAGCATCCGGACAGACTGGCAATCAGCATCAACCAAAAACATTTGAAGTTGTTTTCTTCATTTTTGGTGTGCGTTTGTTTTTGTTGCCATCTCTCAGCGTTGCAATAAGGTGGAATGAGCAGAATTGCAAATTTTCAGTTTTCCGCAGTTTGGGTCCCAGCGCATAACACAGCAGTTTCAGTGAAACAATTGTTTGGAGCAATCTATGAGGTTTGACGCCAAACCCTCTTACAGGAAGATTGTTAGATGGATTTCAGAATTTGTGGCGAAGGTTTCAGGGTCAGATTCCTCTTGGATTTGGAGAATTTAATGTTTTTCGACCAGTGCTGGCAATTTGGCGAAAGTTTAAAATTTTGAATTTCAACAAGGTTGAGACAGAATGACTTGGTGGAAAGCTTGAGAATGTTGATTTACACCTCTTGGCAAGTTTTCAGACAGTTTCGAGGTTCTGGTAAAAAGTTATAAGGAAAGTCGGTTTTCAGCTTCCGTCACCTCAGGTCGAAGTCACGTAACACTTTACAATAATGGCAAATCTTAATGCCAATGTTTCTCATGCTCAAGTTAAAGCTCCATCTAGTACTGCTTCTGAGATAGCAGATCCTAATGCTGAGGTGGGGCTTAGTGGTAGAGAAAGAAAAAAAATCACAAGTAGAATTCTTGTGAATTGAATGATATTGGACACATAGCAGGGATGCTAATCAATCTTAGTACAGCGAGGGTTGATCAAGATACAGTTGCAGGAATTGGTGGTAACAATGGCATGGAAAACTCTAATCCTACGACATCTCATGGAAAGCCTAACATAAATGATAATGGTAGGAGCAGTACAAGTAGAAAAAGTGGCCGATTCATTGGAGTCATTGACGATCGTGGCTGTTAGCAAGCCAATATATGGCTTAAGGATGATAAACGCCAAGTAAGTCTTGGTTGATATTTTATTGCTAAGGCTGCAGCAAGGTCCTTGGGAAAAGCTATGCTAGTCACACGTCACCAACCAAGCAGGAGGTTAAATTATCCTGAAACAAAGTATGACATGAGATGAATCATCACTCTATGCCGCAATGCTTGCAGCACAAGATGTTGCACAAAGATGCAAGGAGCTTGGCATAACTGCCTTGCATATCAAGCTTCAAGCTTCACGCAACAGGACGGAATAAGAACAAGACTCCTGGACCTGGAGCACAATCAGCTCTTCACAAGCTCGAATGGCAATTCATAGGAGATGAAAGCAAATTCTATGGGGTGCCTAACGCCAACTTGAGAACTGCGTGGGCCACAGCTGGAAGCATGGGTCCCATCTTCTTTACAAATCAAATGTTGTATTTGAAATGGGAAGAGGCGTCGCCTCAAATTCCCATTAATGTTTCCTTTTCATTTTCAAAGTGAATACCATATAAGAAGAAGAGAAAATGAGCGCTGAGGGGGGTGGCTTTCGGTGAAGGAAATAAACCAGAATTAGGGAAGTTCACTGCCTGGGAATGAAGATGGAGATATGGCAAGGAGTTCGCTGCCATTGAAGGAAGATATAGAGTGTGCAGGCCGCCAAGAGGAGATAGGATTCACCAGAGAAAGAAACAGAATGTCTATGTGCATGTGAGAGAGGCCATTGAGGGCCGATAATGTAAATTGTTGTTTGCAGATGTGTGAATTTCTGTTTTGAATAAGAATAAAACTCTGAGTGCATTGGTTATCTGTTAGCTGCAATCTTTATAATGTCTTTTGATTGATGAGCAGAGAGGATCAGCCTGTGAGTGATTGTGATTTGTGAGGAATTGATTGTGTTTCTGCAAGAGGGGAGGACCCTCCTGCATTAAATTGTATTAAATTTCTCTAACTTATGATTGTTAGAGTCAAAATATGCTATTTCTATTATTAATATTGTGATTGTAAAGTACTAAAATTTTCAGAGCAAAAAGACACAGAAATTCTTGGTAGTCAGGTGCTTGGCTTAAAGGGTTAGTCTTTGCTAAAAAACAATCTTGGCGGATGGATAATACTTCAGATAACTTAATATCTCTTGGCAGGAATCCAATGAATATACTTCTCCAAAGGGATATTTGTGATATGGGACCATCCCTAGTCATCCCCAAGATCCTGCACATTCGGGACAACTGCTGTCTCCATGTTGACCTAAAGATAAGAAAGGATGGACAAAACCTTTTTCCAGAGAATTTGAAGTGTGACCGACCCTTCTCTAGTTGGCCAAAGAGTGAAAGTTTGGCACAGAATGGATGATCCTTCTTCCTCACATGTTTCTAAAGTGAAAAGTTCACAGCCAAGAAATTGAGAATGGAACAAAATTTCCAAGCAGACAGAGAAGCCGAGTTTTCTCCTGTTATAAATAAATATTTTTACAGGGGACAAAGTGCAATAATTTATGGGGATGAAGTGCAATAATTTTTGGGGGCAAATGCTAACATATATATACATATTTTGAGCTTTCTCCCATTAATATACATATTTTATAGGGGAAGGATGTGCAATAATTTTTTTCAGGGGGAAGGGTAACACTCACACTCACACACACATAGGAGGAAGTGCAATTATTTTTGTCAGGGGGAGGGGTAACACACACACACACAAAAGAAAAAAAGTTCTGGAAAAAAAATTAAGGGGTTTAAAGCTGCAATCGTGCCTTCTCCCAAGGGTCCTGGGGAGAAAATTAAGGGGTTTAAAGCTGCAATTGTGCCATCTGAGAAGGGGATTCTTCTGAGATGGGGGGACCATAACTTTTCCCACCATCTCAAAATTCACAAAGAGCAGCAAAAATTTGATGGGCTTTTCAGTGCCAGCTAAAGATCCTGAACTATCAAACCACATTTGGATCATGTGGAATTTAGTTCAAGGTGGACACTTTTTCAGTTCAAGGGCCAATAAGTTAGTAATAATTGTAAGATGGATCATTCTGTCTTCTCAAGTAGTTGTTCTTTTCTCTTTTACCAGAAAGGTTGCAGGATAGATAATCAAGTTTTAGGTAGGGGATTTCAGAACTCTGGGAAATATGAGGATTTTGCAAAAGAGAAGTCGACAAAGTGAGGGAAGAGTGCAGGAAATCAGTGACTGCAGATTGCAAGAGATAGATTGCCAAAAAGTCCAGAAGTCAATTTCGGTGTAGAGTGTGTGTGTGTTTGTAACTCCAGTTTGAGAATAGTGTAGATGATTGTGAGTTATGTATTGTGCCAAAAAGTTGATGTAGTTAAGTTTTGAGTTATTAACATATTCTAAAGTAGATTTGTATAGGCAAGTTGTGTGTGTGTACTTTACTGCAAAACCAATAAAGAGAAATTATTTGAGTGTGATTTATATTGTAGTTGGCGTGCACTCTAATCCAGCTTAGTGGTTAATGGCTTTTCATTTGACCCTCAACCACACCATCATTTTGTCATGTAACCTGCTGGCAATAGATTTTTTATAGGAATGAAAAACAAGGATCTGCACCCCTTTAGAATGTGATAATTTTCACAATATCTGAGAATAGAGTATAAAAGTGACTGCTTAAAGTTAAAACTTAATTTGAGAGTATCTCCTTGTCCTTGTATCTGATTCCAAAGTCAAAGGATTATCAGTTTCAAACATCTCTGTTGTGTGGAAAGTTGATGATGTTTGAGACTGCAATTGTTCTTTGATGACTATTGAATGTTTTGCCCTATTAGCCAAAACATAGAGAAATGTGTAGATATTTATTGAGAAGTAATCAAAATTTTGGAAGGTGTTGAACAATGCATCAAACAGTATTCTATATTATGAGAAGACTTAAACTAAAAAAGAAGGATTAGAGACTTCAATAATTTGGATAAAAACAAAGCTACTAAATGTATAGAATAGGAAAGCAGGGAGTGAAATATATAATTTCTTTCTAACAGAAACATATATTCTAATGCAAGGAGCAAAATTATGTCTTTCTCTTCTACAGGAGCTTGGAAAACTACAGATCAATATATTCTTTTGAACTCACCCAAAAATTGTGAGTATCCTCTGCTTATATTCTTCCCATTCTTCCAACAAGAATATGCTGCTCAAATAATATGACCAAATTGAAAATTCCGTTGAGGAATACCCATTGGTTATAGGAGGAGACTTTTAAATCACACAACATCCCCAGGAGAGAAGAGGGTGGCTTCATTTTATGAATTATGTAACAAAGGATTTTTCCCGGTTTATCTCAAACAACTTCAAAGGCGTAAAATTCTAGAATGGCCAATAATTGTACTTTGACAGGAGTTAAAAAAATGGATTAAGAGCAAAGCAACTCCATTGATTCTTGAAAACAGAAAACTAGATGGAGGATAGATTTTCATATTTACTCCAACAAACTCCAATATATCAATTTCAGACTATTAGCCTATTTAATTGCTCTGATGTTTGGGGCTTTAAAACAACACACTATCCATTCAAAATTGAAAGCACCTGGTTTTTTTTTTCAGGATTTCACAAATTAGTGAGAAATTGAAGGTCATATATAGGGTATCATTTATGTTGGATAGCACAAAAAACTTAATTTCTATAATCCAGGATATAAGAACGGTATGGGAAGGTTTTTTGATATTACCTTTCAAGATGGTTCTGACAAGAACAAAATGTCACGAGCCATTCATTCAAATATTCTAAAGAATGAAATTTATCCTGATTTGCATCCACCTGGTACCAGCCTCATACATAAATCAGATGAACTCCAAATAAATAGGGGCATGTAAGCTATGTTTCTCCAAGTTTCATGTATTTCTATGAAGTCCAAATACAGTTTTTTCCAGAAGCTTTGTTACTCTATCTAATGGATTGTGAAAATCTCACATTCATCATCATTAAAAGAGGTGAAATTTGAATAACAATGAAATCTATGACATTGTACATTCAACATTCAACACTGAACATTGACCATTGAAAATTGAATTCCAAAATTAACTGAAAGAGTGAAATATAAATATGAATATCTGATTGTCATGTTATAAATGATCGTGAAAATAAATGTCCAAAATGCCCCAGTTTTGTTATCTTTTTTTCTAATTTTACAAATATTTATTTTTAACAATTGCTGACAAAGGGCATCAGGATGTCCCCAGTATGCCCCGAAGGACCCCAACAGAAAAGATATGTCCTTTGATGTCTAGGGGTCGTCTGATCATCCCCATGTACCCTCTCTATAACAGAAAACTTCTGGCAATACCAAAATATACTAAAACGTCCTCGGGAAGAGAGACAAATTTCAGAAAAAAAGAGGGCGAGGGAAAATGTCCCTTCTGCATCTCCAGAGTATTTGGGACAGTCACAGAGAGCAGGGGACGCATCCCAGGTACACTACATGTAACTCAACAGAAACACAAAATGTTCATAAATATTAAATACAAAAATTTGATTTGCATGACAAAATCTTTTGATCACAGTGTAATTTTATTGCATAACAGCCCTTCGTTAGTTAGGTCAGTTGTGTGATAACTCCACAGACCCCAATTTGGTAACGTTACGCAAGGGAACACATGTATATTATAAAAAAACGTGTAGATGGCATCGCAAATCTTCTCACAACCTGAATTTTGCAGGTTGTCTGCCATATTTAACATAAAATTCATTTTCTCGTCAAAAAAAAGGAAACAAGACATACAAAATGGAGATCTTAATATTCTCTCCTCCAGTAGTTCCCATAGATCTTTGTGTTGCGTGAAAGATTTCTTAATTAGAAATTGTGTGACCAAATTTTAATACAAAGACAACACAGATCAATGGCTCTGAGGCATTTTAGCGCCGTGACATTCTTTAAATCAAACATAATGCTTTCCACAAGGATGGCGATGCAGAAGCAAATGACCACAATGACCAAAATGGAAGGCCACAATTCAATTTTCCTCGAAGATTCGCATGGCATAACAAAAGAGTTCTATGAGACTTAGATCTCTTCAATCTCTACCATTGCACACCAATTTTTTTGTATGGAAGCCCTCATTATATCCTCTATAAGATCGAACACTCATTTAACTTAAAATTTGTAAATCAGAAACCGCCTGATCTTTCTTTAAGAACCCTTTTATCTAAATAATTAAGGGATTATTTCTGCAGATTAAAATAAAATCCAAGGCAAAGGGCAATGTGAATATCTTTGCAATGGGAAATATTTTGGCCACAAGCTAGATAATTCTTGAAAAGGCAACCATGGGGTTTCTGTTTTTCTGTACTTAATGAGATTGCAGCAAACAGATTTTAGTTTTAGCACTGCAAAAACAAAGGATTGATGTCAAATACCTTAGAAAAACTGAAGATTTCTCCCGCGGCCTCGGATCGATTCTCTGAAAGGCGATTCTTTTGATTTCTGTTCGTGCTCTCCTTGGGCTCGCCTCAAATCTTGCAATTTGATATTATAGTCGCCTGCGTGGTTTGCTTTCAACCGTTCACCTTTTTCTTTTCCAATGAATAAACTAAGCAATTTTTCCATAGGTTCAATCTGATTAAAAAAAAAACTCATTAAGTAAAATTTTAGAGACATAATTTTTCCAAATCTTTAATTATATGAAAAATGGTGCAAAATGTATGTAGTTTATTAATTGCATTGTTTATAGGATAAATCATTGAAATAATTTTTATTGTAAAGTAGTAGAAAAATAATTAAAACTAAAAAAATCATGTATCATAGATTTTATCCCATTTAAAATTTATTAGAATTAAATTATATCGTGTTTAAAATTTTGAGTCTGGTATCACATTTGATATCAACATGAATGAATATAGTTCTTGATAGAATTTGAAAGTTTCCATCATAAAAGGGCAAGTGGCTAAATAGTGGAAAATCTCAAGTGTGTAGTGCTTAAAGTTTCCATCATAAAAGGGCGAGTGGCTGAGTAGTGGAAAATCTCAATTGTGTAGTGCTTTTTTTTTTACATCAATCACATCTTACTATTATGGATTGTGGAAATTTGATGTCTCTAAGTGGAAAATCTCACTGGCCACAAGTAGGTTCTAAAACGCCAACCTATCCAATATTCTATAATTCCTTGTAGAAACAAATACAATCCTTATTACAAAGCAGTAGAAAAATAATTAAAATTAATGCAAAAATGTCTCATATAACTCTCGTACATTACGTGTTATAGTGTATATACACTTCGAGTGACTCTACATCTTTACATTGTTTAGTAATTTGAACTCCTTATGTGAACATCATTCATTCGATATTTAGGAAAAAAATAAACTTCATTAGTTACCACTTTTTGGTACAGATGAAATGTAAAAATTTTGTTGACAATTTGACTATTGAAGAACATGATGTTTAACTAGAGTGTAGAGAGATGGAACTATAGACACCCAAAATTACACTTTTCTTTGCATTTTTTATCACATTTCTTATTTCAGTTTCCCTTAAATAATTAAATAATATTAATTATTTAATTAAATCAAATTATTCCCTTCTTCTAAAAATAATTAAATAATATTAATTATTTAATTAGTCTAACTATTCTTCCAAAGGCTTTTAAATTGATTGGTTTATGGGAATGGGCGTGTGTGAGGACCTGTTGCAGGTTCACGGTCTCCATGTCCACGATTCTTGTTGCATGTCTTTTCTTGTTGCAGATTGGGCTTTGGTGGGCGGTTTCAAGCATGGGGAGGGGTGTTTAAGCTTGCGGGGGGGGTTGCTAGTTCTCAAGCATTTCTTCTTCTTTGTTTGCTTGTTGCTTAGTGCCGGAACTAGGTGTTGGGGTTTGGGGGGATCGTAGGAGGTCTTTGTCAACCGATCTCTTCTGTTCATGGCCTCAAGTGAGGCATCTAGAGTTAATCATAATATGGATTTTTGAGCCTCCCTGCGTGCAAGCTCTTTGTCTTCGTCCAAGCGTAGTGTTGATAATAAGTCTCCATCTAAAGATGTAGGGTTTGATGGGTTGGCTCCGTTTGGGGGCCCTCGCATCCTAAAAATCAATGGGTGCTTGGAGTGATGCTCGGATAGGCCTATTTTGGTGATTCAACTGGATTCTATTGTTGAGGATGTCGAATACTTCACCAATCATGCTTTGATATGCAAATTTATGGGGATGCAAATCTCGCTCTCGTTCTTGGACTCATGGGTTAGAAGGACTTGGAACCCCAAAGGAGAAGTAGAGGTGATGTTGTTGGCTAATAGTTTTTTTATGGTTGTTTTTAATTGCATGGCTGATCGACATAGGGTTTTTGAAGGAGGTCCTTATTTTCACAACTAGATTGGTTTGTTTCTGAAGCTGTGGCACACTGGCTTTAATCCTTTGGAGGAGCTCCTGAATTAGGTCCCGGTGTGGGTGCGCCTTCCTTGGTTTCCAGTGGAATACTGGAGAAATGATATATTGCACATGGTTGCTTTGTTGCTGGGAAAACTGGTGGGTCCTTCACAACAAACGCATGATCGAAGGGTTATGACCTTTGCTCTCATCTATGTGGAAATAGACTTGAGAAATCATCTTCCTGATTCTTTGGAAATTTGGGTGGGCTCGTCTTCTTGGGGTAAATAGTTGGACTATGAGACTCTTCCTTTCCGGTGTCGGGTGTGTCATGAATATGGTCACTTGCAGTGAAGATGTCTAAAGTTCCGCCCTTCTGAGCCTCATCCTCCTCCGCCACCTGGTAAGCCTACTAGGGAGGATAAAGGTAAGGCCCCTATTCTGGGTGAGGGGACTGACAAGGAGGGTTTTATTCCT
The DNA here is from genome assembly GCA_027924645.1 of Cunninghamia lanceolata. Lineage (NCBI taxonomy): Eukaryota > Viridiplantae > Streptophyta > Pinopsida > Cupressales > Cupressaceae > Cunninghamia > Cunninghamia lanceolata. Next base: position 6,629,364 of record BSBN01000816.1, read on the forward strand.
ACTAAGACCCATAACAGAAATCGAGGAATGAAAAGAACTTTCAAGGAGAGACAAGAAGAGGAAACTCTTAATTGGTTTGATGCATTAGAGGACTTGGTTCAAGAGGAAGGTGTTCCCTTTGAAATGCAAGTTGCAGATAGTACTATTGTTGAGCAGTGCCTGGGGGACCAGTCAAATGCTATTTCCAGCCAAGCCCCAGCAGGGGGTCAATTAGCTCAAATGGACACAGATCTACCTTCCTCAATTCCTGAGCTTGGGGAATTTAGATTGATGCCAAATACTAATATGGGATCATCATTGGGAAGAGTGTTGGGGAATTAGGTAAAATCAAGTCTTCTTCTCTTGTTTTGGGCCTACAGCAAAAACCCCCTAAAAAAGAGGCCTCATGAGAAGCTCTTAAAACAGGTAGGAAGAAGGATCGGGAAAAGGTAAGACTAATTGGGGAGACGATGGTGGAGTCTGGCTAAGTGAGGACTATTGATTCTCACTTTTCCCAACCCTAGTGATGATTGTGATTTCTTGGAATGTTAGGGGTATGAATAGCATCTCTAGACAAAAGGCTATTCGAGAGTTGATTCGTGTTCATTCTCCTGATTTGGTTTTCCTCCAGGAGACTAAGTTTTCCACTGAAAGTATGTTGAATTTGGCTCCTAAGATCTAGGGTAGAGGTCTCTGCTAATGTGTCCTGCAGGGCAGCTTAGGGGGACTTGCTTGCTTATGGGATTCGCGCAGCGTATTCTTCTTTGGTGGCTTTCTGGCAGGTGCTCTATATCTCTTGTTGATTCTAGTCTGGAGTCAGGTGAGAGAGTCCTCTTTCTAACATTTATGCTCCTACAAATCTCCCTGGCAAGGCCCATTTGTGGTCTCATATTAGATACTTGTGTTCTTTTGAGCCCTTCCTTCCTTGGATTTTTGCAGGTGATTTTAATGTTGTTTTGTCTCTGGAAGAGAAAAGGGGTGGGACTTCCCATCTAGATCCTTCCTTGGCTCCCTTGAGGGATAATGTGGCCTGTATGAATTTGGTGGATATCAAACCCTCAAATGGGTTATTTACCTGGAACAATAGGAGGACTGGCGATGCTGCTATTTCTGAAAGGTTAGACAGGTTCCTAGTGTCTAGTTTTTGGGTTGGGATCAATTAGATGACTATCTTTGAGATTTTGGATTGGCAAGGCTCGAATCACTGGCCGATCAAATTCTCTGTTTGCCTGTCTAGATTCTCTAAAAGACAGTCTTTTAAATTTCAGCTTATGTGACTTCGAGATGAGTCTTTTCATGATTTGATCCCAGGGTGGTGGAGGGCTGGGAAGCTTGATTTTGGCACTGCTATGTAATCCTTTGTTAAAAGGCTTCAGTATGTCAAATATATGTTGAAACGTTGGAACAGACACCATTTCGGCAATGTTTTCTAGGCTAAAAGGGTTGCACAAGAGCATTTGGACAAATTTACTCGGTAGATTCAGGCTCAGGGGCTATCTAAGGAGCTAAGTATGATGGAAGCTATGGCTGTGAAGGATGTGGAGGAATGGGAGCTTCATGAGGAAATTTTCTGGAAGCAAAAATCCTCAATTGATTGGCTTCAAGAAGGGGACATGAATACTTCCTTTTTTCACAATTCGGTTAAGGATCGAAGGTAGGGAAATATCTTATCATCTCTCAAGTCCCCAAATGGTGACCTTCTTCTTTCCTCTGTTGAGATTTCGAAAGAGTCTATCTGGTTCTTCTCTGCTCTTTTCTTTGATGATTCCCCTCCTGCTAGTGAAGAAAAAGAGGCAATCTTGGCTTGCATTCCTCCCTTGGTGACTGATGAAATGAATGAGTCTCTTCTCATGCTGATCTCTTTCCTGGAGCTAGAGAATATTGTGTTTCAGATGAGGAAAGGTAAATCTCCTGGTCCTGATGGGTTCCCGATTGAGTTCTTTCAAGAGTTTTGGGAGGTATAAAGCTTGACCTTCTCGAGGTTGTTCAAGAATCTCAAAGGAATAAGCAAATGCTAAGAGCCTTGAATGTCACCTTCTTGGCTCTCATCCCTAAGCGGGAGGGGGCTAATTCTTTGGATCTCTTTAGGCCTATTGCCCTTTGTAACGTGGTGTACAAAAAATCACCAAGATGATTGCTAAATGCCTGAAGTCGTGGTTAGATAGATTGGTTTATGAGGAATAGGGTGGATTTGTGGCTGGCAGGCAGATTCTGGATGGTGTGGTTATTGGTGCTAAGATTGTGCACTCTATGGCCTCCTCCAAGGAGAAGGCTATGTTCATTAAGTTGGATATGGCCAAGGCTTATGACCATGTCAAATGGGATTTTCTAACCAAGATTTTGAGAGCCTTTAGGTTTGACAGTGTCTAGATTGAATGGGTTATGAGCTGTGTCACGTCTACCTCTTTTTCTGTGCTTGTCAATGGAAAGCCTTCTAAACTTTTTGGGGCTTCCAGGGGCCTTCGTCAAGGGGATCCTTTACCCCCTTGTTTATCTCGTGTGGAGCTTGGTCTCATTCAAGGTTGGCGATGGGGTAATAACATTCCCCCCTGTCCCATCTTCAGTTTGTGGATGACATGACGTTAATGGTTTAGCTAGAGTGGATGAAGCGGTCAATCTTAGGAAGGCCCTAGACTATTATTTGGCTACTTTGGGGCAAAGCATCAATGAAGGCAAGTCTTTTATTTACTTCTTTAATACTCCTAATCTTATTCAGCAGAGAATTACAAGTATCCTTAGGTTCTAGATTGGCTCGATTCCTTTTATTTACCTTGGCATTCCTCTGGCTGTTCATTCGTTACCTTGAGTGTTCTGGCAGGATGTCATTGAGAAGTTTTGTAAAAAGGTTAGTCATTGGACTTGCAGGTGGCTTTCTACTGCAGGAAGAGTGACCCTTTTGAATTCTGTGGTTTAGGCTCTCTCGTTGTACAGGTGCTTTGTATTATCTGCCCCTGCCAGCTTTGTGAATAACTTTGAGCGTCTCTATCAATAGTTTCTCTGGTCTGGTAATCTTCTTTTGAGGAAGTGGAGTTTGGTCAAGTGGGATGTTGTTTGTCAATTGAATCAGGAGGGTGGTCTTGGGCTACGTTGGGCTGATTTGAATGGGCAAGCTTTGGCTGCTAAACTTTATTGGAGATGGTGTTCTCAACAACACCAGACTTGGGCTAAGATCCTCACCTCAAAATATCTCAGGGATGTGGATAGTGTGGATGTGCCTAGATACAACCTAGTGGGTAAGGGATCTATGGTTTGGACCACCCTTAAGAGGGGAGCCCAGCTGATTAAGCAAGGTTTGTTCTAGATTTGCAATAGGGGCTCTGAGGCTCTCTTCTAGTTTGATTCCTGGGACGAGCATCCTCCAATTATGTCTACACACCCTTACTTGCAAGACCTTTGTAGGCATTTTTTAGAAGCTGGTTGGACTTATGTGATGGATTTCAAATCCCCTTAGGTTCTGGATTGGGCTACAGTGTACAAGTGGAAGGATCCGCATGAATGGCCACTTGGGGGAATGGTGGAGGACCGTCAGGAGCTGGCTGGCATCTTGGTTGGTAGGGTTTGCAACTCTCTATTGGAGAGGGATGTTCTGGCCTAGGGAGGTGACTAGAAAGGCAGATTCATTGTTGCCTCTGGTTATCAGGCTCTAGATGAGTAGATGTTTGGGTGCACAAGGGTCCCTTGGTGGAAGCAGATCTGGAATAAATTCTCTTGGCCCAAGTGCAACTTCTTTTCTTGGTTGGTGATTTATTAATAGATGCCTGACCTGGGAGAATCTTTGGAAGAAGGGATTTCAAGGCCCCTCTATGTGTGTAATGTGATCTAATAGTGATGAGAACATTCTTCATCTCTTTTTCCAGTGCTCTTTTGTTAGGGTGATCTGACATTTTTGGTGGGAATTCTTGAGGCAGCCATGTAGGCATGTCTCATCTTTAGAGGACTTCTGGAGTAGGTTGGGGAGTTCTCCAGCTAAGACTTCCTTCCTCCACACTGCTTGGACAATTGGTCCTAGCTTCATCATTTGGCATATTTGCTTAGAGCGTAATCACAGGATTTTTTTGATAAGAAGCTTCAGGTGCATCGGGTTTGGATGAGACTTTTGTGAGTTCTTCAGGAGACTTTGGTGGATAGGTGTGATCTCTCGACTCCCGTGGACCCTAGAGATATCGAAATTGTTTAGAGTTTGGGCTCTCTATTAGTGCCAAGGGTGGGACAAGGCCTGGTTTGGGTCGGGGTGATAGAGGAAAGGTTTATAGAGATGGTCATTGGATTTCTCCACCCTTGGAGGTTCTGAAGATTAACACTGATGGTTCCTCTAGAAGCAATCCGGGTCATGTTGGTGTTGGAGGCATTGGTAGGGACTATTCAGGAGTGGTTGTGTTCTTTTTCTCTAAATATCATGGCCAACACTCTAAAAATTTCATGGAGGCCTTGGCTATTCTCTTGGCTCTGAAAAGGGCTTGTACCCTTGGTTGGAGAAGGATAATTTGTGAGTCAGATTCTCAAATTATGCTTGATTTGCTGAATAAGCAACAGTTGGAGGATGTTAATTGGTAGTTGGCTGGGGTGGTTAGAAAAATAATCTCTCTGGGTGAGGTACTAGATTCTATCACCTTCTGCCATATCCCTAGGGAGTGGAATAAGGTGGCTGATGGTTTGGCTAAATGGGCCTCTGAGCGGATGGGAAGTTGGAAAGTGGATGACTGGAGCTGCCTCCTTGAGGACTTTTCTTGGGAGCTTGAGGACTTGGTTATGGAAGACATGAGATGTGTTTTGGGTATTGCCTGATGGCTCTGTTGTTGGTTTGTGACCCTTGGAGGGTGGATTGTAACTTTTGGCTTTGTACTGTTTTCTTGGATCAATAAAGTTTTTACCCTCTTTTTAAAAAAAAATTCTTCCAAAGAATAATTAAATTAAATTAAATTATTTATTTATCCCTCTTTCCTAATAATTAAATAAATTGTATTTAATTATTCTTCTCACCATCTCTCATGATTGAATAATATAAAAATTATTTAATTAGCCAGCATCTTCTCAAATTAAATAAATAAATCAAATTTATTTAATTCTCCTTCACCTTGCTTCTTAAAATAAATAATAAAATATTATTTATTCCTCCTCACATGTTTGGATGATAAATAATAATACTTATTAGTATTTAAATTCCTATTTCCGTGGTTTTTTGCCTCAACTCAATCTCCACCTCCAAAATTGACTTTGAGTTAACATGTCAATTCTATGATTTTCAAAAGTTAACTCCTTGCAATTCCTTGATTTTTGGAAGTTGACTCATGATCACATGTCAGTTCCATGATTTTTGAAAGTTAACTCCTTACAAATTCCTTCATTTTTGGAAGCTAACATGTGTCAATTCCATGATTTTTGGAAGCTAACTCCTTAGTTAACTCATGCAATCCCTTGATTTTTGGACTTAACTCGTTAGTTAACTCATGGCTTGTCTCATCCATTCTCAACATTGATCATAATTCAGTTTTCTTCAATCTCAACCCTCCATTCTTTTCTAGGAAAAGCATATAAATGTGCCTCCTCTAAGCCATTTTGACATCACTTCTCATTTGTAGCCTTACGCTATCTTTTTGATTCTCAAATTCTCAAGCACTCTATCAATCATCGAAGTACTAAATCATTGAAGCATGGTTATGCGAATCTGAGAGCATTTTGTATCACTAAGATCACGATATTATAAACAATAGAGCTATTTGGTTTGATTGTTGATAGTTGTATTTGCATTCGTAGTTTTATCTTGCTCTATTGTGTAGCGTAGATTTGTAGCATATATCTTTGTATTTCATTGTTTCGATTCATTGGTGTTATACTACATTTTCAACGTTCACAGGAACACCTTGTGCACAAAACCTCTCTACATAGTCTTCTATGTTTGTATCATGATTGACATAGTAACATAAAATGGCTAAAATAAAAGAAATATCCCAAAAAAATAGTATTTTATTTATGAGGCCATAAATTAACAACAAAAATTTAAAAAATCTCATTGAATATTTTTAAAGAATGTTAAAGTTGAGAATAAAATTAGTACAACATCAAAGAATATTAAAGTTGGGAGTGAAATTAATATAACATCAGTCAAATACTGCCTAATATAGATATTATTTATGTAAACAAAATGGCATTTCAGAAATCTATGAAACCTCTCAAGACTAGTACATTTGCAAATTAGTTCTCAAGTCTAGGCATTGGATATCCACTTGTTGATGGCTTGAAATCTTCTAATCAAACCAAAATTCCCAAATATTCTATGAAAGACGTGGGAAAATTTCATGAGGCCAATAATGGTGGTCCAGTGTTGTGGTTAGATTTGAACAAAGGTAAGGAAACATCATGCCCTCCATTGAATATAGGGCCTTCTTACAAGGATGTGGTGGTTAATGCAACCCCTAAGTGGAACAAAGAGATTGTGATTTTTCCTATTTGAGATTCATGTCCCAAATCTAGATTTGATTATAACATTTCAAATCTTAAATTTGTAAATGATTTTAGGGCTAATCTAGCCTCTATATAGATTGCAAATCTAGTTTTGCAGAGTACCACAAAAGAAAAGAATAAGATCAAACCTCTTAGATGGGCCAAAATGACCCCTCTCTTGGAGTTTACTTTAGAAGTTAAAAATGAAGTAATCAAAGGGGAAATATTTTTGTTGTTAATGGTTTAATCAACCAATTTAATCACTTCTAGCATGGGCTCCCAGATTTATATAGATAGATTTCTGAAACATGGCAGCCTATGATGGAAAGTAATCTTGAAATTTAACCCTATGCTCATGCTTTTTAGTGGTTTTTAATTATTTGCGGGATCAAGATGTTATCCTCTATGGTAAGCTTTAGATCTAGGACCAGAACTTGTCCATGCTTAAATTGTGGCATCCTACTTTCAATCCCTTTACTGAATAATTCAAGGTTATGCATGTTTGGGTTCATCTCCCAAATCTTTCACTTTAATTCTAGTTTGATTCCTACTTTGAAGCCATTGGTAATTCACTAGGTAGCTTTTTGGCAATAGAAACAAGCACCTCTTGTTACCATTCTTTGTCCTTTTGTCCAAATCAGGTAATTATGGGTCATATATTTATTAAGATGTCGTTCTGTGTTGGTCTTCTATACTCTTGGGTTCATGTCCTAGGTGTTGAATTACACAATGTGTGTATGGCATGTTATTTGATATTAGTTTCATGGTTATTTCATGGTTCGTAAGGTCATGAGTTGCTTAAAAGTGCCTTGATATGATTTAAATGGTTTCTTAGGTTGTGTATAGTCATGGATCATGATTTAATGTGTTTTGTTTTGTCACCTTGTTGTAAAAAAGGAGATTCTTCATGTTATGTATGGGTATTGGAAGCATTTAAAAGGTTTTCATGTTTATCTTTTCCATGATCATTTGGTTTTACAAGACTTTTCCACGTCCCATATCTCCTTTATGGCAGTCAAAGGTCAAAATGGGTTATTTTCCCACATCTTCCTTTCTTATTTGACTCAAAGTTCATGATGAGATTTTGGAGCGAGGTTCCTTCAGTTTAAACAAACTCATTTTTGTTTATGTTTCTCCATGAGGGGTCAAGTTTGGTAAGGAGTTGAGTGAACTCAAGTTAGTTTGTCTACCGAGTTCAATCTTAGGGTTTGTTGTTTGAAAACCTAGTTTGTTTAACTCCATGGTTACAAAGCTTTAGTGAAGACTCTTTATAGGTTTAATGAAAGATCATCAAACCAAAAGATAGTAGGAGAGGTTACTTTTCATCATAGATATTGATGGGCAGAGTTTCAATGGGCAAAGACTGAGATGGTGTAGACATATTTATCCTCAAATAGAGGTCTACATGACCTTGTTTGGATATGTCAAAGCATGTATCTCCATTTGTATCGAGCATTATAAAGATTCTTAGGATTGCCTTAGAAAGCACTGTCATGTAATGTTTGGATTCCTTCAAGCATGTTGAGGAGACTATTCAGAATAAGGAGTATTAGAAAAGCAGTGAAAGACAGTGAAGACAGTCAAGGATGTAGTCATGGAGGATGGTATAAGGGATATCAAGAAGTGTAGTTTCCATTGTATTGGTCTTGATAGCCTATTGCTGGGGGTCCTCAGGCATTATAGAGACTCTTATCAAATGGCCAAGGTTCATGCAACAGTAGGGATCATTAGGGTAGGCTAATAGGGTAAATGCAGTGTCCATTAAGAATGGAGGTCCTAAAAATGGTGAAGAGCATGAAGATTTATCAAACATGGTGCACTATGAGACAGTGACCTTGCAAGGATAACAATGTGGCAAGATTTTATAGAGAAAAGAGGAAGTTCAACCAAGGGCACTGAAGATCAGCTGCTCCAAGAGTTTTCAAGGTAAGGGGATACTCATCAAAGTGTCTTGAAGTTCTCTATAGTGTCGTTTTAAGATTTCATGTGGGCTTCAACAAGGTATAATGTCTGTGAAACCCTATAAGAACATAGAATGAGATAAAGGACTGTATTATGGAGGATTATCCAAATTTGGGGTTTTGTTTCATGATGGGCAACCTACCAAAACTTGAGAGATGGAAGGTTTTTTGTCAATGAAATGGTTCAAGAATTTTGTGCTCATTATGTATGGTTTAAGATGGTTCCTAGGTTTAATGAGAAGGGATACTTCAAGTTCAATAAGAGATCTTAAGAGGAGAAGGACCTACAGAGACAACAATGATAGTGCAAAGGAGAAAAATGTAGATGCAAACTGAGATGAGTAGAACATAGAGGTGGAAGTAATCATTACATCTGTTGTTCTTGGGAGCCATGTATGACTTTTTGGGAGGGTTTCTATAGCAATGAAAGCCTATAGGAAGTGTCAAATAGCTTACACTACCATTTGTCAAAACACGGAGGGTTGTTTGGATCTGTCAAGAATGTAAAGGTTAAGGAAGTGTCACAAAGAGCATGTATAGCCCTCAAGGATTTGGTTTAACCTTCTACAAGCCTGTTTAGCCTTAGCATCCCTGCCAAGGGTCTAGTATTTCATTTAGAACTAATGTTAAACCCTCATTACCTTGAAAGAATATAGAGGAAGACATATAGACACTGCCTTATACAAGGTTTTCATTATAGCTTATAGAGATGAAGATGAAGAAAAGGGACAATATGAAAATAAATAGAGATAGTGAGGCAACATGTTCAGTATGACCATGACATAGTTGTATGAGATAATGCATGCATTACAACATGACAAAAAGTGAAACAATGTTTGATCTGTACCTTGCACACTCATCCAAGTACCTTGAATCTTGCATGAATATAGGAAAAGGAATATAGCTAAAACAAGGTTTTAAGAGTGCCTAATCTAGAAGGTCAACAGACTTAGCAGAGAATGTAAAGGTTAGGAAGGTCTATTGTGGAACATAGTGGGGTCATATCTGTTGATGGAGAAAAGGTCATGTTGAAAATCACCAACACTATCAAAGAAGAGGACTAAGCATGAAAGTGAATCACTAAAGTGAGTAAGAGCCACAAAGGCACTATGTAGAACTCTCCAATCATCTACAAGTTTAGAGTATGCATAGAACTTGGTTGGAGGTTTAAGACAAAATAGACTTTGAATGATACTAAGAAGTCCTAAAGGGACTGGTTCTCTCTTCCATGCCTCCAAGAGTCTTAATGCCATCCACACTCCAAGAACACATGTCCTAAAGATCAGCAAGGTGGAGGTACGTGTAGTTTGAAGGTAGTTGAAAGCAATTTAAGTTAGTTTGACAACTTCCCAAGCATCTAGGAGTAGTTAGAGTGACAAGGACAATAGTTTGAAAGAATCTAAGAGTTGGAGCAAGTCAACCTCATCACCCCTCAATGCCTTCAAGGAGCAAAATAAGGAGCAATAGCATAAAAGTCTCTTCTTGCACGCCCAACAAAAGGTTTGACCCAATTTTTAGAGCATTTACTTTTCCTAGATTCTTGTTAAGGAGTAAAAAGTGTCCACATGTCTTTTAACCTCTTTGTTTAGCTCCTAGATCCCCTTAATTGCATTATACATTCAAAATGTTTCTCCCGATGCAAAATTTCCTAACACCGAGATAGAATTGGAATATGGGCCCCTAGTTTTAACATACCCCAGACCTAAATGAGGCTAAAGGACTTGGGCAGTACCATCCAGGTCCCTCACTTTAGGTTGGGTCTAATTTAATTGCATGTCAGCTTGACACCTCCCTAGAGGTTTCTCTTTGTCAGCTCTTTTGATTTGAATTCATGATTATGAGTGGGAAAGCATATATAAGTTTGTTTTTGAGTTCATTATTTACTAGGATGGAAAAGGCATAACTTGAGATCTTGAAGTGAAGCAAGCAAGAGCATTCATTGTGATTCTAGAGCAGATTTGTGTTGTTGTTGCAGATATGGAGCTATCATCTATTCTTCCTTAGGAGTCAAAGGATCTTCATCATTCTAAGGGTTCATCACATAGGTGATATCATTTTTTGTCCATTATCATTTGAATCATCATATTATCATTATTTTCAGCCTATGACCCCATGAGAGGATGCACTCTTTATCAATCAACGGTATTGGGAAGCTTGAATGCTATCCTAGGATTTGACTGAGGCAAGTCCCTAAACACCATAACCCCACAAACCCCTTCTTATCTTCTTGTGTGCAGGTTACAAAAGTGAGATCTAGAAAATCCAGACCTACATGATGACAGGATACAGAATAGGGTTTTAGTATCTAAATATAGTTTTAGAGTTTTTTCTCACCAAGGACTTGGGTGGTACCTCCCATGTCCTTCTGCACTTTTTGACTATAGATCTAGCATTAAGACATCATTCATAACATCTTTCCAGTTCGTACCTTCGGCAGATTCCTTCAGTCAAGACTTGGGTAGTCCCACTAAGGTCCTCTGATACCTCCACTTTCTAGAGATAGGTTTTATCATCTCCCTGAATATCCCTGTACAATTAGTTTTTGGGTTTCTATTGTATTTTCTCTGTTATAAGTAGATCATTATGGAACTAGGGTTTCATGCATTGTTAACCTAGGATTTGAGAAAAAGACTAAATTAAATCGGATCCATCTATAGCATACATGAGCACAAGGTCAGCAGCTCAGTCCACCTTCATTTGGTAGTGCTTTGGCTTGGCCTTGTCCTTGAATGTTATATGGAAAAGGGTTTGATCTAGTTTGGATTCTAGTTGTCATCATTCTCCTTTTTCATACTACACATTTTGGTGAACCCATAGCTTCGAGCATTTGCATCTTGTTGATTGTTCAAATCAGATCTTGCATTGATTTATTACATATTTATCAATATTCATTTGAAAATATTTCATCATTTCACATCCTTGATTTGAAAATTCATACTTTTTGTTATATGGTAAAAAGAGAGATGATGGAATATGTGAATACACTAGATCAAACCCTCCTTTCACTATAACATTCAAGGACAAAACTGAGCTTAAGTCACTACAAGATGGAAGAGGACTCATCTATAGATTGTGTGCCCTTGTTTATCAAGGAAAGATGAAATTTAATCAAGCTTTTTATCCAACCCTAGGCTAAGTATATGAATGAAACCCTAGTTATGAGATAATCAGCTTGAAATGGATGATCGACAACATAAATCCAGAACTAAAAGTACAAAGATGATCAGTAAGATGTTGGAACCTATCTCCCGAAAGTAGAGGTGTTGGAGGACAAATTCAGTAACCGCCCAAGTCTAGAAGTGAGATTCTATCATAGGTCAAAATTGAGAAGATGTTGTAAATGATGCTCAGAAACCAGATCTAGAAGCTAGAAGCCTTGTGGACTAGGACACCAACCACCCAAGTCTCTTCGGAGAGATAATCTGGAATTGTTTCTAGATCCTGAAACTCTAATTCGTGCACTACCTTCCTATAGCTCCAATCTTTCCTGAAACCTGTACCTATAATCTACACACAAGAAGATAAGAGAGGGGTTTGGGGCTTGTGGTGTTTAGGGACTTGCCTCAATTAAATCTTGGGTTAAAATTCAAGCTTTCCCAACACCGTTGTTAATGAGAGAGCACGTCCTTGTAGGACAGAGGCTAAAGATAATCCAAACGGTGAAATGATTCAAATGATTCAATAGCAATGATGTCACCTCAGAGATGAAGTCCTTAGGAGGATGAAAGCTCTTCAACTCATAAGGATATGGATGATGATGCCATATCTACAACAAACACACAATTACAAACACAAATTTGCAACAATAACACAATGAATGCCTTGAATGCTCTTTGCTCCAATATCATAAGTTTGTGTTATCCATTTGGGTTTAAAATGAAGTCATAAACTCACTTATATATGCTTTCCCACTAACATTTACAAATTTAAATCACAAAAGTTGAACAGGAGAAACAATTTGGAAGGGCCCAAGCTGACATGCCATTAATTAGCCCTGACCAATTAGGGGAGACTTGGGTGGTTGGTGCCCAAGTCCAGGGGCCTAAATTAGGTCAAGGATAAGCTAAAGGAGGTCACAAGGGTCCAAAATGTCATGGGTGTCGGGTAATTTCCTTCGAGATGATCAATTATAATGTATAATGAAGCAAATAGACCTAAGAACTAAACTAGGAGGTAAAAAGGCATGCGTTCACTTTTTACTCCATAACATTTAGCCCCCACTTTAATGTGTGTATGATCTCACTATCCATACATGCATTAAAGTATGGTCAAAGCACATCAAACACATCAAACACACCCTACGTTTGAAGACTATCGCTAGCCCCCAAGCTTAGGCAAACATAAGAAAATACTTAATAGTCACATAAGACATAATGAATACAGTAAAGAAGCACACAATACATGAAGAAGATAGTGAAGCATGCATTACATGGAGAAGACATGAACACAATCATGCAATACACAAAGAAGACATGAAGAGAAAACATGATTAAGCAATTACATATCCATATATATAATGCTAACTAAAGTAAACAAAACACACATGTAAAGACACACAAAACACATACAACGTGGGGAGGGACTCATTGCTGCACAACTTTAGACCATGCCAATTGTTGTTATATGGAGCCTAATCAGACTTGGAGGTTAAATTTTCTCCACTTTTATCGGCGCAATTTCCCCCCAAATTATTTAATGGGGGAGTGTAGGGGGGCAGAGCCCCTCCTGCGGGGCCTGGGGGGCTTATCCCCCCGATGGGGGCCCGAGGGAGGAGCCCACGGTGGGGGTTTGGGGGCAATGCCCCTAGCGGGGCTACTAGGGGTAGCGCCCCCGAAGCAAAAATTGCCTATTATTTTATAAAGGTGTTAGGAGTTATTTTTCTATTGGATGACATAAAAAAAACCCTATTTTGTAACCAACATAAGGCTTGATAAAAGTGGCTAAGGGTTAGTGTTTTCGTTGATGTATTGTAGCATTTTGCAGTGGTATTGAGTTGCAAGGATTGCTAGTTGTAATCAGTTTGATTTACTGGATAATAATATTGGACTCTCTGTTGGTGGATGTAGCCCGAGTTTGGGTGAACCACGTTAAAACTTGTCTCTCGTTGTTATTATTTCTGTGTATTTTCATTCCTCTGTTTAATCTTTATTTGCATTTAATTGATATCTTCTGCATGCAATCCCTAACAAGTGGTATCAAAGCGGGTTGTGTTCAATTATCGTCTGCAAGAAGGTCTCACGGTTGAGTGGGAGTCTCATGGTTGAGTGGGAGCAATGTTGGACAAGGGTAAATTGAAGGTAGATAAATTCAATGGGTAGAACTATCAGTTATGGAAGATGCAGATGGAGGATTATCTCTATCAGAAGGATTTATGGAGGTCGTTGGAAGGAATAGCCAAGAAATCAGCAACAATGACTGATGAGGATTGGAATCTTCTGGACAGAAAGGCACTGGGAACCATTCAGTTGTGCCTAGCACCATCTGTGGCATTCAATATAACAAAAGCGACGACAACAAGTAAACTAATGAAAGTTTTGGCTAAATTGTATGAAAAACCCTTAGCCTCAAATAAGGTATTTCTCATGAAACATTTGTTTAATTTGAAAATGATTAAAGGTGGATCTATAACAGATCATTTAAATGTGTTTAATATGATTACCAATCAATTGACTTTTGTAAAAGTGAAATTTGATGAAGATGTGAGGGCTCTCTTAGTTTTATGTTCTTTGCTAGAAAGCTAGAATAGCTTGGTAATGGATGTAAGTAACTCTGTCTCTGGTTCAAACACTTTAAAATTTGATGATGTTGTTGGTGTTATCCTTAACGAGGAAATGTAATGGAAAAGCTCAGGAGGGTCCACATCAGGTAGTGTTTTGAATGTAGAAAGTAGGGGCAGATCAAAGGAGAGAGGAAAAAGTTCTAGAGGTCATGGGAAGTCACGAGGAAAATTAATAGACAAGAGGTCCCAATCCAGAGGACAGAAGGATTGCTGGTACTATGGGAAACCAGGTCATCTGAAGAAAGATTGTTGGTCTTGGAAGAATAAAGGAGGAGACAAACAAGAAGGCAATAAGGAGGCAAATGTGGTAAGTAATAAATCTAAAGATGATGCTTTAATTCTTTCCCTAGATAATGCTAATGATTCATGGGTTTTAGATTCAGGGGACTCATTTCATGCTATGCCCCATAGAAGTTATTTTCTTGATTATGTCCAAGGGGATTTTGGGCTGGTTTATTTGGGAGATAACGAACCCTGTCAGATTGTTGGAAAGGGAAGAATCAAGATTAAGTTACAGAATGGAAATCATTAGCTACTGCAAGAGGTAAGGCACATTCCAAGGTTGAGTAGGAATTTAATTTCAACAAGGCAGCTAGCTGATTAAGGTTGCATTTTTACATTTACTGATAAAAATTGGAAGGTTACAAGAGGTGCCTTAATAGTAGCAAAAGGTGTGAAAGTAGGCACCTTATATCTTTGTACAGGTCATACTGTTCCTTCTACTTTAGTTGTTGTAGAGAAAAAATAAATAGGTTTAGGAACAGTTGTTGCAGGTTCTGAGACAACACTGTGGCATAACAGATTTGGGCATATGAGTGAAAAAGGTATGAAGGTACTTCATTCTAAGAAAGTTTTACTAGGTCTAAAATGTATTAATATGGATTTCTGTGAAAGTTGTGTGTATGGAAAACAAAAGAGATTCAGTTTTCTCAAGGATGGGAAGCAAAAGAAAGATGAAAAGTTGGAGCTTGTGCATACAGGTGTATGGGGACCAGCTCAGGTATCTTCTCTCTGTAGCTCTCGGTATTATGTTAAATTCATAGATGATGCAACTAGGAAGGTTTGGATTTATTTCCTTAGGCAGAAATCTGATGTATTTGAAACATTTAAGAAATGGAGAAGCTTGGTTGAGAATGAGATGGATAAAAGATTAAAATGTCTCAAATCTGATAATGGTGGTGAGTATTGCAGCAAAGAATTTGAGGATTATTGTTCCTTTAATGGAATTTGTTGGCAGAAAATAGTTTCAGGGACTCCACAAGAGAATGGAGTGGTTGAATGCATGAATAGGACAATAATGGAGCATTTAAGGACCATGAGATTGCATGTTGGGCTACCTTTAAACATGTGGGCAGAGGCTGTCAACACCGCTATATATTTAATTAATAGAGGTCCTTTAGTTCATTTGGGTTGTGGTATTCCAGAGGAAGCATGGACAGGTAAGAAGGTGAGTTATTCTTTTCTCAAAACCTTTAGATGTGAAGCATTTGCACATGTAGATTATGAAAATAGAACCAAGCTGGATGCAAAATCAAAAGAGTGTACCTTCATTGGATATGGCATTGATGAATTTGGTTATAGGCTTTGGGATTTTGAAAATCAAAAAATTGTGAGAAGCAAGGATGTTGTATTCAATGAGGTGTTGTACAAAGATCAGTTGTAGCAGCATGAGAAGGAAGAAAAGGATTATGTGGTGCTGGATGATACTCCAGATAATGATGTTCTAGTGGCTCCTCATGCTTCGCAACAACAACAAGAAATACCACAAACTCCAGTGAATGTTAGACAGTCAACAAGGCTAAGTAGACCTCCTAAAAAGTTTTCTCCCTCTTTGTATTCTATTTTGTTAACAAATGTTAGTGAACTGGAAGGGTATGATGAAGCTATACAGGTGGATACAAAGGTTTAGTGGGAGATTGCAATGAAAGAAGAAATGGACTCCTTGCCGAAAAATTAGACTTGGGAATTATGTAAGTTGCCTGTAGGTAAAAAGGCTTTACCAAACAAATGGGTTTATAGGCTGAAAGAGGAAGATGGAGGTAAGAAAAGATTTAAAGCCAGGTTAGTTGTAAAAGGATTTGCACAAGAAAAGGTATTGATTTTGATGAGATATTTTCTCCGGTTGTTAAGATGACTTCTATTCATACTATTTTAAGTATTGTGGTTGTTGAAGATTTGCATTTGGAACAGCTAGATGTGAAAACTACCTTTCTGCATGGTGATTTGGAGGAGAAGATATATATGGAACAACCCCAAGGATTTGAGGTCAATGGTAAGGAAAAACTAGTGTGTAGATTGAAGAAGAGTTTGTATGGCTTGAAACAAGCACCTCGACAATAGTATTTGAAATTTGATAGTTTTATGGCTGAGCAAGGCTATAGCTGGTGTAATTTGGACCATTGTGTTTATTTTAAGAGGTTGGATAATGATAGCTACATTATTTTATGTTTATATGTTGATGACATGCTTGTAGCAGGGTCTAACATGGTTCACATAAGAGAGTTAAAATAACAGTTAGCACAATCATTCGCTATGAAGGATTTGGGGGTAGCAAAACAAATCCTTGGTATGAAAATTTGTAGAGATAGGAAGGATAAAAAATTAGCTCTATCTCAGGCTG
Organism: Cunninghamia lanceolata; assembly: GCA_027924645.1. Lineage (NCBI taxonomy): Eukaryota > Viridiplantae > Streptophyta > Pinopsida > Cupressales > Cupressaceae > Cunninghamia > Cunninghamia lanceolata. Next base: position 6,646,144 of record BSBN01000816.1, read on the forward strand.
ATTATGTTGAAAAGGTCTTGCAGAGATTCCATATGGAGAATGTAAAAGCTGTCAGCACACCTTTGCCTAGTCATTTAAAATTGACTAAGGATATGTGTCCTAAAACACAAGAGGAGGAAGAAAAAATTTCCAAGGTACCATATGCTTTTGTTGTAGGAAGTTTAATGTATGCCATAGTATGCACAAGACCAGATATTGCACATGATGTAGGTGTCGTAAGCAGGTATATGAGTTATCCCAAATTGGAGCATTGGAATGCGGTAAAATGGATTCTCAGATATTTGAGAGGTACATCCAATAAACACTTATGTTTTGGGGGCTCTAATACTAATTTAGCAGGTTATGTAGACTTAGATTTGGTAGGGGATATTGATACCAGGTAGAGTACTACATGTTATGTCTTTACTGTAGGTGGCACAACAGTGATTTGGATCTCACGGTTGCAAAAGGTGGTTGCTTTATCCACCATGGAGGTAGAGTATGTAGCTACAACAGAGGCAAGCAAGGAGATGATATGGTTGCAATCTTTCATGGAAGAATTGGGCAAACAACAAGCTAACAGTTATTTGTTTACAGACAGCCAGAGTGCCATACATCTTGCAAAGAATTTTGCCTTGCATTCAAAGACCAAACACATACAGTTGAGGTATCACTTCATTTGGTCAGTGTTGGATGATGGACAGTTACGACTGGAAAAGATCCATACAGATGAAATCCAATGGATATGTTTACAAAGGCAGTGACAAGGGAGAAGTTGAGCTCCTCTTCAGCTTCAGTTGGTCTTCAGGACTGAAAACAAAAAATTAAGACAGCAAAGTCCAGGGTGCTTATTTCTAGTGGGAGCTACAAGGTCAGCAATGTTATGATTAGTCTCCAAGTGGGAGATTGTTGTTATATAGAGCCTAATCAAACTCAGAGGTTAAATTTTCCCCACTTTTATCGGCATGGTTTCCCCCCAAATTATTTAATGGGGGAGTGCAGGGGAGCAGAGCCCCTTTTGCGGGGCCCGAGAGCGGGGCCTGAGGGCGGAGCCCACGATGGGGCTCTGGGGGCAACGCCCCCAGCGGGGCTGTTGGGGACAGCGCCCCTAAAGAAAAAATTGCCTATTATTTTATAAAGGTGTCGGGAGTTATTTTTCCATTGGCCGACATAAAAAAAACCCTATTTTGTAACTGACATAAGGCTTGATAAATGCGGCTAAGGGTTAGGGTTTTCGTTGATGTATTGTAGCATTTTGCAATGGTATTGAGTTGCAAGTATTATTAGTTGTAATCGGTTTGATTTACTAGATAATAATATTGGACTCTCTATTGGTGGATGTAGCCTGAGTTTGGGTGAACCACGTTAAAACTTGTCTCTCACTGTTATTATTTCTGTGTATTTTCATTCCTCTGTTTAATCTTTATTTGCATTTAATTGATATCTTCTACATGCAATCCCTAACACCAAAAACACACAAGACACGCAAAGAAGACACGTAAAACACATGGAAGACACACGGAATACACGAGCACCGTCTAGCATGTCATTGACACACTATACGTCTTATACATGACAAACACGAGTGATAGGGAGGAGCTCATCACTAATCCACTATCTAAAACATGCCAAACACACATGACGGTTGAGCTACGCTACCACAACTCCCAAAGACATTCTTAAGGGTGAATGAATCAAGATCCAACCTTGCCTTGCGATGAGGACTTTGTGTAAAAGGATGTGCACTAGCTCAAGAGATACACCATCCAGCCTCACGATGAGGGCTTTTGTATAAAAGGATACACACTAGGTCAAGAGATACGTCATCTCGCCTCACTATGAGAGCTTTTTACATAAAAAGGATGTGTACTCGCTTAAGAGATACACCATCCCACCTCATGATGAGGGATTTCAAACATGCTTTGTCAGTATCAAAAGTAATCAAGCAGATACCATTATATATGCCCCCACCTTAAGGTGGTTGATCCCGCTGCCGGTATCAAGCACATTAAGGTAGAGTGAAAACATGCAAGGGAACAAGAGCTTTTGCAAAGCCCATGCTCTGAAGTGACATGTACCATGATTGTTGAATGTTCCCACAAACACATCAAGATTAGTTTCTAGGATAATGAGCAAGATATAAGCTTTGGTTACAAAAACTTCCTCTAAGATAATAACCAAATCAATTCATGAAAGCTATGCATAAATCATATATTAGATCACATAAAAGGCCAAGGCTACACTGTCAGGTTTGGTATCAAGTATAGGTGTTGGGCTATACTACAGGTATCTCAGAACTGAGTGTAACTACAAGGTGAGATACAAAACAATCCAAAGTGCGTTGAAGTAGATTGAGAGTATTCCAAAGATTTGTTACAAGAGATTTAACAATAGAATACATCACATGGAGTGATTCTGCTAGTCAAGCGTCGGATATATATCAACCCCATCTTCATATATGGACTAGGTCCATTTTTGCTTTCTTGCTGAAGGGACACATGGTCCTTATTAGTATTTGTTTGTTTTCATCATCTGTCGACTAGGTAGAGCCACTAAAGAATGTAAACAATAAAAATGAGAGAGGAGATAAGAGTGACTTGGGTTTACAACATGGGAAGATGCCCCCAAGACATCCTCCACAATGTTTTGCCGCCAAGGCACAACACACAACAATAAAATAGAGGAGAGGAAAGTAGACGAATGTAGAGACAAATAAAAGAATGGTGACAACAGAGGCAGTCTTCTTGTATCCTTGACCTTACAAGAGTATCAAGGGTCATCCAAAGAGACCTAAACAACATATAACACATCTCAGGGGAACACAACACATAAGAGGAGGCCACATAAGGGAGCAACTCAAAGAGATGCTAAAATAAAGGTGGCTAAGAAGGGTTAGAGATACTTACATGTTACACAACTGAACTAGTGGTTGTCATTGAGAAAATCATCTTCCTGCCAATCTCGAATGCAAGAGGAAATAGGTACATAAGATATAGTTGCCCAACTTAAATCATCATCCTTTAGCTCTTCAACCTTTAGCTCTTCCTTATTTGATTCAATATCTGTAGGTGGAATGTTTTCTTGTTGAGGTGTTACTTGTCGAGCTAAGGCTTGTCTCTTCCTCCTTTGTTCCCTTGCTTTCCTATTCCTTTTTGTTTTAAGTGATGTTTGTGAAAGTATTTTCATGATTTTCCACAATGTTTGACATATCTAAGGAGGAAGTTGGTACAATATTGATTTTCTGTGATGAAGTGCTTTGTTCTTTATGGGTATCTCCTGATCCTTATAAGGATGGCGGAGGAGGAACCTCAGAAAAGACTCCCTTCCCTCGTGGTTGAGGAAGTTATTTCAATTTAGGTTGTTTCTCACTTATGATTTGTTCAATAGGAGCTCCATCCAATTTTTTTATTAACTTTGCTTTGTATCTTTGATATCCCAGGAAGAATTGATCTTCTCTCGGTTGAGGAGGCTTGGTAGATTGTGGCCAAAAGTAGTCTAGGATGAAATCTCCACGAGTAACCATAGGCTTCCATCTACTATGGTCGATAACATACACTCTCCCTTGGTGAGGAAATTTTAAACATTTATGAATTGTAGAGGGGACTGCTTTCATGGACTTGAGCCATGTATGGTCTAGTTTCACATGAAATAGGTTGGATGTAGGAATGATGTCAAATGATTGTTCCAGGGCTTTCTCTGCTACTTTAATCAATAATGTAATCTTCCCTAGAGCTGGGAGAAAAGCTCTAGTATGTATCTTAATCATCATTTGTGTAGGTTCATAAGATTCTTGTATCAAATCATGCACATAGAGGAACTCTTCAATAATCACATTTGTCATACAATTAGGATCAATAAGGACCCCTCTTGTAGGATTTCCACTTACACGTGTGGTGATATAAAGAGGTCCCTCAATGTCTCCAATTGTTCTCTCATGTGGTGTAAATGTTAATTCAGGTTCAAGAGTCTTCCTCTTTCTATAAACTCGAAGAGGGACCATAGTATTAGTGTTGTGATGAGAAGCCATGTATTGGAGACTGTTTCATACCAAAGCACTTGTTTGAGGAAATCAAGTTTTTAAAGAGAAAAACACACGTATTTCATGACAAACAAAGTATATATGATGTAAATAGTGCTACACAACAAGGCAAGATGAATGATGTAGAATTTGCTCAAATAATTGTGAAGAAGGTGTGTAAAAACCGTTAAATGTTGAAATACACACTATGTAATTGCAAAATTTGAAATATAAATGCAAGAATATGCAATGAAGCAACACTACAACTCAAAATCATATTTAAATGAGTGTTTAAAGGAGCAGCAAAATCTGAAATAAGATTTTGACCACTAACCCTAGCTTCTTGTGAAAACTAGGTTATATGAAAAATGCAAAATTTCAACAAAACCCTAACAAATGAAATATGCAAATGTAAGGTATGAGATCATGAAATGATTAAATGCTATAATTTATCTAAGATTTGATGTAAAAATTAAAAAAAAAATGTTTCTATTTAGGGTGAAAAAGGGGGGAAATGTTTTGGTTTATGTTTCAAAGGCAAATCCTCCCTTCTCACCAAACATTCAAGGGCATATCAACTGAGTTGAATCTCCACTAAGCGAGAGCAATCACCTGTCAGGTTGGGATGCCACTTGGAATGATACAAAAGTTTAGATGTATCAAACAATATCTCAATTTAATGCTCAATTACTCTTAAAACCCTAAATAAGCAAAATAGTAAGCAAATTATTAAATTACGACAAATCCTTTTAGACCAAGGTGAAGGACCAAGATATTTAACTCACTCTTTTTCAAAGTTTAGAAAGTAGAACAACAGGGGACACTAGGGCTAATGCCCTAGTCTAAGGTATAGTTTTCGTCAAAGAATCTGAATCTTCTTCCAACACTGATCTGCACTGTATCTTCCTTTTCTATCTCGGGAAAAGTGGAGGACACATGGACTAGCGCCCTTGTCCCAAAATGTTCACCGTTGTCCTCTTTCTTTCAGATCCCAAATCCTTGTTGTCTGCAACCTCCTTTCTGCAGCTCCATTCTGTGAAACTTGGTACCTGTAACCTACAATCACAAAGGAGTGTGGGAGGGCGTGGTTGTGTTTAGAGGCTTGCCTCGGTCAAGCCATGGAGAGACATTTAAGTCTTCCAAACACCGTTGTCAAATAAGAGTGAGTATCCCGGTGGGATAGAGGAAAAACCCAAATGATAAATGATTGAAAACATAATAGATATCACCTTGAAGTGTAGATCTCATGGAAGAAATATGCTATTCATACCATGAGGAGATGGAGTCAAATCTGCAAATATAAACACAATAACAATGCTCTACTCTACAACACAATGAATATTTTGAATTCTCTATAATCATCAATCCATCTAGTTTGCAAATGAAACCTAATCATGCTTATATATGCAACTACAAACATTCCCACTAAGAATTTCATAATTCAAACTTGAGATGTCGGCATAGGACCTAAATAATGGTCATAAAACTGACATTTAAATTTAGGGCAGACCCAAAATAGGGCAGGACTAGGGTGCTAGTGCCCAAGTCCACCCTCCCATTTTTGTTTAGGGATCATCAAAATAGCACCCCTAGGTCCTATTTGCCATAAGACTTCAGGGTTTTCTCATCGGGAGTTAAAATTAACATGCAAGATGCTCTAAATACAATTTAAGGACCCAGGAGCTAAACCTAAGAGGGAAAAGCCCCCAAGGGGATATTTTTTGACATAACATTTAGCGCCCACTTTAATGTATGTATAAACACAAGGCCAATACACACATTAAAGTAAGGTCAACAAACACAACAAATATGCCAAGCACGGTGAAGACACGCCAAACACGTTGAAGATAGTAACATGAACATAAAACACGGAGAAGACAGTTACAGTCATGCAAAACATGGAGAAGACATCATTGAAGACACACAAAACACAGTGAATACAGTGAATGCATTGATTATTTTCTTTTTTCTTTTTCTCATATATGAAATGCAAATGCAAGTACAAGAAAAGTAAACACACAACCCATAATGTAGGAGGGACTGATCGCCACACGTCTTTAGACTGCATGTGGGGCAACAGACACGCAATACAAATCTCAGAGTGCAAGAGGGACTCATCACCACCAGTCTTTAGACTAAACTTGAGAATAAACATGCCATACAAATCCCAAAGCATAGGAGGGACTCGTCACCACCAGTCTTTAGACTATGCTTGAGAACAAACACACCATACACACACACATGGAAGACATGGAGAAAACATGACAAACAAGCGATGGAAGAAACCTATTGCTAGGTTAGTAGCCATCTCAAGCTCGCTACAGGCACACACTGACAATTGGGCTTCACCACAACAATCATCGAAGACACACTTAAGGGTTAGGATAGTCTCAGATCTTCCCTGCCTCCACAGAGGACTTTTAGAAAATGACAGGATGTGCAATCTCCTCAAGAAATACACCATCTCTGCCTTCGCAGAGGGCTTAAGATAAAAAGGATATACATGATATCCCACCTCCATAGAGGGCTTAAGTGATTGTAATAGATTTTAATCTTTACAAACACACTTTACTAGCATCTAAATCAGACAACTTACCTTATATATGCCCCCACCTTAAGGTGGTTGATATCGTGTACTGATATCAAGTACGTTAAGGTAGGAAGAAAACACACAAGGGAACACGAGCTTGTTGATTGTCAGGAACACTGAGAGGGGGCGGTGAATCCGTGTTCTATAAATCTTTTCATGTACTTTTACTTTTAACCATTTCAAAAGAATAATCCAATAGAAGCAAAATATACAACTGAACAACATCCACAAAAACATGACACATAAAACCAACATTTTACGTGGAAAACTCAAAGAGGGAAAAACCATGAAGAGGATTAGCTCTCATATATATATATATATTGTAATCTTTACAAAAATGATGTTCAGGCTTGGTCACTCCATGGGCCTAGAACATGTTGGCTTACTACCATGAAGTACAACTAGATTTAACAGGCTCACTGCCTCAACCCTAAACCTAGCAAGATTGCAATAAGGTTTGTTAAACCCTATTGAAGGCTCACTGCTGGCTTATTGCCTTGATGACAAAAACTTACTTCCAATCAGATCACACATGATAACTGAATACTGTTTAAGCATCTGCCACTATGCTAGGGTGCAATCATTTAGCAACCGAATTCTGGATCCCAAGTCTTCATCGTTGCTTCTCTTCTAACTCTACTCTTCTATTCACATGCTCGCATCACACACACACTTCTATTTCACACACACCTTAATCAAGGATCATTGCACTTATATATATCCACATCATGATTTAATCCATGATTAGGTCGGCATCCAAGAAGTGAAAGGTGTACATAGAAAGATGTACCTTATCGCTCAATCCAATGCACTATGTGTCATGTGGACCCAAATCTTCTCCCAAGAATGTTCACATAGATTGACTCTAATCATTCAAATACTTGAATAGATCTTTCACACATTATCCTTTCTTCGCATCATGATTTATCTCCCCAGTCGGCCTATTCCTCAAGAGCATGCTAAATAGGTTCATCTGCTGACTTACAACTTCTACTGTGGATCACAAAACACCTTCCAAATCATATCAAGGAATCTTTACACATTCCTAATCTTACCCTTAGAACCACAAGGCATTATATCATCTTGCGGAGAAATGCAGACCATCAAAACTCAAACTTTATCTCTGTCGAACTCTGTCAAACACTATGCTGATACTTAGCAGCTTGCAGCTAACCTTCCGGTAGACTTCAGATCTCCTAAATCTGGAATAAGATATGCCATGTAAGTGTTTACAACACCTCAACACTACATCACAAAATACTTATTTGTGGAGGAATGCGAACCACTGCACTATGCCTGTTCACTATTCTTGCTATACCTTTGCTTACCCAGACTTAGACATTTCTCCAAGATGACTTCCGGAGGAAGTTAGGACATAATCTTCAAGGCATAACACCGTCAAACAATTGAGAACATCATACCTAAACTGCATTACCGGATCATCATCTGCGGAGGCATACTGTCCAGCTTACTGTCCTCTACTCTGCATACTTTCCATACTTAGCCATTTTCTTTCAATCGGACCTGGAATCTAATTAGTTCTTCTAGAGATATCTCTTCCTGTCATGGTGATAGGATCTCTAAGCTTTGTTGTCATCAATGACAACATACAAGTCCATACCAGAGTAGTGTCTCTTGCCAACAATCTCCCCCTTTGGCATTGATGGCAACACTTAGTGAAAAATGCTTGATTGCTCTCCCTTACTATATACATTATACTTTCATGCTCCCCTTGAGATGATTATCCATTTTTCACTAGTTTTCTTCTCCCCCTTTGACATCGATGGCAAAGGGTGTGATTCAGAACCCAAAAATTTGTCAAAATTTCAAAATTTTATGTACTTTGCCGCATATTTACAAGTGCAATCTACCTCTTTATATTACATGTATTTGAGAATGTCATTGAATAAGTTCTTGATCTGTGCCCACTCAACATTCCAACCTTTCTGAGCATTGTCCAAAATTTGAATGTGTCCACTGTAGAGAAAAGCTAAAGCTTCTGCCTTATTAAGATCAGAAGGTGTGCCTGTTTGTACAACTATCCTAGCCTCTGCGGCAAGATTTGTCATTGAGTCTAGTTTAGGGCAGACTAGTCTCCTTAGTTGTCCCATTCTACTTTTTTTTTGATATTTTTGATTTAATAAGTTAGTTAGATCATTGTGAATGTGGATGACTTCTGCTTCCTTATTTCTAACTAATTCTATTGCTAGATCAAATTTGTTAGAGATGTCCATCATTTTCTATTCTAGCTCTTTGATCTTTTCTTCAATCTCCTAAGCAGCTTTTGGCCATGATAGACAAAATTTGTACACATCTCTAGCTTCTTTCATAGCTCTTTAAATGTTGTATATTGAATTATCTAATGAAATCTTTTCCTTGGTTATCATTGTCTTTAATTCTTCCAGTGTTTTTCCTTCAAATTCCTGCCTTACTTTTGTTTCTATAGATTTCTCAAAAGATTCAAACTAATGACTTACTAAATTTATTAATCCCTTCAAGTGACTTGCTGGGGGCATGGATGAATCCCTCTTATGGGTAGGCAACAGCTTCTCCAAAATCTCAGATGCTTCATCAATCAGTTTACTATCCTCAATAAGTGATTTCAACAACTCTTCTTGAGCCTTTGCTTGAACAATTGAAACCCACCTAAACTTTTGTGCCAGAGACATTGTGTCTAGATTTATTTGGTCCTGTAGTAATTCTAGTTCATCCCAGTCTAGTACTTCTTTTACTGAAGCAACAGTGTCTCTTGTCACCAATTCTTCACAAAGTGAGACTTTCTTTTTCTTCTCTCCTTCAATTGTGGCTTCTGTAATGGATGAGATCCTTATTCTTTTTCTGGGACTAGATGTTGGTTTCTCCTCTTCAGATCTCTTATCTTTCTTTTCTAGAGTGTTTGATGCCCATTCTACCAGAGTACTTGTGAACTTGGGTCCTCCTGATTTGGTTTCTACCTTAATTGTTCATATGATGTTTTCTCTAACTACTCAGGTTCCATCAATATTCTGGAAGATAATTCTGAGAATGTCCTGAATCTATCCTCTTTGGGATCAGTAGGTTTACTTAGTAGTGTATCAGCTAATTCAGTCAAGACATCTTTTGCAACTTCATAACCTAGTGCAAGCACCCATGCAGTTCTTGGTTCCATAGCTTCCATAAAGCATTTGTCTTTGTCCACCATGAATACAATGTCCTTTTCATACTTTATCACTACTTTTTCAGGTATCCAGAACCTTCTTACCATTTTCTATTGAAAATCTCTAAAATATTTCCACATGATTTCATTTTGCATATCTGCATTTCCCAAACTCTGTAAATGATTTCTTATTTGAGCAGATACAAGAATGTGATCAAGCTAGATAACATTTCCTAGACTAGGTAGCTCTTTTAGGAAGTAAAAGAGTGAACATGTAATTAATGTTCCATATTTGAAAGGATGATTAGTTTCTTTTACCCTTTTTAAGTTCTCCATAAGTTCATTTCAGAGCAATTCACAAAGATCATAATCTGTATTATTTTTTATTATGTCATACGCTGTGTATATAGCTGATGCAGACACAAAATTTTCCTTGTTGGAGAAGTATATTTTGTATCCGATAATCATTGATGCAAATCTGATAGCCGAATCCCTGATATCATTCACTGTAAGGCCATTCTTCTCAAATTTGGCTCCTGTTAGCTGCATTACCACATTGTTCTTCATTTTCTTTATGTCTGGAACCCTTCCGAAGGAGCTCATACCAGTTACTGCTTTAATGGCTTTGTTTAGTTATAAAATAGGGTTCATCAAGCCATAAAGATTCATCATGAATTATTCTTAGGATAAGCTTGACCCATGCATCAATCAGAATTGCGGGAAAGTCCAACCAGGTGTCAAATTTCTTTTCTCCTAGAACTTTGTAATCATCTTTCAGCACAATGTCTGTAGTAGTCAGTTCATCCAAATACAGTTTTCCTAACTTCATATGATTATATTCTTCTAAACTGGTATGAATGTATGCCCTGATATCTTCCATATGCATGACCCCATGTGGAGTAATTGAGAATGCCCCTAACGGATCATTTTTTGGTAATTTGAAGAATTGTTTCTTAAACTTGGGGTGAGACATTTTTCCTATCTTGATTACATGAGGAGTAAACATTTTTCTAGAGCAATTTAATTTTCACAGTAGGGTTTCAAGTTGCAAATACCTCTTTCACCAGAATAAGGTTTCCTTGATCCAAAATTCTCCAGGCCCTTCAATTCTTGGTTGTTATTACTCAAAGTCTATTCTGATCTTTCTGAATTTTAGATAGCTCTGAGTGCAAAGTGATTTTGAAACCAAACAAGTTCCTTTTATTCTTTGCATGACTTGACCTAGTCGTCAATAAATGCTCATTCCAAAAAGCTGCCAAAACCCTTCACTGTAGAACACAGTCAATCAGAATTGCTCTGCAATATGTCGCATTGACCCATTTTCTTCCGGTTTCTCTTCTAAGAGCTGTGTCACATCAAATTTCATCACACACCTTCGTGCCAAATTCTGGCACTCACTTTCTGGCTGGGGGATTTAGATTTTCTACACTACTCCCCCTGAGCCAGAGCTCTCAATTTACTTCCCGGAGGAAGTATCTGCACCAAATACTAGTACGGATTGATCCCTAACTTCAATTACTTCTTTCTTGATCCATACTTTGTTCATTTCTTTCTTGGTTTCAATCGGATCAACCTTTTCCTTTCCCTTCTCATTTTTCTGCTCTGTTTTCCTTTCTTCAGAATAGCGATCTCTCTTCACATTCCTGCTTCTGCAAAACCTTGCAATATGTCTAGATTTGTTGGAGTTGAAACATACCACATTCTTTTGACCTTGATTCCTTCCATTGATCAAATTTGAACTACATTGATTAGCCATGTGTCCAAATCTATTGCATGCAAAACACTTACCATTGAATGATTGACTGTTCCTAATATTTTGAAAATTAGTTCTTACCAAACTTCTACATTCATTTGATCTATGTCCCATTTTATAGCATGCATTACAACTAATAGAATTATGACTCACTTTACCTCTGCATACAACATCTCTATGACCAATTCTATTGCAAGTGAAGCATTTACCTTTGAATGATTGTTCATTCCTCCCATTGTTGAAACTTTTCTTGATATGATTTCTACATTCAATTGTTCTATGACCAATTTTCTTGCAATTGAAACACTGACCAAAGACTGATGGAGTCTTTTGATTTATTCTACTCCTACACTGAGTAGCCTTATGACCAAACTTCTTGCATGAATTACAATAACCATTGAAAGATGGGTACCTTTGAGCATTTGGTTGTCTGATCGGAGGTCTTCTAGCTCTTCTTCTTTGATATCTGAATTGGTATCCTTTGTTTTGCCTTGACTTAGTGCTTATTTGCTCAAAGTTTAAACTTTCTCTTTCCTCAAATCCTAAACCATGTTTGTCATTAACATTCTTCTGACTAGCGATCATTTCATCAAGCTTTGCAGTATTGATCTTGAATTTTTCTTCAAAACTTCTGGCCTTTTCCAGATCTATTTTTAAACTTATAATTTCTTTTTCAAGTTTTGTACAGTCCTCTAATCTATTCTTCACAATCAAATTTAGATCATCTTCTGCTCTTGTTCTTTCTGTAACTTTTGCTTCCAAATCATTTAGGGCTTCATTTACTGATAACAATTGGTCACTGACTTCTTTGTATTTATATTTGAATTTCTTGACTTGCTCTTTCATCTTTAAGATGCATTCATCAGCTTGTTTCAAATTTTCCTTCAAATCTTTGACCTCTGCTTCAGAATTTTTAAGATCCATAAGAGCTGCTTCTAGTTGATTGTATCTCTCATAATTTCCATACCTTCTGTTGCCATGATCACACTATCCCAGATCTTCCTTAAGCTGTTAAACTTTTTCCAAGGAACTTGGCTCTGATACCAATTCTTGATTGTCAAGAACATTGAGAGGGGGGCAGGGGGAATTAGTGTTCTATAAATATTTTCATGTACTTTTACTTTTAACCATTTCAAAAGAATAATCCAATAGAAGCAAAATATACAATTGAACAATATCCAAAAAAGCATGACACATAACGCCAAGATTTTATGTGGAAAACCCAAAGAGGGAAAAACCACAGAGAGGATTAGCTCTCATATATATATTGCAATCTTTACAAAAATGATGTTTAGGCTTGGTCACTCCATGGGCCTAGAACATGCTGGCTTACTACCATGAAGTATAACTAGATTTAGCAGGCTCACTGCCTCAACCCTAAACCTAGCAAGATTACAATAAGGGCTGTTAAACCCTATTAAAGGCTCACTACTGGCTTACTGCCTTGATGAAAAAAAATTACTTCCAATCAGATCACACATGATAACTGAATACTGCTTAAGCATATGCCACTATGCCAAGGTGTAGTCATTTATCAACCGAATTCTGGATCCCAAGTCTTCATCACTGCTTCTCTTCTAAATCTGCTCTTCTATTCACATGCTTGCATCAAACACACACTTCTATTTCACACACACCTCTATCAAGGATCATCGCACTTATATATATCCGCATCATGATTTAATCCATGACCAAGTCGGCATCCAAGAAGTGAAAGGTGTACATAGAAAGATGTACCTTATCACTCAATCCAATGCACTATGTGTCATGTGGACCCAAATCTTCTCCCATGCATGTTCACATAGGTCAGCTCTAATCATTCAAATACTTGAATAGATCTTTCACACACTATCCTTTCTCCACATCATGATTTATCTCCCCAATCGGCCTATTCCTCAAGAGCATGCTAAACAGGTTCATCTGCTGACTTACAACTTCTACTATGGATCACAAAACACCTTCCAAATCATATCAAGGACTCTTTACACATTCCCAATCTTACCCTTAGAACCGCAAGGCATTATATCATCTTGCGGAGAAATGCAGACCATCAGAACTCAAACTCTATCTCTGTCGAACTCTGTCAAACACTATGCCGGTACTTAGCAGCTTGCAGCTAACCTTCCGGTGGACTTCAAATCTAACTCTGGAATAAGATATGCCATATAAGTGTTTACAACACCTAAACACCGCATCACAAAATACTTATCTACGGAGGAATGCAGACCACTGTATTATGCCCTGTTCACTGTTCCTGCTATACCTTTGCTTACCCAGACTTAGACATTTCTCCAAGATGACTTCCAAAGGAAGTTAGGACATAATCTCTGAGGCATAACACTGTCAAACAATTGAGAACATCATACCTAAACCACATTACTGGATCATCATCTACAAAGGCATACTGTCCAGCTTACTGTCCTCTACTCTGCATACTTTCCATATTTAGCCATTTTTTGTCAACCGGACCTGGAATCTAATATGTTCTTCCAGAGATATCTCCTCCTATCATGGTGATAGGATCTCTGAGCCTTGTTGTCATCAATTACAACATACAAGTCCATATTGGAGCAGTGTCTCTTTCCAACAGAGCTCTCGCAAAGCCCATGCTCCCCGGAGGTGACATGTACTTTACGATCGCCAAATGTTCCCACAAACACACAATTTCCTGCAAGAAAAGGTGTTAGCATCCATATAATCATGATAAACAACAATGCAAGGCTAGATCCAAGATAGACAAAGTGCACGGAGCAACAATATTGTTATGTTTTGTAAGTGTGATAAGACAACATCAAGATCACACAGAGTGATTCTACTAGCCAAGTGTCGGATCGCTGAAGGGACACTAGGTCCGTGTCAATATAATATGTTTTTCATCATCCTCCAGCTAGATAGAACCACTAGAGGAAGGTAAACAATAAATCAAGAGAGGAGAAACAAGTGCCTTAGGGACAGTCACGTAGGAGGGTGCCCCCAAGTCACCAATCGCAATGCTATGTCCGTCAGACACAACACACAACAATGAAAATGGAGGAGAATTAGTATAGAAGAATGATGATACAAATAGAAGAAGGGTCACAATAGAAGTAGTCTCCCAGTATCCTTGACCTTACAAGAGTATCAAGGGTCATCCTAGGAGGCCTAAACAACATATAACACATCACGGGGGAAACACAACACAGAGGTAAAGAGTTAGAAATATTTACCTATCAGAATACAATGCTAACAACATATATATCTAGGAGGAGGCCACCCTTTAGAGCAACTGTAATAGGTGCTACGAGGAGTGTGGCTTAGGTAGGGAGAAATACAATTATTCACTATCCTCTTAGGAGGCGGAAGAAGTGATTTGCTTTGAGTGATCTCGACATCCATCCATAAGGGATTTAATGTGAGAGACCTTTCCTTATCTAGTAGTGCTGCATCTTTTGAAGAGAGAGTATAGGAATGAAGGGAAGGTAACGTGTTGTGAGGATAATTGTTGGTGATTGTATCTCTAGTGGTGTTCAAAGAATATGTAATCAAGTTTTTCACATCCTTAGTGATATCTACAAGACCTAAACATTTAACCAAAGGAAGGGGATCAAAGGTATTTACTTCCTTAGTGATGTCCACAGTACTTGAATATTCAACTAAAGGAGGAAGATTGATAGTATGATCCATAGACGTTTCATGCACTATGATAGGGAGAATGTTTTTATTGTTGTTAGATGAAAGCTAATTGTCTACCCATGGAATGTTCTTGGTTGGAGATGCTTCTTAATTCACCAATGCTTCATCTTGGATAGAGAGAGAATTGTAATAAAGAAGTGGTGGGAGCTCTTCATTCACTAATGGTTTGTCTTGACCAGAGAGAGCATTGGAATGAAGAGAAGGTGGTATGATGTTAAGAGAGGTGTTAATGAAACTATCATCTTGCATCAAAGTGTCCTCATAAGGAGGAACAACTTAGGGAGAGGGATCATAAGGTAAACCCAAGTTATCATCACATGTATGAGCAATAGTAGGCGTAGTGGAATGTCCAATAGAGATAAAGTCATCTAGGGCTTTGTCTAACATATTGAAGTCATCACTACTAAACGATGCAACATACTTATTATTATCTATGAATTTAGTGAGATCATCTAGTATTAAAGGATATGTTCCCATGAGAGTTGTGAAACTATCAAAATCAGATATATAGCAAAGGATTTCATATGTGGAACACATAAATATTAACATCATAGATGACAAGGTGTCGTTGTACCTCATCATTTAATCATATTTTAGATGTCAAAATCTAGGGGCTGTGTCCTCGGCTATCTGCAATTAGGGATTCTACAGTTACCAGTTTTCCTAGCTAATCTTAACGACTTCTACTAATTTGAAGAGATTGATCTGTCTACTTACTGAATGAATTTAAGGAATGCTGAAAATAGAATTAAATAGGAAGTTACTTAAAGAAATATTAAAAATAGCAACATGCATCTATCTATAAAAATCAGTAAATACTTTTCACAACAAAATCTGAAATAACAAAACAATGGTACTAGCCTTCTGCCTTGGTGGTGAGAGTGGGCCCTTGCTCCACACCCTTGGGGCTGAAGGCTACAGTACGGAATCAGCACAAAAGAATAAGATCACAACTAAATTCGGTCCAATTCCATTCGCTTTGCATTCATGAAAAATATTGATATCAAAGAAACTGAGATTACCGAGAATCAAAATAATCCAATCATTGTATATATTTTCTATTGTTTCTATAAGTATATATAAAATGAGTGATGACATATCACTTATCTTATCTACCAGTTCTTCTACGAGATGACATCCATCACTTTATTACACTAGTTGTCTAACTATGGAAAAATAACCATGCAAATAAAAGTAGATTGAGTGGAACAGACGTCCACTCTGAATTCTAAGTATGAGTCTTAATACATTTGGGCAGCGAGGCCCTGAAAATATGGATATTGAATCAATTTTATCAGTAACTCATGCAAAAACTTTAAAAAGATAAAAACTCCAACAGTTAACTAAAGATGACCCTTCACCACTCAGGTGAAGATTTGAGTGAAATGAGGGGTATCACGATCACTGCTGAAAGTGCCTAATCGACGGCTTATGCTGGAAATATGCCCTGCTCTTTGGAGCCGCCATAGATGTATGTCCCTGTTTGTAGCTCCAGAGATATGTCTGTAGCTCCGGAGGTATGTCTGTAGCTCTGGAGATACCATTGTGGCCTTCTTATTCAGCTCTGGAGATGCTCCAGACTCCCATCTAGCTACGTAGAGGCTTTTCTCTTTACTTCAAAACTTCTAGTGTCATGGTATTCTGGTATTATCTCTGGAGATCATTGAAGACTACCTTTGGAGATGCACAAAATTGCCATTCCGAGCATCTATACCTGTTGATTAAAAAAGAGAGAATTTTTTTCTGCATTTTTCCATCAATTCCATGCACATTAGTCCTTTAATAAGAAATTATGATCTTAAGTAATTTATCTCAATTAATCATTATCTAGAATGCTCTTGCTAGCCTATTCGGGTGCAGACATTAAGAAAGATGGAATTAGGAAGGAGAAAAAGAGAGGTAAAAAGATGTATTTCATGGGTGCTACTTGGCACTCATCATCCCCCCATACCTAAGGTTTGACAGGTCCTCCTGCTTCTCACAATCTGGATTTATTCTGGTGAAGTAGCCTGTCAATCAAGCTATAATCTTGTGCATAGGTAGACCAAGTGGTGCGGTTGGTATTACCATTGCCTTTTTATTGATCAACCTGCTTCAACCAGTCTTGCAATTTCTCATCTTCCATCTGCTCAGCCCAGACACGGAGTGGTTCAATTATGAGAGGGGGCCTGAACCATCCACCTATCCATTCCTACTTATGTGTATCCATCATTTTGGCTATTAACTTTGTTTTTCTCATAAATAATCTTAAGTTTGCAGGGTGACCACCTCTCTCATTTTCTGCTCCGAGGTCAAAACATTCCATCTTTTCTTTGCTATGGTAGGTACTGGATTTGTTGAACTGTTCATGAGAAGACCAAAATTGATGGAGCACTCTTGCAAACTTTTTAGGTATAATAGCAAAATTTTGTTCTAACTCTGAGGGTGATAGATATAGGACCTGAATTGGGTCTTAAAAGCATTGGGATTAGGACATTCCTTCCTGATGAAGAGATCTATTTCTGTATCTTTCTTGAGATGATCTTCCATTCATTCATTCCAGATCTGATGATTCCTCATTAGGGACATAAATGCTTTAAGCTGGCATTCCCCCACAAAATAATTAAGAATGAAAGTTATATCATTAACACAGAAACCATGTAGATATAATTCACATAAGAAATTCTTGTCTTCATCATTACTCCTTGTATATGCTCTCATGAATCCTTCTACTGTCTCTGTATTCTCAACTAGGTCAGACAGGACTAAAGAGAATTTCCTCTGCAGGACTCTTTCCTGTAAGAACATAGCATAGCTGGCACTTGGAGGCCTGCAAGATAGAATTTCAGAAGAAAGGGAGGCCATCTCAATGATTTTTCCTTTTAGAGTTTCTATTCCTTTTAGAGTTTCTATTCTTTTTGTCTTGGCAATGACTGCCCTTTGTAATTGCAGCATAGGCTTGGAAGCCTCATATTCTCTACATTTTTTCTCCCAATGGAACAGAGCCTTAGGAATGCCAATGGGGATTGGACCCACATATGGATCTATTTGTATCTCCTGCTCATTGGTTGCCCTTGGGCCAGCCAACTCTTGAATATATTCCTCCTGATCATCTAGTTTGTTGTTGGCCCAAGTCAACTATCTATCTTGGCTATGTATTTTCTCAATTAATGCTGCAATTATTATAAGTCCATTGTCTCTAGCCATGGTGAGCTTAGAAACACTCTGTGTTGCCTCTATCTCCTTTCCTTCCAACAGTTTGACTGCCTCAGTTTTCTGGGCCTCTAATTCTGCTTCCTTCTCCTGGATGATCTAGTTTTTGCTTTGGAGCTCTATTTGTAGATTTTCAATGACTTATTTTTTCTCCATTTCTACCTCCATTCTAACCTTCTTGAGGTCAGTAATAATCTGATTCTTCCCCCAGAGTAGTCTCTTTAGGTTGTCAATTTCTTCTAACATTTGTTGTTCTTTTGAAATCTCAACATCCTCTTGATCAGAGGGGTGAAGGAAAGTTTCTGCTTCTGCTTCTGCTTCTGTTTGTTGAACATCAGGGTTTTCCATGGCCATCTGTCCTGCATCGTCAACCGCACCCATTTGCCCTATTTCATCTTTTCCTACAGATTCCCTATCCTGAGGGTCCTCTTGGGGTTCCTCTGCTTCTGTTGGCACCGATGAAGACCCAGCCTTCTCATATGTTCTAAACCCCAGGAGTACCTTAGCTAGGAGAGCAGTATCTTTCTCAGCCTGTGAGAGCTATCTTTTCCTTTTGCTTCTCCATAGCATAGGTGGGGCAGGTGCCTCCGGAGCAGGTCTCTCAGCCTCAGAATCTGAGGAAATAGTAAGAGTTTATCCGTGTTCTATCTCTGGAGCATGTGATGGTTCTGAAATTGGACTTGACCCTAGATGGACAGATGGTGCTGGGGAAACTTCTCTTTGTCTTCTCTTCCTGACTAGAAGGATCTCATCTAAATCATGAGATGTTTCTTCAGCACAGGTTTTCTCTGTTTTATGTCCTGACCTCTCCCCTGTTAATTCCTTAGGGAAAGATTCCTCAGTTAGAGTCATCTTTCTCCTAACTGATCGAGTTACGTATGGGGTTTGTTTAGGAGCAGACTCTCTAATTTCTTTGCCTTTCTTCTTTTTATCAGGAACAGGGGCTACAGATGAAGTTGCCTCCTATGAGGACTTCTTTCCTCTTTGAATAGCTATGGAGGAGGTTGAAGGCTCTGTTTCTTCTTCTTGATGGGTAGAGGAACCCTCACGTTCTGTCGATGCCCTCTCTAGTTCTCTATCCTGGGAATTTTGTTCAAGAAAATTTTGCCATAATTCTTCCCCATTGGCTTGAGACAGGAAGTGGTGTTTAACTACTAGAAAAATGAGGCCATGATGTTTCATAGGACCTTTGTTTTGCTGATATTTTTCTACAGTTGCCCTGATGGCAGAATACAAGAAATTGGGAATATTTATGCTAAATTCAGGGTGTCCATTCCATGCCTTAGAAAAATCAGCATTTTCATTATTGGTCCTAAAACTAAAGAGAATTGACCATCACAAGTGAAATATTTCATCAGCTAGGTAGGTACAGATTGCAAAGGGTTTGGAAGTGTGGACCTAAGAATTCCTTTTACTTTATTTTTATTTGAATGCAGTTGTATTGCAGGTTCACCTTCAACAGAGAAATTCTTAATCAAATCAGTATATAAGGTTTTCAAATGATAAAACCTCTCACCTTATTCAGGTAGCCCTGAAATATGACTGATAGTGGTTGAGGAGAGATGGATTCAGACTCCTCTAATAGTTGTCTGATTGTCCCTTAGATTTCTTAGGAATTCATCCACGATATCTTCTTAAAACCCTTCAAATTTTTCTAGAAAGTCCAACCATCCTACAGTTCTCAAAATGTTTACTGCCGCTTCATCTTGCAAAAGACCCACAACACTCTTTGGTTCAGACTTCTTCTTTACCCCCATGGCTAAATTGGTTCTATTAGTACTCATTTATGTTTAGGGTTTTAAGTTGGAACATTTGTTGATTTTCTCGTTCAAATCCTGAATTTTCTAGGGCGTGGGGTCGTGCTTTTGTTCTGCCTATCTGGTGATGGTTTTCTGTGGTGGGTTCCTGGTTGTTCAGTTTTATCCTCGTGCTTTAGTGTTCATAGGTTGACCAGTCCAGTGCAATGTTTTACTGCCTTTTCCTGTCGCACCCATGAAAAATGTTAAGTTTTGTGTATACAAAGGCAAAATGTATGTTGGCAAGCTTGAGAAATCTCTATCGGTTTCTAGAAATGGTGAAAAAACTGAGTTATATGCATTTTAGATGTATATTGGGTTGCATATACATTGGGGGAATCTTCTGTAAGATTCTAGGATTATTCGCCATTTGTATATCGGCCCTGCTTGTATATTCGGGCCTGTATGTAGAATATACAAGTGGAACATGCAAAGGAAATGATATATTGCAGGAATATTTTGTAGAAGATCCTATGTTTGTATGTGCAGGAATGAATGCATGTCAATATACATCAGGTCTTATGCAATGAAATATATACAAGGAAGTCAAATATGCATGTGCTACAATACAATGGTCCACCGCGACATACAAAGGGAACAGTGCAATGTACAAGTGATCTTGTATATTCCGTAATATACAAAGGCAGAAAAGTGCAAGAGGACAAATGTAGAGCAAGTTGCGAAACTGGGGGGCCACCACTTGTATATTTGGAATTGTATATTTGGATATACAATCAAATATACATTTCATACATGCAACCCAGACGCGAAATGGAAGTGCATTGTGGTAGATAAAAGGTTGATTTCTGCGGTTTGCATGTTTGTGTGCATTGTATATCGCGGATATACAATGAAGGACATGCATTCCGGACCCGACGAGGATTTCAGGCTACTATATAAATGTTTGGGGTCCGTAAGTTGTATATGTGTTTATACATGTCAATATACAGCCCAATGTACAATGAAAGGATACAATGCGGATTCCAAGAGATGTTCCAATCCAGCAGAAGGGGTACTTGACGTCCGCCTTGTATATGTTTTGTGCTTGTATATTCCATAATATACAAAGCGATGAATGCAAGAAGAGGATACAAGCCGGACCTGAATTGAATTTCAATTTGTTCTAAACAAATTTGGGGTCCGACTTGTATATAAGGTGTTTGTATATGCATATGTTTTTGCATATACAAGGGCGAAAAGGTAAAGTGGAGAGAGCGAAAAGCCAGCGATAGAAGATTAAGGTACCTACATGGCACGATATCATTGGCTGGCAGCTCTTCATGCATATTTTGGGACTGTTGATCTCGACGATGGGTTTTTGATCAACGGTTGGGTTTTAAACCTTCACTGATGGTTTTTTCCTTGGTTCTACAGTCATGTTTTGAGCGGGAAAACTTCAGTGACGCGCTGCTGTAGATTTTGATGGTAGTTGAGGGTGGTTGAGCCATTTATGGCATGATTGCAAATAAGCATGGGCCGATGGTTGAACGGCCAAGTACCAGGTTCATGATGAAAATCTTCCAGCAGCGGCACAGGGCTCGAGCTCAACTACTCCTCGCCTTTCTCTTGCTTCTTCATGTTGTGTCCCCTGCTGCTACATTTATTATTTTGAGCGCCATTTCTGGTGCGGTGTGTCTGGCGGGATTTTTGTCTTGCCTTGTAATTAATTTTGCTAGGTACACAGTCTTGGTATATAGGCCAAACTGTGTTACTCATTTGGTTGTTGAAAACTGGACAAACTTTGGTGCTGTGATAAGATACAACTTCATTGGTGGCCCTGTTTTGGATGTTTTTGTGAGTTTATGAATCTCATGTTGTCTGTTTAGTGCATAAACTTACTGGTTTCATGTTGATTTAAATGAGTAATGCTTCATTGCATGTGTTATGTTACTTGTCTCCAAATTGAATGTATTCTTCTTTTGAATCTAAACAACTAAGGGGTGTCTAAGATTCTTGAATAAAGACTTGCTATGTTGAATGCTTGGTCTTTAACTTCTATTCAAGGAGTAGATTAAATGTTTTAGGTTAAAGTGTTAAGAAGAATATATTGCAGTGAGGATCTTCTAAGCAGAGGTAACTAAATACTCAATTCTGGGAAGTATCTGTAAGGCAGATATTAAACAATCCCCTTTAAACTTAGTCATTAATATGGGTTTATGTGTACATTCACATGTGTATGTCTATTGACTCCAAGCCCTAGATAGGCACCGATCCAGTCTTGTATTGAGGTCACAACCCAGAGTCCTAGTTTTGCATCCAAATATAAAATCAACTCAAACTTCATATACAAACCTTTAGGATATTAGAAGTAGTTTTAGGATCCAAAATCCTCTGTCTACAACTGAACATAGGCCCAAAGCTAGCCCCTTTGCACTTATCTTACAGTTTTGGTCTGCTTAATAGAGGATTTATCTGCTTTATGTCAACATCCCAGTCTTTGCACAATTTTATTTCATAGATGTTGAGTAGGGAATACCCCCCTTGGTTCCGTAGAGCCTAAAGAAGAAGAGGAGATATTTATAGAGTCTATCTCCTATACCATTGGCCCCTGGCCCGAGAATCTTATTGATCAATGATGGTTACCTTGTAAGGATAACTGGGAATAAGCATCCAGTCTGAAAAAATAACCAACATAAATTGGCGACTCGGCTGGGGACTGCTTTGTAAAAGAACCCTAATTTTTTAAAAGAAAACAATTCCTAGTAATAGGTGGTGACTCCGAACTAATCTCCCAACCGGTGAAGTAAAAATTTGTATGCAAGGGAGAAGATCCCAACGTAACCCTTTGTTTGAAGAGTTACCCATAAAAATGATGTACAGGAAAAAAGGGACTGTTTGAGCCAATCAAGATGGTTCTCCTAGCCCTAGAAAAAATAATTTTATTCAGGACAATCCAGGATCTTCAAAGCGGACAATACCTTATTTTTCAAATACTGAGGCTGAAATCCAGAACATATATGAGAAACAACAGAGTGGTGGATTGAAAATGAGGTCAGAGGTGTTTCAAGAGCGTCCTTTTCATGATTCTCCTAACAGATTTGAAGAAGTTGAATCCCTAAGGGATGATGATAATGATGATCAGAATATGATAAAACCATCCTCTTCCATGCCTAGATAGGAGGAACTAGCTGATGAAATTAAGAGCTTAAGGGCAGAATTGGAATATCTGCAAGTAGTGAAGATCAAAGATGACATGAGACAGAAAGTGCAGGCTCTGAGAGTTTCTCAAAATGATTCAATTCCTACCCTTGAAAATGCAAATATGTAGAGAAATCAACAAAGACATGAAGTCCAGAATCAACATAATGATCAAAGACAGAATGCAAATAATGCTAGAATACCATTAAATAATGTAAGAAATCAGAATGCAAATAGAAATGTCGATGTTATTCAGCTTGGTAGACAACCTATGTAGGTCGACAAATTCAGACAACTTGTTTTTGATGGCATTCCTGGTTACCTAAATCCTATTGACAAACATGTGAGGCTGCAAGTGCCTAAATTTTTAGGAAACAATATTGTATCAGGTGAAGACCATTTAAAAGCTTTTCAGAATATCATGGACAATTTTGAGGTTGAGCATGAGGATGTTTTCATGAAATCATTCATGCAATCCTTAGTTGATGAAGCCAAGGAATGGTATAAAGGTCTACCTGACAGAAGCATTTCATCGTGG
This sequence comes from Cunninghamia lanceolata, assembly GCA_027924645.1. Lineage (NCBI taxonomy): Eukaryota > Viridiplantae > Streptophyta > Pinopsida > Cupressales > Cupressaceae > Cunninghamia > Cunninghamia lanceolata. The sequence continues at coordinate 6,669,956 of BSBN01000816.1, forward strand.
GAGGATTTCAGGAGGATATTCAAAGAACAATATGGTGACAAAACTGATCCTAGTTTCTTCATTAATGGATTTACTGGCATTACCAAAGGATCAAATGAATAGGTTGCTGATTTCAATGCTAGATTCACTAAGGTATTGAACAAATTGCCACAAGACTTGAGGCCTAATGAACCTATGTGAATAGTGTTGTACATAAATGCTTTTGATGCCAAAACAACTTATGGGCTAAGAGACAAGAGTCCAGCTAGCCTCAGAGATGCCTTCAAAATTGCAACAAATATTGAAAATAACATAAAAGTGTCTGGTAAGATAAACAGAAGGGATGATGTGAAAATTCTGCAAAATCCAAATACTAAATCTCAGAATAGTCAAGGCAATGCATCTACTTCTGAGGACAAAATAGACAAATTGACAACTGTTGTCAAGGACCTGGGTTATAAAATGGCTAAAAGTGAAAAGGGGATAGGTCTTGACAGACAAGTTTACCAAAGGCAGGAAATAAGACCATCATTACATGATATGCCGTATAACACCAATTGGCATAATGGTAAGCCTATTCTTCCAAACAACAACTCAAGTCAAAGGACTCAAAATACAAAGGAAACTCCTAATCCTTTGAAGAAGGCTATAAATATTGTTAATGACACCCCATGGTGCATCATATGTCAAATGCCTCACTCACAATCACAATGCATGATTGCTCAGTCTTTATACAATAATGTTGTTGCCTGTGATGAATGCAATGAGCCGCATTGCATGGAAGATGATAATGTCAATATGCTATCTGCAAGCAGAGAATACTCTTTTCATGATGCTGATGCAAGTGTAGATAATGAAATTCAGGTCTGCCAGCAGTTCCCATATGATGAAGATGAGGAAGACAACTATGCCTATGCTCAGGATTCACATAGATTTTTGAACAACTTGAGGAGGCCTTCTAATGAAGAAATTAGAGCCCTCACAACTGCAGTAGTAGCTCAAGTTAAAAGCAATTACAACCTAAGGGGTAAAGCTCAGGTCAGCAATTCACACCAACTAGCAAATACTTTTGTGAGCCAACCTGTGCACAGTCATAAAGGGACGAAAACATATAAGAAACAATGGAACAATAATAAGCAAGGTTTTAAGCAAAAAGCAGGTCATGATCATCAAGGATTAGAAAATACAGTTCCCCAGGCTGAGGATCAAAACAAAAATTCTCAAAGCAGGAATGACAGTCAAGGGGCCATAAAGACTAAGGCTAGATCATCCTCGGACAGAAGTAAAACGGTGGAGGAAGTTACAACTGTTATTCAAAATTATGCTCCATTTGATATAACTCAAGTCTTATCACAAATAAAAGTCTCTGTTCCACTGATGGAGTTGATGAAAGTGGAAGAATTCAAAAATAAAGCAGTCTCCTTGATTTCAGGAGTACCCTGTCAAGCCAAGTTGAGTGATGAACCTCAGGGTAAGAAACAGGCCATGTGCATTGATGAAGATGAAGTTCCTGAGGTATATTTGGGGATGGCCATGACAAAATGTCCTTCACAGGTTGAACCATTTTATGTCTCCCTTGTCATGAATGGAAAAATAATTAAGAACTGTATGCTAGACTCAGGAGCATCAACAAATATCATGCCTTTAGCCATCATGCAGCAAGCTGGATTAAAGATAGATAAGACATGTGGGAAGTGCTATGCCATGGATGCTAGGGAAGTACCTGTCATTGGAATTATGAAGGATGTTGATTTCAGATTGGTAGCATATCCTGAAAAGACCTACAAAATGAACATAACAGTTGTTGATATCAAGCCACAATATGGCATGTTGCTATCAAGAAGATGGGTAGCATTGATTGGTGGGAGTATGCAATTGGATTTGTCATATGCTATGATCCCTATGAGTGGTAGGGATGTCAAATTGATTAGAGAAGAAAGGTCATCAGAGACAGTGGAGGATCAAAAATCTGACGAGCATATATGTTTTGTGGATACTGACTGTGATAATTTCAGAGTTGTCTTAGATGATGAAGGAGATAAAGAAGGAAATATTTGCATTCAAGAACTGGATAAACAGGGTCTATGGACCATGTATTTTGATGGAGCTTGTTCGAAGGAAGGCTTTGGTGCTAGAATTGTGTTTTTGTCTCCAACTGGTAAGCTTCTAAAATTCTCTTTCTTGCTGAGGTTTGCCTGTACAAATAATATTGCAAAGTATGAGGCTCTGTTGTTAGGATTGAATGTAGCTCTGAAGCATGGAATTAAGATGCTCAAAGTATTTGGTGATTCAGAGCTTATTGTTTCCCAAGTTAGAGATAAGTATGCATCAAAAAATAAGAGGTTAAAACAATATAAGCATGTTGTTTGGGATACAATTGAATTGTTTGATGCTTTTTCAATAAATTGGATAGAGAGATCAAAAAATGTCATGGCAGATTTTCTAGCCAATGTAGCCATAAGGCCAGATGATATCACTCTATCAGATGTACCAAATGTTGAAGTCAAACTTAGACCTGTAGTGCCAGATAATGTATGCAGCTAGCAGGTATTTAATGATGATAAGGATTTACTGAGATTTCTACATTGTATTGATGAATATGAGAACCAGGAAATAGATTTTTAGAACATTGTAGAGGTTGTAGATGGAAAAGAAACTCTCTTGGGGAAGGAGTTAATTCAACTCAAGACAAACAGAATCCCTAGAGGGCTGGTTGCTTTAGAGAGAGCTTTTGACAATAGGGACCAACTTGTGACAAAGTCATCTCCAACAAACAAGAATGATTTAGAGGAGATAAACTTGGGGACATCTCAGGCCCCCAAAAAGGTATACATTGGCAAACAACTCAGGCCACATATCAGAACTATGCTGATCGCATTACTAAGAAGATATAAGCATGTCTTTGCCTAGTCTTATGAGGACCTTAAAGCTTATAGAGAGGATTTATTTCAGCATGAAATCCCTTTGAAGCTCGAAGCTAAACCATTAGACAAAAATAGAGACCTATTAACCCAACCTTAGCTCCAAAAATGCAAGAAGAACTTGTGAAGCTTAGGGAGGATGGAATAATTATGCCTATCAGACATTCAACTTGGGTGTCTAACCTCGTCCCAGTCAGAAAAAAGAATGGTGATATCAAACTTTGTGTGGATTTTAGAAATTTAAATGTGTCTTCTTTGAAGGACAATTATCCATTGCCAAACATGGAAGCCATGTTGCAGAAGGTGACTGGCTGTGAACTTCTATCCATGATGGATGGATTTTCAGGGTACAATCAAGTGAAAGTAAAAGAATCAGAACAATTCAAGACCACTTTCACTACTCTATGGGGAACCTATGTTTATATGAGAATGCCATTTGGACTGACAAATGCAGGTGCCACATTTCAGAGGGCAATGGATGTTGCTTTCGCAGGATTGATTGATTCAATCTTGGCTGTGTATCAAGATGACTTAACTACCTTTTCAAAGAAAGAGGAGCAACACTGTATGCATTTGGAGCAAATTTTTATTAGAGCATTAGAATATGGCATCTCACTCAACCCAAAGAAATGTGCTTTTGGGGTTATAGAAGGAAAATTGCTTGGGCACATTGTTTCCAAGGATGGAGTCAGGATTGATCCTGAGAGGGTGGCTGCAATTGATAAAATTTAGATCCCAAAAATAGTGAAAGGTGTTCAGTCCTTCTTTGGACAAATTAATTTTGTTAGGAGATTTGTTCCTAACTTTGCAGAGACTACCAAAGAAATCTCTAAAATGCTGAAGAAGAATGCAATTGTCAAATGGGAAGATGAAGCAACCAAATCATTTCAAGACATAAAAGAGGCAATAAAGATGGCTCCTGTATTAAAATCTCCTAATTTTTCTAAGCCATTTCAATTATTTTCATTTGCTTCTTTCCACACTATTGCTGCATGCTTATTGCAGAAAAATGAAGAAGGGTTTGAACAACCTATTGCTTTTTTTAGTAAATCATTGCAGGCTGCTGAATTAAAGTATGACATCATGAAGAAACAACCATATGCATTGGTTAGAGCAGTCAAGAGCTTCAGGCCATATTTTGTGGGCTCTCAGATAATTGCATATGTGCCTCATGCAGTAGTCAAAGATATCTTCACTTAGCAGGAGGTAACTGGAAGAAGATGCAGATGGATAAACAAGTTGCAGGAATTCAACATTGAAATACAAATCACTAAGTTGGTAAGAGGACAAGGTTTGGCGAAACTGATGACATAGTCAAATCTAGAGGCATGCCAAGTGAATGTGGTGCAAAGTGAAGTTATAAATATGTTAGAATCTTAGTGGTATAAGGACATAGTATATTATTTGCAAAACTTAAACTGTCCCTCCCACCTCAGTGATATCCAGAAGAGAAATTTGAAGCTGCAAGCTATTAAATACATCATTGTTCAGGGAGAGTTGTATTGGAAAAATCTGAATGGTGTATTACTCAGATGTGTAAATGAAGATTAGGCCAAGGGTATACTCAATGATCTGCACACAGGAGTATGTGGTGGACATTATGCTGGCCAAACAATAGCCCACAAAATCCTCAGAGCTGGCTACTGGTGGCCAACTCTTTTCTCAGATGCACATAGAATGATAAGAAAATGTGATCCTTGCCAAAGGTTCTCAGGAAAACTAAGATATGGAGGTGCATTTCCCCTTAAGACTGTAACTATAGAAGCCCCATTTCAGCAGTGGGGAATTGATTTCATAGGGGAAATCTTAGAAAATTCTAGTGGAGGACATAGTTAGATTCTTGTTGCCACTAATTACTTCACTAAATGGATTGAGGCCATTCCGACTAAAAAAGCTACAAGCAAAGTGGTGATGGATTTTATTCTAGAGAATATTATTATTAGATTTGGAGTACTAGCCAAATTGGTTGTAGATAATGCTATGTGCTTCAGGTCTGGTGAATTTATTGATTTTTGCAATAATTATGGAATTGATTTGTCTCATACATCACCATATCATCCACAAGGGAATGGTCAAGAAGAGTCAAGCAACAAAAGTCTCATGAAAATCATCAGAAGGGTGGTAGATAAAAACAAGAGGTCTTGGGATTCAAAGCTGAAATTGGCATTATGAGCTGATAGGGTGATAGTGAAAAGAGCAACTGGAAGGTCACCTTATGAATTAGTATATGGTGCAGTGGCTAGATTGCCTGTGAACAACCTCTTGCCAGTTTATAAATTCATCCAAGGGAATGGTGAGGAGATTGGAGACCCAATGACTGAAAGAATAAATCAGCTGGTCGCACTAGATGAGATAAGAAGGGAAGCACATAAAACAAACATCAAGACACAGCAAAAGGTGAAATATCTATTTGATAGAAGGGTTATAGAGAGAAGGTTTCGGATAGGTGATCTAGTCCTTATGTGGAATGCAAAAGGCCAGGATAAGGGCAAACACAACAAATTTGAGCCCTTATGGACTAGCCCATACCAAATTGGCACTATTCATGGAGTTGATTCTTATTTTCTCTAGGCTCTCAATGGTGAACTACTGGAATTGCCTATGCACAGTAAATTCCTTAAGGCTTTCTTCTCATAAATGAGTACCTTTTGTGCACACTGTAAATTAATTGTAAATATTTTGTACATGCCTTGTATAGTCGGTCATGTTTTGGGTTTTGTCTGGTCTACCCCAGAATAGTTTGGTCCTCGTTGCAGTCTTGTGCCTGCACGTCCCCAATCAGAGCCTCTATTAGTACTCATTTATGTTTAGGGTTTTAAGTTGGAACATTTTCTGATTTTCTCGTTCAAATCCTAAATTTTCTAGGGTGTGGGGTCTTGCTTTTGTTCTGCCTGTTCTGGTGATGGTTTTCTATGGTGGGTTCCTGGTTGTTCAGTTTTATCCTCGTGCTTTAGTGTTCATAGGTTGACCAGTCTAGTGCAATGTTTTACCACCTTTTCCTATCGCACCCATGAAAAATGTTAAGTTCTATGTATACAAAGGCAAAATGTATGTTGGCAAGCTTGAGAAATCTCTATCGGTTTCCAGAAATGGTGAAAAAACTGAGTTATATGCATTTTAGATGTATATCGGGTTGCATATACATTGGGGGAATCTTCTATAAGATTCTGGGATTATTCGCCATTTGTCTATCGGCCCTGCTTGTATATTTGGGCCTGTATGTAGAATATACAAGTGGAACATGCAAAGGAAATGATACATTGCAAGAATATTCTGTAGAAGATCTTGTGTTTGTATGTGCAGGAATGAATGTATGTCAATATACATCGGGTCTTATGCAATGAAATATATACAAGGAAGTCAAATATGCATGTGCTACAGTACAATGGTCCGCCGCGACATACAAAGGGAACAGTGCAATGTACAAGTGATCTTGTATATTTCATAATATACAAAGGTAGAAAAGTGCAAGAGGACAAATGCAGAGCAAGTTGCGAAACTGGGGGCCCACCACTTGTATATTTGGGATTGTATATTTGATATACAATCAAATATACATTTCATACATGCAACCCAGATGCGAAATAGAAGTGCATTGTGGCAGATAAAAGGTTGATTTCTATGGTTTGCATGTTTGTGTGCATTGTATATCATAGATATACAATGAAGGACATACATTCCGGACCTGATGAGGATTTCAGGATGCTATATAAATGTTTGGGATCCGTGAGTTGTATATGTGTTTATACATGTCAATATACAGCCCAATGTACAATGAAAGGATACAATGCGGATTCCAAGAGATGTTCCAATCCAGCAGAAGGGGTACTTGACGTCCGCCTTGTATATGTTTTGCGCTTGTATATTTCGTAATATACAAAGCGATGAATGTAAGAAGAGGATACAAGCTAGACCCGAATTGAATTTCAATTTGTTCTAAACAAATTTGGGGTCCGACTTGTATATAAGGTGTTTGTATATGCATATGTTTTTGCATATACAAGGGCGAAAAGGTAAAGTAGAGAGAGAGAAAGCCAGCGATAGAAGATTAAGGTGCCTACGTGGCATGATATCATTGGCTGGCATCTCTTCATGCATATTTTGGGACTGTTGATCTCAGCGATGGGTTTTTCATCAACAGTCAGGTTTTAAACCTTCAGCAATGGTTTTTTCCTTGGTTCTGTAGTCATGTTTCTAGCGGGAAGACTTCAGTGACGCGCTGCTGCAGATTTCGACAGTAGCTGAGGGTGGTTGAGCCATTTATGGCAGGATTGCAAACAGGCATGGGTTGATGGTTGAATGACCAAATACCAGGTTCATGACGAAAATCTTCCAGCAGTGGCACAGGGCTTGAGCTCAACTACTCCTCGCCTTTCTCTTGCTTCTTCCTGTTGTGTCCCCTGTTGCTGCATTTATTATTTTGAGTGCCATTTCTGGTGCGGTGTGTCTGGCAGGATTTTTATCTTGCCTTGTAATTAATTTTGCTAGGTACACAGTCTTGGTATATAGGCCAAACTATGTTACTCATTTGGTTGTTGAAAACTGAACAAACTTTGGTGCTGTGATAAGATACAACTTCATTGGTGGCCCTGTTTTGGATGTTTTTGTGAGTTTATGAATCTCATGTTGTCTGTTTAGTGCATAAACTTACTGGTTTCATGTTGATTTAAATGAGTAATGCTTCATTGCATGTGTTATGTTACTTGTCTCCAAATTGAATGTATTCTTCTTTTGAATCTAAACAGCTAAGGGGTGTCTGAGATTCTTGAATATAGATTTGCTATGTTGAACGCTTGGTCTTTAACTTCTATTCAAGGAGTAGATTAAATGTTTTAGGTTAAAGTGTTAAGAAGAATATATTGCAGTGAGGATCTTCTAAGCAGAGATAACTAAATACTCAATTATGGGAAGTATCTGTAAGGCAAATATTAAACAATCCCCTTGAAACTTAGTCATTAATATGAGTTTATGTGTACATTCACATATGTATGTCTATTGACTCCGAGCCCTGGATAGGCACTGATCCAGTCTTGTATTGAGGTCACAACCCAAAGTCCTAGTTTTGCATCCAAATATAAAATCAACTCAAACTTCATATACAAACCTTTAGGATATTAGAAGTAGTTTTAGGATCCAAAATCCTCTGTCTACAACTGAACATAGGCCCAAAGCTAGCCCCTTTGCACTTATCTTACAGTTTTGGTCTACTTAATAGAGGATTTATCTACTTTATGTCAACATCCCAGTCTTTGCACAGTTTTATTTCATAGATGTTGAGTAGGGAATACCCCCTTGGTTCCGCAGAGCCTAAAGAAGAAGAGGAGATATTTATAGAGTCTATCTCCTATACTATTGGCCCCTGGCACGGGAATCTTGTTGATCAATGATGGCTACCTTGTAGGGATAACTAGGAATAATCATCCAGTCTGCAAAAATAACCAACAGATTCCACCTTCTATGCTTAATTCCTCACTCTTCTATCTACAATTTGTCAATTCTTCTTAACTCCGTAGGCTCTGGAGGACTGTTCAATTTACTCTATTCTTCAGGGTATTTCAGAAGTTCGAATGAGGATTATTATGTCTCTCAACTTAGGCTTATGGAAGATTTGCAGATTAGTTATAGTACCTAGGCAGTCAGAAATGCAATAGAGTGATAGGACACTCCGGAGGCAAGGTGACATTACAAAAGGATGGCAGAATGCATGAACTTGGAAAAGAAAATGATGGCAGGAGGACGTGTCATAATGATGGCACCCAAAAATAGAAAGACAAGATAGTTGCTATTTAATGCTTAATTTAAGATAGAATTACCTGAACCATTTTTAATGATGAGGAGCGATGTACTCAGCAAAGATGCTGTGGCATTTTATGAGACTACACGGGATGAGGCACATGAGCAGCTTTTGGTGGCTTGAGATGATGCCAACTACTTCATTGGTATGCAACCTACAATCATTTTCGCTGAGTGGTTCAAGAATCCACGTTCCTTGGGTGACGTCAGTGCTATCTTTGTAAATACCCCTGCAAATGAAATGCATGCTGATTTTATTTTATTCCTGTCATAAAGTAGAGGATGAGTCATGATGACCTCATCATTTGATGTTTCCACTTTATTGCCTGAAGAGGTGGACCCCTCCCCCATTGTTGTAAATGACTCTTTATTGATGGAGCGCCAGAGGTGCTCCTAGTTGGTGAAGCGCCGGAGGTGCTCCTAGTTTGTGAAGCGTCAGAGGTGCGTTTGACTAACTTTCGGTACCTGATCACCTCTGTAGCTTGATTGTTTTCAACTGTCCTGAAGAAGGGAACTGCCATTTGCTAGTTTTCAACTCCCTTGGTTGAGAAAGACAGCCATTTACTGGTTTTCCATCTTTCTCTTTTTATTTCTATTTTAGAAGGCCGCCATTTGCTGGTTTTCAACATTCCTTTTTTATTTTTTTAGTCCAACACTGTGATAGAGGATGTATCCTCTGTATCAAAACATAAATCATTAAGAAACTCTTCTTTAGTAGATGGTCTTTTATAGAGTCTGATTCGATGACCATTTACTAAGAATGTGTCTGTGCTTCCATCAATAGGTTCCAATAATACTGTTCCATTTTTAAAAACTTCCTTTATTTGATAATGACCCATCCAATGAGTTTGTAATTTCCCTTTGAACTCTTTGAATTTAGAATCATAAAGAAGAACCCAATCACCTTGCTGAAATGTCCTCTTTTGATGTGTTGGTTATGCCATTGCTTCCTTTGATACTGAACCAGTTCTGTTTGTTGAATGGCGTTTGTCTGAATTTCATCCAACTCATTGAGCTGAAGAATTCTATTTTGTTGAGTTATAGACAATGGTAGACCAATATCCAATACAGTTTTAAGTGTCTGGAGTTCAAATTCTATAGATAAATATCCAATACAGTTTTAAGTGGCTGGGATGAGACGAGACATTCACGCATGTCATGTCCACATGCATCATGTGGTCATGATACGAACTATCAAAAATTTTCCCACTCTTCCCTAGAAACCCCCTTGCACGCGTAGGCGTGCTCGGCGGCGTACGCTAAAGGCAAAAATAATACAGTTGTCGGCGGTGTACCAAATACATGTGCGCACACCCTATGCAAGGAAACACATGGTTTCCTGACTTAGGTTAATCTCACGAATTATATTTGAACAACAGTTGTTTTAGGTGATAGATCATTTTTCAGCAAAGCACGATCATCTGATTCTTCTTTCTATTTTCTGGAATTTAATATTAATTTCTCCCCCTTCAGACTTAGCATTTTCAACCAAGCCCTTTTATTTGCCCTCTCTTCCTTTTCTTGGAATTTAGTTTTGATTGTATTTCTATCACGTTCATTTTACCGTTTCTCTGAAATTTAATTTTGATTGTATTTCTATAACCCCACTCCTTTTTCCACTATCCCAAGTGGAATTAAAAAAAAATTCCCACCCATGAAAGACCACACCACTTCATGGAGACTCTCACCAAAAGTGAGGGAACAAGAAGATAAGCCCCTCCATTATTGGTGGACCATGGAGTCATTTCAAGCCTTGGAAATGGAGAAAGGATGGGCTTGAGTGTTGATCCCACTCATCCTATCCTTCCCATGCCTCCAAATTCGTCACTTAACTTCACTATGAAGTTAAGGTGACCATACAGAGGTTAACTAAGGGTTACCCAAGTCAAAAGTGACCCTAGACCCATGGGGTATAACCCAGGGTCAATTTAAACTTAGTTAGGACACCCAGGGTCAAGTTAAGACACAAGAAAAGGGTCTCAAAAATTTAAATTAAAAAATAAAATTCAAATACAATTCTTACAACACAAATCATAATTCAATTTTACAAAAGGGTAGACCTAACCCATTCAACCTCATACAAGACAATATTACAACATTACAACATTGCAGCAAACACAGAGTTGATCTTGGTTCCTCGTGGAATTAGATCGGCTTCACAAGGGATTACGACATAAGGTGTGGAATAATCTCCTGTATCTATGGTTTTGTTAGAAATACTTGCACACTCAATCTCAAAGTTAATTCCACATATACATATCATAGCTAAAGCAAATTTAATACATGCATTTCTAAAGCATACCACAGTTCTTATAAGTATAATGAAATCACATGACAATTTTCTATCTAACCCCACCCAATTAGTTTTCCTGTAATGTAAACATTAATCGGACATCACCCAATTAGTTTTCCTAATAGAATAAACATCTATATAACATCACCCAATTTATTTTCTCTTAAAGCAAACATCTAACTAACATCACCCAATTAGTTTTCCTTTAACATAATAAGGTTTAATAGTTTAAAAATCCGGGAACAACAGTCCCATAAATATAAAAATACCAACAACAGTAAGCTAAATAGTCACATGTACGGAAATGAAAAAGTGTAGGCCTCAATTTCGGCATTATGAGGCTATGAAGAGGAGAATAGAGAAGGAATTGGGCATTATGAGGATGCTAGAAGAAGATTTCCTAGAAGAAATTAGGCATGATAAGAATGCAAGAATGAAGTTCCCCTACAAGAATCAAGTTTCCCTGCAAAAATCCAGTCTTCTCTAATTGCTTAGAGAAGGGTCTTATTTATAGATTTTCTGAAAAGGGAATGGAAGGTGAGGATCAAGAGTTGAGATCAAGGGCTCACATTATTTGTGAATTTTAAATTCATAGAGGATGAATTAAAAAATTCATTTTTTTGGGAAGAGTGGACTATGACATCAAGGGCTCTCATTATTTGTGAATTTTAAATTCATAGTGGATGAATTAATTTTTTTTTTTTTTTTGGGAAGAGTGGATTATGACATCAAGGGCTCTCATTATTTGTGAATTTTAAATTCATAGTGGATGAATTAAAAATTCATTTTTTTGGGAAGAAGAGATTGGGAGAAGAGACTAAGTGTGGAGCTCTTCATCAACTTCATCTATTAAAGGGCTTTTTAAGGTTGGATTTCATGGCTTTTCCTTTGTATTTATAATTGTTGCATGAAGGATGTGCAAAAATTATTTATTTGTTGCATGAAGGATGTGTAAAAATTATTTATTTTGCTTGTGTTGTAAATTTTGTTATAGTGGGAAAATTTTTGGTATTTCGTGTCATGACCACATGGTGCATGTGGACATGACACGTGTGATGCGTGTTGTGACCGCATGGAAAATGTGGGCATGACAACAATGGTAGACTAATATCCAATACAGTTTTAAGTGTCTGGAGTTTAAATTCTATAGACAAAATAGGCTTTTTCCCATAAACCAATTCATATGGTGAGAACTTTGTTGTGGACTTCCAAGTGGTATTGTAAGCCCAAACTATTTCAGGTAATCTATTAGCCCAATCTTTTCTGTTCATTGCTACTGTCCTTGTCATAATATTTTCAAGTTCCCTATTAGTTACTTCTACCTACCTATTAGCTTGAGGATGGTAAGGTGAAGATTTTATGTGCTTGACTTGATATAAATCTGTGAATGCTTGGATTACTTGTGAAGTAAACTGAGGTCCTCTGTTTGAAACTATTGATTTTGGGGCTCCAAACCTTAAGAAAATCTTATTATAAAGGAAATCAACAACTTTTTCTTCTCGTGCAAATTGTAATGCTTGAACCTCAACCCATTTAGTAACTTAGTCTGTGCATACTAGAATGTACTCCTTGCCTGATGATGGTGGAGAAATTGGTCCCACAAAGTCTAAACCCCACTGCTCAAATGGTTCCATCATGACTTGAGGATGCAGTAACATCTCCTAGGTAAAGGTTGGTTGTCCCATCCTTTGGCACTGGTCAAAGTGCTGCACATATTTCTTTGTATCTTTATGAAGAGAGGGCCAGTAGTAACCAGCTCCAAGGATCTTATGGACTATCCAGTGGGAGGAGTAATGGCCACTAGATGGTTCATCATGACATGCTCTCAACACATCAAAAATCTCATCAGCTTTTAAACACCTGCATAGAATGAAATCAGGACCACATTTAAATAGTAAACCATTCAACCATTTGTAAGATAAACTTTCTTTAACTAAACATTTTTTTGTTTTGAGGTAAAATGGGATGGATACAAGCCTGTAGCTAAAAGATTAGCTATGTCAACAAACTAAGGTCCAGTAGAGGAGATAGCAAAAAGATGTTCATCTGGGAACTTGTCCTCCACTGGTTGGTTTTCTCCTCCTGTATGCAATCTTGACAAAAAATTAACAACCAAATTAAACTTTCCTAGATTATCAACTATGGTAATATCAAATTCCTGCAACAACAATAACCACCTGATGATCCTTGCACCCATTACCGGCTTATTCATTAAGTACTTGATGGCCGCATGATTAGTGTGTACAAATATTTTATATCCAGTGATGTAATGCCTAAATTTATTTATAGCATAGATGACTGTCAAGAATTCTTTTTCAGTTGTGGTGTAATTTCTTTCTGCAGAGGTAAGGTTTTTGCTAATGTAATAAATGGCATGCATACTCTCTCCTTCCTCCTTTTGTCCTAAACCTGCCCCAATGGACTCATTTGAAGCATCAATCTGTATGTGAAATGGTAAAGTCCAATTAGGTCCTCTCAAAATTGGTGTGACAATAAGCTTCTCTTTCACGGTTTCAAATGCTGATTGATAGTCTTCTATCCATAGAAATTTCGTGTCTTTGTTAAGCAGGGTAAATAGGGGGGCAGCTATTCTGCTGAAATTTTCTATGAATCTCCTATAGTAGCCTGCATGACCCAGAAAACTCCTAACATCTATCTAATTTTTGGGTGAAGGCAACTGTGTGATCACTTCTATCTTGTTTTGATCCACTTTGATCCCCTTTGCTGAAATGTGGTGTCCCAAAGCAATTCTTTCCTCCACCATCATAAAGCACTTTTCATGGCTAAGGGATAATTGATTTTTCTCACAGCATTTTGGTACTTTCTCAAGGTTTGTGAGAGCTTCTTCAAAATTATCCCCATACACAGTAAAGTCATCCATATAGACCTCCATGCATTCATTAGCTAGTTCAGCGAAAATAGCTAAAACAAGTCTTTGAAATGTAGCTGGGGCATTGCATAGTCCAAAGGGAAGAACTTTGTAAGCAAAAGTTCCCCAAGAGCAGGTGAAGGTGGTTTTGTCCTGGTCTTTAGGTGTGTTACATCCCCTTTTTGGATTCAATATTACTATTTACTTTTTCTTAAATAGTATAGTTATGTGGATATGTTTTTAACATCATAGGAACTGATGATATAAATAGAGAAGGTTAATTTTATGAAATTATGGAATCTATTTGATTATGATTGATATGATGTTATGAATTAGAATGTCTTTTCGATATGAAAATGAAATGATTTGATATAAATGTGTTTTGAGTAGAATATTGGTGCTTTGACCACAAAATTGTATGTGACATTGTCAATGATAGGAATAGATGGAACATGTTCGCCAGGAAGAAAGAAGAAGAGAAAATATCTTTGAGAATGAGAGAATAGACTCTGGAATAACCCATGGGTGCTTGCCACTGAAAATGCAAATCAGGTAGACAAACCTAGATGCTTTGAGTTCGAGCTAAGTCAATTTTAGTCGAGATATCGACGTCTGTTAGAATAGGTCTTTCTCCTTTTGTAAGTAATCGTTTAGAGTATGGGAAATCGACATCAGTGTCGTAATACTCTGAATCATATCGTCAAATATGAACGATTGATATATTGTTTATATGTAAATATATGTATATACTTATGGTCAAGTTGTAAGTCATGTCTTGTTATTTGTTCAGCGTAAAAGTCAGAAGTTGTGTGTAAGTTGATCTCAAGTCTTGTTCTGCATTTGTGCTCAATTCGCAGTTATCATCGTAAAACGCTACGAGCGTATGACGTAAATGTCTCCTTGCAGAATTTGAGTGACGTTGAATTGTTCTTTTTTGGGCTATTATCGAATATCAAAGGGTTTAAATAATGTTTTAAATCTAGAGACCATGGTGTGTAGTACCCTTGGTCATATGATATTGGAACATGTAATATTTTGTTAGTGTCGTTTTGAGATAAATTCCTTTATTCTTAAGTGATGTCGATAATCGGGCAAAAGCTCGAGAGGGACACACTTAAGCTCTTATTAAGAGGTCTTTTATTTCGAATAGTCTTGTGCTTTCATGCTTTAAACCTCAAGATAGTCATCGGCCTAGCCTTTATTATTATGTTTGCATTTGTTTTATCCTGTTAACTGTTTTGAGTAGTGGGACGGGTTGTTAAGTCTGGTAACTGCCACCTCGCCTATGTGGAGCTCCATCTTGGAGAATGATCATGATTTGTGGGAGTGGTCAAACCATTTTCTGGTTGAGGTCGCATAAGGTGGGAAAACGTTTTTGCATGACCGGTTAGATTCCCTTATCAATAGGCATGGTCGAGTTAGTGGAGGAGACAGTTATTCCTTTGCAGTGAACGAGGGAGATATAGAGTAGTAAGAGTCAGTTTTGGTAGAGGGAACACGAAGGAGAAGTGAAACAAGACTGAGCAAGGAGCATCAAGGGGAACAGCTGAGAGAATAGCAAGTGCCATGGACTAGTTTGTAAGAGAACTCAAGAGACTATTGACAGGTTCTCTTCCTCTCTTCGCTACGTAGTCATAGTCTCCTTGTTATGAGTAATGTCTTAACTAGCATTTCGATGGAACATAGAATTGCTTGAAGATACAAAGTGTTATTTGTTAATAACTGTAGCCTATGTGTTTTGTCATCATCAAAACGAGAGCAATGTTTATGTCTTCTACACTGCACTACACCGCACCAAAGATGTGAAACCTACGGTTTGTTGTACTGTCCAACGAAGCTCAAGAATAATTGTATAGTTATTGGTTTAACCTTAGAAGGTTTATAGTTATGTGTTGGGTGCAAATCTAAGTATGTGTTGGTCATAAAACATTTCACCACTATTACAAACCGCAGCGACAAAACATTGGTTGACAAAGAATAAGATCTCTTTGGACAATCGAATACAATACCTTGGCTCTGTCAAGTTTAAAGGTCAGTTAGTATTAGAGTAAAAGACTTGTTTGTTTCAACCATCGATGGAGGATTATTATTAGTGAAGAGGTGCAAGTCGTAACATGCAAGACTTCACTATTATCCTCTTTTTCTGAGTTTAAAACTGGTCAGTCGACCATGGAAAAATTATTAACCTAGCTGCGAATAATAACAAGCTTTAAACTATTTGCTTTTGAAGGTGATTCTTTTGCTATTGAAGTATTTAAACTATTGTTTTTCCGAGAGAAAACCTCATTATTATACCAATTATTATTATGAAGTTTTTACAAACAATGTAATGAGTCTATTGTCAAGTCTCAAGCTTAGACTTACATGCAATCTAAATTGCTAGAAGAAACGATATAACAAGGTATTCTAAGATCGACAAGATTAAGCTATGTCGAAGATGTCGACACGTTGAAGTAGTACATTGTGAGTGTTAAATTTTAATGTAGGGTTTTCAAACATTGTATTCTTTAAATTAGATTTTAGTGAAACCCTTCCAAAACAACAGAGTTGAGTTTAGTGTCCACTCAAGAGTGGATAATTTAAACAATGGGCTAATTAAGAGATTGTTGTAACAACGCGTAGCGTTATCCGAATAATCAATATGCTAGGAAACCACTCTTTTATCATGAAGATGGAGAGGTTTCCATGAGCTTGTAGAAAGAGAGTAAACCTCAATGCCATGCATTAATGCATGATGAATTTCAAACACCTTGAGGTTATCGAGGTTGTTATACAGAACTTATAAATAGGTAACTGTAGGATTGAGATTAATTTGAGTTGAGTGGGGTGGGTGAACTTATTACATGCGTTGATACAACGCTAATTATATTTAAATCCTTTTGGCCAAGGTAATGCATGATCCTCAAGTGCATTGATTGTTCACTATGACTGGATGGCGTAGCTTGTGGAGTGGTCATGCTTGACTAGAGGGTATCTAGGGGATTGCATGATAACAAGTCACGTAGGTCACAACACTAGAGCTCAGATGGCAAACACCATTGGTTATCCTAAGTCTATCCTCTTGAGTAGGGTAAGGCCACTTCCAGAAAGGAAGGAGTGTGGGAGACCGACGGTCTGTGGTTGGAGGTTAAGCTCCTTGAAGATACTTTCTCTTCTTAATTCTTGAGGATTGTCGAGACTTGAATTTGGATGGTCGACAATCGAGATGCAGTGACATTGGTAAGTTCCTATTTTGGATTTGTTCTATGTAACTTTTAACAACATATTGTTTAAATGTTATGGATGATTATTTCCTTTTGTTTTGAGTTATATATTCATGATTATTGTAAGTCGATGGATCTTCTTCTTGGTTATAAGAACTGGAAACAAACTACTTTTCTATTTTAAACTTTAAAAAAAATTATTACCTTTGGTTAAAACTTAGTTTTTAGGGAGAAATCAAAACTGGGTGTTACAAGGTGCTACTTGAATTTGGTTATACCCATTGAATCCATCTAGAAAAGAAAAATACTTCCTCCCAGCGAGGTTGTCTAGTACTTGGTCAATGAATGGTAAGGGAAAGTAGTCCTTTTTTGTAGCTTTGTTGAGCTCCCTATAGTCAATACACACCCTCCATTTCCCATTATTTTTAGGCACTATGACAAGGGGTGAGACCCATTGACTATCTGAGATTGGATATATAAACCTTGCTTGCAGTAATTTTTCTATTTCGGTTTTAACAATGTCTTTTAAAGTAGGATTCAATCTTCTCTGGGGTTGTCTGACAGGTTTAATATCCTCAGTGTATATATGATGGGTACAGATCTCAGGAGGTATTCCCTTCATATCTTGGTATTCCCAAGCAAAAGCTGTTGAATGGGAAATCAGAAGTTGGACAAGTTTTCCTTCTTGATTTGTTGTTAACTGAGTATTGATATTAAGTGTCTTTCCTAGTAAAATCATGATCTGTTTTGTGATTTGATCCATATATGTTGTTAATCCATACATTGGAGTCATGGTATTGAGAGGACAAGAATGTGGAAGCAACATGTGGAAAGTGGCTAAGTCTCTGTAAAAGGTTTCCCCACAAGGAATGATGTTGGTGAGGGTACAATGAGAAGAAGTAAGAAGTTCTCTCCTAGAATATTGGGCGAGCTCCATCACATCCTTATTGATTAGGATGTGAGTAATGTCTTCTGTTGTATCATAGTAGATTTCTTCTTCTAATTCTCCCAGATGTTCCCTGATGGTTACCATAGCTACTGAGGCACTGTTGTCATTGTTCTCTGGTTCATCCACCCATACTCTTCCTGTATATTGTATTGATGGTTTAGCTGGAGGATACAGAGATATTTTCTTTAAATCTACCCCATTAGAAATGACCATATCCCTAGTTCTACAATCAATAGATGTTGTTGTTGTAGCCAGCCATGGTCTTCCTAAAATCAATGGGTAAGCATTTCTCTGGTTTCTCGGTTCTAATATCAGGAAGTCTACTGGAAATTCCCATGATTCTATTACAACTGGTACATCAGTTATTACTCCTTTTGGGACAACTACTGACTAGTCGGCAAGTTGAAGGATTATAGTTGTGGATTGGATACTTGATAGAGATAATTTGTCCATTGTGTGAACTATCATCACATTAATTGCTGCTCCCAAATCAACCAGAACATTTGAAATTTCTACCCCTGAGATGAAAACAATTATGATAGGATTTCCAGGGTCTCCATATTTTGGGAGGAGCATTTCTCTCATCAATAGATCTACTACTTTTCCTTCCACCTGTATTGTGGAAGGAAAGTTTTTCTTCCTACCCTGTGTTTTGATACAATACTGTTTAATGAACTGATTTAGTTCTGGTACATCTCTGATTGTTTGGAGAAGAGGAATTTCGATGTTTAAATCCTTGATTTCTTGTAAAAGTTCTGCTTCCAAGTTGGTTTGGACTTGTTTTTGTAAGATCTTTTTCTGGGGAACATACTGTTTAATCCATTTTAGGTATGGTGCTAGTTTTTCCGTCTCCGGAGCTCTTGTCAGAATTGTGTTTAGGAATGTTCTCCAAAGTCGGTCTTTTAGGAGCAATTCTAGAGTTATCCAAGGATGATTCTTTTAGCACTTTTCGTTAGTAATCTCCTCTGGGAGTTAAGTGGATGAATTTTCAAGTTCGTCATCATTGGCTACTTCAACTATAGTTGGAGGAGATGGTCTTGGGAATGCTTTCCCAGAACGTAGCTGGAGATTATTTGAATATATAGCATTAATACCAGCCAGATTTTCTTGCTCTGTCATGTAAACAGTTGCTCCCTGTTTATTCCGTGGGTTTGGTATAGGCTGAGCTGGTAAAGGTGGTTGGCTAACTGGTTCATTTTGTGATTGACCTTGTGTGTTGGAGGGTCCGGTTAGTAAAGCTTGTTGTTGAGGTTGGAAACATTTAGGTTGTCCCTGGTATTGTTGATTATATCCCTGTTGAGAACCCCATTGAGGTTGCATGTTTTGTGATCCAAACTGTGGTGGCCACTGTTGATTTCCCCAGGGCTGACTTTGCCAATTTTAGTTTTGCCAATCCTGTTGTCCCCAAGGAAGATTATTCTGAGGCCCATGCAAAGTTGGATTCCATTGATTATTTCCCCAATTAGAAGGACCCCTGTAAGAAGGCTAGTTTGGATACTGATTATAAGGAAAATTCCCAGCTTGTTTTTGTCCCACATAGTTCAATTCTTCTTTCGTTATGGCATTCTTCTTACTCAATCTTTTCAAGGCTGGAAGTTGACTACATTGACTGGTAGGATGTTCCCTATCACAGATCTGACAAATCTCTGATTTGTCCAAAGGGAATTCTCTTAACAGATGCTTGTTTCTACACCTAGGACAATAGATGGAGAGTGGTTTAGTTGTTCTAGTTTTTGCTTGAATCCCATCTAATGTGGTATTTAGTTGGACCAAAATGTCTGTTTTTAGATTTGCAATCTCTTCCATTAACTGTCCTATTTCATTCTTCCCTTTAAAATTTTTGGATGATCTCACTCCATCTTGGGTTCTAGAATAGTTCGTGCAGAGTTCTTCTATAGCAAGTATATCCATTTTGTTAATATTTCCTTTTCCCATTAGATCTAGTGCCTATTTTGATTCTTTATCCAATCCTTTTACAAACAGGGTTCTGGCCAAGGAGTGATCTACTGGGTTGCCATACCTTCTCAAGGCGAAATTAAGCTTGTCCACATAGTCCTCTAGGGTCTCTTCCTCTCCTTGCCTAATTTTAAACAATTCTTCATTTTTATTAGTGGATCTACTGTAATTTTGGTACTTTCCCAAAAATTTTGTTTCCATCTAATCCCAAGAATGGATAGAATTCTAGGGTAAACCCATAAACCATCTCATCGCAGAATCTTTCAGGGTTAAAGGGAACAGTTTGAGTTTTTGGTTATCTGATCCATAATCATAAGTTTGGCAGACTACTTTGAATTCAAACAAAAACTAATCTGGATCCTCAGAAGAAAGTCCTCTAAAATTTGGCAAGTGTGCTGGTGAGATATTCTTCATAGGAGCATTGTCTCTAGCAGCCAAAATAATAGGATATGAAAAGGTTCTTGGAGCCTGATTTTCCTCTTCTTCATGATTATCATTATCCATGTTTAGTACTGGTTCTTCTCCTTGAGGTTCTAGGAAATTAGGTTCTATCAAAGGATTTGCCTGAAACTTTTGTTGTAATTCCTGGATATAATCGGTGAGTGGAAGATTTGGAGGATCTAAGGGATATTGATTTGAGGTGCAGCTTCCAAAGTAGGTTCTAGGTTTCTCTCTTCAACAAGATCTTGTGCCACCCCACTGCTTTCCCCTATGGCTTGTTGATGGGGTGTTTGTTTTATATATCTTCCTTTTGAATCTCTAGCTCTAACCATACAGATCTATCCTAAAAACTATTTTAGCTAAGTTTCCCTAATTAACACAATATATCCCTAGCAACGGTACCAAAAATGATAAGGTGTCGTTGTACCTCATCATTTAATCATATTTCAAATGTCAAAATCCAGGGGCGGTGTCCTTGGCTATCTGCAATTAGGGATTTTATAGTTACCAGTTTTCCTAGCTAATCTTAACGACTTCTACTAATTTGAAGAGATTAATCTGTCTACTTACTGAATGAATTTAAGGAATGTTAAAAATAGAATTAAACGAGAAGTTACTTAAAGCAATCTTAAAAACAGCAACATGCATCTATCTATAAAAATCAGTAAATACTTTTCACAGCAAAATCTGAAATAACAAAATAGTGGTACTAGCCTTCTGCCTTAGTGGTGAGAGTGGGCCCTTGCTCCACACCCTTGGGGCTAAAGGCTATAGTAGGGAATCAACACAAAAGAATAAGATCACAACTAAATTTGGTCCAATTCCATTCACTTTGCATTCATGAAAAATATTGATATCAAAGAAACTGAGATTATTGAGAATCAGAATAATCCAATCATTGTATATATTTTCTGTTGTTTCTATAAGTATATATAAAATGAGTGATGACATATCACTTATCTTATCTACCAATTCTTTTATGAGATGACATCCATCTCTTTATTACACTAGCTGTCTAACTATGGAAAAATAACCATGCAAATAAAAATAGATTGAGTGGAATAGAAGTCCACTCTGAATTCTAAGTATGAGTCTTAATACATTTGGGCAGCGAGGCCCTAAAAATATGGATATTGAATCAGTTTTATCAGTAACTCATGCAAAAACTTTAAAAAGATAAAAACTCCAGCAGTTAACTAAAGATGACCCTTCACCACTTAGGTGATGATTTGAGTGAAATGAGGGGTATCACGATCACTGCTGAAAATGCCTGATCGACAACTTATGCTAGAAATATGCCCTGCTCTTAGGAGGCACCGGAGATGTATGTCCCTATCTGTAGCTCTGGAGATATGTCTATAGCTCTGGAGGTATGTCTGTAGCTCCAGAGATACCATTGTGGCCTTCTTGTTCAGCTCTGGAGATGCTCCAGACTCCCATCCAGCTCTGGAGAGGCTTTTCTCTTTACTTCAAAACTTCTGGTGTCGTGGTATTTTGGTATTGTCTCCGAAGATCATTGAAGACTACCTCTGAAGATGCACAAAATTTTCGTTCCGAGCATCTACACCTGTTGATTCAAAAAGAGAGAAGTTTTTCTGCATTTTTCCATCAATTCCCTGCACATTAGTCCTTTAATCAGAAATTATGATCTTAAGTAATTTACCTCAATTAATCATTATCTAGAACGATCTTGCTAGCCTATTCGGGTGCAGACATTAAGAAAGATGGAATCAGGAAGGAGAAAAAGAGAGGTAAAAAGATGTATTTCATGGGTGCTACTTGGCACTCATCAATAGATATATGCAATTTGTTTTAAGACTTGAGGATATTCACGAGTAAATTTGGAAAAATTATCAATGTTCATGATGTATGCAAACAATGCTTCCAAAGATAAATAACAAGAAGTATCCATGATGAAAAGATTGAGGAAATCAGATCTTTAAATAGTAAAACTCACAAATTTCATAATCAATTAAGTAAATAACAAGGCAAGGTAACTGAGATGGTTTCACACCAAAGCACTTGTTTGAGGGAAACAGGTGAAAATACACACAGAGTCCACAACAAACAAAGTGGATAGGAGGAAAGAGTATAAAACAACAAGGTCCAATTGATGATTTTAAAGGTTTGGCTCAAGAGATGTGAACAAAGTGTATAAACACCTAGTGTTGAAATACACAATGCATGTGTGTTTTAACAAATGTGCCAATTTTCATGAAAAGCTATGAAATGAAGCAAAATTTTGAGATTACGAATGAATATAGGCTTGAATATGAATGCAATATCTGAAATTTAAGATGTAGAGGATGAATTCAAGATCAGATTTCAAAATATTTTTATTATATGTAATGAAATTTATGCAAAACTATGTATGCTTATGATCTAAAATGCTTGATTTTTCATCTTTTTTCAATACAAATGAATGAAAGAAGAGGTGTTGTAAGGAATTTCAAGAGGGACAGAAAATAATATGCCTAAGAACAACCCAATGATGCAACAATATCCTTCACAACACACCTTTGATGCAAGTCTAGAGTGATGACAAGTCAAAACCTAGTGAAAATACACAAAATATGCAATTTTTCACCAAATTTTCAATGTAAATGCATAATAGAAAGGGTGTTGTAAGAAATTTGAGAAGGGGTAGAAGATTATAACCCTAATATCAGTCAAATGATGCAGCAAAATCCCTCACAACACACTTGTAATGCAATTCTAGAGAGACGATAAGGCCAAATCTAGTGAAAATGCAAGGTTTTCAAACCCTAGACATGAAATTTTGCAAGAAGACCACTATGATGCAACACTACAATTATAAATTAGTAGTAATGAGTGTTTGAATAGGGTAGTAAAATCTGAAACAAGATTTTGACTACAAACCCTAGCTAATGCAAAACTAGGTTTTTATAAAAAATGCACAATTTCAAGCAATTTTTGATAATTTAAGCATGAAAATGCAATGCAAATGAATATTAAATGATGCATTTCTGTAATTTAAATTAGATCTAATGAAAATAACAAAAATTGATGAAATTAATTCAAATTATGCTAAAATGCAAGCCTAAGATGCCAATTTTTTCAAAATTTTCAATTTTTTTGTAATTTTTCGAATGCAATAAGTGTATGATGAAAAATAAATTTCAGATTTAATGCAAAAATCAGAAATTAAATGAAATGCAACTAAATAAATGCAATTTATGTGAAAATGCAAACCCTAGAATGTAAATCTTTTTTTGAAATCTTTGAAAAAGTTTCAATCTTTTTTTTTAGTTTTTCAAATGCAATAAAATGAATGAATGAAAATCTATGACACAACACTCAACAAGGTGCCAAAAAGTCTAAAAACATGGGTTCACCAAAATGTTTAGTGTGAAAAAGGGGGGAAATGTTTTGCTTTATGTTTCAAAGGCAAATCCTCCCTTCTCACCAAACATTCAAGGGCATATCAACCGAGTTGAATCTCCACTAAGCAAGAGCAATCACCTATCAGGTTGGGCTGCCACTTGGAATGATGCAGAAGTTCAGATGTATCAAACAATATCTCAATTACTCTTAAAACCCTAAATAAGAAAAGCAGTAAGCAAATTATTAAATTACGGCAAATCCTTTCAAACCAAGGTGAAGGATAGAGATATTTAACTCACTATTTTTTGAAGTTCAGAAAGTGGAATAGTTGGGGACACTGTGACTAACTCCCTAGTCCAAGGTATAATTTTTGTCATGGAATCTGAATCTTCTTTTGACACTAATTTGCACTGTATCTTCCTTTTCAGGCTCGAGAAAAGTGGAGGACACAAGGACTAGTGCCCTTGTCTCGAAATGTTCACCGTTGTCCTCTTTCTTTCAAATCCTGAATCCTTGTTGTCTGCAACCTCCTTTCTGCAACTCCACTCTACGAAAATTAGTACCTGTAACCTGCAATCACAAAGGAGTGTGAGAGGGGGTTGTGGTGTTTAGAGGATTGCCTCGGTCAAGCCCTAGAGAGACATTTAAGTCTTTTGAACACCGTAGTTAGATAAGAGTGCGTATCTCGGTGGGATAGAGGCAAAATCCAAATGATAAATGATTGAAAACACAATAGATATCACCTTGAAGTGTAGATCTCATGGAAGGAAGATGCTCTTCATGCCATGAGGAGATGGAGTCAAATCTGTAAATACAAACACACTAACAATTCTCTGCTTTGCAACACAATAAATATTTTGAATGTTCTATAATCACCAGTATACATAAAGTCCATCTAGTTTGCAAATGAAACCTAATCATGCTTATATATGCAACTACAAACATTCCCACTAAGAATTTCATAATTCAAACTTGAGATGTCAGCATAGGACCTAAATAACGGTCATAACACTGACATTTAAATTTAGGGTAGACTCAAAATAGGGCAGGACTAGGGCGCTAGCGCCCAAGTCCACCCTCCCTTTTTTTAGGGATCATCAAAATAACACCCCCTAGGTCCTATTTGCCATAAGACTTCATGGTTTTCTCATCAGGAGTTAAAATTAACATGCAAGATGCTCTAAAAACAATTTAAGGACCTGGGAGCTAAACCTTAAGAGGGAAAAGCCCCCAAGGGGACATTTTTTGACATAACAGTTTCCAATGACATGCAAGGAAATAATACAAAACTATGCCTTTATGCAAGCCTATAATACTTTTTTTTTCATTTTTTTTAAATTTATGCAATATTTTTCAATGAAGAATGATAAGTATGATATGAATTAATGCAAACACTGATTTCAACACTTAGCAAGATGCCTATGTTCGCTGCTACGGGTTCACCAAAATGTTATATGGTAAAAATAGAGATGATGGAATATGTGAATACACTAGATCAAACCCTCCTTTCACTATAACATTTAAGGACGAAACCAAGCTTAAGTCACTACAAGATGGAAGAGGACTCATTTACAAATTTTGTGCTCTTGTTTGTCAAGGAAAGATGAGATTCAACCACGCTTTTTATCCAACCCTAGGCTAAGTATGAATGAAACCCTAGTTATGAGATAATCAACTTGAAATAGATGATCAACAACACAAATCTGGAAACTAAAGTACAGATATGATTAATAAGATGTCAGAACTTGTCTCCCAAAAGAAGAGGTGTTAGAGGACAAATTCGGTAGCTGCCCGAGTCTAGAAGTGGGATTCTGCGGGAGGTCAAAACTAAGAAGATGCTACAAATGATGCTCAGAAACTAAATCTAGAAGCTGGAAGCCCTATGGACTAGGGTGCCAACCACCCAAGCCTCTTTAGAGAGATAATTCAGAACTATTTTTGGATCCTAAAACTCTAATTCCTACACTACCTTCCTATAGGTCCACTTTTCCCGAAACCTATACCTATAACCTGCACACAAGATGACAAGAGAGGGGTTTAGGGGTTGTGGTGTTTAGGGATTTGCCTCAGTCAAATCCCAAGTTAGCATTCAAGCTTTCCCAACACCGTTTTTAATGAGAGAGTGTGTCCTTGTAGGATAGAGGCTAAAGATAATCCAAATGATGATTCAAATGATTCAACTAGCAATGATGTCACCTTGGAGGTGAGGTCCTTAGGAGGATGAAAGCTCTTCAACTCATAAGAAGATGGATGATGATGCCATATTTGCAAAAAACACACAAATACAAACACAAATCTGCAACAATAACACAATGAATGCCTTGAATTCTCTTTGCTCCAATATCAGAAGTTCGCGTTACCCATCTAGGTTTAAAATGAAGTCATAAACTCACTTATATATTCTTTCCTGCAAATATTTACAAATTTAAATCACAAAAGCTGGCAAGGAGAAACATTTTGGAAGGGCCCAAGCTGACATGCCATTAATTAGCTCTAACTAATTAGGGGAGACTTGGGCAGTTGGCGCCCAAGTCTAGGAGCCCAAATTAGGTCAGGGATAAGTTAAAGGAGGTCCCAAGGGTCCAAAATGTCATGGGTGCTAGGTAATTTCCTTCGGGATGATCAATTAGAATGTATAATGAAGCAAATAGGACCTAGAAGCGAAACTAGGAGGTAAAAAGGCATGTGTCCACTTTTTACTCCATAACACTCTTGCAATTACACATTTGTGTATTTCAACATAACAAATTCAACATCTCTTTCACATATCTTTGTAAGAAATCTTAAAGTTGTCTATATTGTCTTTTTGTGTAGCACTTTTAACATTGTAATCACTTCGTTTGTAGTGACACTAGTGTGTTTTTGATCTTTGCAAAAGCTTCAAAAACATGGTTTCCTCAAAATAGTGTCTCGGTGTACAAAATTCTCACATATATGGCATCTAATCACAACAAAGGTGGTGTGGCTCTTCCCTAATCTAACAAGAAAGGGAAGCATCCTGAACCCATCATATCCTTCACACTGCATGAGGTCACTATTCGCGACATTGATGGTCCTCTTTATATAACAACAATAATAAATAGAAATCCTACAAGAGGAGTTCTCATTGATCCCAATTGCATGACAAATGTTATCACGTAAGAATTTTTATACATGCCAGCACAAGATACTTATGATCCAACGAATATAATGATAAAAGTACATAATGGTTATTTTCTTTCGGCAATTGGAAAGATAACACTTTGTATTAAGGTGGTTGAAAAATCTCTAGAAGCACCATTTGTTATCATTCCCACCTCGGATCTCTTTCACGTGAAATTAGGACATCCTTGGCTAAAATCCATGAAAGAGGTTCCTTCTACTATTCACAAGTGCTTAAAGTTCCATCATAAAGGTCGAGTGCATGTTATTCACCACAGTGGATTTAAACCATTAGTCACTCACAGAAATTTCAATTTGGATTATTTTTGGCCACAACCTATTGAAGCAAATCAACCAAGACAAGATCAATTCTTCTTGGCATATTAAAAGTATAAGGCAAAGAAATAGTTGAACTATCATACAGCAAGAATACTCTTTGACCCTCTCAGTCCTCTGAGGCTACAATTCCTCCTATACAACAAATAGAGAGTGAAAAGTAGCTCGAGTTAAAGGATTCACCTCAATCGAAAGGAAAGGGAATTTTTGTTGAGGTTCCTCCTTCGCCATCCTTACAAGGATTGGGAGAAAACCTTCAAGAATGAAGCTATTCATCACAAAATCATAAAATCATTTTTGTACCGGATTCCTCTTCAGAAATGATGAAAAATGCAAAAAATCAAGAACCCTTGATGGTGGACAAAGAAACCCCCTTGGGAAATATAACTAACAAGACTAGAAGGAATAGAAATGCAAGGGAAAGAAGAAGAAAGTTCCAAGCCTTAGCTCAAAAAATGTCACCGCAAGAAGAAAATATCCCACCGAGAGAATGGAATCAAAAGAAGAACTAAAGGAAGAAGTTTCAAGTTGGGCTATAGTGCCCTATGTGCCACCTATTTCATATGAAGATCAAGATTGGGAATAAAATGATTCGATTAAGGACAACTGCTAGCGTGGTTGTATTTGAGTACCACCTCCCTGACAATGAATCAGGTAAGTATTTCTCCGTCATTCAACCACACTTGATGTAGCACCTCTTCGAGATGCTCGCAAGTTTGACCTTCTCTTATATATATATGTTGTTGTGTTGTGTTCCTCAGTGTAGTGTTAAACATTTGTTTAGGTCTCCTTGGATGACCCTTGATACTCTTGTAAGGTCAAGGATACAAGGAGATCGCCTCCATTGTGATATTCCTTCTATTTGTTTCTCTATTCTTCTACACTTCTCTTGTTGTAATTGTTGTGTGTGGTGCCTTGGGGCATAATGTTGTGGAGGGTGTTTTGTGGGCATCTTCCCATGTGACCCTAAGTCATTTTTGTCTCCTCTCTCATTTTTCATGATTTCATTCTTCCATTGTGCTTGTGGCTCTACTAGTCAACGAATGATGATAATAAATATACACTTTTGATAAGGACCGTGCGTCCCTAAAATAAGAAAAAAAAAATGGACCTAGTCCATATATGAACATGGGGGTAATTTGTTACTAACATTTGACTACTAGAATCATTTTGTGTTGTGATGTGATCATTTATCATGTTGTGAAATTGTTGTAACAAAACTTTGCAATATTCTAAATCTGCTGCTATGCACTTTGGAATGTTTTTGTCTCACCTTGTAGCTACACTCGGTTTTGAGATACCTGAAGTATAACCTCACAACTATACTCGATTCCAAACCCATAAGTATAGCCTTGGTTTGTTAAATGATATGTTGCCTTATTTCTGTATCAGTTTCATGAGATGATTTGGTTGTTATTTTAGCTTAGATTTTCTAACCAAAGCTTGTTTTGATTATCTTTCGTACATGCATATTGTTGATCAATGACTATTAGCAAAAGATATTGATGTGTTTCTATCATGATTGTTGGGAATAATTCAATGATTGTAAGCACATGTCACTTTAGGGCATGGGCTTTGTGAAAGCTCTTGTTCCCTCACATGTTTTCAACTTTACCTTAAACGTGATTACTATCAGCAAGCGGGAGCAACTACTTTAAGGTGGGGGCATATATTGTGGTAAATGCTTTGATATCTTAGATATTGTGATAAAATGTGTTATACACTACCTTTTCACTGTAAGGCATCTTTGTGATGTAGGTTGGGTTGTATATTTTGAATTCTATGTTTGTGTAAGATTCCTTTTCACTATAAGGCATTTTCGTGATGTAGGTGGGGTTGTATACTTTGTTTTGTGTGTTGTGCATGCTTTCTTTTCAGTGTAAGGCATCTCCGTGATGCAGGTGGGGTTGTATACTTTATGCGCATGCTTCCTTTTTCAATATAAGGTGTCTCCGTGATGTAGTTAGGGTTGTATTCTTTTGAAAGCCCTTCTATGGAAGGCAGGGTTGTGTCTTCCCTTGAGTGGTTTCACATCCTTTTGAAAAAAATCCTCTCATGGGAGGTAGAGTTGGGTCTTGAGTTACTCACCCTTAAGCATGTTTTTGGCAGTTGTTGTAGCATAGATCGACCGTTAGGTGTGTTTTGTGTGTCTTAGATGGTGGAGCATAGTGAGGAGCTCCTCTCCATCGCCCATGTTTGTTATGTATAAGATGTATAGTGGGTCGATGACACACTCTACGATGGTCATGTATTCCATGTGTTTTGCATGTTTTGTGGTGGTGTGTAGCGATGAGCTCCCCCCACACCATGTGTTTTGCGTATTTTGTGGTGGCGCGTAGCGATGAGCTCCCCCCACACTATGTGTTTTGCGTGTTTTTGATGGTGGCACATAGCGATGAGCTCCCCCCATCGCTAATTAGTGTTATATAATTGTTAATCATGTCTTCTCTCCATGTATACTTTGTGTATTGTGTGACTGCGTTCATGTCTTCTTCATGTATTGCATGCTTCTTTACTGTCTTCTTTGTGTTTTACGTGTTTCTCACGTGTCTTCTTATGTTTTCCTGAGCTTGGGGGCTAGAGATAGTCTTCCAAACTTTGGGTGTGTTGTTGGCTCTAGTGTATGATGTGCTTGATGTGTTTTCAATTGTACTTTAATGTGTGTACTGAATCATAAGATCATACACACATTAAAGTGGGGGATAAATGTTAAGGACTAAAAAGTGTCCACATGTCTTTTTACCTCTTTGTTTAGCTCCTAGGTCCCCTTAATTGCATTATACATTCAAAATGTTTCTCCTGATGCAAAATTTCCTGACATCGAGATAGAATTGGAATATGAACCCTTGGTTTTAACTTACACTGGACCTAAATGAGGCTAAAGGACTCAAGCAGTACTATCCAGGTCCCTCACTTTAGGTTGGGTCTAATTTAAATGCATGTCAGCTTGACACCTCCCTAGAGGTTTCTCCTTGTCAGCTCTTTTGGTTTGAATTCATGATTATGAGAGAGAAAGCATATATAAGTGTGTTTTTGAGTTCATTATTTGCTAAGATGGAAAAGGCATAACGTGAGATCTTGAAGTGAAGTAAGCAAAAGCATTCATTGTGATTCTAGAGCAGATTTGTGTTGTTATTGTGTTGTTGTTGCAGATATGGAGCTATCATCTATTTTTTCTTGGGATTTGAAGGATCTTTATCATTCTAAGGGTTCATCACATAGGTGATATCATTGTTTGTTCATCATCATTTGAATCATCATATTATCATTGTTTTCAACCTCTACCCCCACGAGGGCACACACTCTTTATCAATCAACCATGTTGAGAAACTTGAATGCTATCCCAGGACTTGACTGAGGCAAGTCCCTAAACATCATAACCCCCAAACCCCTTCTTATCTTCTTGTGTGTAGGTTATAGAAGTGAGATATGGAAAATACAGAGCTATAGGAAGACATGGTACAAAATAGGGTTTCAAGATCCGAAGACAATTTCAAAGTTTTCTGTCACCAAGGACTTGGGAAGTACCACCCATGTCCTTCTACCCTTTTTGAGTATAGATCTGGCATCAAGACATCATTCAGAACATATTTCCAGTTTGCACCTTCAACAGATTCCTTCAATCAAGACTGGGTGGTTCCACTGAGGTCCTCCGACACCTTTGCTTTCTAGAGATAGGTTTTATCATCTCCCTGATTATCCCTGTGCAATTAGTTTTTGGGTTTCTATTGTATTTTCTCTGTTATAAGAAGATCATTATAAAACTAGGGTTTCATGCATTATTAACCTAGGATTTGAGGAAAAGACTAAACTAAATTTGATCCATCTATAGCATACATGAGCACAAGGTCAACAACTCAGTTCACCTTCATTTGGTAGTGATTTGGCTTAGCCTTGTCCTTGAATGTTATATAGAAAAGGGTTTGATCTAGTTTGCATTCTAGTTGTCATCATTCTCCTTTTTCATACTAAACATGTCTATCCACAATCTTCTCTCATGTTGGGCATGAAGATAGACACCTAGGCTTAGGTGAATAGGTTCTTTTCATTTTTGGACTAAGTATTGTAACTTTGCAAGAGTTCTGGCTAGGAAAAAATAGTATTGTAAATCAAAGAAATAGAAATTCAGTTGTATGACAACATTTTTTGCAAGCATTTTTTAAGCAATCTCAAGTCATTTTTAGACTTATTCAGCTATAAGAACACCTTTTCTCAATAAAGATTCAATATTTTACCTTCTCAACTTCTATTCTACTATGTATGAATGAATGATTGATGAATATTTCTATGATATTGAATGCATGTCCTTAAACATATGTCTCATTCGATGCCTTTACATCAAGAAATACATGTTTTGTGCTAGTCATGAGCTGTGTAATGTTGTAAAATAGTCTTAGTTGTGAAAAAATCAATTTTTTCCTCCTAAAACTGCCAAACATTAAACCTTCTAATGAAACAGGTATGCAAAGATGAAATGAGTTTGAGTTGTGTTAAGAATATCTAGTCTTTGAACAAATTGTGTGTCAAGTAGCAACAATTAAGCCATAAATTTTTGGTGCATCACATCCATATATAGTAGATTTAGTTTATGCCATTTTCTCACCCTTTTTCTCAATAAAAAACAACAGTATAATTAGTTTTAGGTGAAGTACTAAGGAAACCAACCCTCTCTGGAGGTTCACTTCAACCTTAGTTAACCCACAACCTTGAAGTGTTCCCATGTTTCACAAGGTAATTAAGTTTTCATCAACTCAACAAGGGTGCCTACTTTAGTGACAACACCTCTAATTTCACTCATACAACATTTGCTCACATTCTTCTTCATCTAGACATCTCAAAAGATCTTCCCACTAAAATTATCTTCAAGATTGTTGATTACAACTGGTCTTAACCTTTAGATTATGAAGGATTGTCCTTTTTCTACTAAAGATGTTATGAAATAAGACACACTATTGTTGATTGCCCTAGGCCCAATCATATATTTTATTGTCAGGGTTCATGGTGGAAAGGTGCTCTTCCACAACATTATACTATTGATGCTCCTTTAGGGGATTCACAGTCCTCTCTGAGGCTTAGTTTATGTTAGTTGGCATCTACTAAGTACTCCATAAATTCATTGGAGCCTTTATTTACATCCTCTTCAGTTAAGAAAGAGTCATGTTCTCCCTTGTAGAAGGTGGAACCAGCAACAGAAGAACCAATGTTAGGTGATGGATCTCAATTGTCATGAGATGCTCTTCATGATGGGAGTGATAAAGGAATTCAGACAATTGTGTAAAAAGGAAAAAATGACCTAACCAAAAAAGAAGATGTGTGAGATCAAGAGCCCACACTTATTCTAGCCATTTTAGAAGATTGGACCACAGTGGCAAGAAAAATGAAGTCCTCTCCCTCCACAAAAATCTTCAACTCTAGAAACAAAATGAGGCTCCACTCTTACACCAAATTCAACCAAAAAGATACATATCGAGATCTTTCATATGTTGTTTAGGGATTCATAGAGGATTAACTTTATTTTTGTTGTTATGCATCCTTGTTTATGGGTTTGATGCACGTTTTTTAATTTTATATTTTAGTTAATGGGAGTGGTCTCCTAGACCATAATTTGTCAATCAAATATATATAACATTATTCAAATTATTAGCAAAAAATTACACAACTGAGAAAATTTTAGGCTAATGACAATACAAAAAAAGTGTTTTAGTTTTGGGAAATAGAGGAGGGTGGTATAGTTATCTCATCCTTTATGTGATCCTCTCACATGAGGAAGGTTAGTGTCACCATGGAGATTTATTCGACCATGATAATCAAATCCATCATGAAATCTTGATCGAAGTCAGGCTCAATACATAGACTAAAAGCATCTCTATTGAGCATCATCTATGTTGTCGCACTTGTATTTCACCTGTATAAAATTCTTTCACCAAAAGATTAAAAAGACCCATTCTTGCTAAGACAATAAAGAAAGAAAAAAACCAAGGAGACACTCTTTTGTTGATAAAATCAAAGACTTCATCATAGTGAAGAGGGGTTTTTGACTATCCAACTTATCTCCAAGATAGCCTTCCCATCTTTGGTGTAGAATAGGAAGCTACAAAGGAAGGTGTTGGGACCTCCTTTCTCCAAAACATAAATTTAAAATCATATCAAATTCCTCAAAATTTTCCTAGGAGATCCCTATGTATTTACCTCATTTTGTGTGCCCTAAAATGTGTTAAAACCTTGCTTAAAGTCATGGGAAAACTTTGCAAAAATCTTAAATTTCCTAAGTGTTTATTTCCCTGGTAGAAGTTTTCCCCCTTTTGGAAAAGTTAAACTTTTGGGGTGATCAAGATATCCATGTCCCCCTTGTTTTCCCGCCCCCTCTTCTTGTCTGCTTTTTCCCTTGAAGTATTCTTTTGCCCCTTGGGTGGACCTGTGAGTTGGATGTGGAGTTTTCCACATCCTCTGAAACTTCTTCTTTTCCTTCCCTCCCTATTTTCTCCAACCCTCTTTTCATGCTCTTCATAGTAGAATTTCATGCATATCAGGACATGCCTGAGTACCCCTCCAAGTCTGCTTTTCCATACTCCTCTTATTTCTCCGCCAACCTTCCTCTCCTTCTCTTCAGTGTGGTTTTCATGCCTGTTAGGATGCATCCTACACCCCCAGATGCTCTGCATCATATCTTTCTTTAGAGCTCCGCCTCCATACCTTTTTCCAGCACCCATCTTGATCTTCCCTAGATCCTCACCATATCCCGTTCCCCCCAGAAGTTGTGCATCCTTCTTCAAGTCTTTCTGGGTAGAGTTTTGGTAGAGATATGGATATGTTCTCGACCCCCCAAAAGTTTTGTAATGTCCAAGACCCCCAAAACTCCTACTTCCAATAACCCCATGGATTTCTGCAATTCTCAAAAATGACATAAAAACAAAAAGCGACATTTCCCTATGACTCCTAGATGGACACAAAACCTTGGTGGGTCGTCATTAATGTAAATGGGTGGTTGAAACTAATGTATTTATTGTATTTGGTGGGATTTTTATGGTTTTCCCACCCATTCCATCATCAAATTTGAGTTACAAGTGCTATAAATACATGTTTGGAACTCATTCAAAGGGTTGGTCATTTTGAGCAAAATTTCCCTCTCCAAACGCTAGTCATCCAAGTATAGCTAGGGTTATAACCAGTGTTTAGTATCAGTTCTTTAGGAAGTAATTGACAAAGGAGTATGCAGATTATATTGCAATTTTGAAATCAATCTTTGTTTTTCTCCATTGTTGTAAGTGTTCTTTCAAGAAAATCTCCAAGGCAGTTAGAATTTTCTCTTGCCACAATTTGTGGTTGGATGAATGTGACAGTTCTTAATTCAATTCAAGCTTTGTAAATGGTCATTTCAGAGTTACATATGGAGGAATATTGTATGGTGTTGGATTAATAAGTATTTTCATGGCTTGATATTGATTTCTATGCATTTGAATCCATTAGATAGGCAGTCATACACCCCTTTGTGATTGTTCTCCTTTGATAAATGTGAGACTCTGCAATCCATTGGATAGGTACTGGTCTGAGAGGCCTAAGATCATCTACACTTTATTAAAAAAAATATGTCAAGTATAAAATGTATTTACAATTATGTATGCATCTTGTTTTGTGTTGAAATTAGGGTATATCTTTTGGGAAATTAGTTGTGTTTTATCCTTTTCAGAACATGCACGTATACCCGCATCTTGCATTGCTACAATGATGCTATTTTCAACTTAAAGAGAGGTTATTTGATGTAGTGAGCTTTTGTCTAAACCGGTGACATTTGTGGGGTCTAGAGCAACACTTTAGGTACCACTACCCTTGTTATTGTCTAGTATATATCTTGCATGATAGTTAATCCTTGATTAGGGATACCTTTCGAAATACCCTCCATGGTCTAGTTGAACCAAAAGTGAAGAGGAGATTACCCACTCCTACTAGTTGGACCTTAATCACCTTCATCCTGTCAATGAACCCCCTTTTTCACCTCCTTGACGATATCCATAGCCTCAGATTTTGAATAAGTATTCTAGGGATTGGGATTAGCTATTTTGGGATCCAACAGATTGGCATTGTTGCTCAAGACAGAATTGCTTTGCCCATTACTGGGTTATAGGCAGATGAAAATATACTTTAAACCCTTAGTAACAATAGTTTATAGTTTGCTTTTTCTGGATAAGTTTGGCATCCTGTAAACTTATGCCAGCAGATTGACACCTTTGTCAGGGACTTTTCTACTTCTGGTTGTGATTTTTGTAGTTCTTTAATAAAGTGAAAAATATAATTATTTCTTCCCAGCAGGGAAGTGGTGACTCTATTTAGTCAAACCCAAAAATTATTTTTCAGATCATAAAGGAATTAAGATGGATCATGGGAGAAGACCCAAAGATCTATTGGCACATGAAAGCTCTTAAAACCACTCAAGAAGCCAACGAAATAAGTGGATAGAAAGAAATTCGAATGCCCAAGGTCAAGTAGGCACTTCTAGTAGAAATGACGCATTCGGTGATTTCATAAATTAGTATCAATACACTTATGAGGACTCTTAGAGATCATCATGACATACTCAACATCCTACTTCACCCATGAGGTCACTTAGAGATCATCATGACAACATTCCCAGTGAGGATGACCAGTAGGAACATCTTGATACCGAGGAAAGAGAACAAACTCTCTATGATGATTTAGATTTACTCGATCATATCAGGAATAGGTAGAGAGAGGTGTAGGCCTTGCTTGATTTGCAACAGGCTCAACTTGCTTAGAATGTAACAAATCAGAGACAACATCATCATGTAGGCTAGCTGGGTAGGATCCCAACTCGGGTACACCAAATCCTAAATCAACCACCTTAGCAGCATGCAAATTAGTAGTTTGGTAATGTTCCTAATCCCAGACCTGCAGTTCAAAGGCGGGTTAAGAGATTTCCTCCACCAAGACAGCCCTTAGGAGCAAAAAGATACTAGCAGTTGGATTTTTTTTGTATACCTGATTTTCACAACCCAATCCCAAACGAGATAAGGGGGAAAATTCCAAGATTCTAAGACAACATTGCAGTCACTAGTGAGGAGCATTTGAGGGACTTCATTAATGTCATGAATGAATATGATATTGAGGACAAAGATGTGATGATAAAGCTGTTTGTTCACTCATTGGAGGAAAGTGCCAAGGAATGGTATAAGGCTCTCCCTGATACTGTCATCAATTCATGGGAAGAGTTTATGAGGGTGTTCAGAATCTAGTATGGAGATAGGATTGACCCTAAGTTTTCCATCCATAAGATCACTACAATCAAGAAGGGAATTAATCAAACTATTGCAGACTTCAACAACAGATTTATCATAACAATGAGAAAGGTACCTACTAATCTCATGCCTAATGAATCAATGTGTTTAGTGTTGTACTATAGTGCTTTTGATTCAAAAATTGGTTATTACCTGAGGGTTAAGAGTCCTCAAACATTGATGGAAGCCTATGTGTAGCCATTAACATAGAAAGTAACATGAGAGCCTTGGGCAAAAATGTTAAAAGGTCTAATGTTGAGATTTCCTAGCCAGAAAAGGTAGCCATGAGTAAACCCCTCACAACAGAAGATAAATTGGACAAGCTCATTGGAGTCATGAAAGACATGTCCTATAAGATAGCATGAAATGAAAAAGGGCTACCTCCACAGGCTGCTTCAACACATTTCAATGAAGGTTAAAGGCTGCATAATAGACCCTACAATATAGATTGGTCTAAAAAACCACAACAAAATGATAGACAAGAAGCCCCTAGATAGGTCAACTTCAGGCAGCCTGAAAAGGACACAATTGATCCATTGAGAAAAGATCACATAAATTATCAAGAGTCTTCACCTTGGTGTAATTCATGTTATCTCCCGCATATGATTCAACAAATTGTGTTGTTGCTCACTCAATGAGCAAAGAAGAAGAGTTTCCAAATGAAGAAGGTGCAGCTAAGTACTATGAGGATGAGATAAATTAGTTGATATTGAAGAATATGAGAACATGGGCGAGGATGTTGAATATGATAGTTATGGAGAGGGTGATCATATTTTCCAATATGATTGTGATGCAGATCCAAAGAAATATCAATTGCCAACTCATGATTTTGAGCACTTAAGGGATCTCACACACAAGAAGTACAAGTAGTCTAAGCCTTTGTAATAAGACATGAAGGCCTTGACTGATGCAACCATTATGTAGGTCCAAGGAGGTAATTAGTTGAGGAATAGGCAAGTGCCTATGTAAGAATCTTCTATTGCAAAGTTGAGAAAAGATGGATTGGATGGTGAGAAAGAAAAACATAAGACAAATGTGGAGAAGAGAGACAACAATATTCCCAAAACTAATCTCTTGAAAAAGAAGAAAACTCTAGCACAACCATCAACAACAAAAAAGAAATATGTGTAGAAAGCTTCGATACAAGTGGTGTAGCCAACTATTGCATCCTTTCCTGAATTGCAAAACATGAATAATGATAACAAATGAGATCAGCCCCAAATACCAAAAGACCCTAAAAAGAGCAAGGAGAAAGTGAAGGAATTGAAAGGTATGGATATTTCATCTAGTCAATTGATACCTTATATTCCCGGTGCAAGTGATATTATTATTTCATGTTATACCCCATTGCCAAATTACAATCCTATAGACATGACCCAAGTTTTGAGTCAAATTAGGGTCTCATTACCTTTATGGGAGGCCCTTAGGATTCCTAAGCATAGAGATAGGGTCGTATCATTTATCACTAAGTAGATGCACAAAAGTAGCCTATTCTTGTTTTAGTGATGATGGTAAGGGTAAAAATCAAGAGGAAACAATAGAAGTATATCTAGGGTCAACTGTTGTTAATAACATGATGGGTGTAGATTCTTTTTACACAACACTGATTATAAATAGGTGGTTGTTACATAATTGCATGCTTGACTCTGGTGCTTCCAACAATGTTATGCTATTAGAAATCATAAATGATTTGGGGTTGAAAGTATCTATATCTTTTGGCAAGTGTTTTTTCATGGATTCCTGGGAGGTCAATGTAATTGGTTTGGTAAAGGATGTTGAGGTTTATCTTGCTTCTTAGCCAGACAAGTCATTCTTGATAGATGTTATTGTTGTGGACTGCCCTGCAAAATGGGGTATGTTACTATCCAGAAAATGGGTAGCTTCCATGGGTGGAAGTATCTAGATGGATATTTCATACGCCACTATCCTAGTCCATGGTGTGGAAGTAAAGCTATATAGAGAGAAGAAGATGGAAGATGAAAATATTGAGGACTGTTATAAAACAAATCACGATGATGCCAACTTCTTTGACACTAACATTGGCCATTTCATGGGATATTGCAATGAGGATGATCACAGCCTTGATATTTTACATTCCACTCCCACTAATCCTACTTGTGATGTAGGTGATTTATGAACAATGTACTTTGATGGTGCATATTTGAGAGAAGGATTGGGTGTAGGTGTTGATTTGATTGCACTTGATGGTGAACAGTTTGAGCTTTCCTTCAGGCTTGACTTCCAATGCACCAACAATATTGCAGAGTATGAAGTGCTCTTGTTAGGTTTGAATATTGCTCACAAGCATGGAATAATTTTTTTGAGAATCTTTCTAGATTCAAAGTTAGTGGTACAATAGGTCAAAAACGTGTATGTAGCCAAGAATAGTAATATAAGATCATATTGAAATACAATTTGGTACACTTTGGAATTGTTTAATGCCATTGGTATTGAATGGATTGAGAGAAGTGGAAATGAAAAAGCAGATGCTATGGATATTACAACATCAAGGTTTAATCCACAGTTAGTTCCTCCTTCATACCATTATGTTGTTGAAATTCTCACAAGGCCAATGATTCTGGATAACATTTATAGTTGGTAGGTTTTCAATGACAACAATCAGATTTATAGCTTTCTAAATTGCATGGATGAGTTTGATAACCAATTAAATGATTGGTAGGCCATGGTGGAGGTTGAAGATGATAAGAAAACTCTATTTGGTAGTGAGGTTGTGTAGCTAAAGATTGATACAATTCCTAAAGGAGTAGTGGCATTAGAGAGAATGTTTGACAATGATGACCGATAGAAAAGAAGAGGTAAACCAATTAAGGAAAATGATATTGAAGGTGCCAAACTTTTGACTAAAGATGCACCTAAGATGGTTTACATAGGCAAGAAATTAAAACCCCATGAGAAATAGATGTTAATTGCCTTGCTGAGAAAATTCAAGAAGTGTCTTGCACGGTCATATGATAAGCTGAAAGCCTACAGAGAGGACTTGTTTTGTTGGTATTTTTTTAATTCCCAACCTAATCTCACAAATAACATATGATTTAGCGACTTTCAATACTTAGTTACTTTGAGGGGTTGGCCAATGAATAGGTGAAAGTTAAAATAACTTTCCCTCTACACTTCAGGCTCTGTAAAACCTGGGAGGGTGATCCTTGATAGTATTTACTAATATCCCATGCCAAT
This sequence comes from Cunninghamia lanceolata, assembly GCA_027924645.1. Lineage (NCBI taxonomy): Eukaryota > Viridiplantae > Streptophyta > Pinopsida > Cupressales > Cupressaceae > Cunninghamia > Cunninghamia lanceolata. The sequence continues at coordinate 6,709,667 of BSBN01000816.1, forward strand.
TATCACAAATATTGTAAATAATAGATGTGTTCTATATATATTTTCTCGAGGATTATGAAAATAAGAAGATCTGGCTTAAATCAATCAAGCATTTTACATTCCTAAGCCCATAGAACAAAATAAGACTTCACTTCAACAAACACTTACACTTGAATATAAAGATTGGAAGTATTTTATAATGTGTTTGATCCTGGAGTTGAAAATCATACACAAAGGCAAAAGATCGGTGCCTTTACCTAGGGAAATGAAGTCAAACAAAATGCAATTGGAAAATCAACAACATTTCATCTAAGCATCTATTTTGTATGAAAAGGGGGGATGGTGTGAATGTGGTTGTTTTAGTGTAGATCCTCCCTTCTCACCAAACATTCATGGACATATCAACCGAGTTGAATCTCTACTAAGTGAGAGCATTCACCTAATAGTTTGGGCTGTCACTTGGAATGATGTGGAAGCTCATATGTTATCAAACAATATCTCAATTTAATTCTTAAGTACTTTTAAAACCCTAAATAAGCAAAACAGTAAGTGAATTGATGAATTACGACAAATACTTTTAGACTAAGGTGAAGGACAGAGATTGTTAACTCACTTTTTTTTGAAGTTTGGAATACGAAACATTCGGGGACACCTCCACTAGTGCCCTTGTCCAAGGTGTTGTTTTTTGCATAGAATTTGGATCTCCTTCTGACACTGATATTCACTTTATCTTTTGTTTCTATCTCAAAAAAGGTGGAGAACATTGGTGGGAGTACCCAAGTCCAAGGCAGGTTGATTCTCGGGATGCGGGAGCTTCTTCAGATGCTAATTACCATTGTTCAGTTTGTTTCTGTGTCTGCAATTCTGGAGGACACTGTCACTAGCACCCGTGTCCTGAAATGTTCACCTTTGTCCTCCTTTTGGATCCTGAATCCTTGTTGTCTGCAACCCCACTCTACGAAACTTGATACCTGTAACCTACAATCATAAAGGAGTGTGGGAGGGGGTTGTGGTGTTTAGAGGCTTGCCTCAGTCAAGCCTTAGAGAGACATTCAAGTCTTTCAAACACTATTGTTAGATGAGAGTGTGTATCCCTATGGGATAGAGATAAAATCCAAATGATAAATGATCAAAAATATAATAGATATCACCTTGAAGTGTAGATCTCACATAAATGAAGGCTCTTCAATCACATGAGAAGATGAAGTCAAATCTGCAACCACAAACACAATAACAATGCTCTGCTCTGCAACAATGAATATCTTGAAATCATAAATATGCCTAAAGTTTGCAATCATCTTCTAGTTTTCAAATGAAAACCTAAACATGCTTATATATGCAACTACAAAGATTCCCAATAAGAGTTTCATAATTCAAACTTGAGATGTCGACATAGGACCTAAATAACGGTCATAAAACTGAAATTAAAATTTGGGACAGACCTAAAATAGGGTAGGACTAGAGCGCTAGCACCCAAGTCCACCCTCCCATTTTTGTTCAGGGATCATCAAAATAGCACCTCCTAGGTCCTATTTGCCATAAGACTTCAAGGTTTTCTCATCGGGATTCAAAATTAACATGCAAGATGCTCTAAATGCATTATAAGGACCCAAGAGCTAAACCTTAAGAGGGAAAAGCCCCCAAGGGGACTTTTTCTGACATAACATTTAGCCCCCACTTTAATGTATGCATGAATGCAAGGTCCATAATGCGTTAAAGTAAGGTCAACAAACACAACAAACACACCAAGCACGGTGAAGACATGCAAAACACATTGAAGACAGTAATAGGCATGCAAAATATGGAGAAGATAGTTACAGTTACGCAAAACACAGAGAAGACAATATTGAAGACACGCAAAACACAGCGAATACAATGAATGCAATGATTTTTTTTTAAATTTTCTCATATATGAATGCAAATGCAAGTACAAGGAAAGTAAACACACAACCCAAAATGCAGGAGGGACTCATCACCACATGTCTTTAGATTGCATATGGGGCAACAAATACACAATACAAATCTTAGAGTGTAGGAGGGAGTCATCGTCACCAGTCTTTAGACTACACTTGAGAACAAACACACCATACAAATCCCAAAGCATAGGAGGGACTCATCACCACTAGTCTTTAGACTATGCTTGGGAACAAACATGCCATACACACACACATGGAAGACATGGAGAAAACATGACAAACAAGCGATGGAAGAAACCTATTGCTAGGTTCGCAGCCATCTCAAGACATTACAGGCACACATCGACGATTGGTCTTCGCCACAACAATCACCAAAGACATGCTTAAGGGTTAGGATAGTCTCAGATCCGCCCCACCTGCTCGGAGGACTTTTTAGAAAATGATAGGATGTGCAATCTCCTTGAGAAATACACCATCCCCACCTCCGCAGAGGGCTTAAATGATTGCAATATAAAAATAAAGATGTGCACTCGCTCAGAGATACAACATCCTGCCTCCGCAGAGGGCTTCAAACACTCTTCGTTAGTACCAAAATCATTAGACAACTTACCTTATATATGCCCCCACCTTAAGGTGGTTGATGTCATGTACCGATATCAAGCATGTTAAGGTACAGAGAAAACACACAAGGGAACACGAGCTCTCGTAAAGCCTATGCCCCCCGTAGGTGACATGTACTTTATGATCACCAAATGTTCCCACAAACACACAATTTCCTGCAAGAAAAGGTCTTAGCATCCATATAATCAACAATGCATGTAATCATTCACATAGAGAGCCAAGGAAAGCAAGATTCTAGATAGACAAAGTGCATGGAGCAATAATATTGTTACATTTTGTAAGTGCGACAAGACAACATTAATATAGCACACGGAGTGATTCTACTAGCCAAGCGTTGGATAATATATCAACCCCATCATCATGTATGGACCAGGTCCATTTTTTGATTTCTCACTGAAGGGACACTAGGTCCGTATCAGTATAATATGTTTTTCATCATCTGCCAGCTAGATAGAACCACAAGAAGAAGGTAAACAATAAATCAAGAGAGGAAAAACAAGTGCCTTAGGGACAGTCACGTAGGAGGGTGTCCCCAAGTCACCAACCACAACGCTATGTCCATCAGACACAACACACAACAATGAAAATAGAGGAGAGGCAATATAGAAGAATGATGATACAAATAGAAGAAGGGTCACAACAGAGGTGGTCTCCCAATATCCTTGACCTTACAAGAGTATCAAGGGTCATCCTAGGAGGCCTAAACAACACATAACACATCACAGGGGAAACACAACATAGAGGTAAAAGGTTAGAAATACTTACCTGTAGGGACAACTGAACTAAGGGTTGTCGACGAGAAAATCATCATCCTCCCAATCCTGAATGTTAGAGGAAAGGGGTGTGTAAGGTACCATAGCCCAACTTTTGTTCTTGTTTTTAGGTTGTTCATTCTTAAGCTCTTCTTGGTTTGTTTCAACGTTAGGTTGAATGTTTTCTTGTTGAGTTGCATTTCATTGGGCAAAAACTTGTCTTCTCTTCCTCCTTTCTCTTGCTTGTCTATTGCTTCTTGTCTTACTACTTATCTCTTCAAAGGCATTGTTATGTTTTTCCATAGGAGTTTTCACATTAGAGGAGGAAGCACCATGTTCAAATTTCATTGGTCTTTTTAAAATGTTTTGTTGTCGATGAAAACCTCCCAATCCTTGTAAGGATGGTGGGGGAGGAACCTCAACATAGATACCTTCTCTCCGTGGATGAGGTGAGTTATGAAACTTTTCCTTATCACGTCTATCATGCCGATTATTTCATTATAGTCATAATAGTCTTGTGTTATTCTTATGTCATTTTGTCATTTTCCTTTTACTCTAAGGGGATCTTCAACTGCATGTTGTTCTTCTCTTATTGTTTGTAAAGGAGGCCTGACCACTCTAGCTAGTTGTTTTGCTTTGTATCATTTTTAGTCTAGGAAAGATTGGTCTCTTCGTGGCTTAGGGTCTCTATCAGGTTGCGGCCAAAAGTAATCAAGAGTGAAATTCTTGTCCTTAGCTAGAGGTCGATATGAATTACGAAGGATAGTACGTATCTCTTCATGCAAAAGGAATTTTAGGCATTTGTGAATAGTTGAGGGGATGACATTCATAGCCTTAAGCCATGGATGTCCTAGTTTTACATGGAAGGGGTCAGATAAGGGGATAACATCAAATGAATGATCCAAGGCTTTATCATAAACTGAGACAAATAAGGTTATCTTTCCAAATGTATTCATCAAAGCTCCATTATGTGTTTTAATTCTCAAATCCGATGGTTGGTAATAATCTTGTGCCAAATCATGTTTAAGAAGAAACTCTTCCGTAACCACATTAGTCGTTCAATTAGGGTCTATAAGTGTTCCATCCACAGGTCTTTCCATTATTTTCACTGTAATGTAAAGAGGCCCTTCAGTATCTACCATTTCTTTGTCATGAGGTGTAAATGTTATTTCAAGTTCAAGCGCTCGTCTTTTTCAAGTAAGGTCTAGGAGGAAGCCTAGAATTATTGTTGTATTGAGAAGCCATGTGTATTTTTTCAAATTAATGCCAAATCAGATTTGAAAGATTTTCAATACTGATGCAAGAAACAAATGCAAAAGTATGTATGACTATGACCTAAAAATACTTGATTTTTCAACTTTTTTCAATGCAAATGAGTGAAAGAAGAGGTGTTGTAAGGAATTTTAAAAGGAAAAGAAAATATGTCTGAGAACAGTCCAATGATGCAACAATATCCTTCACAACACACCTTTGATGCAAGTCTAGAGTGATGACAAGTCAAAACCTAGTGAAAATACACCTAAAATATGCGATTTTCACCATTTTTCAATGTAAATACCTAATAGAAAGGGTGTTGTAAGGAATTTGAGGAGGGGAAGCAGATTATAACATTGATATTAGTAAAATAATGCAGCAAAATGCTTTACAACATGCCTATAGTGCAAATCTAGAGAGACGATAAGGCCAAATCTGGTGAAAATGCAAGGTTTTCAAACCCTAGACATGAAATTTTACAAGAAAGCCACTATGTTGCAACACTACAATTACAAATAAGTCCTAATGAGTGTTTGAAAAGGCTAGTAATATTTGAAACAAGATTTTGACTACAAACCCTAGTTAATTCAAAACTAGGTTTTTATGAAAAATGCACAATTTCAAACAATTTTTAACAATTTAAGCATGAAAATGCAATGCAAATGAATACTAAATGATGAATTTTTGTAATGTAAATAAGATCTGATGAAAATAAAAGAAATTAAATGAAATTCAATGTCAATTAATTCAAATTATACTAAAATGCAAGCCTGAGATACCATTTTTTTCAAAATTTCCAAAAATTTCATTTTTTTTGTAATTTTTCAATTGAAATAAGATGAATGGATGCAAATCTATCAAACAACACTCAAAAAGGTGCAAAATTTAAAAAAACATGTGTTCACCAAAATATTTTGTATGAAAAGGGGGGATGGTGTGAATTGGGTTGATTTAGTGTAGATCCTCCCTTCTCACCAAATATTCAAGGACATATCAACCTGATGAGACCATAAAGTGTCTCATCTTTAGTCAAATAAAAGCATATATTTTCTCTTCATTAAATCAGTTTTTGAAGTGGACTTGAGTATGGGTTTGAATATTTTTAGCTAAATATCAAATAAACTTGTCTAAATGCAACGATTAATGCCATGCATGAGTTTATCTTGATATTACATGTTCACCTAGAGATCAACAATTATTTTATCAATAAAATGAAGAGAAAGTCTATTTTATGTCAAGTTGCAAAGTTTTAGAGTTACAGAGCTCTAGAGATGCACAAAGTGCCCAAGATGCACAGAGCGTCAGAGATGCATAGAGCTCTGGAGATGTACAGAGCTCCGGAGATGCACAGATTGCCGGAGATGCACAAAGCGCCAAAGATGCATAGAGCTCCAAAGATGCATAGAGCTCTAGAGATGCACAGAGCACCGGAGATGTACAAAGCACCGGAGATGCATAGAGTGCCAGAGATGCATAGAGCTCCAGAGATGCATAGACTACCAGAGATGTACAGAGCTCCAGAGATGCACAGAGCAATGGAAATGCATAGAACACCAGAGATGCCCAGAGCTCTAGAGATACACAGAGCACTGGAGATGCACAGAGCGCTAGAGATGCACAGAGCATCAGAGATCCACAGAGCGCTAGAGATGCACAGAGCGCTAGAGATGTAGAAGTCAAAAATGTAGTTTCAGTAAAACTATAATATCTCACTCATTTCTTAATGAAAATTAGAGTTTCAAAATGATCCAGAAAGATTAAAGAGAGATGAACAAATATATGAAGGAATTTTGAAGAGATTCATTAAAATGAATAAATGGTTAATGATATAAGTTGACTGTTACAGAGCATGAAGATGCAGAACAGAAAAAGTCAAGAAAACTAGTTTATGTAAAATTGTGATATCTCTCTCATTTCTTAATGAAATTTAGAAATTAAAAATGATTTGGAAAGATAAAAGTTAGGGGACCAAAACCCAAAAATCATTTGTGGAGATCTGGTAAAACAAATGATAAGTTTACGACAGAAGTTGATTGTTCCACAAGCTCCAGAGATGTTCCAGAAATACTTTATGAAGTTGCTACAAATTCTTCCAATCTACCAACACACACTCTAAGATTTTATGAAGGATAGATTGAATATAATTACTCCTAAATTAATGGATCTAACTAAAGAGTAATTATTCCATGCAAATAATACACATTAAGTGTTGCATGTCTTTCTAAAAGATATTGCATGTCTTCCTTGTAATCAATAGTTGTATAATCAGTTAACTAAATGAATAAGTTTAGTTAACTAGATAAATAAGTTTAGTTAGCTGCATGAATAAGTTCTCTACTCTAGAGATAATCTCAATTAGAATTTAATAACCATAGTTATATATAGAGAACTATGGCATAAAATAAAAAAAGGAAGTTGTAGAAGAATTCAATTGAAAGAAGAACTATGTTATTTTTCAGTAGCATGTAATTTGGATCTTGAATGTTTTTGAATAAAGAAATTTGTTCTACCCATTTGCTGATTGCTGGAATTGATTAGTCTTTCTATAGGAAGGAGCAAGGACCCACTCCAACCGAAGGACATAGACTATATTTTTTAGTTTGTTTAGTTGCTTTGCTATTATGCAATTCCTTTATTTAGTATTCCTTTAGCTATTCCTGCTTTATTCAAGAATTAGATCAGCTACTCAAAATTATTGCTTTCCTTAGATTAAATTATCTTTTTCAGCAGAGTAAAACCCTAGTCTGTTTCATGCAATTGTTGTTAATTCCCTTTTGTAGAAAAGACTGCCATGCAAGTTATTCCTCTTCCCTTTTGCATATAGCCATGGACATCGCCTTGGATTGATATTATTAAAATTAAATGATGAGGACTACAATGACCCTCGTCACAATCGAGTTGAATCTCTACTAAGTGAGAGCATTCACCTAACAGGTTGGGCTATCACTTGGAATGATGTGGAAGCTCATATGTTATCAAACAATATCTCAATTTAATGCTTAGGTACTCTTAAAACCCTAAATAAGCAAAACCTTAAGAAAATTGATGAATTACGACAAATCCTTTCAGACTAAGGTGAAGGGCAGAGATTGTTAACTTACTATTTTTCAAAGTTTGGAATACGGAACAGTCGGGGATACCTCCACTAGTGCCCCTGTCCAAGGTGCTATTTTCTGCATAGAATCTGGATCTCCTTCTAACACTGATATTCACTGTATCTTTTGTTTCTGTCACGGAAAAGGTGGAGGACACTGGTGGGAGCACCCAAGTCCAAGGCATGTTGATTCTCAGGATGCGGGAGCTTCTTCAGATGTTGATTACCACTGTTCAATCTATTTCTATGTCTATAATTTTGGAGGACACTGCCACTAGCGTCTGTGTCCCAAAATGTTCACATTTGTCCTTTTTCTTTCAGATCCTGAATCCTTGTTGTGTGCAACCTCCTTCTGCAACTCCACTCCATGAAAACTTGATACCTGTAACTTGCAATCACAAAGGAGTGTGGGAGGGGGTTGTGATGTTTAGAGGCTTACTTAGGTCAAGCCCCAGAGAGACATTCAAGTCTTCTAAACACCATTGTTAGATGAGAGTGCGTATCCCTGTGGGATAGAGGCAAAATCCAAATGATTAATGATTAAAAACATAATAGATATTGGTGCAGGAGCACCTATTTGATCACATGCCTCCATGATGCAATATTGAGTCTTGTGTTCAATTTTGATGTTTCAACATTGTAATAAGGTCTAATGGACCATTTTTTTTTATGTATTTGAGTCATTTAGAGTCCATAAGGTTAATATTGCAAAATAATGTAAACATTGTCAAAATGCAACAAGTCTTGTAAAAGTGTCATTAGTCTTAACAAAAGAAGTTATGGTTGGATGGGAAGCTGAAATGTAGTTGTAATAGCATAAATATGCCTTGTAAACATGGATCCCAAGGTGGGGAAGGTTTTTGGAAGGGATGGAATGAAGAAAATACAAGTTTGCATGCCCAAAACAATGTTTTTCTAGAAAATCTGACTACTATTTCATTTTGTATAGACTTTAACTTGCATTTAATGATCTAAAATTGATTGGATATGATAGGGAATTGAATCACCTTCCAAATTCAATTGGTTTGGTGGTTTTTCATTGAGTTTGGAGAAAGTTATGATCATTTTTGTGACTGCAATTTCTAGATTTCTCTTGTAACAGTCCTATTGCAGCGCATGGTACAGCCATGTACATTATGGGAACCCACTTATTTTTAATTTTAGGTGAAATATATTTGAATCTAATTTTAAATGCAATTGGTTTAACTCAATTTCATTAATTTATGCAGAAGTTATTACAATTTTGGTGGAAATGGGTAGATTTAGATTTACACAAGGCAGCAAGCAATAAAAATTGCATATCTTTCATTTTAACCATTATAAATTGGTAAAAAATTGCATGAAGGTCTGTTTTAAGGTTATGGATGATTTTCCATTGGTTTCATTGATTTTGGATAAGTTTTAGATGAGTTTTGAAGAAGCCCTAGGTGACTGTTATAAGGTTTTTATGCAATTTTGTGAGTTTGGTGCAAGGGTTTGTTAAAATACTCATGGAAACTTATGGATAATGGTTTATAAAGCATGTATAGGTCTAATATAATGTGTTTGAGCAGTTGGAGAAGTGATTTGGTGTTTGGGAGTCTTAGATCCAATAAACCCTCCTTGAAGCAACCTAATTAGGCCTAATTGCAAACAACAACAGTGCATTTTTGAGGGGTTTGGTCTGAAGAAACCTATCCTTATTTTTTTGATATGTTTTCAATGGGGATAATGGGTACTCATAAATTTATTTGTTTCATTGGGATCATGCCCATAACAAAAGTTATTGTATGACAGACCTAAAAAGAGGGCTACAAGGCTAGTGGCCTAACAACAAAGGAAGTACTACTTGTCTTGGGTTTCTATGAAAAATTGAGTGTTGGAGTATGTTGTGTTGGGGTCCCTGAGATGTAAAGTGGTCTATGTTAACCTTGTATGAACAGAGTAGTTGGAAATCAAGTTATACCCTTGAAAAAGGAAGATGCCTTTGAGAAGGTTTTTTGTGAAACTTACTCATTTGAGCCCATTGTTGTGAAGTATGTTTCCAATGTTTTGATTGCCTCCTATTTTTGCATCAGATATCACCTTAAAGTGTAGATCTCACATAAATGAAGGCTCTTCAATCACATGAGAAGATGAAGTCAATTCTGTAATCACAAACACAATAACAATGCTCTGCTCTGCAACAATGAATATATTGAAATCACAAATATGCCTAAAGTTCTCAATCATCTTCTAGTTTTCAAATGAAAACCTAAACATGTTTATATATGCAACTAAAAAGATTCCCACTAAGAATTTCGTAATTCAAACTTGAGATGTCAGCATAAGACCTAAATAACGGTCATAAAACTGACATTAAAATTTAGGGCATACCCAAAATAGGGCAGGACTAGGGTGCTAACGCCCAAGTCCACCCTCCCATTTTTGTTTAGGGATCATCAAAATAGCATGCCTAGGTCCTATTTGCCATAAGATTTCAGGGTTTTCTCATTGGGATTCAAAATTAACATGCAAGATGCTCTAAATGCATTCTAAGGACCCAAGAGCTAAACCTTAAGAGGGAAAAGCCCCAAGGGGACATTTTTTGACATAACAGCATCAGGGAGCTTTGTAATACTACCTTACAATATTATACTTAGATTTCCTAATCAGTCAAACTTACTAAATCCTTGTATACATTCACACAAATCTAAATTCCCTTTAAGTATTTAACCTATTCTTTGAATAAGAGCCTTAATCAGAAAGATACATCCAAAAGAATTTCATGGAGACAAATAGAATAGTCCTTGACTTATTCATTCATAATTTGTGCAAACCATACATTAGGAGACAATTGGCTTCAGAAATATTGCCATTGTATTCAATTAAATGCTAGTACTGTTATCAAAATTTACAAAAAAAAATGTATAGTTCAAACTCAAAACCCTAAACAAGACTTAACTTCTATTCTCTGCACTTCATTACAAATTTATCCAAAAGATCAACCCTTGTAAATGGCCATGAAATCCCTTTTATAATGCAAGGGAGCAAAAAGCTTCAGGCCATTTACACATGTCACATTTTCATTTGATGTTACAAAATAGTTACAAGGAAAAGGACCACAACTTGTGAGACACATATTCCACATGAGACAAAAGCAGTTGTCATTTGCTGAAGAAGATACCCCGCCTTCCCAAAAGCACGTTGTTGCAGTAGGTGGTTGCATAAGGAACCAAATATTCCATTTTCCATATCTTCTTTTATCTTCCAACAACCTTGGTGTCCAATACATAAAATAGAAAAAGACAAAAATATTGTCCACTCAGCAAAATGACATGAATAATTCTTAGTCTGGAGGAGACAACTTTAAACAATGTTGTATCAAAGGCTTAATCTGTAAACTTTTCAAGTCATGTGTTGTACTCCTCCTCAGACGGCCAATGGACTTCAAATAACTTTTGCACCTTTGAATTGTGTACATTAAATCTAGCGTCAATGATTTCCCTAGCCTCTTTCACAAATGAATCCAAATTTATTTCCATCTTAAACAAGGTATCTAAAGAATTATTCAATTCATCCAATTCTAGTTCTCCATCCTTAAAAATAAAAGCTAATAAATATGGGACAATGCTCCCAAATTCAGTTTTCAAATTACTAAAATCCTTGAGCTCCTTTGCCTCATTGAGAATGTGAGGCATTCCATTTTCTTCCATGTCCCTAAACATCTTTATCTTGCTATTGAACTGCAAATCCAATTTGTTCTTAAACGTAGAAATCTCACTCAGTAAATTAATGGCCTTTATCATTTGAGGCAAATTGCTAGGTGCCCCAGGATCACCTTCCATGTTTTTCATTATTTCTTTGAGCGCATCAGCCCTTATGCTCCATTTAGTCCACACATTCTAGAAGCTTTCTTGGATTTCAACATGTTTCTTATAAGCCTCATGAATGTCCTTGTACACCTTCCAAACATTGTCCAACCTGTGGAGTATACAAGCAATTTTTTGACCCAAGATATTATCAATGATATAAGTCACCACCTTTTTGGTTTCATCTTTGGCTTTCTGCTCACTTTCCTTCACCATTTTTAACTCTTCTTTCAAATTCTTGATTCTGAGAGACAAAGTCTCTCTATCTTGAACATAAAATTCTTGTGTGGCATTAGGGGGTGGGAGGGATTTCATCACAGGTGCTGCAAGCTTCTCCTAAGGAGCATAGACCTTTAACTTGTGACATTCATCTTGCAGCCTATTGAATTTATCCAACAGTTGGTTATACTTCTCTTGCATCATTTCTGCAGTATCTGCACTGAGCATAACAACATGCATCGTTAACTTGGCTACATGTGTATGAGAGATTTCAGATGCTCTCTTTACCATAACCTCCCTAGTTATTTCACCAACTAGTCTTCTCACCCTAGGCTTCCCTGTATTTGGTCCCATGGACCAAATTTCCATTGCATGTAACCTTGGGCTGAAGGCAGTACCAAAGACCTTGTTGTCATATTGCTCCTCTAAAATAAATGCATCTTTATCCTTCCTTATTGTATCTAGAGAAATAGCAGAAGTCAAATCCCAGCCAGGCAATAACAAGACACCACTTTTCTTCACCATTAACTTGCCCTCAGCAGGGGTGATTTCTGCAATTTCCTTTTGGATTTCCTCCTCTTCCTGCTTCATTGCCTCTTCATGCAGTGAAGGATCAACTCCTTCTTTTACCTTCTCTATCCTTTCCTTGAACTCATTGCACTTAAGTTGAATAACAAATTCCCTGAATTCCTTTATCTGAACAAAGGATTCATCATCCAAGAACTCTCTGCAGGCCCTCAGCCTGACATCTTCATCAATATCACTGTCCTCATCAAAAGCAATAGTAATAACCCTGCTGGTAGGAACAAATGAATCAATGGCATCATCAATCTAAGGGGAGGGGAGCCTCTGATGTACCTCTTCTTCAGGAACATACTTTGTAGACTGTTCCTCCATGGTATCTCCTCCCTCAGTTTCTCCTGAATATTCCACAAGAGGTGTGGCATCCTGCACCCCTTCTAATTCCATTGGCTGGCTAGAAGGGCCATGTACAGATGATTGATCAGGCCTACTTTGAATTTTAGCCATATGATCCTTCTTCTTTATTCTTGTTACCTCCTCTGCTTCATTTATTGTATCTATGAATTTGCTTTCTCATAGTCTTCTAACATCTTCATATCTATTTGGAAAGGAGCCAACATTTGAGCATAGGGGCTCACATACAATGGATTACTCTTAATCAATCCATTCTCAACATCAACTATATGCATCCATGCCCTCTTTCTTATGTTGATTGCTGCATTTGATGCCAGATTCTTGATCACATCCTCTGAATACAAAAAATGGTGGTGGAAACCAGACCTGCCCCTGATTTTTCTTTCTTTGTCAATGAAACCCTCAGGGTCAGAGTTCCTCACCTTTTCAACCACCATTCTATAGGCTTTTTACATTTCTACAAAAAGTATCTAGGCCTTCCTCTGATGTGACCCTAAAGTGGGAGAATGCAAATTGCCTAGGGACAAATGATCCTTTTTTAGCACTCCAGAAAGTGCTCTTTACCCATTGAATCTAATTACCACATTATCTCCATAAAGACAAGTCTATTAGAGACAAAAATGGGCAAATAGTGAGGCTGCACCAGAGCACAATATACCCTGAAGACTATACATGACTTGTGGAGATACCAATCTCCCCAATTATGATCTATTTTAGTGCCAGCTGTTGTGTGGTTACACAACATGCCCCATTTTGCCCCAGCATAACAAGGACCCAACTTTTCGCTCGCTTGCTTGCCCCTTGCTTTGGGCGGTACGATAAAATTAGCATTAGATGCATATCAGGGTAACATCCTATGCATATTAGGACATCTTGATATAGGTCCAAATTCCAAGTTAAAATTTGCTATCATGAACCTTGTCAAATGAAAGAATGCAAAATTTCAAGCAGGTTTGCCTTTTGGATCACCCCAAAATTCCCTAAGGTTAAGAAGTTATGTCTGGTCAAAGTTTGGTCAAATAGTCACAGTGATATCATCACATTCCTTAAGCTCCCAGATATTCCCCAATATCCCAGTCACGAATTTCAACAAAGGGAAAATTCAATGTTCACACATTCACAAATATGCAGACATCAAATTTTAACCTGAGATGCAACAGATCGTCAAAATACGTGGACATTTCGCCAGGGTGCACATTCAACTTAATATGCAGACTTGATAAAATATAATGACAAAACTGGGCACCGACATATTTCTTAATATCCTGCATATTAACTAATATCCTAGTGACATCATTCCATATCATCGTAAGGAAGTAACAATCTAATGATGATGTCATCTAAATATCCCAGAGATCCAACATAACCTTTAACAATGAACACTCACACATTAACTTAAGGTGTAGATATTCATTAACAAAATGATGACATCATCCTGACCTATTCCAAAGAAACCCCAGTAGGAAGATGGTGTCATCCGGACCATCAACATTGGAAGGTCATCACATTCCTTAAGGTCTTGGATATTCGTTAATATCCTGACCCAATGCAATATAATGATAAATATCAATATCATCAACTTAGCACCCTGACTTTCGCTAATGTGAGGATAGTGTCACATTATAATCGGTCCAAAATAGCATTCGAACTGGTGATGTCACCCTCAACTTTCGATTAAGAGGGGGGGATATTTTGCATAACTAAGTACCCATATATTTCTTAATATCTGCATATCCACTCTTAGGACCCATAATATGTAGTTTTCCATGAACCAATAGAAGGATGTCATGTGGCACGTTGACCTGTCCACATCAATGTATCATGATGTCTTGATATCCAAACAAAAGTAAAATACCTTCAGGTCTACATGACCCACCCTTTACCTCTGGTCAACGTTGACCAATGTGATGATGATGTCATGTGCATATTCCAAAAGGGCGTGTGTATTGTTTAAGTACCCTGACATTTTAAAATATGTAGATCCCGTATTAAATGCTGTTTAACGGTAGGTAGACATTCAAAATTTTAAACCACATGGTGCCACCTGTTGTAATCTTAAGAACTCTGTATGTGTATCCATGTACATGAATGGTTTAGCATTGATTATGCCCTAATTCATCAATGTTAATGCTTAAAAAAGGTGAATTGCATTCATTTTTACCCTTATCAAGTATTTAGCAAGAAATTACAGAGCTCCTACGTGATTAAGACAGCCATTACAACAATCTACAACCTCAACGGAATGGTGTGCACATCAGACGGTGAATGGAAGAGGGTGATTGAATAGCAAACCCGCATATCCTAATATCAGTAAATTAGATTTAAGGCACAAAAATTAGGTATGTAACAAATGAAACCCTTGTTTTGTCGTTTCTAAATAGTAAACAGGTAAATGGTTTTTACTTAGGTAAATTTGTATGATGATATTTGTATATAAAAGTTAAAACATCATGATACTCATGAAATGGATAAATCTAAACCCCCTAAAATGCATACTGGGTTAAGACATATATATTCTTCGTTGCAGGATACAATGGAGATCCATAAGAACATGTCAGATACTGAGTTCTTGATACCTATGTGCATACAACTCGGAGGGTCAACTTTCAAATACAGACAAATAGGTGATATGCACCCGGGGAACACTGATCTAGATGCATGGAAAACCAAATTACAGAAGGGCAGTGGAACCCACCTATTTATCAACATATATAATTCAAGCATGTGGCACGCTGGGGGATTCCCATATGCGACAAAAGCTTTTGAGCTAATAGCAGAATGTGCCAATTATTACAATGTCCACACCAAAAGGGTGGAGAAACATGTGTCAGGTGTATGCAGATTTTTTAGTCATAGGCATCACCTCCGCATTCAATCTACCATCAGGATCTCATCTATACAAGATTAACCTAGGAGCCCTAGAAAAACAATACAGTGGTAGTTTTAAGGATTGCTGAAAAATCATGTTCTCGTGGAGAGCTAGTGACAACACATATAAGGCCTCAGCCAAATTACCAGTGCATATGTACAAATTTGACTTCGCCCCTGAGTACCAATACATGATGGTCATGCTCAGTCAGATGAGGGGGAGGTGGAATGCAGGATATTTTGAGGACTGGATGTATGGCCTCATGAGGATGGTGGAATCTACCAATCAAATACCACAATGAGCAAAGCTTATCAGTGACAACCTTGATGAAAGTATGAAGAATCTTGGAGGCAAGACAAACATGTTTTTTGTGTCCTCCTAAGTAGTGTATGCGTGTGCAGCCAAAGGAACATTTGATGGTTTGCAAATAGTTGGCAGGGTTGGCCGTAATCCTAGATATATAAACATCTAGGATCAATATCCATAACTAGGGAGGAGAGCATCCCTCCAACACTACAAGAGAGTTAATGACTACTTTATTATACATCTGGTCTGAACAATAGAAGAGGACAGAGCAAAAAGACGGAGCATGGAAGCTCAAGCGGCAGTAGGTAGGATTGGAGCTTAGTTCATCTAGTTCCCTACAATTCACTTACATAAGAATGGAAGGCTTTAGTGGGCAACCCCTGATGTTGCCAAGATACCCAACAGATAAGGTCATAGTAATGGAGATGGCTAGACAAATATTGCCTTCACATGAGGTATTTGTCCAAAAGAATAAGATACCTAAGGTCATGTTCCCATTTAGCATTGGTTGGTATATCTGCCCTGATGTAGAAACAACCAAGGAGGCAATAGGAGGATTATAGCTGATGTGTTTGTAGCCTTTCTCCTTATCAAGGCAGTATGATCCTTACCATAGGATGGAGACATTATATAAGAATCTTGTGCACCAGGTGCACATAGAAGATTATTGGGCTGATTGCCCTGATGATGTGGAAGTACGGAGGAGGAGCTACCAAAGGTTCACACTGAAACAAATCCATACCTTGGATTGTATGCCGGTACCCACACAATTACATGAAGATGATGAAGTAATCATGTCTCAAGAATATGAAGACAAGAAGATATACAATGAAACAATCTCCCCACTTGACTGGAGCCAGCCTGAGGAAACCTCATTAGAAGTGATAACACAAAGGGTCATGCAATTGACCAAAGTATGAGTAGATCAACAGGTTATTGTGCTCAAGGCCAAGGGGGTGGCCATCACTATTGATAATAAAAGAAAGAGGCAAGAGTTGGCAAAGGAGGATTATGATGATTTCCTCAAAGATAAAAGGTAATCTCTAGAGAAGAGAATAGAAGAGGGCTCATCCAGGACAACCAAGAGGGGAGGGATGAATGTTGGTGTTAAGATAAATCCAAAACCCTCATCTTAGGAAGCATAAACCTAAACCTTTGCTGCCACAACATCCAAGAAGCTTGAGAAGCAACCTGAGCATATAGTAGAGCTAGGCATTAACTATGAGGACTTGGAGGAAAGTGATGATGATGAGGAGCCCCTAATAATAAAAAGGAGAAAGAAAACTCAAGAAGTGTCACCAAGAAAAGGCTAAGCTCAAGCACCAAAAATGATGGGATATGTGGATAAGCATCCATGTGTTGTGTTAAAAGGCCAAGGAGGTGAAGGTATAATCAGAGCTGGGGAATTCAACAAGGTATGCATCATGATATTCCTATCCCCACTATTGTCAAATTTAAAATTGAATTAGTAGAAGATGCTAGAGAAGAGATGAAGAAAAGAGAGGGTGATCAGCCCCTACCTCTGGATAAAATAGTGGATCTCTCTGATGATGAGGTAGTAGATGAGGTGTCTGCTAGTCCTATGGAGTCATTAGTAAAGAATACAATGGTCACACCTCATAACACTCTGATAGTACAACAAGTGAGGGAGGAAGAAATAGAAGAAGATAATCCAGAGGCCATGGCACATAAAATAGGCCTGGAAGGATTAATTGGACATGTCACAAACCCAACAATAATTGATTTACAATATCAGGGTAGTGATGATGTAGGCAAAGCTAAAGATGTAGTCCTAGAACATGATGAAATAAAAGATAATGTAGATATGGACATGCATACAGAGATACCTAATCAACCAAATGTCTAAGACAGTAAACAGGGACATGCTGAGGGAGAAAAGATAACTGATACATCTGGACAATTAGGTCCCAATGTCACATCTAAACCCCAAGATAATAAGGATACAAACATGCTAGAATCTAGACAGGAAGGTCCATTGAGGGGAGATGATAGTAAAGAACAAGAAAAGGTGGGTGTAGATAGCCAAAGAGATCATCAAAATATCCAGGATCTTGGTCATTAGGGACCTGAATTGGATCCACCACCACCTCAAGATGAACAAAGGATACTTGACCAAGGTATGAAAACACCAGAAGAAAACCCCACATATGATGAGCAACAAAAAGTTGATGAAAGAATTCACATTGGGGAAGAAGAGGAGCAACAACAACAAAAAGTAGAGCAAAACATAGAGTCTCATGATGCTCACATTGAGCATACAAACCAAGGAGGGTCCAAATTTGATGTGCCACATTGGTTATAGCATGAGGTAAACCCACCTTCATTATTTGATTCTTCAAATTTTGATATATCTTCATTAATTTCGGCTAAAGTGGCCAAACCAAAGAGGAGAGCCTGGGCCACCTCTACAATAAAAATAGATCCAGTACTAGGGAAAAGGATAGCTCAGGTAGCTGTTATTGTTGTGGACAAAGCCAAAGTAGAAATAAGTGCAAGTGAGTTTCAGATAACCACTATGGACTTGGACTTTGCTACTGCTCAATATTTGGGTCAGGGAGCCAAGGATATCGTAGACACCTTATTGGCCAGAATAGAAAAGGAGAAGGCAGAGAATAAAGAACATAAAGAGCACATTGCTCAAATGTAGACATTCATAAAGGGATTAGTGGCACCCACTAATATCCCCATCTCAATAGCCACCCCATTAGAAATAGTGTCACAAGATGAAATCAGGGGGTTGGATGTCATGAAGCACCGATCACAGGTGCTAGACAAATGGTTTATCCAATTCTTAGCTAAAGGGGAATAGGTGATAAAGACTTCCCTGGCTAATTGGGACCTGCTCAGCACTCTAAAGAGCAAGGTAGACAAAATGCAGAAGGAGATCAGGCAGAGGTCGATACAAGTGGATAAACATTTGGCCACTCTTGCAGAGATGAAGAAGGTAGATATAAATATCCTGATATCTAGGAATATCCTAATAGCTCAGACTTCATAGTTACTGGATATTTGTTATGAGGATGTGAAATTTGAAGTGGATGTCCTGAAGAAATGCAATTCCAAAGTCAGAGGTATCAGTGTTAAATTGAATGAGCTCCTATTAGAAGAAGTAGACATCTTAGAAGGTCTTGAGGATAAGATTGAAGGAAAGGTGGAGAATCAAGATGTGGACTTTGCCACCAAAGCATTTCAAGACAATTTCAAGCCTGCATCAGATGACCCTCCTAGCCATTTCTCTGAAGATGTAATTGACAAAGCTATGAGGATGAGGGCTAAGATAGAAAAATACAATGAGACATTGAATAGCCAGAGGAATTAGTGGATAACTTTGCAAGCCCAATTCCAATCACAAGGGCATGCAATAAAAAAGGCTAAAGATCTGAATGGAGAGGAAATAGAGAGAATAGTCCAAGCATATGAACTTATGAGAGGGACTATTAGTATACAAATAGGAGATGACCCATCCATTAATGAAGAAGAATAAATACAGATGTAGGACACATGGATAGGTTGGCTAAGTTGACATAATTTTGAAGAATATTCTAGAAGGACAACTGTGCTTCACTAGATGGTTTCCATCTAGCAACCTGTGCCACATTTTGTTTGTTGACTTGGTTAATACAATGTGAACCACTGTTTATCATGGATGAATCTTGACCATACGATCTTTGTAATCGTGTCCCCTACTTATTCTATAAAAGGAGGTGGATTGCACCTTGTATTATTATTAAGAGATTAATTGAGATAGGATTGTTGAATGTCATGGTACTTTCTCAAGATCAATTGTAAATATGTTAACATTTTGAATAATGAATGCAATAGAGATACATATTACAACTACATTGTAAATCTTGAGTAGTCTTTTGGATGTCATCTTGACTTGTTATTGTGATTTGCTGTGTCCCTTGGAGTGCATATCAACTAGTTCTTGTTATTGATTTCCTATTCCTTTGAAGATTAGCACTGACTGTGTGAAGTTGTGGAATGTCCTGGCATAGCATGGTTTGGTTTTCATCTCTATTTCATGAAGTATTGAATTACACATATACAACAATGGTTGAAACTTATTCATTTCAATAAATTTAGAAAAGTTTTAGTTCAAATTTCTTTAATTTCATTAAATCATCACCATAACTATAAATACATAGAAAATAACAAGCAAATCATCATATAATATGCAGATACCCATAGACACATGAAGATCCTAGGCATGTTTAGACAAAGGGCATACAAAATAACAAATATCATGTAAATGAACATAAATAATGACAAAAGTCATGGAAATATATGCTTATAGGCACATCAGTTAAACAAATTCACAGTGCATAAGTAAGATTAAGTAGACATTAGTTCAGGATAACTGAGTTGAAGATAATTGTGGAAGAACTAATCAAAATCATCATAAATCAACTTAACAAGAGTGATATGCAAAAGAATTGATAAAACTTATAAAAATATCTGCATGATCTGATTAAATATAGTAGGATTCAACCTTGTTTGTTGAGAATTTATAGAGAACAGGTAAATTAGAGCATATCCAGATACAAGAAACTTCAAAATCATATACAAGGCCCCAAAATGGAAAACGACAATTCACATCAAACTGACTGAGAGATTATCAAAAGGTCAAGACTTGACTAATGGAGAGTTGGAGTGATCAATTCATCGTAAATTGATCATACTTTTCAAGATGATATAGGTTTGTTTTGTGAATTCTTTATCTATGTTATTGTGACGAACATCATGATCAACATAAATTGGCACTAGAAGTAGGGCAGAAGCATTCTGGTTTGAAGATTTGTCATTTGGATATCATTTCTCACTCTCAAGTGAGGTGACATTTTTCAAATTTTGTAAGATTATATTAAATTTGGATTATTTGTGCAAATATTTCATCTGTCACTGGTCATTTGAAAGATTTGATTGCAAATACTCTGTCCTTGTGGTCAATTATCCTAATCTTTAAAGTTAGTTGTTTAAATTTCTATAATTTGAGTCAATATTTACAACCTCCACAAATATAGTGCAAATATCTTGTCATTCTGGACATTTGTTCATAAATATCCACTTTGAAGGAGTAAATACCCTGATCTTTGCAAAGATCCAACCAAAATATCCATATCTAGTCATAAGTCATGAAGCTCTGGCTCATTGACCTAATACCAGGTCGAGATCCACCAGACCTCTAGAAGAATTGCTAATTTTTGGATTCAGACCTCATACAACCAATATCCATCATAGTCCTGGTCCTAGTTCACTAGTATCTCTGGTCATCCCTATTATAACACCTCCAATATCCCCAGGAGTACCTCTTGTACCTCCAACACCCCTTGCAATGTCATTCTTTGCAGTTGAATTACACTTGCTCTTTGCAACATATCATCCTTTGCCTAAGAATCCAGACAAGATTTGTTCGAAGTATCATCCTTATCAGGATGCAGAGGATCATATCCGAATGTACAAGGAAGCCTGTTTTAGGTCAAGAATTGAGTATGAGGATGCCGTGTGTAGGTTATTTTCTTACTCTTTAGGAGAAGAAGCATATTGCTGGTACATTAGTCTTTCTCAGTCTTCCATAGCTACTTGGGATGCTTTGGAAAAAGCTTTCTTAGGAAGATTCAAAATATCAGTTGATCTAGCTATGACATATCACATGTTTGCCACAATAAAGAGAGCCGAGGGAGATTTAATCTCCAACTTTAACGCTAGGTTCTAGAAGATGTATTCCAAGATTGTTGCTCCTTATAATGTAGGTGATGAGGTAGCTAGGTCAATCTACTATTCATCCTTAGATCCTTTGACCTCCATGTTTATCAGGAGAACACACCCTGCCATAACCTCATTAGCAGGTGCTTTTGAAGAAGCCACCAAAGTTAATCAATAGCTAACACCTGGTCTTACTCCTAATCTAGGATATTTGGCATATCCTGGACAACCAACTAATGGAGTCTTAATACCTCCAGCTATAATGCCTAGTCCATTGCAAGTATACCCCCTCCAAATGGAAATGGCCAGATGATACCTCATCATGGGCATACACCCCGGGATGCTGTACAAAACAATAGCAATGGTAGTTCTTTCTTCAAGCCTCAACAGGATAATGTAGTTGCCAAAGCCCAAGAGGAGAAACATGACATCAAGGAAATATTTGCACAACTGAGAAAGCTAACCACTAAAATCACACATATGAGGAGCCAAAACTTCTACTCAAATCAAAATCAAAATAGAGGATATGGAAACAACAATGATAGGTCTAGATATCATGACAGGGGGTACAATAATGATAGAAATTTTAACAATAGTAATAACAATGTTGCCCCTAGGCTGCCTAGAGCTTGGAACACCCAACCTAACAATGGCTCATTTCCTTCACCATTAGACAGTTAACCTCCTACTAAACCCAAACAAACTACTAGGGTGAATTTAATAGAAGATGCACTCACAAATTGGTGCAAAATGCACATGCTAAACTAGACTGCCCTCAATTTAAAATAGCAACCAATATATTTCAGGCTGAAGTATCAAATACTGCAGGAGATCCTTCTTTCCTGAGGGAAATGAAGTTGTCCCCTTAGGATATGAGTCTGCCCTTGTGCTAGAAAGTTCTAACAATCATTAGCATCATCAGATGACTACAACTCATGAAAACTATACTTTGGCGTGTGAGGAGTTTGCCTTAGCATTTGAGTTGAACTATGTGTTCCCTTTTGAAGATGAAAATGAGCCTGAGTAGGAACCTGAAGAGGTTCATGCTTACCAACAATAATATCAGGGTAGACATAATTACAACCTTTGGAGTAATGCAAACAGACTAGTTGGTCCTTTGACCACATCTATTCCTCCTAAAAACTATAATACACCACCAGATCTAAAAGCCATTAATAACCCTGCACCTCCGAAAGTGAATACTTAGTATTTCACACCCCAGAATACAGTAACAAAAGCTATCGGCCAATTGTTTGAGTCAAATAAACTTGTCACATACCTGGCTGAAGAAATGAAAAAGATAAAAATTAGCCTGTCTCTATCAGAACTACTGAAGACCCTAGTTATCAAGAACGTTTTCTTGAAGTCTTTAGATGAACATGCACCTAAAGATGACAATCCTAGTCATAACCCTAGCCATATCATGACTAGAGATCCTACACCCAAAGACAATACTATCAAACCTAAAGTGTAGGCTACTATTCATGCTGCTGAAACATAACAGATAGCTCTATATAGAGATAAGTCAGAATCACCCCCATTCTTGCTCACCTTAAGAATATTTGGCAAGAATTTACACAACTGTCTTGTAGATTCAGGTGCATCAACGAATGTGATGCCCTTGTCCATTTGCAATGCTTTAGGTCTACATCTGGCCAAATCCCTCAAGAAAGTGACACAACTTGACAAAATAGAAGTGAGTGTAGTAGGGGAATTAACTCATATCCACATGCAGCTTGCATTAGACCCAAGGGTGCAATACTAAATTGACATCTAGGTGGTAGACATACCTGATACTTATGGAATGCTTCTTAGCAGAGACTAGTCAAAAATACTAAATGGTTACATGGCCACTGTCTTTAGTCATATGTGGTTACCATGGAAAGGAATCCCCATTCAGATAAGAATAGAAGCTGAACCTAGGATGAAACACATGATAACTAAGTACAATAATACTAATGAGATACTATATGTAGATGTTGAACCAGGGGTTTATGCAATAAGACCTCAGACTGTTAGGATTGAAGAAGTCTTGATGAGTAATATGCACATACATGAAGACAGTAACAAAGAAGAAAGACTGATCATCGAACCTGATTACAGTTCTATTGATGAAGAGGAAGTAGATCACTTCACTGAATTTGAAAAACATTTATCTAGAGAAACACTGAGATGTCAGTTATTGGGTACATCTATTGAAGATATCTTGATATAAGGATCGTCAAGACTACATGATGAGGCACATTCAGAAAAGGATTGTGAGATATGTCTAGATATGATCAAATTAGAAAGAATGAACCTAGAGGGTGGATTATCATCGACTAAGATAAGTGAAGTATCTGATGATGATGATACTAATTCTTGTTTGTTTTCTTTAGATGTAGGGGAGCATGACCAGACAGTGCATCAGGATAATGTATGCATGTATAATTTAGAAGATATTTTGATATGTGATGAGATACATCCCCATGAGAAGAAAAATATTATCACCCCAAGGACTGATTGTCTCATCAAATCTGATTATGAGCTATTAGATGAAGACAAGGGGAGTCACCTAACCCAATTTGAGGAGTTTTTGTCTAAACAGATTCAGAGACATTCTACAAGGAATTCCTTCATATCATGCATTGATTGAAGGATGGTGCAGGCTTCATGAGGCACCACATTCAGAAACAACACGTGCCTTATGCCTTCATATGTTGAACAGAGAAGAGCAACTGTGCTCAAGAAGCAAATTACATGATATCAGGGATATTCCTGAAGATGAAAGAAAAGAGGTTGCAACATCCCCGGATGATAGAAGGGACAACATCAAAGTGATGATTAGAGAAGATGCTTAACACAATGATGTCAAAAGAAACATTCAAATGTGGTAAAAAGAGAACCATAGAAGTTGAAATGGATATCTTGAGGTGCAGCTGCACATGCTAAAAGGAAAAGAGAAGGCCCTGATAAGCCCTTAATAGAAGATAAACCATGGACTCTAAGATTTGATGGTTCCAAGTCCAAACAAGGAGCTAGTGTAGGTATAGACCTCATAAATCCATCACGAAAGTCATTCCTGGCAACATACAGACTGCAATTCCCTTGCACCAACATTGTGGCTGAGTATGAAGCCCTGATACATGGGTTATTGTTTTCTCTCAAGAAGAAAGTCAAGATTTTGCATGTCTATGGGACTCAGAATTAGTAGTAAAACAAGTTAGGAACATCTCTGCATGCAATTACAAAAAGATATCAAATTACAGACATAGAGTTTAGGATTTGATAGAAAGTTTTGATGCTTTCAATATCATGCATGTTCCCAGGGAACAAAATCACAGAGCTAATGCACTGGCACAGGCAGCCAACACGTTAGAACCTTTGTCCATCTTAGGGATGAAGAGATTTTTAGTGTAATTGGCATCAGTGCCTTCCATACCGGATAATGTTACCAACTTTCAAGTGTTTGATGATGACCAACATATCCTAGATTTCATTGCAAATAAATATATATTCAAAACACATATCTTAGATGAGAAAAGCTTGGAAGATCATGTATGGGAAGAGGAAGAAATCCTATACTTACCAAGCAACAAAATTCCCAAAGGCATGATTGAGCTTGAAAGAGCTTTTGACTTGGACAACATGATAAAACAAAAAGATCTCCCCAAGATAGATGGAGGAGAGTATTCAGTTGTCAATATAGGATAGGGTGATGATACAAGAAATGTGCTGATAGGGAAAGTCTGCATAGAAGAAGAAAATGCAGGAATAACTCAGGCATTGAAGGACTATGTTCATGTCATTGCTTGGACATATGATGAATTGAAAACATATGATACATCTATTATCATTCATACTATCCCACTAAAGTCAGATGCCAAGCCAATTAGGAAGAAACAGAGGCCAATCAATGCTTTGCAAGGATCATATTCCCTGTTAGGCACTCAACATGGGTAGCCAACCTAGTTCCAGTCAGGAAAAAGAATGGAGACATATGTCTGTGTGTGGACTTCATGAATCTAAATAGAGCATCAAAAAAGGACAATTATCCTTTACCCTCTCTGGATGAAGTTCTACAAGTAGTGAATGGAGCTCAAATGATGTCCTTCTTGGATGGTTTTTCAGGATATAATTAGGTCATGGTGGATAAGATAGATAAACTAAGACAGCATTCACCACCAAATGGGGGATCTTCGCCTACAGGTGCATGCCATTTGGTCTCATTAACGCTAGATCCACTTTTCAACATGCAATGGATATAGCATTCAGAGGCTTGGTTGGTTAGTGCATAGTCATATAAATGGATGACTTGACGGTCTTCTCAAAATAGAGAGGTGACCATATAGAAGACTTCAGGAAGGTGATTAAGAAATGTGAACATATGGCATCTCCTTAAACACAAAGAAATGCATATTTGGGTTGACCAATGGTAAGTTGCTCAGGCATGTCATATCTGAAAACAGGATAACCATTGATCTAGCTAGGGTATATTTTATTACAAAAGTACAACTGCTAGGAAGTAAAAAAGAACTCAAATCTTACTTTGGTAAGATCAATTTTGTAAGGAAGTTCATAATAGGGTTCATAGAGATAGTAAGACCACTCAATGCCATGCTCAAGCAAAATGCCAAAATTGAATGGACACTTGAAGCAGAGACTGCATTTGAAGATATCAAGAAGGCCACAACAAATGCATCAGTTTTGATAAGCCCATATTATACTAGAGATTTTTATATCTACTCATTTGCTTCAGATTATACATGTGTAGCAGTCTTGACACAAAGAAGTGGAGCGAAAGAAGAAAAACCCATAGCCTTCATGAGCTCTCCCTTTAGAGATCCTGAGCTCAGGTACATGGATGTTGAAAGACAAGCCTTTGCTTTAGTCAGGATAGTGAAGAAATTTAGACATTATATCTTGAGAAGCAAGATAATTTCTAATGTACCTAAAGCAGTTGTCAAGAGGCTCCTGATGTAGAGTGAATCAGAAGAGAAGAGAGAAAAATGAATAACAATACTCCAAGAATATGATATGGATATAACTCCCATGAAGCTAGTAAGGGGACAAGCCCTTAGCCAAATGATTGTTGAAATTGATCCCAACTTGATAAGTCAGCAATATGCAATAGATACAAAAGAAAATGGTGATTGGTATTCAAATATCAGACACATCCTAATCACTGGGAGATGTCCACCAAAGATGCAAGCCTCTCAGAAGAGAGCCCTGAAGATTAAATCATAGAAATATATGATAAAAGGAGGGGTCCTCTTCAAAATAAATTATGAAGGGATATACCTCAAATGTTTGGATAAGCAAGAGGCAACCAAAGTCCTTACAGAGTTACATGATAAATTTGGAATGGATCATGGATCACACCTAGCCACTACACATGCTATCCTGAGAACAAGATATTATTGGCCAACAATCTTCAAAGATACTGCTGAGCATATCAAGTACTGTCATACCTGCCATATTGCTTCCAATAAAGAAAGATATGTAGCTCAACCACTACAACCTGCCATGGGGATGCATCCATTTGCACAATTGGACATGGACTTCATTGGTCCAATCAATCCTCCATCCTCATTAGGACACATGTATGTACTAACAATTACAGATTACTGCACCAGGTGGACTGAAGCCATCAACAACAGGACATGTATGACTGATGATGTGATTAAATTCATAGAAAGCAACATCATTACCAGGTATGGAGTCCCTTATGCTCTTGTTTGTGATAATGGACCAACCTTTGCATCTCTCAAACTTTCTAGTTGGGCATTTGATCATGGGGTGATTTTAAAGTTTTCCTCAAATTACTATCCCCAGGGTAATCGTTTGGCTGAATCAACCAACAAGAACCTATTGAATATCATCAAGAAACTCATTGAAAAGAATCCTAGAGAGTGGAATACTCTACTTAAATATGCCTTGTGGGTAGATAGAACCAGAATGAAGACTGCACTGGGAAATTCTCCCTATCAGTTAGTTTATGGGGTGGATCCCATCCTCCCTGTCAACCTCAAAATCCTTACCCTACAATTTGCACAAGAGTACCTAGGGATTGATAACAAACAAGAGGTCAGGTTACTTCAATTAATGCATTTAGAAGAGAAATGAGATAGGGCAATTGACCAATTCGCAAAACATCATGCTACCATCAAGCATTGGTTTGACAAAAGAAACAGAGTGAAAGAATTTAGAATCTCAGACTTAGTCCTATCATGGGACAAAGTACATGAAAGGAAAGGTGACCATGGGAAATTTGACAAACTCTGGATAGGCCCCTTTCAAATCCCAAAATTTTTAGGTGATAGCACCTACAAGCTTAAAACTTTAACAGGTGAGGGTGTCCCATTACCAGTCAATGGACAATTCCTCAAACACTATTTTCAGGCCTAGGTAGGTCATATCAGGACTTTGTATCATATGTATATTATGTATAGTTGTTTATACAGTTGGTTTTGTGTGTTTGGTTTTGCTTTGTGTGTTGTTGAGACCTTGTTTTGGTCGGGCAAGATAGTGCACCTTATCACTTTTAGAAAACTAGTGAAATTATCAAAATTCAAGAAATGAATACAAACTCTTACATAGGTTGTAACTCATGTTAGTTAAATACCTCTGATTAGGTCTATGATATCTTGTTCATCAATGATACATTTTCTTGTTCAAGGAGATCCTCACATGACACACCTAACAACCTTGGATTTGTTGAACATGCTAGTGTGGTGTTAAGTGAAAAATCTTAAGGTTACTCTTTCTACCATTACAATTCTCAACCTAAACAAGTGTCCACACCTTGCAAAATGTACTTACATGATCATATCTTATGAACTATATATATATATATATATATATATATATATATATATATATATATATATATATATATATATATATATATATATATATATATATATATATATCCAAAAGGATAATTAAGCCATCCAAGTAACTCTACCAGGGCTATAGATGCCTAACTGGTAGTGGGGCTCTACTTGGGGGAATTGCAATGATAACCTTGTCGGGGCTATGGACGCTTGTTGGCAGCAAGGCTCTATCTAGGTTGGTTAAGAGGGTTAAACCAAAATATGTAGCTTAACACCAGTCACTAGTGTTTTCAACTTATCTTCAAGATGAAGGATATGAATCACATGCACACACCTAATCCCTTCTCAGCATTTTTATATTGATGAACATGACATCATTCAAGAAGATTAGGGTGTTTATACTTGATAAGAATTGGAACATTATGTTCTAGTTTGCCCTCATCTCTTGAATTATTTGAATTTTGTTGTTTTCCTTGGTGGCAAGTTTTTGTGTGGTTACACAACATGCCCCATTTTGCCCCAACAAAATAGGGACCCAACTTTTCACTTGCTTGCTTGCTCGTTGCTTTGGGTGGTACGGTAAAATTAGCATAAGATGCATATCAAGGCAATATCCTATGCATATCAGGACATCCTGATATAGGTCCAAATTCCAAGTTAAAATCTTCTATCATGAACCTTGTCAAATGAAAGAATGCAAAATTTCAAGCAGGTTTGCCTTTTGGATCACCGCAAAATTCCCTAAGGTTAAGAAGTTATGTATGGTCAAAGTTTGGTCAAATAGTCACAAGGATATCATCACATTTCTTAAGCACCTGGATATGTTGAAATGCGCTGGACAACTGAGAGGGGGGGAAATTAGTTGTCCCAAAAACTCAAACACTTCTGTACTTAAACATTAATCACTTGTCCATAGTCATTATGATTAAACAATGAATGCATGAAATCAAAAACTTAAACACAGATGCAACATTAAACACAAAAGACACCATATTTTTACATGGAAAACCCCAAGATGGGGAAAAACCATGGAGAGGATTAGCTCTCAAAATATATTGTAATCTTTGAAAAATGATGTTCAGGCTTGGTCATTCCACGGGCCTAGAACATACTGGCTCACTGCCATGAAGTACAACTAGGTCTAGTAGGCTCACTGCCTCAACCCTTAACCTAGAAAGATTACAATAAGGGTTGTTAAACCCTGAGGGCTATTAAACCCTGAGGCCTGTTAAACCCTCAGGGCTATTAAACCCTACTAGTGGCTCACTGCCAAGATCAACATCTTCTTCATGTCTGAGATTAATACATTGAAGTACAATAGTTCCTCTGCTCTGCCTTTCCACCTCTTTCCTTATCTTCCCATCTTCGCACAAGGACATCTTTTCCACAACTCAATTACAAGTATTTATACACTTCATCAACCTTGGAATGATCATCAAGGTTGGCATTACAAACATTTGCAAAATAGGTCTTGACCTAATAAAATTATGCTAAGGATTTGTAGTAGAGATGTATGTGGATCACACCACGCCTTAGATGGGACTCAAACATGATCTTCCATGCCACAACATGCTTCCATAATCTTCAAGGGATCTCCGCAATCACTGGAATTAACCAAGTCGGCTAAGACTGGTTACATGCTACATTATCTGGGAATAATCTTCAAACACGATCTCAATTCCTTAACGCGGACCAATGTAAAGGTAGGAACATGATCAAGAGGTATCCACAAGCACATTGAAATCACCAAGAGCAACCGTACAAACTCAAGCCACTTTATTCATGAGATTCTTCACACCGGAGCACATGAACTTTACTGTCTTCAACTATCATAAAAGAAAGATAGATTGCCGACCACCAAAACATGAACCATTCCAATTGTAGGCACTTATCATCATCCTAGACTTCCCTCTAGAACCATAGAACAAAACACTTTAATGTGAAGGAATGCAGAGAAAAATACTTTTTCTCAGGCATTAGTGAATAATCAGAAAAAGTAGGTTTTACTCTGGTGAATGTAACTCACTCAAGTCTTCATACCAGAGGCTCAAACTCAGGATTTAGCATCTTCAGCTAACCTTCTAATAAATTCCAATCCATAGACTAAGATCTTTAGTCAGCAAGAAATGCGGAGCAATCTTCTGGACTGTTCTTGAGTATGCAACTCACTGTCTTCACTATGATTCACTGTTTACTTTATGATTCTTCTGGAGGGGCTAATTTTCTCAATATCCTCAACATATAAAGCTTCTAAACAAATAACAAAATAGGATACAATTGACACCAATGAGAACAAAGATATGTTGACATCAATGACAACACCAATTAGGCACATACTTGCAACAGGATATTCCCCAATATCTTGATAATGAATTTCAACAAAGGGAAAACTCAATGTCCGCACATTCACAAATATGCAGACGTCAAATTTTAACCTGAGATGCAACAAACCATCAAAATACATGGACATTTTTCCAGGGTGCACATTCAACTTAATATGCAGACTTGATAACAAATAATGACAAAACTGGACATCAGCATATTTCTTAATATCCTGCATATTAACTAATAACCTGGTGACATCATTCCATATGATCGTAAGGAAGTAACAATCTGATGATGATGTCATCCAGATATCTCAGAGATCTGACATAACCTTTAACAATGAACACCCGTACATTAGCTTAAGGTGCGGATATTCTTTAACATGACGATGACATCATCCTGACATATTCCAAGGAAACCCCAATAGGAAGATGACATCATCTGGACCATTGACATCGAAAGGTCATCACATTCCTTAAGGTCCCAGATATCCGTTAATATCCTAACCCAATGCAATATAACGATAAACCTCAATATCATCACATTAACTTAGCACCCTGACTTTCACTAATGTGAGGATGATGTCACATTATAATTGGTCCATAATAGCATTCAAAATGGTGACGTCACTGTCATCTTTGGATTAAGAGGGAGGATATTTCACATAACTAAGTACCTAGATATTTCTTAATATTTGCATATCCACTCTTAGGACCCATAACACGTAGTTTTTCATGAACCAATAGAAGGATGCCATGTGGCATGTTGACCTATCCACATCGACATATCATGATGTCTTGATATCCAAACGAAAGTAAAATACCTTCAGGTCTACATGACCCACCCTTTACCTTTGGTCAACATTGACCAATGTGATGATGATGTCATGTGCATATTCCAAAAGGGCATGTGTATTGTTTAAGTACCTTGACATTTTGAAATATGCAGATCTTGTATTAAATGCTATTTAACGGTAGGTAGACATTCAAAGTTTTAAACCACATGGCGCCACCTATTATAATCTTAAGAACTCTGTATGTGTATCCATGGACACAAATGGTTTGGCATTGATTATGCCCTAATTCATCAATGTTAATGCTTAAAAAAGGTGAATTGCATTCATTTTTACACTTATCAAGTATTTAGAAAGAAATTACAGAGCTCCTGTACGATTAAGACTGCCATTACAACAATCTGCGACCTCAATAGAATGGTGTGCACATCGGATGACGAATGAAAGAGGGTGATTGAACAATGAACTCGCATATTCTGATCTTAGTAAATTAGATTTAAGGCACAAAAATCAAGTATGTAACAAATGAAACCCTCATTTTGTCATTTCTAAACAATAAACAGGGAAATGGTTTTTACTTAGGTAAATTTGTATGATGATATTCGTGTATAAAAGTTAAAACATCATGATACTCATGAAATGGATAAATCTAAACCCCCTAAAATGTATACTAGGTTAAGACATATATATTCTTCATTGCATGATACAATGGAGATCCATACAAACACGTCAGATACTGAGTTCTTGACACCTATGTGCATACAACCTGGAGGGTCAGCTTTCAAATACGGACAAATAGGTGATACACACCTAGGCAAAACTAATCTAGATGCATGGACAACCAAATTAGAGAAGGGCAGTGGAACCCCCTTATTTATCAACATATATAATTCAAGCATGTGGCACGCTGGGGGATTCCCATATGTAATAGAATCTATTGAGCTAATAGCAGAATATGCCAATAATTACAATGTCCACACCAGAAGGGTGGAGAAACATAGTCGGGTGTATGCAGATTTTTTAGTCGCAGGCATCACCTCCACATTCAATTTGCCATCAGGATCTCATCTATAAAAGATTAACCTAGAAGCCCTAGAAAAACAATATAGTGGCAGCTTTAAGGATTGCTAGAAAATCATGCTCTTATGGAGAGCTAGTGACAACACATATAGGGCTTCAACCAAATTACCAGTGCACATATACAAATTTGAATTTGCCCGTGAGTACCAATACATGATGGTCATGCTCAATTGGATGAGGAGGAGGCCGAATGCAGGATATTTTGAGGATTGGATGTATGGCCTCATGAGGATGGTGCAATCTACCAATCAAATACCACAATGGGCAAAGCTTATCAGTGACAGCCTCGATGAAAGTATGAAGAAGCTTAAAGGAAAGACAAATATGTTTCATATGTCCTCCTATGTAGTGTATGCATGTGCAGCCAAAGGAACATTTGATGTTTTGCAAATAGTTGGTAGGATTGGCCGTAATCCTAGAGATATAAACATTTGGGATCACTATCCACAACTAGGGAGGAGAACATCCCTCCAACACTACAAGAGAGTTAATGATTGCTTTATTATGCATTTGGTCCAAACAATGGAAGAGGACAGAGCAAAAAGATTGAGCATGGAAGCTCAAGTACTAGTAGGTAGCAATGGAGCTTGGTTCATTCAGTTCCCTGCATTCACTTACATAAGAATGGAAGGCTTCAGTGGGCAACCCCCGATGTTGCCAAGATACCTAATAGATAAGGTCATAGTAATGGAGATGGCTAGGCAAATATTTCCTTCATATGAGGTATTTGTCCAAAAGAATAAGATACCTAAGGTCATGTTCCCACTTAGCATTGGTTGGTATATGTACCCTGATGTAGAAACAACCAAGGAGGTGATAGGAGGATTACAACTGATGTGTTTGCAACCTTTCTCCTTATCAAGGTAGTATGATCCTTACCATAGGATGGATACATTATATAAGAAGCTTGTGCACCAGGTGCACATAGAAGATTATTGGGCTGATTGCCTTGATGATGTGGAAGTACGGAGGAGGAGCTACCAAAGGCTCACACTGAAACAAATCCACACCTTGGATTGTATGCCGATACCCACACAATTACATGAAGATGATGAAGTAATCATGTCTCAAGAATATGAAGACAAGATTAAATATAATGAAACAATCTCCCCACCTGACTGGAGCCAACCTGAGGAAACCTCATTGGAAATGATAACACAAAAGGTGATGCAATTGACCAAAGCATGGGTAGATCAGTAGGTTGCTGTGCTCAAGGCCAAGGGGGTGGCCATCACTATTGATAATAAAAGAGGCAATAGTTGGCAAAGGAGGATTGTGATGATTTCCTAAAAAATAAAAGGTAATTTCTGGAGAAGAGAATACAAGAGGGCTCATCCAGGGCAACCAAGAGGGGAGGGATGAATGTTGGTGTTAAGATAACTCCAAAACCCTCATCTTAGAAAGCACAAAACTCAACCTCTTCTGCCACAACATCTAAGAAGCCTAAGAAGCAACCTGAGCATACATTAGAGCTAGACATTACCTATGAGGACTTGGAGGAAAGTGATGATGATGAGGAGCCCCTAATAATAAAAAGGAGAAAGAAAACTCAAGAAGTGTCACCAAGAAAAGGCTAAGCTCAAGCACCAAAAATGATGGGATATGTGGATAAGCATCCATGTGTTGTGTTAAAAGGCCAAGGAGGTGAAGGTATAATCAGAGCTGGGGGAATTCAACAAGGTATGCAACATGATATTTCTATCCCCACTATTGTCAAATTTAAAACTGAATTAGCAGAAGATGTTAGAGAAGAGATGAAGAAAAGAGAAGGTGATCGTCCCCTACCTCTGGATAAAATAGTGGATCTTTTTGATGATGAGGTAGTAGATGAGGTGTCTTCTAGTCCTATGGAGTAATTAGTAAAGAATACAATGGTCACACCTCATAACACTCTGATAGTACAACAAGTGAGGGAGGAAGAAATAGAAGATAATCCAGAGGCCGTAGTATAGAAAATAGGCTTGGAAGGATTAATTGGACATGTCACAAGCCCAATAGTAATTGATTTAGCATATCAGGGCAGTGATGATGTAGGAAAAGATCAAGATGTAGTCCTAGAACATGATGAATCAGAAGATAATGCAGATATGGATGTGCATACAGAGATACCTAATCAACCAGATGCCCAAGATAGTGAACAAGGACATGCTGAGGGAGAAAAGATAACTGATACATCTGGACAATTAGGTCCCAATGTCACATTTAAACTGCAAGATACTAAGGATACAAACATGCCAGAATCTAGACAGGAAGGTCCATTGAGGGGAGATGATAGTAAAGAACAAGAAAAGGTGGGTGGAGATAGCTACAGAGATCATTAGAATATCTAGGATCTTGGTCATTAGGGACCTGAATTGGATCCTCCACCACCTCAGGATGAACAAAGGATACTTGACCAAGGTATGAAAACACCAGAAGAAAACCCCACATATGATGAGCAACAGAAAGTGGATGAAAGAATTCACATTGGGGAAGAAGAGGAGCCAAAAAGTAGAGAAAAACATAGAATCTCATGATGCTCACATTAAGCATACAAACTAAGGAGGTTCCAAATCTAATGTGCCACATTGGTTATAGCATGAGGTAAACCCACCTCCATTATTTGATTCTTCAAATTTTGATATATCTTCATTATTTTCTGTTGAAGTGGCCAAACCAAAGAGGAGATCAAGAGACACCTCTACAATAAAAAGAGATCCAACAACAATGAAAAGGATAGCTCAAGTAGATGTGCCTGTTGTGGATAAAGCCAAAGTAGAAATAAGTACAAGTGAGTTCCAGATAACCACTATGGACTTGGGCTTTGCTACTGCTCAATATGAGGGTCAAGAAGCCAAGGATATCGTAGACACCTTATTGGCCATAATAGAAAAGGAAAAGGAAAAGGAAAAGAATAAAGAACATAAAGAGTACATTGCTCAAATGTAGACATTCATAAAGGGATTAGTGGCACCCACTAATATCCCCATCTCAACATCTACCCCATTAGCAATAGTGTCACAAGATGAAATCATAGGGTTGGATGTCATGAAGCACCGATCACAGGTGCTGGACAAATGGTGTATCTAGTTCTTAGCTGAAGGGGAATAGGTGATAAAGACTTCTTTGGCCAATTGGGACCTGCTCAGCACTCTAAAGAGAAAGGTAGAGAAAATGCAAAAGGAGATTGGGCAAAGGTCAATACAAGTGGATAAACATTTGGCCACTCTTGTAGAGATGAAGAAGGTAGATATAAATATCCTGATATCCAAGAATATCCTGACAACCAAAACTTCACAGTTACTGGATATTTGGGATGAGGATGTGAAATTTGAAGTGGATATCCTGAAGACATGCAATGCCAAAGTCAGAAATATCAGTGTTAAATTGCATGAGCTCCTATCAGAAGAAGTAGACATCTTAGAAGCTCTTGAAAATAAGATTGAAGGAAAGGTGGAGAATCAAGATGTGGACTTTGCCACCAAAGCATTTGAAGACAATTTCAAGCCTGCATCAGATGAACCTCTTAGTCATTTCTCTAAAGATGTAATTGACAAAGCTATGAGGATGAGGGGTAAGATAGAAAAATACAATGAGAAATTGAATAGCCGGAGGAGTAAGTGGATAACTTTGCAAGCCCAATTCCAATCACAAGGGCATGCAACCAAAAAGGATAAAGTACTAAATGGAGAGGAAATAGAGAGAATAGTCCTAGCATATGAACTTATTAGAGGGACTATTAGTACACAAACAAGAGATGACCCATCCATAGATGAAGAAGAATAAATATAGATGCAGGGCACATGGATAGGCTAGCTAAGTCGACATAATTTTGAAGAATATTCCAGAAGGATAGTTGTGCTTCACTAGATGGTTGCCAATTGGCAACCTGTGCCACTTATTTTGTCTGTTGGCTTGGTCAATACAATGTGGACAATTGATTATCATGGATGAATCATGACCATAGGAGCTTTGTAACCGCATCCCCTCCTTATTCTATAAAAGGAGGTGGATTGCACCTTGTATTATTATTAAGAGCTTAATTGATATGGGACTATTGAATGTCATGGTACTTTCTCAAGACCAATTGTAAATATGCTCACATTTTGAATAATGAATGCAATAGAGATACAAATTACAGCTACATTGTAAATCTTGAGTAGTCTTCTAGATGTCATCTTGACTTGTTACTGTGATGTACCGCTTCCCTTGGAGTGCATATCAACTAGTTCTTGTTTATTTCCTATTCCTTTGAAGATTAGCACTGACTGTGTGAAATTATGGAATGTCCTAGCATAGCATGGTTTAGTTTTCATCTCTATTTCATGAAGTATTGAATTGCACATATACAACAATGGTTGAAACTCATTCATTTTAGTAAATTTAGAAAAGTTTTAGTTCAAATTTCTTTAATTTCATTAAATCATCACCATACTTGCAAATACATAGAAAATAACAAGAAGATCATCATATAATATGCATATACACATAGACACATGAAGATCCTAGGCATGTTTAGACAAAGGGCATACAGAATAACAAATATCATGCAAATGAATATAAATAGTGATAGAGTCACGAAAATATATGCTTATTGGTACATTATTTAAACAAATTCACAATGCAAAAGTAAGAAGATATGATGCAAGAGCATTCTTGGTTCAAGAGTAATCTTGCATCAACCAAAAAAACATTTGCATTTCAGTTTGTTTCTTTTCATTCTCCAGTTTAGTTCAGGTAGTTCAGTCAGTAGTAGCTTCTGTATTTTGGTCTACATTCTATCGTAGTTGCATTTCCAATCTTGTGGAGTTAGACTTAGCATCTAGAGACATTCATGCACATCATATCCAAAATTTAGATCATTTGGATTAGGTACCGGTAAGATATCGCTATCGGAAGATCGACTGTTTTCTTAAAATAGAGCATCTTGACAGTCTTGAACAATCACCTGAAGGAGAAGACTTGCAGAGCATTTCATGACCTACGGAGCTAAATTTCACATCATTCAATGTTGTTTGGTTCGTGGCTGGCCTTCCCTAAGATCCGCTCATCATTCTATGCAATTATAGAGGAGTTCTATTCCTTTAGGTCTGACCTATCCATGTACACATGTTACAACTCTTCATTGGAATTTGTAATGATCCTTGGTCGACGCGGAGGAATCTTATGTTTTGGAGATGATATAAAAATATGTAATAGATGCCTAGGAAAGTAGTTCAGGATATAGAGATAGTTGATAGTTTGAATTTCTCGTGAAAGAGCTTCAAAGCTATATCTTGTGCATATTCTGATATTTTGTAATCAAGCTTGTGAGCCCTAATTGTAAGCTTGCATGTTGTTAGCCAATCTATAATTGAATTCTATGATATACTGAATGAATGAATCTACATTTTCTTTATATCTTTGAGTTGTTTCTGTTTACTCTAGCTGCATGGCCTGGATAGTTCATTCTGTGAACCCTCCTATCGTGACTGCACCAAGTGGTATCAAAGCGAAAGTTTGAATCTTTGGGAGTGAATTAAGCGAAGTTGGTGAAGGAATTCTATAATATCCTACTATGAACAGATTGCTGAATCTATGGCAGGTTACTTGTGTTGCAACCAATTGTCAATTGTGAGGCAGTTGCCACCTTGTAGCCCGATCACCAAACTTGAGGTAGTTTGCACTTGATCCTAGGAAAGATACTGCTGAGGAGAATCCCTGCCATTGGAACAATGGATGGAAGAATAGATGAGATGATGGAAATGATGAAAACAATGTGAGTTCACTTGGATGCTATTGAAGAAGATCAGAGAAGAGGACTAACACCTAGACCTAATGTTGAAAGTGATGATGATGAAGAATTTGTTGGAGTACAGGACCACTGAGAGGGGGGGTGAATCAGTGGTCTAGAAAACTTAACAACTTTTTGCACCTTTTAAACATGAGAAATACATCAAGGAAATCAAACAAGCATAATGACTAGTAGAATGAACAAGACCTTTAATCAATCATAAGAGCATTAGGACAAATGAACACATGGAGACAAACAAGAAACATAACACCTGGTTTGATGAGTGGAAAACCCTCATAGGGATGAAAAACCACTCTAAAATGCCTCACTGGCTTAATCAAAATCATGCCTCACTGGCTACACAAAATGCCTTACTGATAAGTACAAATGCCTCACTAGCAGAATGTGCCTCACAGGCTATTGGATGCCTCACTGGCAATTATAAATGTCTCATTGACAATCAGGTGAACATGAAAAGGAAAACTCAAGTCAGGGGATTACCCTGATTCACTACAATGCATCAAATGTCTTAATCATCTTCACCATAGAACAATATATCATCTTATTACAATAACCTCGTAAGTTGTATGACAAAACCTGAGTTCATCACATATACTCATTCATATTATACATTTTCTCTCTTACATACATCTCATACTTGTGCCACAAACAAATAGATTAAATCATCTTCAAAGAATGTTAGATAAGAATTCCTTCTCTGTAATACATTCACTTGATTCTACCCTATCTAGACTACCTCCAATGAAAACATCTAACTACTTTGCAAATCTACTTATTATAATCTTGCAAAAATGCTTCAAATGAACATGACAACAAAGGAATATAAAAACTAAGTCTTAATGCAATATATATGTTTATACCTCCATATGAAAAATAGAAAAACTCTTCTTCATTCACTATATCACAACCTCTGATTTACTACACCATATGTTCCAATCTTCTCATCCACTGATAGGTATTGGTCTCTGTTCTCGAATGATCCAAGTCTCACACAAAGTTCAATCATACATGTCAAGATACAAATTTCCCTGGCCCTCTCTATCTTCGAAAGTCTTAACAAACTGCATTTTGAGCTACTTATAGTCTTTTTCTCGTCAAAATTAGTAAACATAGATGTCTGTTGGTATTCAAAAGTCACTTTAAATTCTATCTTTTGATTTGCTTTTTCGTGCCACTATGAGATTTAACCGGGGCCTTTGATTTTCTTTTAATCATCCATTTCACAAACCTTTACTGGGTCTCCCGGTCTGATTAGGAAGAAGGGTTGGTTGCCCCGTGAGGGAGACTCCCTCAACATTGTCACTTAAGTGACATCCACCTGTAATAACCGGTCATCTTCAAATTAGAACAAAAAGAGCCTTTTTGTCATGACGGGTAGGTTAGGGTTTTATACTGCCTTATATAACTTTTATTAGGGTTTAAAACACACTATAATAAAACCCTAATATGAAGTCCTCTTCACATATATTAAAGGATTTCAATACTATTACCTCTTTGACCTGTCTATTAGCCATTGTAATTGTAGATTTGATCATCACCTTGTATCATTACCATGCACCTGTGACCAACTCTTATGATGAACAAGAAGGCAAATAATCAAACCAACTTAGAGTTCACTAAAACCAAACTTCAACAACTTGATCCTGTGATGAAGTATGAAAATACTAACAAATAAGGATCAACACCTATATGCTTTTGACATCAGCACCATCATGACACTCACCACTATACCTCATGAAGGCATAACTACTCTTTGTGTAATATCATAAATAAGACTGATGATGGATTACCTTGATGTCTCAAACTCTTCCTTTCTCTGTCACATACTGACGTAAGTAATCAACAACATATAAACCTTTAATGATCTTTAAAGCTGTAACCTTTTGAAGATCTTTAGAGCATGAATGAATGAAACCTCACTTGTTTGAACATGAACATGCATCATGCATGTGAACCATGTGAACTGTTCTTGAATGAAGACATCATGGACCCTAATGAAGACATACAACTTCCTCTTGAAGCAAGAATGAAAACATATGAAGCATTGTGCCCCTGAACACCAAGAACAACATAAAGAACATTATCATAGATCTGAGAATACATATCATGAACACCATAGTAAACCAAAGAGCATGAGTATCCATCATGAGACAAGCATGAAGACATCCTACCAAGAGCATGAGTATCCATCCTACTACACTGGACCATATAGATCTGAGAATACATATCATGAACACCATAAGAAACCAAAGAGCATTAGTATCCATCTTGAGACAAGCATGAGTATCCATCCTGCTACACTAAACCATATGAAATCTCCTAATCTCATGTATGACACATAGCAACATATATGGATGACACAAACACTATATCACCTTATCAACATCATG
Organism: Cunninghamia lanceolata; assembly: GCA_027924645.1. Classification (NCBI taxonomy): domain Eukaryota; kingdom Viridiplantae; phylum Streptophyta; class Pinopsida; order Cupressales; family Cupressaceae; genus Cunninghamia; species Cunninghamia lanceolata. The sequence goes on from BSBN01000816.1 coordinate 6,750,346, forward strand.
ACCATATTCACAACATCATGCACCTCATGACCATCACCTAATCACTGTATCACCTTATCAACATCATGGAATCATGGAATTCAGACATCCTTGTCATCAACCTAGACATCAATGACAAACAACCTTGACCCTTTGACATCAATGACAAATAACCTACAATCTCCCCCTTTGTCATTGATAGAAAAAGCAACCACACCATTTGCTCTCTCCCCCTTTGAAATCAACTGACAAAGGGTAACATACTCCCCCTATTTGATACCACTGTGATTTGCCACTGTCAAGCAGAGATTGAAACACATTGTCTCATTGCATCATGACTTGAAGGAAGACCATAATCTTTCTTTTCCATCTCCCGAGGCATAATGAACTTGCATCTGATTATACTTTTCCTCCTGTTTGAATAACCAATGTCCCTTTGTTTGCCCTACACGTTCTTTCACAGTACTGGTTTTATGCATGTACCAAACATGAGTATCATCTTAGTGCCATTTGAGAATGATTGTCTCTGTTGCCCATGTTACTGTCATAGCAGAAGGAGTATCAACTGTCATTGTACTCAAATGAATGTAGACAACATTATTCACTAAATGTTTGCTATGAGCAGCTGTAAGAGCACTGAGCAACAATGTATTGAGACTATATTGTAACATCTCCCCACCTCAAGAATAACATGAAAGATAGAATAATATCATAATATCATGAACTGAAACTGAGCGTAAAAAAATTAGAATTTATATGACTGTAACTACATATAACAGATAATGATTGTAACAACAATGAATGAAACATAACTATTGAAACTTGCTATCATATGACAGATATGAGCATCATAAACTCTTCAAAGTGACACCATAGGAAATCATTTGCACACTGCTGTTCTCAGATCAAACATAATTTCCAAGAAAGCCAAGATTCACTGTCTCATCAAAGAAGAATAAAAACCCTATTACTGTCCATTGGGAAACATACTGCCTTCTTAAACTATTGTGACAACAACTTTGATTACTCATGGTTCAAAACATTGTTAGTGTTGCTATCATGATTCAAAATAGTAACCACTGCAATCCAACTTGCATCAATATAGTTTCAAGAGTATACACCAAGAAATGACTACATGAGGAGGTCAAAAATAGCTTCAAGACACAGACCCAATCTCACTATCATGCTCATTTATATTGTAATTTTCACTTTCATTCCAAAGTTAAGATTGTCCAAGCAAATCTAAAATAATGTGAATTGTCTTTATGAACCACTGTCACTGTAATGCCAATGTCACAATGAGAGATCAATCAAAACATCAAGTATACTAAACTTGTACTATCAAGAGCAGCAAAGGAGTACTGAACCATTAACATCAAAGGTTACTTATGAACTAACATATCATGTAGAAGAAGAATACAATGTGCCTAAGTGTGCAATAAATTCCAACTATGGCCAAGGTTGCAATGTGATCACTAGGCAAATGTATGACCAACTGTATCAAATTACCAAGCACTGATTCAAACTGCAAAAGAAATTATCACCAAACCATTAAAGTATGTCTCAAGCCTATCCCTTTGTCAAAACCTTGCCAATCATAAAGAAAATGTCTGATACAAGTCTGTCTGCCATCAAAAACATAGTTATGGTCTGACATCAAGTAAGATATGCTATCAAGTAACAAATGCCAGACAACAAGGCATCAAAAGTCACTATAAAGAAAAGTGCCATCACCATGAAATTAATATCAACAAATATAAAAGACTACTTTGAAATTATTCTAAAAAGTTCACAAGTGCATTGCAAAGTTTGATAGTCTGCATAAAGGTCTGCTAACACTGTCAAATATACAAATATACAAACTTAACTATCCATCAGCAAAAGATCACTGTCATAAAAAAAAAACTGCCATTAGAGAGACAAAGTCTGCTAATTTCTCTATATGTCATCATGTCATCATCAAAGCATACGTACAACAAGACCAAACTGCAATAAGACTAACTAATTGCACCAAGATTATAAGAAGAATCTGTCTGATTCAATTCATTTCAAAAAGGTCTGTCTGATACATTGCTACTTCTTTTGATACAAACACTACACAACAAAGCTTTTGCTACTATAAAACACAAGATATCAAGATTCTACAACAAACATGAGGTCTACTACAAACATAGGCTGTTAGAGAATAAGACTATCAGAGATCCAACAAATTGAAGGACCCACCAAAGCACAAGATTACTAAGAGATCTCTGCTGCTGATATGAATCAAATGACATCATCACACTATCAAAACTACAACTATGCATCAGCTAGGCATCACCACTATCAGACTGCAAAACAAACTACAATTCATGCTTTGCTCTTATCATTTGATCATGAGCCAAGTGAACAAACTATGAACTCTTCCACAAGATCCCATGCATCATCTTTGACATATCATATGTCATCTTTGTCACTTTGACAAGCATCAAGAAACACTTTAATTTATTCAAGGAGATGTAAAACATCTTCAAAGAAATATCATTGTCCTAACATCCTCAAAAGGCAGAACCAAGTCATTACTACACTACTGTCAAAAGCATATTCATATGCAACTGACATGCATTAAACAATATCAAATTCTATTGCAAAGAGCAACATGACTGCAAACAAACCACTATGAACTGAGCTATCACTTAAATGAGGCATAAAACAAGTATGAAAAACCACAGTACCAAGCATGATACACCTGAACCAACAATTAATGCAATTGATACAAACTACAACAATGATCTTAATCCTTCTCAAGTGTTGTTATGGAGTTGAATGATGATACTCTAACCTTCTCCTCCTTACCTAGAGTTACCTTTTATGCACTTTGTGATGTTCCTTGTGTAGTATGCACAAGCTTAGACTCATCCTTCTCCTAGTTTTTCTTTCTTCTCCAAACCTTCTAAATGCTTGTCTTCTTGGGATGCTTCCTTTTCCACTTGCTCCTTCTTTCCTGCAACTTCCTTTTACTCAAAGTATTTGTCTTCTTGACATATCGACGTGGTTCCCCATTTCTACAAGAATATGCTTTATGCCTAGGAGTATTGTACTTATAACATATGATGATGTTGTCTAGACCAAAGAAAGGATAATTTCTTCTAGTCATATTATAAGAACTCCAATTTACATTCTTGACAAGATCATGTTTCTCATACATTCTATAATTTCTTGTACAATCTCTTGCTCTATGGCCACAAACATGACATGAATAATAATAACCATGAAATTATGAGTAATTGTACCTTATTGATTGTCTGGTAGGTGAGATTTTGTGAACCTGATTGTCCTCCTTCCTTCATCTTTAGGAGCAACAACATGATAACTTAAGTCTATCTTCTTCCTAGGTGCATTTATTGCTTTGGAACACTCTCCTTCTTCATAACCTAGACCAGTAGTGTCCTTGTAATGCTTTTGTTTTCTCAACATGTCATTCAACTTATTTGTGCTTTCTTCAAACTCCTAATATTTCTTGGATAGAACCTTGAGACCTTCATAATCTTCTCTCAGATTGACAATTTCTGCCTCTAATTTCAAACATTCAATTCTTTTCACCAAGGTCAGATTTCGTTACATCTATTATTCTTTTGGCTTCCTCAATTTCAATCTTTAGACTTATAATCAATTTGTCAGATTCTTCAACATGACTCTTTAAGATTACAATCTAATTTCTTGCCTCTTAAAACTCTAAAGAAACTTTTGCAAAATCTGAACATACCTTGTCTTTGGAGTCTTTTTCTTGTTGAAGTTGAACTTCTAATCTTTGATTCTCCTTTCTAAGTTGCTTGATCTGATCTAAGGCACATAAAAGTTCACCTTCTAAATCAACTTCACAATCATTTTCATCAAATTCCTGTCCATCTTCATCCATAAAGAGGTCTCCTTCTTTGTCATCAATCTCAACAGCAAAGTCATTTTCTTTATCACATTTTGTGTCAACATTCAGGGGTGACTCATGCAACAACTCATGACATGACTTGACTGGGGTTTGTTGTACAACCTTTTGCTTGGCTTCTTTCTTTTCTCTATTTCTTTTACACTTTCCCATGGTACTCCACTATCAGGACCTACCCAATCCGGTTAGACTTCTATAGGGAACCTATGCTCTAATACCACTTGTTGGAGTACATGACCACTGAGGGGGGGGTGAATCAGTAGATTACAATTTGATTTCTTGCCTCTTAAAACTCTAAAGAAACTTTTGCAAAATATGAACATACCTTGTCTTTGGAGTCTTTTTCTTGTTGAAGTTGATCTTCTAATCTATGATTCTCCTTTCTAAGTTGCTTGATCTAACCTAAGGCACATAAGATTTCACCTTCTAAATCAACTTCACAATCATTTTCATCAAACCCCTGTCCATCTTCATCCATAAAGAGGTCTCCTTCTTTGTCATCAATCTCAACAGCAAAGTCATTTTCTTTATCACATTTTGTGTCAACGTTCAGGGGTGACTCATGCAACAACTCATCACATGACTTGACTGGAGTTTGTTGTACAACCTTTTACTTGGCTTCTTTCTTTTCTCTATTTCTTTTACACTTTCCCATGGTACTCCACTATCAGGACCTACCTAATCCAGTTAAACTTCTATAGGGAACCTATGCTCTGATACCACTTGTTGGAGTACATGACCACTGAGAGGGGGGGTGAATCAGTGGTCTAGAAAACTTAACAACTTTTTGCACCTTTTAAACATGAGAAAGACATCAAGGAAATCAAACAAGCATAATGACTAGTAGAATGAACAAGACCTTTAATCAATCATAAGAGCATTAGGACACATGAACACATGGAGACAAACAAGAAACATAACACCTGGTTTGATGAGTGGAAAACCCTCATAGGGATGAAAAACCACTCTAAAAATGCCTCACTGGCTTAATCAAAATCATGCCTCACTGGCTACACAAAATGCCTCATTGACAGAATGTGCCTTACTGGCTATTGGATGCCTCACTGGCAATTACAAATGTCTCACTGACAATCAGGTGAACATGAAAAGGAAAACTCAAGTCAGGGGATTACCTTGATTCACTACAATGCATCAAATGTCTTAATCATCTTCACCATAGAACAATATATCATCTGATTACAATAACCTCATAAGTTGTATGACAACACCTGAGTTCATCACATATACTCATTCATATTTTACATCTTTTCTCTTACATACATCTCATACTTGTGCCACAAACAAATAGATTAAATCATCTTCAAAGAATGTTAGATAAGAATTCCTTCTCTGCAATACATTTACTTGATTCTTCCCTGTCTAGACTACCTCCAATGAAAACATATAACTACTCTGCAAATCTGCTTATTATAATCTTGCAAAAATGCTTCAAATGAACATGACAACAGAGGAATATAAAAACTAAGTTTTAATGCAATATATATGTTTATACCTCCATATGAAGCATATAAAAAATCTTCTTCATTCACTGTATCACATCCTCTGAATTACTACACCATATGTTCCAATCTTCTCATCCACTGATAGGTATTGATCTCTGTTCTCAAATGATCCAAGTCTCACACAAAGTTCAATCATACAGGTCAAGATAAAAATTTCCCTAGCCCTCTCTATCTTCATAAGTCTTAACAAACTACATTTTGAGTTATTTATAATCTTTTTCCGGTCAAAATTAGTAAACACAGATGTCTATTGGTATTCAAAAGTCACTTTAAATTCTATCTTTTGATTTGTTTTTTCGCGCCACTATGAGATTTAATCAGAGCCTTTGATTTTCTTTGAACTGCCCATTTCACAAACCTTTACCGGGTCTCCCAGTCTCATTAGGAAGAAGGGTCGGTTGCCCCATGAGGGGGACCCCCTCAACATTGTCACTTAAGTGACATCCACCTGTAATAATCGGTCATCTTCAAATTAGAACAAAAAGAGCCTTTTTGTCATGACGGGTAGGTCAGGGTTTTATACTGCCTTATATAACTTTTATTAGGGTTTAAAACACACTATAATTAAACCCTAATATGAAGTCCTCTTCACATTTACTAAAGGATTTCAACACTATTACCTCTTTGACCTGTATATTAGCAATTGTAACTATAGATTTTATCATCACCTTGTATCATTACCATGCACTTGTGACCAACTCTTATGATCAACAAGAAGGCAAATAATCAAACCAACTTAGAGTTCACTAAAACCAAAAGTCAACAACTTGATCCTGTGATGAAGTATGACAATACTAACAAACAAGGATCAACACCTGTATGCTTTTGACATCAGCACCATCATGACACTCACCACTATACCTCATGAAGGCATAACTACTCTTTGTGTAATATCATAAATAAGATTGATGATGGATCACCTTGCTGCCTCAAACTCTTCCTTTCTCTGTCACATACTAAAGTAAGCAATCAACAACATATAAACCTTCGATGATACTTAAAGCTGTAACGTTTTGAAGATCTTTGGAGCATGAATGAATGAAACCTCACTTGCTTGAACATGAACATGCATCATGCATGTGAACCATGTGAACTGTTCTTGAATGAAGACATCATGGACACTGATGAAGACATATAACTTCCTCTTGAAGCAAGAATGAAAACATATGAAGCATTGTGCCCCTGAACACCAAGAACAACATAAAGAACATTCTCGTAGATCTGAGAATACATTTCATGAACACCATATTAAACCAAAGAGCATGAGTATCCATCCCGAGACAAGCATGAAGACATCCTACCAAGAGCATGACTATCCATCCTGCTACACCAAACCATATAGATCGGAGAATACATATCATGAACACCATAAGAAACCAAAGAGAATGAGTATCCATCCTGAGACAAGCATGAAGACATCCTACTAAGAGCATGAGTATCCATCCTGCTACACCAAACCATATGATCATAAGGACAGGATATAGTAAAGCAAGAAAGGAGAAGGTGGCTAGATACATCAATGGACTAAGATTGAATATTCAAGAAGAATTGAGTTTAGTGAGAATGACATGTTTGGAGGAAGCATATTAGTTTGCCTTGAGGGTAGAAGAGAAGTTAAACAAGAGACATGATCAGAGATAGAGAGGTAGAGGAGGTAAATTTCAGAGAGGTAGAACATTTTCTAGAGGAGAGAAATCTTATCCAAAGCAAAACAGACAATATAACATATTCAAGAAGGAGGACAAAGATAACAATGCATACCGGAGAGATGATAGAACTTTCTACCATAGAGGAAACCCTAGTCCCTACTAGAGTGAAGGATACAAAAGAGAAGGAAGAGGACCTAATAGGAGAACATTCAGAGGAACCTGTTTCAAGTGTGGAGGTGAAGGACATAGAGCATTTGAATGTAATCAGGGTAGTACAAATAAGAGGATAGAGAACAGTGGAAGAGCAGCCTATGTGGAAGAAGAACTTGTTGGATCACCTAGTTTAGTTGGTAAACTTGAGAAAGGGGAATCACTTGTCATGAGGAGAGCACTATTTCAAGAAGAGACAAATGAAGAACCACCGTAGAGGAAATGTTTGTTTAGAACTAGATGCAAATCAGGAGGTAAATGTTGTAAAGTTGTAATTGATAGCGGTAGTTCAAATAACCTAGTTTCAGAGGAGATGGTGACTAAGATGAAGTTGGAAAGATTGAAACACCCTAAGCCCTATTAGATAGCATGGATTCAAGATGATCATCATAAGGTGTTGGTGACTGAGCAATGTTTGGTGAAATTTCATATTGGATCTTATCATGATGAAGTATTGTGTGATATTATGCCTATGGATGTATGTCATATCTTGTTGGATAGACCTTGGTAGTATCATAGGAAAGATATACATGATGGGAGAAAGAATACATATACCATAACATCAAATGGAAAGAGAATTACTTTGATTCCTTTGGAAGTTGATCCTAAGAGTGAAGTATGTGGAAATGCTAGAATCTGTTTGGTAGATGGAAGAAATTTTTTGGATGGTTTGAGACATGAGAATATGTGTTATGCTTTGATCCCTAAGATGATCGAAACATTGAAGGAGACTGAAGAATCACAACCGGAGGAGATAACTGAGTTACTGATAGAGTATGAAGACATCATATCAGATAATGTACCTAAAGGATTACCACTAATCAAGAGTATCAATCATCACATGGATCTTATACCTGGATCTAGTTTGCCTAACAAAGAAGCACATAGAATGACACCGACAGAGAATGAGGAATTGAATAGACAGATACAAGAGTTGTTGAGGAAAGGTTTGATAAGATAAAGTTTGAGTCCTTGTGCAGTACCTGTAGTCTTAGCACTGAAGAAGGATGGAGAATGGAGAATGTGTATAGACCCTAGAGCTATAAACAAGATCACAGTTAAGTATAGATTTCCTTTACCTAGGATGGATGATATCATGGATTGTTTGAGTGGAGCGAGATGTTTCACAAAGATAGATTTGAAGAGTGAATACCATCAGATCAGAATCAGAGAAAGAGATGAATGGAAAACTACTTTTAAGACCAATGAAGGATTGTATGAGTGGTTAGTGATGCTTTTTGGATTGACAAATGCACGAGTACTTTCATGAGATTGATGAATGAAGTTTTGAAGAAATTCTTGGGTAAGTTTGTTATTTTATATTTGGATGATATTCTAATTTTTAGTAAGACAAAAGAACATTTGCAGCACCTGAGACAAGTATTGCAGAGTCTGAGAGAAGAGAAATTGCTGATAAATATTCAGAAATGTAGTTTCATGAAGGAAGAATTGGTGTACTTGGGATTTGTAATTTCTGTGGAAGGATTGAAGATGGACCCTGAGAAAGTAAGAGCAATTGTTGAATGGCCTACACTGGAGAGCATTGGAGAAGTTAGATCATTTCATGGATTAGCTAGTTTCTACCAGAAGTTCATCAGAAATTTTACTTCAGTTTGTAACCCTATGACAGAGACAGTGCGAGGTGACGGAAAAGACTTTAAGTGGACATCAGGAGCAAACAAAAGTTTTAAATTGTTGAAGCATAAAGTGACAAAGCAACCTGTTTTGGCATTACCAGATTTCAATAAGGTATTTAAAGTAGATTATGATGCAAGTGGGAATGCAATAGGAGTAGTGTTAAGTCAAGAAGGTAGACTTGTAGCATATTTTAGTGAGATGTTGAATGATGCAAGGAGAAGATATTAAGTTTATGATCAAGAGTTCTATGCCATAATTCAAGCCTTGAAGAAGTGGAGACATTACTTGTTGCCTAAAGAGTTTGTGTTGTATATAGATAATCAAGCTTTACAATATTTGAATAGTCAAGGAAAGTTGAATAAGAGACATATGAGGTGGGTAGAGTTCATGTAGAGTTATACTTTTGTGTTGAAGCATAGGAGTGGAAAATCAAATAAAGTTGCAGATGCATTGAGTAGGAGAAGGCACTTGTTGACAGAGATGAGAGTTGAAGTGTTAGGTTTTGATGAATTGAAACATATGTATGAGGGAGACACTGATTTTGCAGAACCTTGGAAAGCATGTAAGGAACTTGTGACAGATAGGAGCAATTGGTTGGGTTATTTCATTCAGGAAGATATGTTGTTCAGAGGAAATCAGTTGTGCATACCTAGGAGTTCCATGAGAGACAATTTGATCAAGGAGAAACATGGTGGTGGATTAGCAGGATATTTTGGCATTGATAAGACATTGGCTTTGATGAGTGAGAATTACTTTTGGCCTCAAATACATAAGGATGTTAGGAAATTTGTGCAGAGTTGTAGAGTTTGTCAAGCTACAAAAGGGAGTAGTCATAATACTGGATTGTATAAACCTTTGACAGTACCAAAGAGACCTTGGGAAGACATAAGTACGTATTTTGTAATGGGATTGCTGAAGATACAGAGAGGACATGATTCAATATTTGTAGTGGTAGACAGATTTTCAAAGATGGCACATTTCATACCTTGTAAGAAGACAACTGATGCAGTGCATGTAGATGACCTATTTTTCAAGGAGATTGTGAGATTGCATGGCTTACCTAAGAGCATAATTTCAGATAGAGACACAAGATTTCTTGGTTACTTTTGGAAGACACTTTGGAAGAAGATGAAGATAGATTTAAAGTTTAGTTCAACATTTCATCCACAGATTGATGGACAAACAGAGGTAGTGAATAAGAGTTTGGGAAATTTGTTGAGATGTTTGGTTGGAGAGAAGACAGGAAGTTGGGATTTGATTCTTTCACAAGTAGAGTTTGCATACAATAATTTAGTGAATATGAGTACCGGAAGAACACCTTTTGAGATTGTTATTGGAGTAAAAACTAAAGGAGTAGCAGAGTTGAGAGATATCAGTATAGAAGATAAGAGAAGTGTAGAAGAAAAAGAATTTGCAGGACATATGGAGATAGTGCATAATTAGGTGAAGAAGCATTTGGAAGAGATGAACATTAAGTACAAAGTGCAAGCAAATGAGAAGAAAAGACATAAGGAATTTGCAGTTAGAGATGAAGTGATGGTGTACTTGAGAAAAAAATGATTTCTAGTTGGGACATATAACAAGTTGAAGATGAAGAAGTTTGGACCATGTAGGATACTTAGAAAGTTTGATTCAAGAAATGCATATGAAGTGGAGTTATCGAAGACATTGGGTATATCACCTATTTTCAACATTGTAGACCTATATCAGTATCATGAAGCAGAGTTCAGTGACAACATTGAAGAGGACTTGAAGAAGTAGTTACCACAACAAGCACCGGAGTAGATAGAGGACATCTTGGATAGCAGAGCTGGACACAACACCAGAGGAAGACAGTACAAAGAATATCTTGTGAAGTGGAAAGGAAGACTGGAAGAAGACTCATCTTGGATTTCTTAGGCTAAGGTAGACCGCTTTGGTTCTCCTCTAGCCCCAGTAAAGTGAGGGACTCACTTTTTCAATAACCTCGGATGTCTGATGTAGGACCATCCTTGGTTCAAGAGCAATCTTGCATCAACCAAAAAAAACATTTGCATTTTAGTTTGTTTGTATTTTAGTTTGTTTCTTTTCATTCTCCAGTTCAGTTCAGGTAGTTTAGGTAGTAGTAGTTTCTATAAATTGGTCTACATTCTATCGTAGTTGCATTTCTGATCTTGCGGAGCTAGACTTAGCATCTAGAGACATTCATGCACATCATATCCAAAATGTAGATCATTTGGATCAGGTACCGGTAAGATATCGCTATCAAAAGATTGACTGTTTTCTCAAAACAAAGCATCCTGACAGTCTTGAACAATCACCTGAAGGAGAAGACTTACAGAGCTAAATTTCACATCATTCAATATTGTTTGGTTCATGTCCAACCTTCCTCATACACTACAAGGATATCAATCAACCAACAAACTTAGTTTGACCCAAACAAATCACTCTTTCAGTCCTTATAGTTCTTTTCTTCAACCTTTCACTTTCATAGCCTACCGTTCTAGTAGGTCTCCAACTGAGATTTCTTGACCTTATTTACCAAACTACTCATCAAACCCACAAACAAATTGCCTTTTCAAATACCCTTTAATGAGTTTCAAAGCATATCATGAAACCATCATAGGTCACTTTAGACCAACTCCTCCAGATTAGGGCTTCTACACTATCCTTCTAGGCCAATTAGGCCATTTTTACAAAGGAACCTACCTTTAATCTTCTCCCCAACCTCAAAACTCAATGGGGCCACATTCAATAGGTTACAAAACTTCAAATTACACAACGTTTACCTTGTGAGACGGTTTCCAAGACACCCAATCCAGAAACCCTTGTTTTTAGCACTTTACATGAGGGTTTATTGGAAATCAATGTTCCTGACCTTTTCTCTCTTTATCAATGCTTCCAACATGCTGGATTACACCTGCAAATGTTTTGAAGACATTCACCAAACCTTTACCATCACTATCTCATCAGATTCCTACTTCAAACCACCATTTTATACCAAAAATCACAAAATTGACAACTAAGGCATCATGCCCCGACCATCAGATGACCTCCCCTACTCTCACAACCATGAACACACCTATTTCCTACTATGTTGGACCCATTCCACAAGTTACAGAAGTTACAGATAGTGGAATGTCAAATTTCATTTTTTTTAAGACCTTCAAACCCTTAAACAGGGTATACAGACCTGCTGTAAGAAAAGGAGGAAATCTTCTACCAAATTCAATCTTAAAACACTTAAACTAGATGCAATGTGTTTTTAATTCATGCCTCAATGGATTCAGAAGGTTTTAGAACAAATAAGCTACTATACAGAACCGTATAGGATTGAAAAGAGTGAAAATACAGTGAAAAACACACATAATTGTAATAGAAATCAGGAGATTTTATTGTTTTTCTTTCTCAAAACCCTCAACAACCTTCATCCATCAAGTTCCCAACATATTTAAGCCTTAAACAACCAAGGAAAATGGTTCTAACTATCTTTTGAATGCCCATGACCATTGGGCTTCCTCAAGTTTGCAAAATTTGCACTTTTACAACTTTTAAATGACAACCTCTTACAATATTTCAAAATTTGACTCAATAGACTCAATGATTCCCCTCAAAATGATTTAAACATGTGAGATGGTATACATGGACCTTATTTAATGACAAAATGACACAAAACACTTAAACTCTAACATATGACCTTATTAAACAACATTGACACCAAATATGTACTTGGTGCTCCTGCACCATACAATTGGCCATGAAATTCTTCCAAGTCCCTTGGAAGTCTTCAACACTTTAACCTGCAATAGCTCTTTGATATTCATCCCTTTGCTGCTCCTTCTTGTTCTTGAAATTGCTCCATTGATCTTCATCTTCACCTTGGGGTTGAACTTATCCATACAATATAGTCCTCTTCTTTCCTTGTCAACTTGGATCAACATCTCCATGCTTTGATTTGTCTTCATCAGCTTCATCCATTTGCTTCCACCTTGTTCTTCTTATTCATCCACTATAAAATAGCTCTCACTTTGTCCCTCTTCTTTCATCTTGACCTTTGGTCTGACCCCCATCATTATCAAAACAAGGACTGCTGCACACTTGAATCTATTCCAACATATATTTACTTTCACCTTATCCTTTCTCTTCTCAACCACCTCAAGGTTCTTCATCTCCATGCATTCAGACTTATCAACCTCTGTCATGGTAGCATATGACTGCCCCTCAACCAATTTTGTCATCCAAGGACAACTCTCTGTCCTTACCACAACAACATTACTCTTCTCCACTTCATTTGGAGACTTCACAAACACTTTGTCTTTGGCCTTCTCTTGGCCAATCACTGTCAACATCTTATCCTTAGTCTCTTCCAACATTGAGACCATCTGCAAACACTTTGCTTTCTCTTCTTCACTTCTTATGGTGACTACAACTTCCTCATTCTCTACAAACTCTTTCACTATCCTTTGCCATTCTCCTTGTCTCACTGTCCTCTCTATTGTCTTGTCTTGCTTCTCACATTGCACTTGATATTCTACCTCAAGGACCACTGTCCTATCAAGTTTAGAAACATAATATGACTGTCCACCATCTTCTCTAAACACCATACTCTCATGTTGCTTCTTTCCAACCTCTTTCACTTGCCATTTACATTGACTCTTTGCAACTTCCATTCACATATCTTAAATCAAACTTCCTGCCTCCTTTACCACTGTATTCTCAGTCATACAAACCTCTATCTTTGTAGTACTCAACTGCCCATTGCCTTCACTTATCTTTAAGGGACACAACACTGCCCCCACCATGATCTTTTCACTCTTCACATGCCCATCTAGGCTTTCCACATTCGTTTCACTCTCTTTTCCTTTACCTTTTGCCACTGCCTTCATTCTCTCTACCTCTAAGACCTCTTTACCACTAGGTCTTCCATCTTCTTTACATTCAGACATCTGAGTTGCTTTCCTTTTTCTTGTCCAATTAGTGGACAACATACCTCTTTTGTTGTGACCTTGTTAGGCCAATCTTGCCTTTCCTTAGGTAACTCATTTGCATTCCTGTTATCCCTTGCTCTCACTTCTGTCATATTAGACCTTCTCATCACTGTTTTGACAGTGCTCGACTATCCTACATCCTCTTTGGCCTTTACTTGACAAAATTCGATCTACCTCTTGACTTTACCATGCCTTCCAAACTTGTCTTGGATCTCCATGAGGAATTCATTCTTTACCCATTCTATCCCAGATTTCTTCACCAACTCATCATCCTCTTTACTCTTCATCATTGCATCACTCTTTACACCTGCTATCTCAACAACTTCTTTTCTCATGGTGGCTACTCCTTCTTTACCTTTGTCTTCCTCATGCCTTATGAATTCCTTCTTGCCTATCATTCCTATCCTTGTCATCTTACCTTGTGTTCTTTCATCTCCCTACAATGATGTTAGTTTATACTTGATTCCATCTTTCTCAATTTCATAAACATTGTCCCTACTATCATGTAAGGCATATCTATCGAACTACCACTACCTTCCAAGCAACAAGTGACAATAACTCATTGACAAAACATCACACAGAATGCTATCTTTATATGCACCAATTTGAAATTCCACTATGGCTTGTTCATTTACCACAACTGACTGATCACTATTCAACCCAAATGATTTATATGGTCTTTCATGTGGAATTCTTTCTAACTTTAATTTGTCTACCATTTCAACTGATACAATGCTATCAATGGAACCTGAATCTATTACCACATCACATACCTTGTTTTTGCATTTGCATCTTGTCCTGAATAATGCTCTCCTTTGTGTCATCTCCTTCAACTTAGCATATCTCTCTTTGAATTCTCTAATCTCCTTTGCCGTATCATTTCCTGGATGCATTGTGTCTCTTCAACTTCCCTCTTATTCTTCACAAACCTGCAAGATTCAATCAAAGACCTAATCCCTGATGCTTTGATACCACTTTGATGCACTACAGGGATATCAATCAACCAACAAACTTAGTTTGACCCAAACAAATCACTCTTTCAGTACTTATAGTCCTTTTTGTCAACCTTTCACTTTCACAGCCTACCTTTCTAGTAGGTCTCCAACTGGGATTTCTTGACCTTATCTGCCAAACTACTCATCAAACCCACAAATAAATTGCCTTTTCAAATACCTTTTAAGGAGTATCAAAGCATATCACAAAACCATCATAGGTCACTTTGGACCAACTCCTCTAGATCAGGGCTTCTACACTATCCTTCTAGGCCAATTAGGCCATTTTTACAAAGGAACCTACCTTTAATCTTCTCCCCAACCTCAAAACTCAATGGGGTAGCATTCAATAGGTTACCAAACTTCAAATTACACAACTTTTACCTTGTGACATGGTTTCCAAGACACCCAATCAAGAAACCCTTGTTTTTAGCACTTTACATGAGGGTTTATTGGAAATCAATGTTCCTGACCTTTTCTCTCTTTATTAATGCTTCCAACATGTTGGATTACACCTGCACATGTTTTGAAGACATTCACCAAACCTTTACCATCACTATCTCATCAGATTCCTACTTCAAACCACCATTTTATACCAAAAATCACAAAATTGACAACTAGGGCATCATGCCCCGACCATTAGATGACCTCCCCTACTCTCACAACCATGCACATGCCTATTTCCTACTATGTTGGACCCATTACACAAGTTACAAAAGTTACAGATAGTGGAATGGGTCAAATTTCATTTTTTTAAGACCTTCAAACCCTTAAATAGGGTATACAAACCTGTTGTAAGAAAAGGAGGAAATCTTCTACCAAATTCAATCTTAAAACACTCAAACCAAATGAAATGTGTTGTTAATTCATGCCTCAATGGATTCAGAAGGTTTTAGAACAAATAAGCTACTGTACAGAACTGTACAGGATTGAAAAGAGTGAAAATACAGTGAAAAACACACATAATTGTAATAGAAATTAGGAGATTTTATTGTTTTTATTTCTCAAAACCCTTAACAACCTTCATCCATCAAGTTTCCAACATATTTAAGCCTTAACCAACCTAGGAAAATGGTTCTAACTATCTTTTGAATGCCCATGACCGTTGGGCTTCCTCAATTTTGCAAAATTTGCACTTTTACAACTTTTAAATAACAACCTCTTACAATATTTCAAATACCCTTTAAGGAGTATCAAAGCATATCACAAAACCATCATAGGTCACTTTGGACCAACTCCTCCAGATCAGGGCTTCTACACTGTCCTTCTAGGCCAATTAGGCCATTTTTACAAAGGAACCTACCTTTAATCTTCTCCCTAGCCTCAAAACTCGATGGGGTAGCATTCAATAGGTTACAAAAGTTCAAATTATAGAACTTTTACCTTGTGACATGGTTTCCAAGACACCCAATCAAGAAACCCTTGTTTTTAGCACTTTAAACATGAGGGTTTATTGGAAATCAATGTTCCTGACCTTTTCTCTCTTTATTAATGCTTCCAACATGCTAGATTACACCTGCACATGTTTTGAAGATGTTCACCAAACCTTTACCATCACTATCTCATCAGATTCCTACTTCAAACCACCATTTTATACCAAAAATCACAAAATTGACAACTAGGGCATCATGCCCCGACCATTAGATGACCTCCCCTACTCTCACAACCATGCACATGCCTATTTCCTACTATGTTGGACCCATTCCACAAGTTACAAAAGTTACAGATAGTGGAATGGGTCAAATTTCATTTTTTTAAGACCTTCAAACCGTTAAATAGGGTATATAGACCTGTTGTAAGAAAAGGAGGAAATCTTCTACCAAATTCAATCTTAAAACACTCAAACCAAATGAAATGTGTTGTTAATTCACGCCTCAATGGATTCAGAAGGTTTTAGAACAAATAAGCTACTGTACAGAACCGTACAGGATTGAAAAGAGTGAAAATACAGTGAAAAACACACATAATTGTAATAGAAATCAAAAGATTTTATTGTTTTTCTTTCTCAAAACCCTCAACAACCTTCATCCATCAAGTTTCCAACATATTTAAGCCTTAACCAACCTAGGAAAATGGTTCTAACTATCTTTTGAATGCCCATGACTGTTGGGCTTCCTCAATTTTGCAAAATTTGCACTTTTACAACTTTTAAATAACAACCTCTTACAATATTTCAAAATTTGACACAATAGACTCAATGATCCCCCTCAAAATGATTTAAACATGTGAGATGGTCTACATGGACCTTATTTAATGACAAAATGACACAAAACACTTAAACTCTAACATATGACCTTATTAAACAACATTGACACCAAAAATGTACTTGGTGCTCCTACACCACTTCCCCGAGATCCTCTCATCATTTTATGCAATTGTGGAGGAGTTCTATTCCTTTAGGTTTGACCTATTGATGTACACACATTACAACTCTTCATTGGAATTTGTAATGATCCTTGGTCGATGCGAAGGCATCTTATGTTCTAGAGATGATATATAAAGATGTAATAGATGCCTAGGAAAGTAGTTCAAGATATAGAGATAGTTGATAGTTTGAATTTCTTGTGAAAGAGCTTCAAAGCTATATCTTGTGCATATTCTGATATTCTGTAATCAAACCTGTGAGCCCTAATTGTAAGCCTGCATGTTGCCGGCCAATCTATATTTGAATTCTATGATATACTGAATGACTAAATATGCATTTGCTTTATATCTTTGAGTTGTTTTCATTATGTTTACTCTCGCTACACGACATGGATAGTTCATTCTGTGAACCCTTCTGTCGTGACTGCACCAAGATAGTTGCAGAAGAACTAATTAAAATCATCATAAATTAA
This sequence comes from Cunninghamia lanceolata, assembly GCA_027924645.1. Taxonomy (NCBI): domain Eukaryota; kingdom Viridiplantae; phylum Streptophyta; class Pinopsida; order Cupressales; family Cupressaceae; genus Cunninghamia; species Cunninghamia lanceolata. The sequence goes on from BSBN01000816.1 coordinate 6,768,063, forward strand.
CTTAACAAGAGTGATATGCAGAAGAATTGATCAAACTTATACAAATATCTGCATGATCCGGTTAAATACAGTAGGATTCAACCTTGTTTGTTGAGAATTTACAGAGAATAGGTAAAATAGAGCATATCTAGATACAAGAAACTTCAAAATCATACGTAAGGCCCCAAAATGGAAAACAACAATTCACATCAAACTGACTGAGAGATTATTAGAAGGTCAAGACCTGACTAATTGAGACTTGGAGTGATCAATTCATCCTGAATTGATCATACTTTTCAAGATGATAAAGGTTTGTTTTGTGAATTCTTTATCTATGTTATTGTGACTAACATCATGATCAACACAAGCCTTGAACTCCAATGACCTTAGGATTTGCATAATATTCCTTGAAATTCTTTCCATAGGCCTCACCCCCAAATTTTCCAAAATGCTAAAAACTAACCTGTTGTAGAAAGAAACATAATCTGAATCAAAGAAATGTTGATCCCATATGTGTGTCCATTGCTGCACAGGTAAATTATTTCCATCTTTATCCTTTGTTCTAAGGTCCAAGGACATGTACCAAATCCTCACAGCACTCCATAAAAACATATGCATTAACAAAGAATAATGATTAAAAACTAGAGGAGCATTGGGGGCTTTCAACTCTATCAACTACTTATGAATCTGCTCAACAATGTAAGAGGCATAATCAAAACCTTTATTTATGTCTCTGTCCTGAATATCAGCTGCCATCATCATTAGAGCAATAGGCATCCTTAGATCATACTTCTTCCCCAAAACCTGGCAAAGAGCAAAGTAGGTATTCTTGAAATAATCTTCAAAATCATCACAACTAAAAGGCTCCACCTCATTTGAGGTAAAATTCACCCTCTTCTTACCTAAGTCCTTTCTCCTATGCCTAGGAAGCACATGAGTTCTGTATCCATACTTCTCCTTCTCATACTCATGTTTCAATGCACTGAAATGAATGCCCACTGTGGCAGAGGGGTTTAGCCCAAAAGTCCTCACAACTTGACTCCTGCTAATCTCCATCCTAGGAGTCCCATTCACACTTTTATGATCTTGTCCTCAAGATCATAGCACTTAGAAACTTCTTTGATTAAGCTGACATCAACAAATACATTGGGCACAATGAGCTTGCCCAGATCACAAGTCCATAGGTTGTTAGTAGGTCTAGGGTATTCTGACCTTCTATATGCATATCTGAACAACTCCCATCCACTTTGTGGCACTACTATATCCCCAATACCTTTGGGAAAATCTTGTAAGTGGTCAGTCAAGATGCCTTCACTAGTGGCTCTCTTTCCAACAACCTTGGCCCCAGGGAATAACTCCATAATGTCATCTTCCATAAATATGGCATAATCATGCTTCACCCCATTTGTCTTTAGTTTCTCCTCATCAATTTTAGGTTTTTCCCTTCTGGCCTTAGGTTTAACCCCTGATACTTCACTAGCTTAACTCATTCTTGCAGAATTTAATGAAATTAGCTTTTATAATTCAAATCAAACACTAGTTTTTTCATAATTTACCAGTAATCCAAAGCCTAGCCAACCCAATTATGTAAAACCCCTAAAATCTATTCTCTCCTTTAACTAGGGCTCAAGAAAATTTGCACACACAACCACAATCCCCTTTTCTAATTTTTTAATTGAAGACTTTTACACAGGAGGAGGAAAAAATTAACTCACCCAGACTTAGCTACTATTATTTACTTCACATTCTCTCGCCTTGAGCTCTGTTTTCCTGATCACTTGAATATATTTGGTTAGAATGGTGGAAAACACTTCAATTCCCAATTTTATGGCCTTAGAGTGTATTGAAATGCCATTAATTGCAGATATCCAACTCACGCGAGTGAGGAATTAAAGACTGTCAGATAGCTATTTTTCATTTGAATCCTGGCTGTGGATGAAGCTACCTTAAAATAACATCAACAGTTGTCACGCTCCCTTCATCCATCTCCTATTGTGTTAAGGCTCTTCAACATGCAACATGATGTGAAGAGACCTTGCAACAAGCCAAGGAGTTGCCACGTACTACTTCTCTTCTTGAAAACCTTTGCTGCCAACTCCAATTTTGCAGCCATCATACATTGCATTTTGGCTTAGCTCTGATGAATAGAAATCATGATGCAAAGAAGTGATGCGAAGAAGTGCCGTGATGAGTGGCTGTTGTTGATAGTTGGCATAGAATATTCTTGGTTTATACCCTAGCTTCCATCGCTCATCATGCATCACCTTTCTCCTTAATCCTTCCTTATTGAATTTGTGATGCATTGAAGCCATGTGATGAGCATAGATGAAGACACTTGTTATAGATTGAAATGTCTAGTGCACATCGCACCTTCCTTTACCCTTCATGAGATCAAACCGCGATGTGAAGGCATTACATGATGCATTGTAGAAAGGACACCTATACTGGGAACTCCCATCTCACATCGCATTTCTGCTTGGGGCGTCGAATTCACAAATGCGATACAAAGGACTGACACGATGAAGGTGTTGCAAGTATGAGGTGAGCCAGTGTTGTCATTGATGTCAACATACTCATATTGCATTGACAAGAAGGATTTGATGAGCTGTGTGCTGAGGATATTGAGAAAATTAGCCTCAGTCAGGAACAGTGAAGAACAGTGATGAGAAGAAGGTAAATGTACTGTATAGGATGAGAACCGGAGGATACGGATTAAAGGGTTAGTAGATATGAGTCTTGAGATGCTACAGTTAAGATTTCAGAGGTCCGCATGAAGATCTGAAGGAGTTGTGGCTGCCGGTATAGAACCGGGTCCGGCAAGTATCCAGAGGTGACAGAGGATCACAAAAAGGTCCGGTGAGGTCCGGAATTGTATCATCCTAATCTGCGGATTGGACTGAGTGTTTGGGATGTCCTTGTGATGTGTCATCCTGATTTGTGTATGATTTGGAGGTCCGGAAGTACCTCTTGCATTATGACAGTGGCGACAGACTGTGTTCTTGAAGTTTCGGATGAGGAAGACAAGAGATCCCAGTAAGTAGAGGAAGTGCGGATGTATCCGGACATTCAGACAGGCTTGTGAAGGTTCTTGGATCATGTTTAGGTTGTGTTGTTGGTCCGCATTGATGGTAGAGCCCGGAATTGAAGTTATTCTTCCGGATGAAGTTCTTGCTCTGTTTAGCCGACCGGATGAGTTGTTCATCCTGCGAATGTTCTTGTGATGGCCGACCGGATGTGTTATTCATCTTGCGGATACTCCTATGGTTGTTTGCCGACTTAGATGTTTGTTCCTAAGTCAATGTCTTGTATAAATAATGGTTTGTGAGTTCATTTCAAGGTGTGGTGTGAGGATGAGTGCGGCATAGCGAAGAAACGTGCGAAAGGAAGAGCAGAGACTTTGGGCTTAATTGGAACTGATCCAGACATGGTAGAGATGTCATTCTCCAGTTCAAGATTGTGATTTTCATCACTTTGTAGACAGTGTGTCTCCTTGTAGGCAGTGGGCCTCTTTGTGAGCAGTGTGCTCGGGCAGTGAGCCCTTATTGGCATGTGCCATTCATTTTTCTTTATTCTTCTAACAGAGAATAATTCTTGGGTTAATCACCCCATGGTTTTTCCCTTAACCGGGTTTTCCACGTCAAAATCTTGGTGTTCAATGTGTTGATGCTTATCTGCTCTTGTGTTTATGTATTATGCTTCCATGGATGAGTATTTGATATGCTGCTAACTAACAACAGAGAATTAAGTGTTTAAAAGAGAAGAAGTTTTATACAACTGATTCACCCCCCCCCTCTCAGTTGTATGCCCTAGATCCAACAATTGGTATCAGAGCTAAGTTCCTCTGATAGGAGCTTAACCGCTTGAGGAGATCCAGGATGTCATCATACAAGAAGGATAGTCCGAAGTTCGATGGAACCAATTTCACTCTCTGGAAAGGTCGCATGAAGTGTCACTTGGAATGTATGGGAAAAGCATACTTGGCTATGATTTCAAAACCATATATACCTCCACAAGGTGGTCCGACAACTCTGAATGAAATCACAAAAGCTGAAAACAATCTGCGGACCAAGGAAGCTCTTCTAAGCGCATTGAATGACTCAGATCTCTTGAATGTCATTGACCTACCAACTGCATATGAGATCCTAACTAAACTGGAACTTCTGTATGAAGGAGATGAGTTTGTCAAAAGTGCAAGGTTGCAAAGTCTGAAAGGGAAATTTGAAAGATTGAAAATGAGAGATGATGAAAACATCACTACCTTTATGCCAAGAGTAAATGAGCTGGTATGTGGAATCAGAAATGCTGGTGGAACTTTAGATGAAAATGAGATTGTCTGCAAAATCCTAAGATCCCTTCCTGCTGCCTACAAAATCAAAGTTGCTGCCATTGATGAATTCAGAGCCCACACAACTGTCACAAGAGAACAACTGGCTGGCAAACTAGCTGCATTTGAAATGACCGAGTTTGGAGATGATCCTCCCAAGACTGAATCCGCCTTCAAAGCCAGTGCCTATGTGAAAGGCAAACAAAGATTTGATCCGGGTGAAAACTCATCAAGGAAAATGTCATGGTATGATCAAGCAAGAAGAGACATGGAAGAAGAAGAAGCAGAAACAGCTCAACTTGAAGCCCTCATTGCAAAGAGACTGCCAAGAGGATCCGGTAAGTATGAAGGAAAACTACCCTTTAAGTGTTTCAACTGCAATAAGATTGGTCATTTTGCCTCAAGATGTCCAGAGAGATCTGCAAGATCTAATACTCATAGACAAAGGTTTCAAAAGAATTGCTATTATGTTCATGAAGAAGATGACAATGAAGGAGTAACAGATGATGAATCAGAACTAGGAAGCAAATCCAGAAATGAGTGGGTGTTTATAGCCATCAAGGAAGAAGATTCAATACTCTCTGAATCTGCCAATCACAAAGTTGTTGAAAAAGCCTTGGCTGCTCAAGTGGAAGAAAAGGATGATTGGGTTATTGACAGTGGATGTTCTCACCATATGACTGGTGACAAGAATAAGTTCTTAGATTTCGAAAGATATGAAGGAGGAATGGTAAAGTTTGGTGACAATTCTGCTGGCAGAATCAGAGGTAGGGGAACTATTTCCTTTGATGGTAAGAGCAGAACAGGAAATGTACTGTATGTTGAAGGATTGAAGCACAATCTTCTCAGTGTTGGTCAGTTAGTGGACAAAGGCTATGATCTCCGGTTCAAGAATGGAAAATGCAGAATCTTTACAAGCTCCGGAACTGAAATTGCATCCGGTACTCAGACAAGAGGTAACATCTTTCATCTGGTTGGTTCAAATAAAAGTTGTTTGTTTGTTCAAATTGATCAGAGTTGGTTATGGCATAGAAGAATGTGTCATGTAAATTTTGATAACATCATCAAGATAAGCAATACTCAGGCTGTGAGAGATCTTCCAAAGTTGATGAAACCTACAAATAGTGTGTGTAAAGAATGTCAGTTAGGTAAACAAAGCAGAGTCTCTTTCAAAAGCAAAGATCAGTCTTCTACCGGATTGTTGGAATTAGTACATACTGATCTATGTGGTCCGACAAGAATCAAGAGTCTGCAGGGTGATAGATATTTCATGTTGTTAATTGATGATCATTCCCGGATGATGTGGGTTACCTTTCTAAAAGAAAAATCAGAAGCTTTTGAGAAGTTCAAAATCTTCAAAGCTATGGTAGAGAATCAAACCGGATTGAAACTAAAATGTCTAAGGTCTGATAGAGGTGGTGAATTTACATCTGGTGAATTCATTGACTTTTGTGAGAAACAGGGTATAAGGAGACAGTTGTCTGCTCCTAAGACTCCACAGCAGAATGGAGTAGTTGAGAGAAAGAACCGGACCATCCAGGAAGCTGCTAGGACAATGATGTTGGAAGCAAATGTTCCTCAAATGTTTTGGAAAGAAGCTATCAGCACTGCAGTCTACACTCTCAATCGAGTTCAAATCAGAAACAACACCGGTAAGACCCCCTATGAACTCTGGTTTGGCATCACTCCTACTGTGAAATATTTCAGAGTATTTGGTAGCAAGTGTTATATTAAAAGAGATGAAGATCTAGGAAAGTTTGATGCTAGAAGTGATGAAGGAATTTTCTTGGGCTACTCCACTCAAAGCAAAGCATATCGGTGTTACAATAAGAGATTGAGGAAGATGATAGAAAGCACCAATGTGAAAGTTGATGAAGGAATTGAGAAACCTTCAAGATTTTATGAGTTTGATGAAGATGACCAAGACAGTGTTCAAGGACCTCAATCCTCTCCGGTAAGACAGAGTCAGCCTGATCCGGTAAATCAGGAAGAAGAGATAGGTTTGAATGAGCCTGATCAAGAAACAGCAGTGCTGGATACTCCCAAAATTCCAAGGTATGTAAGACTGAATCACTCTGAAGATCAGATCATAGGTGACAGAAGCAAAGGTGTACAAACTAGAAGGAATATTGCTCAAATGAATGTTGTCTGATTTCAAAGATTGAACCTAAAACAATAGATGAAGCCTGCAATGATGAAAACTGGACCAAAGCAATGGAAGATGAATTGATGCAAATTGAGAAAAATCATACTTGGGATCTTGTTCCCAGACCTAGAGACAGGAATGTAATTGGAACCAAGTGGGTCTTCCGGAACAAACTAAATGAAGCTGGTGAAGTAATCAGAAACAAAGCTAGATTGGTCTGCAAAGGCTACTCTCAAATAGAAGGAATTGACTTTGAAGAGACTTTTGCTCCGGTGGCAAGAATTGAAGCAGTCAGATTACTTCTTGCATTTGCTACCTTCAAAGACTTCAAGGTATATCAGATGGATGTCAAGTCTGCCTTTCTAAATGGTGATCTGGAAGAAGAAGTCTACATTGAACAACCGGATGGATTTCAATTGTCTGATAATAATGATATGGTCTGCAAGTTGAAGAAAGCTTTGTATGGATTGAAGCAAGCCCCAAGAGCATGGTATGAAAGGTTGGATAAGCATCTTGTGCAGATTGGATTCAACAAAGGTACTGCTGACAGTAACTTATATTTCAAAATTGATCATGAAAACATTCTGATTATTGAAGTGTTTGTGGATGATATCATTTTTGGAGGAAGAGATAGTATGTGCAAAACTTTTGCTAATCAGATGAAAAGTGAGTTTGAAATGTCTATGCTTGGTGAAATGAATTTCTTCTTGGGACTGCAAATTACTCAAACAAAAGAAGGGATCTTCATTTCTCAGACCAAATATGTGAAAGAATTGTTAAAGAAATTTGGTATGGAAGACTCAAAGCCTATGAACACTCCTATGGCAACCGGATGTAAGTTAAGCAAAGATGATGATTCTCCAAAGGCAGATCAGACAAAGTATAGATCAATGATTGGTGGATTGTTGTATCTCACTCAAACTAGACCAGATATAATGCAGGCTGTTGGTCTTGTGGCAAGATTCCAGTCTGATCCTAGAGAATCTCATGTTATGGCAATCAAAAGAATTTTTAGATACTTGAAAGGAACAGTTGAGTATGGTCTATGGTATCCTAGAGATCCGGACTTCTCTCTTCATGCTTACACAGATGCAGATTGGGCAGGAGATGTGGATGACCGGAAGAGCACTAGTGGTGGAGCATTCTTTTTGGGGAAGAGATTGGTTTCTTGGCTAAGCAAGAAACAAGATGCAATATCTCTGTCTACAACTGAAGCAAAATACATTGCAGCAGCAGGTAGTTGCACTCAAATCTTATGGATGAAGCAGATGCTAAGAGACATCAAAGTTGAATATGAGAAGCCTATCACAATTTTCTGTGATAATTCAAGTGCAATTAATATCTCCAAGAATCCGGTATTGCATTCTAAGACTAAGCACATATCTATTAAATTTCACTTTTTGAGAGAACAAGTAAACAAGGAAGAAGTCAGATTGGAGTATGTTCCCTCCAAGGATCAGATTGCAGATATCTTTACAAAACCTCTTCCCAAAGACTCTTTTGAATATCTCCAGGAGAAGTTAGGGGTCATGGCCCCTCCGGTGATGAACTAAGATGCACTGATGTGCATCAGTCTGGTGGCTATCACAGTCATATCTTGTGATCCGGACTAATGGGGAGCTGCAACTAAGGGGGAGCAGCTGGTATGATTCTGATGTATGAGAATTGCAAGTATGAGCCCTTTGCCATTGATGTCAAAGGGGGAGAGAAGACATGTGAAAAACAAGTGGTTGATGATCAAAAGGGGAGCAGTAAAGGAAGAGAAAACATTGATCGAAGGGGGAGCAGTAAAGGAAGAGAAGATATATGAAAAGATTGAAGTTCTTGTCTTAATGGTTTTTCACATCATATGTTGCCATCAATGACAAAGGGGGAGATTGTTGCAAGTATGAGGTGAGCCAGTGTTGTCATTGATGTCAACATACTCATATTGCATTGACAAGAAGGATTTGATGAGCTGTGTGCTGAGGATATTGAGAAAATTAGCCTCAGTCAGGAACAGTGAAGAACAGTGATGAGAAGAAGGTAAATGTACTGTATAGGATGAGAACCGGAGGATGCGGATTAAAGGGTTAGTAGATATGAGTCTTGAGATGCTACAGTTAAGATTTCAGAGGTCCGCATGAAGATCTGAAGGAGTTGTGGCTGCCGGTATAGAACCGGGTCCGGCAAGTATCCAGAGGTGACAGAGGATCACAAAAAGGTCCGGTGAGGTCCGGAATTGTATCATCCTAATCTGCGGATTGGACTGAGTGTTTGGGATGTCCTTGTGATGTGTCATCCTGATTTGTGTATGATTTGGAGGTCCGGAAGTACCTCTTGCATTATGACAGTGGCGACAGACTGTGTTCTTGAAGTTCCGGATGAGGAAGACAAGAGATCCCAGTAAGTAGAGGAAGTGCGGATGTATCCGGACATTCAGACAGGCTTGTGAAGGTTCTTGGATCATGTTTAGGTTGTGTTGTTGGTCCGCATTGATGGTAGAGCCCGGAATTGAAGTTATTCTTCCGGATGAAGTTCTTGCTCTGTTTAGCTGACCGGATGAGTTGTTCATCCTGCGAATGTTCTTGTGATGGCCGACCGGATGTGTTATTCATCTTGCGGATACTCCTATGGTTGTTTGCCGACTTAGATGTTTGTTCCTAAGTCGATGTCTTGTATAAATAATGGTTTGTGAGTTCATTTCAAGGTGTGGTGTGAGGATGAGTGCGGCATAGCGAAGAAACGTGCGAAAGGAAGAGCAGAGACTTTGGGCTTAATTGGAACTGATCCGGACATGGTAGAGATGTCATTCTCCAGTTCAAGACTGTGATTTTCATCACTTTGTAGACAGTGTGTCTCCTTGTAGGCAGTGGGCCTCTTTGTGAGCAGTGTGCTCGGGCAGTGAGCCCTTATTGGCATGTGCCATTCATTTTTCTTTATTCTTCTAACAGAGAATAATTCTTGGGTTAATCACCCCGTGGTTTTTCCCTTAACCGGGTTTTCCACGTCAAAATCTTGGTGTTCAATGTGTTGATGCTTATCTGCTCTTGTGTTTATGTATTATGCTTCCATGGATGAGTATTTGATATGCTGCTAACTAACAACAGAGAATTAAGTGTTTAAAAGAGAAGAAGTTTTATACAACTGATTCACCCCCCCCTCTCAGTTGTATGCCCTAGATCCAACAGAAGGAACTTAAGTGGATAATTAAGCACATGCTCCAAAATTTGTTTTAAAAGGGGGACTAGCTACGTAGGATGAATAAGGGGTGCTTTGTTAAATCAAATTCATAACTCAGACATAGGATAAAAGGCAAATATTTCAGTGAGTCAAACATTTGATAGAAATTCTCATGACGCAGGTTTAATTGGTGTTGCTAGGTGAAAAGAGGCTGGTCAAGACATGGATAAATGGACATAAGTTGTAACTTAAATCGACGAGGAAACAGGCTCAACCAGTTAACAAAGGAATGGAATAGCTTATCTTAGTGACCAAAAGTTGGGCTTCTTGTAGTTTCACAAGTTAAGATAAACCCTAAACACTGCATTGATAAACCCTAACCCACACATGCCAAAAATAACCTAGGAAAAGCGAAAAATGGCAAGGGACCACAAGATTTTATATAAGTCCTATCATGTTCCAACATACTATTCCACTTCAGGTTGATGCAAAGCCTTTCAGACATAAGAAAATACCCATAAACCCTACCATAGCTCCCAAGATGCAGAAGGAATTGATAAAGATGAAAGAGGGAGGTATAATTAAACTGATCAAACATTCTGAATGGATATCTAACCTTATCCCGGTAAGAAAGAATGGGGAAATTAGGTTGTGTGTGGATTTTAAAAACTTGAATATCAAATCTCTTAAGGATAATTATCCACTCCTAAGCATGGACCATTTATTGTAGAAGATGATTGGATCAGAGTTGATGTCTATGATGGATGGATTGTACAACCAAGTGATGGTCGAGGAGTCAGAGCAATACAAGTCAATGTTCACAACTCGTTGGGGTACCTATGTCTACATGAGGATGCCATTTGGCTTGAAGAATGCAGGGTCAACATTTCAATGAGCCATGGATGTGGCTTTTGTTGATCTCATTGATGAGATCATGGTGGTTTATCAAGATGACCTAATAGCATTCTTGAAAGAAAGAGGTGATCATTGCAAGCACCTTGAAATAATATTTAAGAGATGTCTAGAATATGGGATTTCATTTAATCCCAAGAAATGCATATTTAGTGTTGAAGAGGGCAAGCTACTAGGACATATTGTGTCAAAGGATAGAGTACAAATATACCCAGAACAAGTCAAGACTATTGCCTTCATCCCCCAACCCAAATCAGTCAAAGGGATACAATATTTCTTCGAGTAGATAAATTTTGTTAGGAGATTTGTTCCTAATTTTGTGAAAAAGACTAAAGCCATTTCAAAAATGCTCAAGAAGGGGTAGTCAGTTGCATGGAGTGTAGAACCATCTGAAGCATTCAAGGACATCAATGAGGCCATTAAGGAAGTGTCGATATTGATAAGTACAAATTATTCCAAACCCCTTTATCTATTTTCTTTTGTTTTGTTTTATACGGTTGATGCTATTTTGCTCCAAAAGAATGAAGAGGGATATGAAAAACCTATGTCATTTTTAGTAAGTCATTACATGAAGCTGAGTTGAAGTACTCTACAATGGAAAAGCATGCTTATGCTTTGCTCAAGGCTATGAAGAATTTCAGATCATATCTTACGGGTGCTAAAACCATAGCATATGTGCCACACATGGTAGTGAAAGATATATTTATGTAGCAGGAAGCTTTAGGTAAAATGTGTAGATAGATCAACAAGATCCAAGAGTATGACATGGATAGACATGTCATAAAGCTGGTTAGAGGCCAAGGTTTGGCTAAGCTAATGACTAATTCAAATTTGGAGGTGACCGAAATAAATGAAACAAATGAAGAAGATGCATGGTATAAAGATGTTATATTTTATCTTAAAGATATGAATAGTCTACCATGTATGGATGAAAATAAAGAAAGGACCCTCAAGCTAAAATATTAGAGATATGTGTTGTTCCAAAATAAATTGATGTGGAGAAATCATGAAGGTGTCTTGCTCAAGTGTTTAGACCAAGAGCAAGCTGATACAATCATGAGGGAGTGTCACCTGTTGGGATAAGGTGCCATTAACCTTGTGCATCCCAATATTGTATTTATTCCATTTTATTATTTGTAAATTATAATTACCCATAAGGGAATGAGGTAGTTTCACAAACAGTGGTAATTCTAGATTCATCGAAGGTAATTGTGGAGTGACATTTACAGTTGGCAATTGTAAAAATCATGAGTAAATGAGTGTAGGTGCCACCTTGGGAGAATATACTATTTTTAGCATGTATAACATGTTGTCATAAGGTTGGTGAGATATTGTAAGAGAATCTATGACAACTGTACGTTGTTATAAGATTTTATGACAACTGTAAGTTGTCATAAGATTCTCTGACAATATGATAGCTTATGACAGATATTTATTAGTTGTGAGTTTCTATGTTTAGCCCAAGGCACCCATCTTGGGAAGATACTCTTTAGTTGAATCTATGATGGTTATGACGCATCATAAGATGCTGTAAGAGGCTAGATTTAGCCTTGGGCACCCAACCTTGCATGGCTGACTTTAGACAAGTGGCAGGGGCTTGTAAGGAGGCATTTAATGCTTGCATGTTGGAGATTCTCTAGAGAGAAAGTGGATGCCTATATTGGTGTGAGAATATTTCTATAAGTATTTTTTCATGTATTTGTTGTAGCATACAGATTTACAGGTACTCAGGTGCTGTAGGAATGCTGTCAAATTGAAGACTAGTGGAGAGAGTTGTGTAGTTGATGTATTGTACAATCTTTTGCAGATTAGTACAAAATTGTGCCTCTTTTCTGGTGGAGTTTTTTACCCAAAAGGGTTTTCTCCATGTAAACACTATGTCATTGTATTCAGTTCTTCATGCTTGATATTTTCTTTGTAGTGGGTTTTATATTTTGATGCAATCTCTATTCTCTAATACACTGTTAAAGATCATTAAACATATTTGAATCAGATTTCTGTTGAGTTGTTGTCTTCATTTCTAACATCACAATGGTATTTTTGGGGGACATTTCAAACCTAAAACTACTTCTCATAAGATCCTCAGAGTTGGGTACTAGTGGCCCTCTTTGTTCAAGGATGTAGCACAAAAGATAAGAAGATGTGATTTTTTTGCCAACAGTATTTTGGTAAGTTGAAATTTGTTGGAGCATTTCCCCTTTTGCCCCTCACATTTGATGCACCTTTTTAGTAGTGGGAAATCAACTTCATCAGAGAAATATAAGAAAGATCTAGTAATGGATATAAATGGATACCTGTGGCTACTGATTACTTCACCAAGTTGGTAGAGGTAGTCTCTACTCGAAATGCAACTTCCAAAGTGGTGATTGATTTCCTAATCAACATAATAACTAGGTTTGGAGTTGCTCTTAGGATTTTGGTGGACAATGAAATGTGTTTCAGGTTTTGGGAATTTTTGAACATGTGTTCTAAGTTTGGTATAAACCTAGTGCATGCGTCCCCCTATCATCCCCAAAGTAATGGATAGGCTAAATCAAGTTATAGAAGCCTATTGAAGATTATAAAATGGACATTAGATCAGAACAAGAAAATATGGGATGATAGTCTAAAATATGCTCTATGGGCTGATAGAGTAACTTTGAAAAAAGCCATAGGTAGAAGCCCATTTGAACTGGTGTATGGAGCAGAGGTAAAGATACCCATTAGCATGGAGTTACTGGTCTATTAGTTGCTACAAGATGTAGAGGAGGATCAATGTGATGCACTCTCCTAGAGGATTATGCAATTGACTAAGTTAGAAGAGCAAAGGAGGGCTCCATATGATAAAAATTTGGATCATAAGTAGACGATAAGGTTTTGTTCGATAAAAGTACTATATTAAGAGATTTCCAGACTGGTGATTTGATTCTCCTTTGGAATACTAAATCTGAAGACAAAGGGAAGCATGGTAAGTTTGATCCATTGTGGCTTAGGCCATATGAAATAGCTAAGAAGTTCAAGCTCAATGTCTACTATTTGATGAATCTAGAAGGATAACTCATGGAGCTACCCATTCACTGTCAACATTTGAAGCATTAATTTTCATAAGTAATGAAGTCCTTCAATTTTGAATGATGAATCCATGTTATATCTTTCATATTTTAAACCTCGCGCAGTCTTACCCACTGTTGGTCATGATGGTGTGTTTGTGTTATGTTTTGTCCATTCTCGCTTTTTGTGGTCTACCTGGAGATGTTCTAGATTCTTGCTATCCCTATTAGGCACATGTCCCCAACTAGAGCCACTATTGGGACCTCCTTTCTCTAAAACATAATTACAAAATCTTATCAAATTCTTCAAAATTTTCCTAGGAGATCCCTATGTATTTACCTCATTTTGTGTGACCTAAAAGGTGTTAAAATGCTACTTAAAGTCATGGGAAAACTCTACAAAACTTTAAATTTCCTAAGTGTTTCTATCCCTGGTGGAACTTTTCCCCCTTCTGGAAAAGTGGAACTTTTGGGGTGATCAGGGTATCCATGTCCCCCTTGTTTCCCTACCCCCTCTTCTAGTCCGCTTTTTCCCTTGAAGTTTTCTTTTTCCCCTTGGGTGGACCTGTGACTTGGATGTGGAGTTTTCCACATCCCCCTGAAACTTTCACTTTTCCTTCCCTCCCTATTTTCTCTATGCCTCTTTTCATACTCTTCATGGTAGAATTTTCATGCATATCAAGACATGTCTTGAGTACCCCTCCAGGCTCACTTTTCCAGATTCCTCTCATTTCTCCACCAAGCTTCCTCTCCTTCTCTTTAGTATGGGTTTCATGCTTGTTAGGATGCATCTTGCACCCCCAGATCCTATGTATCCTATCCTGCTTCAGAGTTCCTCCTCCATACCTTTTTCTAGTGTCCATCCTGATCTGTCTTGGATCCCCGCCATGTCCTGTTCCCCCTAGAAGTTGTGCCTCATTCTTCAAGTCTTTTTGGGTGGAGTTTTGGTGGAGATATGGATATGTCCTAGACCCCAAAAGTTTTGCAATGTCTAGGACCTCGAAAACTCTTGCTTCCAGTACCCCCATGAATTTCTACAATTCTCAAAAAAAGTGTAAAAATGAAAAGTGACATTTCCCTACGATTCAAATGGACGCAAAACCTAGGTGGGTCTTTATTAATGAAAAATGGGTGGTTAAAAATGATGTATTTATTATAGTTGGTGGGATTTTTAGGGTTTTCCCACCCATTCCATCATCAGATTCAAGTTGCAAGTGCTATAATAACATGCTTGAAACTCATTCAAAGGGTTGGTCATTTCGGGCAAAATTTCTCTCTCCAGGTGCCAGGCATCCAAGTGCAGCTAGGGCTACAAACAGTGTTCAAGTTCAATTCTTCTGGAAGTAGTTCATAAAGATGTATGCAAATTATATTATAATTTTGATATCAATCTTTATTTTTCTCCACTGTTGTAAGTGTTCTTTCAGGGAAACCTCCAAGGTACTTAGGGTTTTCTCTTGCCACATTTTTTGGTATGATTGTAATTTTTTATTTGAATGAATGCGACATATCTTAATTCATTTCAAGATTTATAAATGGTCATTTCAGAGTTACATATGGAGGAATGATGTATGGTGTTGGATTAATAAGTATTTTCATGGTTTGATATTTATTTCTATGCATCCGAATCAATCAGATAGGTAGTCATACATGCCTTTGTTATTGTTCTCCTTTGATAAACGTGAGACTCTATAGCCCATTGGATAGGCACCGATCTGAGAGGCCTATGATCATTTACACTCTATTAAAAAATCAAAACAATATGTCAAGTGTGAAATGTATTTACAGTTCTGTATGCATCCTAGTCTATGTTGAAATTAGGGTATGTCTTTTGGGAAATTAGTTGTGTTTTATTCTTTTTAGAACAAACACATATACCCGCATCTTGCATTGCTACAATGATGTTATTTTCAACTTAAAGAGAGGTTATTTGAGGTAGTGAGCTTTTGTCTAAACCAATGACAATTGTGGGATCTAGAACAAAACTTTGGGTATCATTGCCCTTGTTATTATCTAGTATATATCTTGCATGATAGTTAATTCTTGATTAGGGATACCTCTTGGAATACCCTCCATGGTCTAGTTGAACCAAAAGCAAAGAGGAGATTACCCACTCCTACCAGTTGGTCCTTAATCACCTTCATCTTGTCGATGAACCCTCTTTTTCACCTCCTTGACAACATACCTGGCCTCGAAGTTTGAATAAGTGTTCTAGGGATTGAGATTAGCTATTTTGGGACCCAACAGAAGGTATGAAACCATGCAATCAATTAAATAATATAAATTATGCATATCAAAATATAGAAGTGATGTGTATACCTTACAGTGCAGTGTGAGAAGCGATTTTCCAGGTTGAAAGTGAGGACATATGTGTCCACTTTGAAGATAAATCTCATTTGGAATCAAATATGGTGAAGCCCTCACCAAAATTTATAGATTTTGATAAAGAGAAATAAACATTTTTTAGAATTTAATCAAATCAAAGATGTCAACTATTATGAAATCAAACATAAAATCGCATAATTTATTTTCTACAAAAATAAAATCATACAAGGTTTCCTCAAAAATCCATAAGACTCCATTAATGGTTTTACCAAGATTTTCTCAATAAAATAAAAATATGGTTTAATAACCATTTTGAGCACATACACAAAATCCTTAAAAATGGAATAATTAGCACAAGAAAAGCCATATTCTATCTCCTTGTAATTGATCTATTGTATAATGATTGTGTTGGGATAAGGTGCCATTAACCTTGTAAATCCCAATATTGTATTTATTTCCATTTATTATATGTAATTTGTAATTATCCATGAAGAGATGTACTAGTTTCACTGACAGGGGTAAGTTTGGAGTAACCAGAGGTAATTACAGAGTGATTTTTACTGTTGGCAAATGTAAAAACTCAAAGTAAATGAGGGTAGGAGTGCTCCCTTGGAGAATATACTATTTTTGGCATGTATGACAACTATCATAATGTTTGGAAAGTGAATCTATGATAGTTGCAAATTGTCATAAGATTATGAGATTCTATGATGCATATGACGGATATGTTAGTTGTATATTTGCTATATTTAGCCCAAGGTTCCTATCTTGGAAAGATACTCTTTTTGTGGAATCTATGATGGTTATGCCACATCATAAGATGCTATAAGAGGCCAGATTTAGTCTTGGGCACCCAACCTTTGCATGGTTGTTTTTGGACAAGTGTAAGATGCTTGTAAGATGGAAATTAATGTTTACAGGTTGGAGAATCTTAGGAGAGAGAAGGTGAATGCCTAGGAGGAGTTGGAAAACATTTCTATAAGTATTTTCCATGTATTTGTTATTGCAATACAGATTTTAGGTACTCAAGGGCTATCGGAATGCTATCAGATTGAAGACTTGTGGAGAGAGTTGTGTAGTTGATGTATTGTACAATCTTGTTGAGATTAATACAAACTTGTACCTCTTTCCTGGTGGAGTTTTTTACCCACAAGGGTTTTCTCCATGTAAACACTATGTCATTGTGTTGAGTTCTTCATGTTTGACATCTTTTCTGTAGTGGGTTTTATGTTTTGTTACAATCTCCATTGTTAATGAACACTAAAGATTGCTAAAATTTAACTTGAATTAGATTTCCATTGAAATAGTGTTGCTTTCATTTCTAACATTTGGTATCAGAGCCTGGCCAACTTTGACTCTTGGGTGGTAGTGTCGAAGCTATAGCTACAGTGGGAGATTTGGTTGTGTTTATTTTGTAGATCTTATGTTGTTATTATGGCTACATCCACCGTTGCATCAACCTCTCAAATGGACATTGAGAAGTTCAACGAAACGAGGTATGAGTTGTGGAAGCTGAAAAATGGAAGATTTTTTAGAAGAAAAAAACCAATGGTTGGCTATTCAAAAAGAGAAGAAACCCAATGATGTCTCTTTGGATGAGTGGGCTAGACTGGATAAGAAGGCACGGGAAACCATCCGTTTGTGTCTTTTAGATTTTGTGCTGCTGAATGTCATAAAGAAAGAGACCACATACAAATTGTGGAATCAGTTGGTTGAGATCTATCAAGCCAAGAGTATGGTAAATAAACTTTATTTAAAAAGGAAGTTATTTTCTTTGAAATCGAAAGAGGGTGAGTCAGTTGCAGAGCATTTAAATTCTTTTAATTTGTTGATGAGTCAACTTGCTTCAGTAGATGTTGAAGTTGATGAGAAAGATAAATGTATCTTGCTTCTTTGTTCTTTACTTGAATCATGGGAAAATGTCATTTTGGCTATCACTGCTAACCTCACAAATCTGAAGTTACTGGCACAGGAATTGAGCAAGAAGAGTTCAGATAGATAGGTGATGCTCTCAGTATCAGGGGAAGGTCTAAGGAAAGAGGACCAAAGGGAGATTAGAAAGGGGCTAAGGACAAGTCCAAGGGCCGGTCTAAGACTTCTAGTAAAAAGAATAGAGTTAAGTGTTGGAATTGCGGTAAAAGGGGACATGTGAAGAATGAGTACAAAAACCCCAAGAAACAGTGGGAGAGTGCTTCGGATAAGTCCTCGAATGCAGGTGAAGAAGTTTTATTTTCTACATGTAATCTTGTTTCTAATGATCACTAGTTGGTTGACTTGGGATGCTCATTTCATATGACCCTGCATAAGGAATGGTTCTCCACATATGAAGAATATGATGGAGGTAATATCTACCTTGGTGACAACTCTTCATATCCGATTGTCGGGAAAGGAAAGGTATTGTTGTGTTTCAAAGATGGGAGGATTAAAACCCTCCCTGGTGTTTTGCATGTTCCTGGATTAGCTAGAAATTTGATTCCAGTTTTGAAGTTGAATGATTTGGGAATGCATGTGACATTTGACAAGCATGGCTACAGATTGGTGAGAGGGAACTTGGTGGTAGCGAAAGGGAAGAGATTTGAGAACTTGTTTAAGCTTGAAGCCACTATAGTTTGTAATGCCTCTTATGTTTCTGAGGCTTTTGAAAACACTTGTATGTTGTGGCACCGTAGATTGGGCCACACAAACAATAATGTATTGAAAACTATTAAGAATAAAGAATTGTTGGATGATTTCTCTTATTCTGATGAGCATTTTGATTTCTGTGAGCATTGTGTGTTTGGTAAACAAAATAGAAAATCATTTCCTTTTGGAAGTAATAGAGAAAAAGAGAAGTTAGTAATTATTCATACAAATGTGTTTGGGCATGTGGATAATTAATCTATCAAAAAATCTCGTTATTTTGTCACCTTCATTGATGATGTATCCAAATTTACATGGATTTATTTTATGAAACATAAATCTGAAGTTTTCACTAAGTTTAAGGAATTCAAAGTCTTAGTAGAGAACCAATCAGGTTTAAAGATAAAAAATTTAAGATCTAACAATGGAGGGGAATATTTCTCTAAGGAATTTGATGACTTTTGCAAGCATGTAGGTATAATCAGACAAAAGATAACTCTGTATACACCACAACAAAATGGTGTTTCAGAAAGGATGAACCGAACAATTATGGAAAGGGCCAGAAGTATGCTTAGTGATGCATAGTTGGAAAAATGCTTTTGGGCAGAGGTTGTGTGTATTGCTTGCTACTTGATAAACAAATCTCCTTGTAAGGCTCTTGATTCGACACCTTATGAAGTGTGGATAGGTAAGAAACCTTTTGTTTCACATTTAAGGGTTTTTGGCTATGAGGCTTTTGTTCATGTGCCTAAGGAAAAGTGATCGAAGTTGGATCCAAAGGATAAAAAGTGTACATTCATTGGATATGGTGATAATGTCAAATGTTAAAAGCTTTGGAATCCACTAACCCACAAGATTAACTTTTCTAGAGATGTTATTTTTAGGGAACTTAGAGTTATTGCTGAACTTGAACAACCAAAAGAGAAAGAAGAAAAGGTAAAGAAGGTGCAGTTTGATTTAGAGAAGCAAGATGCACCTCAGGAAGAACAGAATGATGGATTGGGGGGTGAAGAAGAAGAAGATTTGAGTAGTTCTGATGAAGATGAGTCTGTAGTTACAGAAGAAGTTATTGTAGATGATCATGTAGAAGAACGAGTAGAGTCTCTTACTCCACCCTTGAGGAGATCTACAAGACAATGAAATCCAGTCGATAGGTATAGCCCACCAAATTCCTATTGTGTATATGCTTTATTAAGTACTAACGATAAACCTAGATCCTACAAGGAAACTATTTCTGCAGATGATAGTGAGTCTTGGTAGCTAGCCATGTAGGAGGAGATGATGGCTTTAGACTCTTGTAACACATTGGATCTTGTTTGTTGTCCCAAAGGAAGAAGGGCCATAGGTTGTAAGTGGGTCTTCAAGAAGAAATTTGGAGTAGACAAGTCATTGGAGAAGTACAAGGCTAGACTGGTAGCCAAGGGCTACTCCCAAAGAGAGGGAGTTGATTTTGGTGAGATATTCTCTCCTGTTGCTATATTGACTTCTATTAGATTTCTCTTATCCATTGTTGTAGCTTATGATTGGAAGATTGAGAAAATGGATGTTAAGACCGCATTCTTGCATGGAGATCTTGAAGAAGAAATTTATATGCAACAACCTACAGGTTTTGAGGTAAAAGGAAAAGAACATTGGGTTTGCAGGTTAAAGAGGTCTCTTTATGGTCTATAATAGTCCCCCATAATGTGGTATCAAAAGTTTGACTCATTTATTTTGAAATTGGGTTTTGTTAGAAGCAAGGAGGATCACTGTGTTTACATTCATTGTGTTGATGATTCTATAATGGCTATTGCTTTGTATGTTGATGACATGTTGTTTTTTAGCAATACTAAGGGTATGATCAGTGAGCTTAAAGCCCAAATTTCAAGAGCATTTGAGATGAAGGATCTTGGTGAGTTGCAAGGTATATTTTGGGAATGGAGATCAGGAGGGACAAAGTTAACAAAAAACTTTGGTTGTCACAAAGTAAGTATGTGAATACCATTTTGCAGAGGTTTAGTTTGTAGGACTGTAACCCAGTTAGAGTTCCTTTACCCATTGGTACTAAGATTTCATTAGATATGTGTCCAAAGACTGAGGATGATCTTGAGGATATGTCTAATGTGCCATATGCTAGTGCTATAGGGAGTTTGATGTATGCAATGGTTTGCACTAGACCAAATATTGCCCAAGCAGTGGGAGTGTTGAGCAGATTTATGTCTAACCTTGGTAGACAACATTGGAATTATGTGAAGAGGGTGTTTAAATATCTTGCAGTTACTCCTAATTATTGTTTGGTTTATTCTGGTATTGATAGTGTTGATAAATATTTGGACATATAGGGTTTTGTTGATGCAGATTAGGCAGGTGACTTGGATAGTCGAAGGTCCACTAGTGGCTATGTGTTTACTCTGTTTGGAGGTGCAGTGAGTTGGATGAGTAAGAGGCAGCCCACAATTGCTTTGTCCACCACAGAAGCAAAGTATATGGCTGCTACTCATGTCTCTAAGGAGGCAGTTTGGTTGAGGAGACTATGTACAGGTTTGGATTTGATTGCAAGATCATTCAGATTGGTTGTGATAGCCAGAGTGCTGTTTGTTTGGCCAAGAATCCCATGTGTCATGCTCGAACTAAGCATGTTGATGTTCAGTAAATGGAGAGATTGAGCTGAAGAAGATAGACACTCAGGAGAATGTTGCAGATTCATTGACCAAGCCTGTGAGCACAAAGAAGTTTATATGGTGTAGAGAGGCCATGGGCCTTGTTTCTAGTGCTTGATTATTTTTCATTTGATTTCCTATGGGTTGATTTACATTGTATAATGTCAAGTGGGAGAATGTTGGGATAAGGTGCCATTAACCTTGTAAATCCTAATATTATATTTATTTCCATTTATTATATGTAATTTATAATTATCCATGAGGAGATGTACTAGTTTCACTGGTAGGGGTAATTTTAGAGTAACTAGAGGTAATTACGGAGTGACTTTTACTATTGGCAAATGTAAAAACTCAAAGTAAATGAGGGTAGGCATGCTCCCTTGGAGAATATACTATTTTTGGCATGTATGAAAACTGTCATAACGTTTGGTAAGTGAATCTATGACAACTGCAAGTTGTCATAAGATTCTGAGATTCTATGACGCATATGACGGATATGTTAGTTGTATATTTGCTATATTTATCCCAAGGTTCATATCTTGGAAGTATACTCTTTTTGTGGAATCTATGATGGTTATGACGCATCATAAGATACTGTAAGAGGCCAGATTTAGTCTTGGGTGCCCAACCTTTGTATGGCTATTTTTTAGACAAGTGTAAGATGCTTGTAAGATGGTAATTAATGTTTACAGGTTGGAGAATCTTAGGAGAGAGAAGGTGAATGCGTAGGAGGAGTTGGAAAATATTTCTATAAGTATTTTCCATGTATTTGTTGCTGTAATACATATTTTAGGTACTCAGGTGTTGCCAGAATGCTGTCGGATTGAAGACTTGTGGAGAGAGTTGTGTAGTTGATGTATTGTACAATCTTGTTGAGATTAATACAAACTTGTGCCTCTTTCCTGGTGTAGTTTTCCCGCAAAGGTTTTCTCAATGTAAACATTGTGTTATTGTGTTGAGTTCTTCATGTTTGACATCTTTTTTGTAGTGGGTTTTATGTTTTGTTACAATCTCCATTGTTAATGCACACTTAAGATTGCTGAAATTTATCTTGAATCAGATTTCCATTGAAGTAGTGTTGCTTTCATTTCTAATAGATTGAAGGAGTAGGCTATATGGTTACAAAATCTCTCTCTCTCTCTCTCTCTCTCTCTCTCTCTCTCTCTCACACACACACACACACACACACACACACACACACACACACACACACGCACACACACACACACACACATCATATGTTATCTACTTGTGATTTTCTCATTGTGATTGAATGAATAGGTTATATGGTTAAAAGAATTTAATCATTCTCTTATATGAAGAAATGATAGTTGTAGGATACTTCTATTATATACCCTTACACATGCCTAACATCATAAAATAGAAGGAAATACCATATTACATGTTTATAACTATAACACATTTTTGTAAGGCAACATAGGCCTAGAACATCATTTATTTAATATCTTTTAACCCAAACACATTTAAGACATGCACATAGGATCAAATGATCATGAATTCACCCAAAAGCATATCTATGAAATAAAATCTTAAATACGAGAATTTTGAAAATTGCATAAAAAAGCATATTCATTCAAATGGTTTTATCTCATTTATTATGCATTTCATCTAAATATGGTGAGTAAATTTAGAAATTATCATATCATTCCATAGAGTACAAACACTAATATGTTTTGACATCATCTACGAACTTAAAAGTAACAATTACACTTAATTCACATATTTGCTCAATGATAATAAAATATAACAAATTACCTAAACAAAATATGTTTATTTATGTGAAGACTAAATAGATTTCTTATCTCCATCTAAAGAAATTTAAATTGTATAGAGAGATAAATATAAGCTCAAGATCTTATTGGTTCCCCATTATTTATGACTATTTAAATAAGATTATTTTAGAAAAACTAAAAAAATTTAGGTCAAGATCTTTTCCATATATCACAAATATGGATTTATTGCAACATGACAAGGTTGCATGTCATAATAATTTTTTTATCACAAATTGTATGGTCAAGATTTGTTTGATAGTATCCCTTTTAATCTCTACCATTGATGTATGTATTTCATCTAGTGCTCCTCACCAAGGGAACACTCATCAATGTAATGAACCTAGCTCAAACTAAAATATTAAAAATTAAATACACAAAATATGTGTCATGTTAGGGGGTGACATATTATTGTCGTAATGTTTTATACAATTAAATTTTGTATTTGTTCGCAAATAAGGAATAAAAAATAGGATAGATTGACTTAAAGTCATTGTAAGGCCATTAGAATAACATATGATGTTGTGTGGTACCTTTTGAAGGATGATGAGGCACAAAGACATGAAGAGGAACATGTCCCTACATAGCTAGAAGATATATCAGCACTTAACCTAACCACAACATAAGAAGAAGAAGAATAAGAAAAACAACGAGAAGATTTACAAAAAGGGCAAAAAGAACATTTAAATAGAATGGTATAATAATGTAATAGATGGCACCCAAGCATATGTGATGTATATATCTATGCTTGTGGTTAGAATGTATATTGAATATTGAAGCTTATAATGGAAATATAATGTTGGAATAGTCTTATGAGATGTGTGTGTGTGTGTGTGTGTGTAATATTTCTTTCCTTATATGTTTATCTACCACACTATTTATAGTTCTTTTCCTATTGCATCACCTTGGGGTTAATTTCTCTGATATAAGTAATTCAAACCTTGGGCTTGCATTTTATTGTCAACATTTGGTTTTTTTGTTGGGACACTAGTTTGTGGGTGTATAGGAAGATAATTGTATAGATAAGAAAAAAAGTGTTGTAGTAAGGAAGAATACAAGAAAAAGGAATATTAATGGAAAATAAGATAGTGATGAAAGATTGTGGTAGCACATACTAGGTGCTAACCCTTGGTGAGGGGTTAAACCTAGTGGATGATGATGGAATGGGGGAGATCCAAAAGGACGTAACTATAGAGACAAATCTAGTCTGACACTTGGGTTGGTTAAAAAGAGATTAAGAATGGATAAAATTCAATACAAAATTCTATGGAAAAAAGATAGCAAGAAGGTGATAGAAATTGCTGCTAAAATTTAAATGGAATTGGAAGAAACCTAGAAGATGATCATGGTTGAAAGAAGAAACAAGGGCTAAGCAGACCTAGGAGAGAAGAAATATACTAGAAAATGATAGAAGGAATACTAAAAGCATTAGAAGAATGAACTAGGAGGGTTGCAGTTGAAGAAACCCCTAGAACAAAGGTAGGAGGATGCTCAATGGACTTGGTGCTCACTAACATAGAAGAACTAGAGCAGTCCATAACCCTAGTTTAAACTACAAAAGAAAATCTAACTAGAATGATAAGATAGTTAAAAGAATACGAGGCATCAGAAAATATGAATGAATTACAATCTTGGATGGAAGACACTACTCATACAGTGGACTTGAGAAGAGGCTTAGAAGCAGTGGTGCTTAGCCTATATAATGGAGAACACAAGAGATGTGTACCAATGGAGATTCTAACTGGTCTAAACCTAGTGTTATGAGAAATCAAGGTTTTGAGGATTTGGTAACCTAAAGGAGAGAAAAATGACTCCTATGGAAATGAGGAAATTGAAAAATTAAATTGTAATTAGATAAATTAAAATTAAAATAAGAAATTCTAGCAAAAGGTGTGAAAAGTGAGACTTCTCCTTTAGCCAAAAGGATAATATCTAATGTACCCATTGTAGTAGAGAGGGACACATAAGAAATAATTTCCAATGGTATAAGGCACAAAAAGATCCACTGTATTCAGCGTGGAATTGGAAAAGGCCCTTGGAAAAATAATAAGTGTATACTATGGAATATGTCAATAGTGGAACAAGCATGAAATAGATAACTGCCCCATGTTACTGGAAGAAAAAGATAGATGTGAACCAATGGTTCAAGAAACATAGGGAATATTCATTCATAGAAAGAGGCATGGCCAGGATACAAGGATTGGTCGCAGGTGTATTGAATGGTTACTCAACACATGGTTACCGTGAACTACAATGAAATAAAATTTAAAGACAAATCAATGACATAACCCATGCAATACCACAAATACAAAATGATGATCCTTCCACTAGCTATAATAAGTAGTATTCTCAAGGATATGACAAGGGAGGTTACCACAGTAATATTAGAGGTGGTCATGGAAGAGGAAGAGTTAGAGACTAACATGGTACTATTGTGGTAAACAAAGATATTATGCTAACAAATGTAGAAGTAGAAAAGAAGAAAAGTTAGGTTGTGTTTTTTCGTGGTGACACTACACATGATGCATTTAGCAACCCCAAAGCCACACAATTATATAAGAATGGACCAATGCCAGGGATAAAGAGTGAAGATCTATTGGATCCAAATTCATGACACGATGCCAAAGTACTAATGAAAATACCAAAAAGAGAAGGACAAGGTATTAGATGATGTAAGAAAATTGATATGGAACCCAAATATGAGGTGGGGGAGCCTCAGTACAAAAGAATAAAATTTGCAAAAATAATATAAAGAAGGAGCTTACTTAAAAGGAAAGCCATTGAAGAGTTTAGAAAAAAGAGAATAGAGTTGCAGTGATTACCCATAGAGGAATAGACACAAACAAGAAAAAAAAATTAGAAGAGAATTCAATGAAAGTGATGAAGAAAGAAAATATCCCAATAAAGGCGAACATGATATAATGGTCAAAAAGTCCAAAGAGTTGATAGAAAGACTACAAAAACAAGAAGAAAGTTAGAAAGGCTACTTTTTGGAAAAAGAAGCTAGAGATTAAAAAGAAATGATCAATCTAATAGAAGAGGAAAGTTTATTAGATAAGCTTAATAAATTCTCTAGATATTGAAACAAAAAGGGCATGTAACAAAAAAGGAAGATTCAAGTCAGGACTTTGACAAAAACTCAAAAGAAATGGGAGCAACCAATTTTGTTAGATGTGAAGATAAATGGAAAAATAGTCAAAGAAGCTTTAGTAGACCTGGGAGCAGATATAAACATCATTCCAAAATAAATATAGGAAGCATTTAGTAAGTTGTAACTACATGAAACCCCTTATGACATTGCCCTAGTAGATGGAAGCCACATATGTCCCATAGGGATGTGGAGTGATGTACAAGAAGAATTTATGGGAGTAAAAACAAAGGTTGACTTTGAAGTCATAAACATGTATGAAGGAGCTCAAGGTGTATTCAACATTATATTATATATTGAGTGGTTTGTGGATAATAATGAAAATTTTGATGCAGAGAAAGAAGAATTAACACTGCAAGGAAATGGGAAAGCAATATACATGCCTTTTAGTGAAGGTATGAAAGGAGTATATATAGAATAAATGCACACTAAAAATGAAGATTAAGATGTAGACAAGAGAAATAAGATGCTATACACAATTGGAAGAATACCTAGAAAAGAATGGGACATAGAATCTAATTCACAAGGCAAAATATTCATAGGAAGTGACAATTCTTCAACTAACATAGACGATGCAGTAGGACCCTGAGCATGGGATGAATTCTTGGACTAGAAAAAGTTTTTATGGCCAAAAAATTATCTAAAACCATACAAATAGATACCACAAAGAAAACAAACCCACCACTAAACAAGAGACTGAACCACATACAAAGATGAATCTCGCATACAAAATTACCACATTATGTAGAAGTAGGAGATTGTTTTGGGTTATCAAGCTAGGCTATGGAAAGAACATTTTTAAATGAAGATTTTAGAATGAGAGCCTAGATGATACACTAGTATTAAGTATCACAAGGTGGTGGAACATGCATAATCCAAACATACTGTAGACAAAAAATTTGACCAAGTGATCAAACTCTTAATTATTCCCTAGTTTACCTTTAATCACCATTTTCCATAAATAATAAATTAAAATTAAAAAAATTAATTTATTATTTACTTACCATATCCTTTTGTACGAGATTTAATTAATTACTTAAATTAATTAAATCCTTCCTTTTTACACATTTCCCATCTCGTTAATAACCTAAATCCATTTGCAAAACAAATTAAACCCTAACTACCTTTCACCTACCTTTTACCGTTCACCGAACCAAAAATCCGTTCAACTACTCAAACCAACTTTTATCAAAACGTTATAAAAATCAACTTTGTCTTTGGCAAAAATTTACATTGGAGTTATGCAAATGTTGAGCAACCACATTTAACACCTTCAGTAACATCTTGTTTGGTTTCTGCATTTAATTTTTCATTTCTCTATAGTTAACTTTAATCTTGTCTTGTGATGGGACATTAAATATGAGTTTAGGGTTTTGAAATATTTGAAATCTATTTGCAATTCATATTTTATGCTACATTAATTGGTGAACCCCAGGTGAACCCTCCTTCTTAACCAGTTGTCTTTGCAAGCATTTTGATTGAGTTTGTGCATGTTTCTTGATGAGACTTAGAGTTTGTCTCTTGCCGGTCTCCTCCTGATCTAAATCTGACTCCACCATCAACTTAGGAGCAGCTTGCAAGCGAAGAACAATGTATAACACTATGGGTTTTGAAAAGTTGTAAATTTTTGAATTTTTTGTTTTAGATTTTAGCTTTTTGACCCTTGAACGGCTGTCTTTCATCCACTGTCAATACCGATCTTTATCTATTGGTTAGGGTTTTATTTTGTCTGGTATTCTATATTTCCTAGCATACTTATTCTCTACCCTAACGGTTGTGGTTTCAATGACTTATTTTTCATGGTTGTATTAAAAAATCCTTTCATGTGGGCTTCTCAAGGATGCACGATCTCTATTTAGCATGTCATTTTTATGCGTTGGCTTTTATACAACTCTGTGAGTTTTATTAAATGGCTGATATGTTTTAGAGCATGGCGATGCCAGCATTTATAAATCCCATGTTATTTGCCATGCCAGCCTTTCCCTGCGAATAACTTGGGGTTTTGTTTATCTTTCCACATTAGAAGCATTATCTCACGCCGTAAATAAAATTCATGTTGTTTGGTATTTCGTGCTTGGAAAATTGTATCACACTGATAGATTTTAAATGCAATCATTATAGTGCTTTTGAAAATTGTCTCATGCTATAAAAGATCACGCCAGAATTTTTAAATTTGTCATGCTGTTAAAAACATTCATGCAAGCATGTCAAATTGCAAGATTTTGAGGTTATTCTGAAACAAGTTTTAATATTTTCAGTCGTCGTTTGTTCTTATCATTGTATTCCTTGAATCCTCTATGGGAAGAGCACCGCTTTTGTGATATTTTTTAAGCAACAGAGACGGCTGAAGTGGAACCGGGCAGCGCAGTCAATAATCCAAATTGTTGAATCCTCAATCGTTAGACACGGCGTGAGACAAACACAGTAGCATTTAAAGGACTTTTCAGCGTGAATTCCTCACGGGTATACAGTGGACGATATCAACGGTAAAGCTACTGATGTTACTTCCGGCAATCTTGTGGACTGTTAGGAACGAGAGCATTGGGAAGTATGGGAAAGGGGCCAGTTGCCGCCAACATCCCAATAACCGCTATGTTTTTAATTACTTGACTCCTTAATTAAATTTTTAAAAAGAATCAATACGTGTAAAATACCAACCAAATAAATTAACACAAATGCACTAATACATGTTCACAACATTTGTACATGTTCACAAATGCACCAATACATTTGTAAATTAATCAATGAAATTAAGACAAGTGTACAAATGTGATGGCGAGTGGTTACCGGCACATCGGTGCAGATGTATGGGGCGACATGTTGAAATGACCATTTTTCGACCCATGTGCACATAACGCGTCCTACAGGGAAATGTATAAGGGCTTTAAGCTCTTCGATCGCATACGGAAAAACCCAAAAAAAATCGGGCATGTTGAAATGACCATTTTTGGACCCATGAAAAACCCAAAAAAAATTGTCAAAATTCAAAATGTCTAACTACGTGCTTGATGAAGTTAGGGTGCACGGCTACTGGCCCCTCTCCCTTATTGTTCTTTTGATTATATCTTTAATAAGCTACTCTCATGGCATTAATCATAACTCTCATATGCATGTTGGCTGACGCTTTCTCTGCAAAGTCAACCTCAACCTCAACCTCAATACAACTTATTGAGCAGCCACATTAAAACCTTAAAACAGTAGCGTTTTGAGATTTACACCAATGGGTTTATTTTCTTTTTACTCATTCTTTTAGGCATTGTTATTAAGGTGTAAATAAGATTTATGTCAAGATTTTTTTGTGGCAGTTTTATTGAGTTTGTTAACAGGTGTTTTGAAAAGGCATTTGTTAAGCAGAACGTTATCATTGTTAAAAGGATAATTGGATATCTTTGATATTATCAATGAGTTATCAAATATCTTTGTTGTGGCTATGGTTTTTAAGCATCAAATATCTTTGTTGTGGCTATAGTTTTTAAGCATTAACCTTCAAACTGGAACGGGTGTTTGCACTCATTGTGATTGCCTATGTTGGCATTCAACCTTTCAACAAACAGATTTGCTTGTTCACTATTTAACCCCGTGATATATGATCAAATTGTAAACTGTCAACAAAAACCACAGCACGAAGATCAAGAGGAAGTGTAACAAGTATTGAAGCACTATCCATATCAACAACTTGTCCTTCAAACTGGAGCAATCTTTGAGTACGTTGTTGTGCCACTGCATATGACCAAATCTTGTGCAAGCCATCAGAGCTAACAAATTGTTAGAGTGCCCATTTCTAGCTCTAGGAGGCTGTTTTTTTTCAAACAAGCATAACTTTCTCATCTCTCATCGGATTTTCATGTTTTTGTAGGCATCGGAAAGGGGATTCAGAGAGCTTTGCAATGGTACAATCATCTCTTTTAGATTCTGTCCTATTTTTTGGTATAATCATTTGCAATTCATTCACTTTGTTTTAAAGCATTAAACATATTTTATCTCAATGAGTTATCAAATATCTTTGTTGTGGCTATAGTTTTTAAGCATAAACCTTCAAACTGGAATGGGGGTTTACACTCATTGTGACTGCCTATGTTTGCATTCAACCTTTCAACAAACAGATTTGGCTTGTTCACTATTTAACCCCGTGAAATATGATCAAACTGTAAACTGTCAACAAAAACCACAGCACGAAGATCAAGAGGAAGTGTAACAAGTATTGAAGCACTATTCATATCAATAACTTGTCCTTCAAACCGGTGAAACTGGAGCAATCTTTGAGTACGTTGTTGTGCAACTGCATATGACCAAATCTTGTGCAAGCCATCAAAGCTAACAAATTGCTAGAGTGCCCATTTCTAGCCCTAGAAGGCTATTTTTTTTTCTTTCAAACAAGCATAAATTTCTCATCTCTCATTTGATTTTCATGTTTTTGTAGGCGTCGGAAAGGGGATTCAGAGAGCTTCACAACGATACAATCATCTCTTTCAGATTCTATCCTAATTTTTTGGTATAATCATTTGCAATTCATTCACTTTGTTTTAAAGCATTAAACATATTTTATCCCGCATTTAACATTTTGTGTGGTTTTTACAGGATTCATTTGTTTTACATTTTCTCGCAGCTCTACGCCTGTCAAAGACACAAATTTTTTAAACTACTAATCAGTGTACTACAGGTTCGATTGTCAGAAAATCTAATCTTGAAACATTGTGTCTTCCTTTTATAGATTAGATCACATTTGGATTCGTTGGTTTAAAAATGAACTCAAGTGTTTGTCTCATCATAAGCAAGGGATAAAATTAACAAGTGTTTGCCATTTCTTGTGGTCTGCATTCTTGTCATTGAATGCGTATGCTCTTCTCTCGCACCACTCCGCGATCTTGAGAATCAAAAGCATTCCTTTGACATTTTGTATAACAACCCCACATATTTTGATTTGGAATTAAAATGAACCCCATGCGAGTGTGAGGTAAAGGCATTGTGTATGCTCTCTCCTTGCGCTTCGTGAGATCTAGGAGATAAAAAACAACGTACTTCCTTATTTTTGTATACCTTTAGAGGGCCTACCACCTCGCTTCGAAAGGTGGGAATGACCCAAGCGGTAACAGGCTAAAGCCAAGCTCTTTCGAACTGCTATGTTAAAAAATGTGTTTGGGATGAAAGTCATAAGCAATAGGTGCAGATGTGTCATACTGACAAGTGCCACCCCTAGTGTCCGCGTGACACATCAAAATCTTTTCTTAGGAAGGGACTGGGAGGCCTCTTGATTGAAATAATCTTGAGCTAATCTTGCCGCATGTATGGCCACCTTGAATGAAAGCCCTTACTAAGAACCAATTGTATAGTGGCCAAAATCCTTTTTACTTGCTAGTGCATGAATGATCATTCTGAAGCCTCCCCGCGTCTTCACTATTTAAGTGTAGAGGCATAAATTCCTCTTTGGGGGAATGAGACTTGGTGTGCCTAAGAAGTGTGTGCTGTGTAAGGGGGAGTTAGTGCCACCAAGTCTCTAGTTGTCTGCCTTGTTTAAGTGGCTAGAGAAATCCAAGTGGGGATCTAGTAGGTAGTATCTCTTCCTAGCTTAGGTTGTGCAAAGTGTTTTCAAAGTGCTTGTCATCTCACATCAAGATCAAACTCAAAAACATTTTGTTTGCTTGTGTTTTGCGTGGGTGTTTGAAATAAATCTCAATCAAACATCACATATAGAACCTATAACATTTCAACCTTGCTCAAAAAGTCAAACAACTGCAAAACTATCCCTCTACACCAATCCATTGTTCCTAAACAAAGAAGTGAAAACATAGTTGTATCTAGTCTTTTAGGCATCATTCTTCAATTCTAATCTTTTACAGTTCCTGTCTTGAGTCATTGCATATCCAAAAACATCCCAGTCAGTCATACACACTTGCATATCCATCACCATTCAAACAAAACTTTTAGCTTGTACTTAGGTTATTCTCCTTAGATCTTGAATCAAACATTGGCTATTAATCACCCGTATCACTTGAGGTTCATCGTTCTTGGGTTAGGGAACATATCATCATCTTGGGATAGGGTAACCTTCTTGGAGTTTATCACTTCCTACTTTAGTGTACCCTCTCTTGATCATTGTCCTTGTGTCTAT
Organism: Cunninghamia lanceolata; assembly: GCA_027924645.1. Taxonomy (NCBI): domain Eukaryota; kingdom Viridiplantae; phylum Streptophyta; class Pinopsida; order Cupressales; family Cupressaceae; genus Cunninghamia; species Cunninghamia lanceolata. Next base: position 6,800,245 of record BSBN01000816.1, read on the forward strand.
CCATCATAACACAAGTAATCATTGCCTACATAATCATTGTTAGACCTAGAGTTACCTTGATCTATTTTAGATTTATCATCAACCCACTTGAAGTTTAGTCAGCATCATCTCACTCATATTCTCATCCTTGAACTGAGTCCAATCCTTATTCATCAAAATGGTTGTGACCATCAATAAATCTAGGCCAAAACCATACATACTCCGAGGTGGCCAAAATTCGATCCTAGTGATGATGAGAACTTTGTAGAATCCTTAATCCATCTTAATGATACTCTTGACAAGGGAAATACCACCTCAAGTTTGGAATCATACATCCATCCATCTACTAGCTCCCCTCATCCATCCATCCATATGGAACCTCTATCACCATCTAATAGAATGCCTATACCAAAGCCGAACGATTTTCTCCAAAGATTCTTTGTAAAATCTAAAAGCAGAAGAAAAGCTATGGAGAAATCCAAATCCACTCATCTAATTTCATCCCCATCTAGCACAAGCAATCACAATCTTACACATAAGCCTACACCATCTACCATTATTCTCCATCCATTATATTGTCCTTCTACCCATATACTAATGAAGGATGTGATCCATTGGATACTAACAAGGAATCAACCACCACCCTCATGCCATCAAATCCCTATCCTTGAAACTATCCAAGAACCTTATGTCATGCCTATTTCTCCAACCCCATCTTGTAGTCCATGAACTATTAAGTCTCTTGAAGATCCACCCACCATAAGCCCAATTCATTTCCCATCATACACTAAACCTATTCAAGAAACCTCTACTTCCATTAAACCACAAGAGCTATGTCAAGAGTCTAGTCCAAAGCATGATCAACCTTGCTCCTTACCAAATCCAGATCAAAGCCCTTCCATTCAATCTATTCATAACCTATGTCTTTTCTATGATCAAGATATTGTCTATGATCAAGAGCCTGTCACTCCTTCCACTCATGATCCCAATAATATCCATGCTCAAGAAACCTCCACCACTCCTATCCATTCTCCACCTAGTCCTATCCATGATCCCACAACATCCACTTCCATTGATGAGACACTTGGTCCCCACAAGCACATAGATGATCAAACAAATACATTGAATCTTAATACACATAATGATGATCAAGATCCTATTGCTCCTTCACCATCTCATAGTGATCTCATTTCAAATCCATCAACTTATTCACATAGTCTGGCTACTTTCATCCATGAATGTTCTTCCTTAGGAAAAGAACAACCTGTATCTGCCACCTCATCTTTGTCATCCAATAAGGAACTCCTGTCTTGTATCCTAAAACATAAGCATCCTATTGTGCATCGTATGTTCCAAAAAATGAATTATCAAGGTAAAGGCTTAGGCCTTCATGAGCAAGGTAACTTGGAACCCATCCATGTCAAAATCTCTCCGAAATTGTATGGTATTGGTTATGTATCTCAAGGAAGTTGACCCAAAGATGTTGGTACCACACCTCTGCCTCCTAAATCCACTTCATCCAAGCCCAAACTAGGTGCACCTCATCGCACCCAGAAAAAATATGTTGCCATCCCTCCTCCATCATCCTACGAAACCAAAAAGCATGTGACCATTCATCTTCCTCCATCTACTTTACGCCCACTTCTTCCAACTCCTAACATCCCTCCATCCACTTTACCTCCGCTTCTTCCAACTCCCAATATTACCATCCTCAAATCCCCTTATCACTTTAGCCACAAATCCATTAATCCCTCTATCCATACATCCCATTCCTATAAATCCCATTCAATTCCTAATCATGATCAACAAATGCACACATCAAATAAACATGAAGCTATCACAAACACCCCCATGGGATTCAAAATAAAAATTTGGATGCCTCCACCCATAAAGCAAAATATCCCAATAATCCTCATACCACATGGCACCAATGCAAAGAATCAAAGCAAAATCAAAACTCAAGAAGGCTACCCACATCCATATCTCAAAAAGATAATTGCAAAACTTAAATGGTTTGGGTCAACAATCAAAAAGTACCTAATTCAAATGGAGCATCCACAATCCTAAAACCCAAACATCCCGATCCCCATCACAAAATATTAAAATTCATAAGTCCATTTGGGTTCCTAAAGACCTAACTAGGCAATCCCCTAAGATAACATCTCCATTATTCCCAAATCCCCCTTCCAATACAAAGCTTCAAAATTTAATTCGGTGTGTGCAGCCGTTGATCTTGGTTCCCTTCCACTCCACAACATTCCCACATACCTCCATCTTCCCATCTTCCATCTACTATCCTCCTTATTTCTTCCATCATGTACCTATGGTCCATGCTTTTGCATAAATCCTTCATATCTATCTCCATCCTAATCCACTATACATGATCCATTTATAATCTACTATCTCCTATCTATCCTTGCATGAACCTTTCATAATCAACATTAAAATCCACTATCCACTTAATCTATCTCTCTCTCTCTCTCTCTCTCATGTAATCCCCTACCAACATCCATGAGCATTATACTACTTGACATACCAACATCCATGAGCGTTATACTACTTGACATGGTTTGTGAGTGACTTCTATCCATTCTGGGACTTTACCACCTTGCTATGTGAACAAAATCTTGAGTTCCTACCTATTCCATCCAACTATCCTCTATAAAAAAAATCAAAATACTAAAGAGAAATCATTTCGTCCAATGGTGAAAACTTGGTAAACAGGGGCCTTGGATAAGTACCATGATGAAAACCTAGCAAACAGGCATTATGTGTAGGTGATTATCTATGTGTTTTACACTTGGGGGCATATTCTTGCATGTATCCCATTGCATATATCCTATCCTATCATTTGTCTTTTTTCTTCTTAACCCTTTGTTCAATCCTTTCTCTCCCTTTATGCCTTTGGTCTAAGCGGACATTTATTGCCTTGCCTTGTATTGTCTTTGAATTCATGGATTATGATCAAATTAGAAAAAAGAATAGAGGAGTAATAGTCATTTATTTAGTCATTTTTATTTGTCTGACCAATTATTTAGTTGTGTTTTTTGCTCGATGACCAAATTAGTCATTTATTTAGTCATTTATTTGGTCATTTATTTAGTCATTTCAACCGATGACCAAATTAGTCATTTATAGCTGTGTTGCAAAAAAATTTGGTCATGTGACTAAAAGTTTGGTCACATGACTAAAAGTTTTAGTCACCTGGTCATTTATTTGCCATATTTCTACTAGTGTATTAGATCAGATAAGGACCATCAGACAACTGAATGTCCCTCCTCAACTCAAAAGGGATGATGATGATGTTATGGATCCTAAGTATGAGGATAACAAGGTGTATAACGACGCATTGGTACCCCCAGACTAGACCCAAAGAAATGAGACTTCAATTGATGTCCTTCCTGCCAAGGTCATGGCAAGGACCAAGAATTGGGTGGCAAAGAAGGTCAATGAATTAAAAGAAAAAGGTGTTGTGGTCACATATGACAAGAAGAGAAAAATGAAGGAAAGGGAGGAGCCGAGATATGATGACTTTTTGATATGAAAGAGGCAAGTCCTTGGGACCAAAGCGATGAGCCTAGATCATCAGGAGCTGTAGAGCAGCTTACAACTGAGGAAATCTCACTGGTGTATGCACCACCTTCACCTCCTAAAGGTACACCACAGGCGGCTATCCCAATATCTGTTCCGCGAGTACCAACTACACAGGAGGAGATGTTGAAAGATCCTAAGCAAAGTCCAGTTAGGACTATTGTAGGGGAAGAGGACAGTGATGATGAAGAAGATCAGGTACCAATTGAGACATTACTTGGGAAGAAGAATGATGTGCTGCAAGGGGTCAAAGTCCCTAGACATTCAAGATACCAAAACCCAAGCATGAGAGGTGCAATATCACCTCCTATCCAAACACAAGAACATCTGGGTCCTATTTTGAATGTAGTGAAGGAGTTTTAGCATAAAGTGCCAACTGAGAAGATCATCAAGGTAAAATCTGAAATGGTACATGAAGCCATCAATAAGTCAGTGGAGAGGGAGATAAACAAGCCTCTTCCATTGAGTGCAACAGTTGATTTGATTGATGATGATGTAGTCCGGGATGTGACTAATCATCCTATTGAGACCCTACTCCACCACACTGAAGCAAAGGTGGGAAGCCAGGATACAAAAATAAAAGATAAGAACACTAACAGAGAAGAGTCTCCAGAAGTAGAGGTACACATGGGACCTCTGGATACTTTGATTGAAAATGTAACTAGCCTAGCAGTAATTGACTTGACATATCAGCCCAAGGATGGGGAGAAAGAAGAAGAAATTGATAAACAAGATCAGGGATCAAAGAATATTCCTATGGATATTGATCATACAAGCAAAGGTACCCAGACTGAAAGGCCACAATAGGACATCTCAATGGATAAAACTGAACAAGGGCCAATGTTAGAACAGGGACCGATACTAGGGATAATGCTAACAAAGGTAATCAGGAACAAACCCTTGCCAGAATCATATCAGGATGATCAAGCACTGAAGCCTAAGAATATTCAAGTAGAAGATATGCAACAAGAATAGGCTCAATATGTGTCTAAGGATGTACATATAGAAGGTAAGGTTCAATAGGAACCAAAAGATATATCACATCCAGATCAATCCTTACTAGAACAAGAAAAGGTTCAGGATGATGGTAAGAATGATCATGATAAGGATCAACAGATAGAGAACCCTAAGGTCATCCCATTGTAGCAAGATCAGGATGAAGGACAATAAGAGAATATACAAGATCCTGGGGATGGAGATGAAGCTAATAAGAATAAAGAGCTATAAGATGCTCAAATTGAGCACCCAGACCAAGGAGGGTCAGATTCAGCTATATTCTCATGGATGTCATCAAAGGTGGCACCTCCACAAGAAGATACCAAGCCTTTTGATTTCAAATCACTCTTAACATTGGAGCCAGCTAGACAGAAGAGGAGGGCAAGGACAGTCTCTACTATAAAACAAGATGCAGTTACAGGGAAGAGGAATGTTCATATAGTTGTGCTAAAGGTGGATAAGGCCAAAGAAGAAATAAGGCCTGAGGAATTTCAAATAACCACCATTGACTTGGGCCATGCCACAGATGAATAGGCAATCCAAGGATTAAGGGATCACATTGATGTTGTTGAGGCTAGAATAAGGAAGGCTAAAGCCAAGAAAAAGATGTATAAGGCATGCAAGTAGTCCAATTACAATCTTTTGTGAAAGGGTTGGCAGCACCAACCAATATTCAAATAACAAAGGATATTGTATTAACATTGGTATCCCAAGAAGAGATAGTAGCTCTGGATGTGCAAAAGCACCATGCACAAATAATGGACAATTGGTTCAATAAATTCCTGGCTGATGGAGTACAAACAATAAGGATTTCATTATCCAATTGGGAGTTGCTAAGTAACTTGAAAGAGAAGGTAGACAAAGTGAAGAAGGATGTTAACCAAAGACTAATAAAGAGGGAAAAACATCTAGTCGCCCTTAAGAATATGAGGAAAACAAATTCTAATGTCCTCATAACAAAGAATATCTTGACATCTCAAACATTGCTTCAGTTGGATGACTGGTATGAAGATGTAAGATATGAGGTAGAAATCTTAAAGAGATGTAATTCTAAAGCTATAGATATCAGTATGAAGATTCATGATCTACTAGCAGAAGAGATTGAAATTTTGGAAGCCCTTGAGGGCGAGGTGAAAGGAAAAGTAGAAAACCAGGACAAGGATTTTGCTACTAATGCATTCAGAGATAATTTCAAGCTGGTAGCTGAGGATCCTATTAAGTATTTTTCTTAGGACATAATTGATAAGGCCATGAGGATGAAGGCCAAGATTGAGAAGTATAAGGATGAGCTAGATAGCCAGACAAATAGGTGGATATCTTTATAGGATCAACTAAAGGCACAGGAGCATGCATATAAGAAGGTAAAGGTAGTAGATATTGTAGAGATAGAAAAGGTTGTCCAGGCATATGAATTCATCCAAGGGACTAGATGTAGAGTAATCAAAGATGAATCTTCTACTGATGAAGAGGAGGATGATAATGCAAAGTAGATATCATGTTGACTAGGTCAACGAATTTGAAGAATATTCTAGATAATTGCCAGCTGGTAATTTGTGCCACGTGTTTTGATTGTTGACTTGTTCAAAAGATTTTGGACCGTTGATTATCATAGATAAATTTGGATCATTGGATCTTTTGTTACACTAACTCTCATCCTTGTTCTATAAAAGGATGGAGAGTCCCATTTGTAAAATTATTAGAAGCTTAATTGAGATTGGATTGTTGAATGTCATGGTTCATTCTCAAGGTCAATTGTAAATGTATATTCCTTTTGTATACTTGAATGAAGATGAAGACTTTTGATTACAAATTAATCATAAATCTTGTGTAATCTGTGGATGATATCTGGACAATCCTTTGATTTGCCATGTCCCTTGGAGTGCATTTCAATATGTGAATGTTGTTATTATCCTTTCCTTTGAAGATTTGCATCAATCATATGTAGTTGTGGAATGTCCTATTGAAGTATGGTTTGATTTTCTTCTCTTTCATGAAAGTATCAAGGATATATGTGGATTAGTGACCGAACTTCATTCATTTCAGTAAAGTTAGAAGTTAATTTCAATTTCTTTAAATTTTATTAAATCACCATCATCACAACTGCAATATACTGATAAATGATAAGTAGAACACAAAATATGCAGACATTCGTAGATACATGAAGATCATAGGCATATTTGAACTAATTACATGCAAAATTGCAAATATCATACAAATAATCATAAATAATGATAGGAATCATAGAAATATCTGCTTGTAGGCACATTATTTAGAATAATTTGAAGTGCAGAAGAAAAATCAAGTAAAGATTAGTTCAAATTTGAGTAAATTGGAGATAGTTTCAGAAAAACTAATCAAAGTTATCAAAATAATCATGGATAATCTTAACTAGAGAAATAATCAGAAGAATTGATCAAACTTAACATAAATATTTTCATGAGCTAGTTAGATATTGTAAGATTTAACATCATTCATTGAGAATTTATAGAGAGTAGGTGGAACTATATATCAGGATACAAATACTTCAAATTCAAGCATAAGGCCCCAAACAGAAAACAACAATTCACATCAAATCGAATGAGAGATTGTTAGAGGATTATGACTTAATCAACGGAGACTTGGAATCAGCAATTCATCCTGAATTGATTGTATTCTTCAAGAAGATAAGGTTTTCTTTGTGAATTTTATCATTGTTGTTATGACTAACATCATCATCAACAGTTCCAAGTGCACTTTAAGAGACTTCTCTTCATAAGTTCCAAACCTTTCCTCATTTGGATCTTTTGGTTTGCTCAACATTAAATTAGCCAAACCAATCAAAACATCTTCTATAAGGGTAAGTGCAAGAAGATGGGGGGCCAAAAAGTGGCCAAAAAATTTTCAAAAAATTTTAAGTCATAACGTGAGCGCGTTATAACGTGCTCGCGTTATGGCTTGGTAATGACAAGCCTCAGGCTCGTCATTACCAAGCCATAACGCGCTCACGTTATAACTTATTATAAATAAATAAAAAGCAATGCCATTTCATTTCATTCTGATTTTCTCCTCTGCCCGCGGCTTCAAAAACCTCAAAAACGCGCTCGCGTTCTACAAAACGCTAATCAACACAAAAAGCTTGTCGATTCATCACCAAAATGCCACCGCGACGTCGAGCACGCCAAAGGGGTGAGTTATTTTTGTTTTTTTGTTTGAATTTCTTCCTAAATAGGTAGGTTTTTGTTAATTTTTGATGTATATTTCGTTAATTGTAGGAAATGTTAATGCACCTCCTCCTCCTCCTCCTCCTCAAAATCCACAAAATCCTGAGGAGGAAATACCTGCAGAACAACAACCTCCTCCATTCATTCCTCGACATGCCCCTGGAACACAAGATAATATAATGGGGGAAATTGAAAACAACAAACAACAAATTGAAGATATAATTGCAAGGTTGAAAGATCCTTCCACTTCAACCTTGCATAGGTCCACGCTTGCCGAATCTCTTGAGTCTATGTTATCAAATGTAAATTCAATTAGCAAGCAAATAACTAGTTGGACTGATAAAAGAGAGAGTTTAGAGATAACGATGCAGATAAATTGTCATACCAAGATGTCAAAAAATTACAAATTACAAAATTAGACTTGTGTTCAATTTTCACAAATCCACAAACAAATCAACCTCCACCCATTACATGCAAGAGGTTCCCTATCCATTGGTGCAACAACCAAGCGATAAGGGACAATTTCGGGCAGAGGTAGTGGATGGATTTTGACCATCCTCCATGTAATAATAATGAGGTCCCACAATACTTTTTGAGGAAACTCTACTGCGAGTTTGTCCTCAATAAAGTGCCAAACTATTTTGATATGCGGGACTTCCAGGGTAGAGGTGGGGGCTCAGCACAGGATAGACCAGGGGCACGTCTTGACTCACAGCGGGTAGTGAGACGAGTAATCAGCAGACCAGCCCACGAGCATGTTTCTATCCCTTCCATTGTGAAGGAGAGTGTTCAGGTCGATACACTGAGGTTGATTAGTGCCTTGACCCAGAGCATCATAGAGCATGCCAATCCTGCAACATAGAGTGGGTTGGGAGATAGTGCAAGGAGTAGGGTCCCACCGCATACTTGCCAGGCTTGCGGGTCAGCCTGTGGTTATGACCCCATGGACAGTCAGGACGCAGGTGCATAGGCTACATCTGCAGCTGAGCAGATGGTGATGACAGATACCCTCCTGAGTGAGACTTTCGGCCTTGATACTCAGGTAAATATTAGCAAGTTTATTGAATTTAATTTATTAAATTTCATTTTTGAAATACAAGATTAACTAATTTAAATTGATGATTTTAATGAAATTTCAGGGTCATAGCGTTGATGCAGTTTTCAGTGGTTCTCCACCTACATTTTTCACTAGATCATCTACTATCGAGGTATGTAACTAGTAAACAATTATAAATATTACATGTGAATAGCATCGTTATATGAATGGTATTCTAATTTCTGATTTTGGATGTTGAATAGGTTAACACTGTAGATTTCATGGCAACACCTGTCAGCGGTGGTGGACTTCAAAGCTTTACGGAGGTAATAAAATAAATAGTTTAATGAATGAATTGTACTTACTAAATTTTTGTATGTGATTTGTGTGTTTTATTGTGTGTACTTCCATGTTTAGATGAATGTGTGTGTATGTTAGGAGCCATGATTTGCATCACTATTATAGTTTTCGTAATTGAATAATGTTCTTTTATTTCCAGATGATGCAGGCTGCGGATACACCTCCCCATGTTCATAGGGCAATGGAGCAGGGTGTGGCCTCTGCGATTCATAGCTCTATGGCATTGACAGGGGTATGAGGCAGATTAGTAAATTTCAATTTACATTCATTGTTATAGTTGTCTATTTTTGAAAAATCAAAAGATTATTGATTTGAAGTTTAATTTCTATTTGGATGGTTTCTATAGGACATGACATCACTAGGGCCTATTCCTACTACTAAGGCAAGCGAGGAGACAGATTATATGTTAGCAGTAAGTGATTATTTTGTTAAATGTTTCATTTTTTTATAACATGTAATTTCTATATATTAATGTCTATACTTTTTTTTGTAACAAGTAAAGGTGCAGGAAGAACTAAATAGGAGGAGTAGCCCTCGGGTTCGTAGTAGACCACCCACATGCATGTCTCCATCCCCTAGAAGATCAAAGGCTGCTCGTGATTTATTCTCTTCACCAGCTAGAGGGGAATGACTTTTTATTGTGTTCCTCTGTTGTATGCCTATATGGCATTTGTGGACATATATTTTGTATTGTACATAGTTGACATTGTATGCCTATATGGCATTCTTGTAAGCCTATATGGCTATTTTGTATATATGTTATACTTATATCGACAGATACTGATGTATGCCTATATGGATATTTGGTTAATACAAATCTTTTTTATTGATGGCGTCCATACTTGCATTATAAATCCACTTTTGAATGGATATTTGTAGATGGCTACTTCAAATATTTAAAGTCCGATTGTATTACATAGGATGTTTGCATTTTCTTTGATAGGCTTGATAGGCCATGGATTACATGATGGTGTTTGATGGAAAAGTATGGTACTAGAAGACTCTAGTTCATTCTTAATAGGCTTGTGATTGATAATATCTTTGCATGATTGCACTTGATCTTGGATCATGGGCATGTTGTTAGGATTTTGATTGCATTGTGATGTTTGATGGATAGGCATGGTGTAAGTCTAAGATACCCAACTACTTCTACGAAAATTTTTCCTTACTTAAACACTTTTACTTGCTAACAATTCATCAACTACTTCAATAACATAAAGACATACATCAAGATAACTATTTGAATGAAACAACATTAGAGTTGGGTACTTGTCTTGTTACTTGATTCAATCAACTTGCAATGTCTTATTACATGGAAAATGCTTTCAATAGCATGAAGTACAACTCATTCAATGGAAATACAAGGACAGGCCTTGAAGCCTTGATGTTACAATGTCTTCCTTACTTGAGCAACTCAATTGAACTCAATGATGTCAACTGAATGTCAACACCTCATAGTATCACAAGGGAGCATCACCTTGCTTGTTGAGGGAGCATCACCCCAACACTTGAAACTCGCAGGCCTCAAGATTACAAGCTCAATAGCTTTGCAGAGAGAATTTTGTCAAATAAACAGATACCAAATGAATGAGAGAGCTCCTCCTTTTATAGGCCTTCCAAAGGAAATGAAGGCACATTTTTCAATGCATAAAGAGGAACCAAGGCACGTTTCCCAAGAAGCATATCCAAGGGAATATCCCATCTTGATGACTCATTCTGAGTTGGCAAGCTTATCCAGAGACCTCGACATGGATCCCGAAGACATTCTGAGGACCAATGGGCATTCAGACAGTTGTAACAACCTAAACCACTTCTTGAAACACTTTAGGCACAATTTTAGGGTTCTTCTAACTATGGCGCCAGCTGTGGAGGATCTCACCAGGAAGTGCGCCTAAATTCTCATCCTTGGAAGATATTGTCTTTGGAAGTGAACTCCTCTGGATCCATACTTAAACATTTGAAGATTTGGAATGTTCAACTCATCACCTCACAAGGTAGGCACATATTTGAAGGATTTACAGGTTTTTCTGACTTGGGCACCAAGTTGAGGTGACCTCCTCCTAAAGTTGCGCCTTGTCAACATTAGGCGCCAATTAGAGTTTATGGATGCTCTGGATTGTTTCCAAGAGTAGGCGCCAAAACATCATCATTAAGAAAGTGTTTTAAATGCTAGGCGCCCAAATGAGCCCTCTGGAGTCTAGGCGCTCCTTTCATGCATTCTATGTTCTAGGTGCCAATTGAAAGGAGTGGAGAACAGGGCAAGCGCCTTCCAAACTAGGTGTTTCCTTGAGGTGACAAGGACTTAGAAAGTGTGCCTAAGGTGAGCGCCTTGAGTGAAAAGGTCTAACAAACATCTTTGAACCCCCTTTCAAGGTTAGGCGCATTCTGGAGGTGGAAACAAGTAGAAGGTGTGCCTTGGCTTCCTTTGTCAATTCTTTCAAGTCTTTGTTGATTAGGAAGGTGGAATGCTTCATTGTAGAATGAGCGCCTATCTTCTAATGTCCAAACTACTACTTCTGGCTTACTCTGTGGCTAGGCACCAGAGCTAAACTGTTCACACAAGGGAGTGCACCTAGACTCACTTGATGTTTTCTTACTACTTCAACCCCTGGAAGATGTTCCAAGGTGTTCCCTTTTACAAGCACTTGACCTCCCAAGTTCCTTCATGTGCTATTCCTTAAAGGTGCCAAAACTGAGCTCCAGTGCCATGGGATTGTGCCTAACATCTTTGAAGAGTTTCTAAGCCTTTTGCAAGTTGATATCCCAAACTCATGCTTCTAGGTGCAACAGGAGCTTTCCAAAGGAGTTTCCAAGTTTTAGACGCCAAGCAAGGTCATGGGTGAATGGAACTGTGCCTTAGGAGATTATTGGATCCTAAGCGTCAGTCTGGAGTTACAGTGGAATTGATATGTGCCTCAACTAGCTTAGGCGCCCATTTGAAGTGATTCCTTTAACACTTCTCTGTCAATCTCAACTACAAGGATGATCTCCTAATCTAATTTTGATCCTCTGGAGATGCAAATAGCTTTTCATTTCACTAGGCGCCATCAATGATGATCATCAACCAAATCGCATTTCAAAGGTGAGATAGGCAAGTGAGGCGCCAAACTAGTCCTTAAGACTTACCTCCTTCTATCAAGTCAATTTCAACTATGTGAGAGAGTTCTATTCTAGGCACAAAATGGAAATGTTTCATCAATTGGTGCATCTTACAAAGCTCCCAATTCTAGGCGCCAGAGCCAAAGAGTTTTTCCCAACACATGCACTTGGGCTATGAATTCACCTAAGAGACATCACTTAGCTTTAAAACTTTCAATCTATAGCCATCTGAGCTAGGCGCTCTAATGGAGGATCCTTAAACACATGCATTGGCGCCTTCTAGTTCTAGGCACCCATTTTGGATGATTCATCCTGATACTAGCGCCCAAAATGACTAGACTCTCTTCATCATCTAATTCACTTAGAAGACTCAAGTTGGAGACTTAGTTGTCTATCCATGTTCTCTGGAAGATTCATTGTACCTCTATGCACTTAGGCGCCCTAGTTGATGTGATTAAAGTGCTTCAAAGCTCCATGATTCTTGGTTAGGCACACATTTGACATTGAGCAAGCAAGAAAGTGCGCCCTGACTCTAGAAGTCCTGCCTTAGTCAAGTTTAGCATCCAGACTTAACTAATTTCAAGTTTCTGACTTTGTTCCTGCAAAAAACAAAAGTTAAGTTAGTCAAAAACCAATTCATTCCCTCATTATTTTGAATTAGCCTCCAGGAATGAGGAATAGGCTAACTCATTCTTCATTTGATGATCAGGCCGGAAACGGGGACATAACAGTAAGATACCCAACTAGTTCTACGAAAATTTTTCCTTAAACAATTTTACTTGCTATCAATTCATCAACTACTTCAACAACACAAAGACATTCACTCCATGTTAAGGCGCTCAAAGGAGGCTCTGGAGATGGAAAATGGCACCTTAACTCACTTATGTAAATTTTGGACTTTTACGCAATTGCAAGATGTCTTGGAGGGCTCAATTCTTCAAGGCGCCCATTTTGTTCACCACTTGTAGCATCACTTGTTCAAGGCACATGTGTGATTTGGTCAAAAACAGGCGCCTAGAGTGAATAGGCTTTCATCCTGACTTAATACACTGCCTCCTTCTTACAATTTTTGGGGCAGCAGAAAACTTTTCACCACGGGCAAATGCCTCAGAGCTATAAAAAATTGAGAGAGGTTATTGTAGAGGCACTCTACATGATCGTGTTGCCTCAGACAGAATGTTTCTAAGTGACACAGTTTTTGAGTAACATCTCGTCAAAGATTGCTACCTTTTTGCACTTTGGACTCTTCAGGGATATTGTCAGTACAGTGTAGCTCCGACTGTTTCGACATATTTAGGTGAAAAATAGGACCATGCCTAGCGTAAATGTACCCATTCGGACACGTTGGAACAGTTAGTTTGGTCGCATCAGGAGCAGGATGAAAGTTACACCCCTTTGCAACTTTACACTACCTCCTTCTGACGATTTTTGGGGTAGCAGAAAACTTTTCACCACGGGCAAATGCCTCAGAGTTATAAAAAACCGAGAGAGGTTATTGTAGAAGCACTCTACGTGATCACATTGCCTTAGACAGAATGTTTCTAACTGACACAATTTTCGAGTAACATCTCGTCAAAGATTGCTGCCTTTTTGCACTTTGGACTCTTCAGGGATATCATCGGTACAATGTAGCTCCGACTGTTTTGACATGTTTGGGTGAAAAATAGGACCATGCCTAGCGTAAATGTACCCATTCAGACGCGTTGGAATAGTCAGTTTGGTCGCATCAAGAGCAGGACGAAAGTTACACCCCTTTGCAACTTTACACTACCTCCTTCTGACGATTTTTGGGGCAGCAGAAAACCTTTCACCACGGGCAAATGCCTCAGAGCTATAAAAAACTGAGAGAGGTTATTGTAGAGGCACTCTACGTGATCGCGTTGCCTCAGACGGAATGTTTCTAAGTGACACGGTTTTCGAGTAACATCTCATAAAAAATTGCTGTCTTTTTGCACTTTGGACTCTTCAGGGATATCGTCGGTACAATGTAGCTCCAACTGTTTCGACATGTTTGGGTGAAAAATAGGACCATGCCTAGTGTAAATGTACCCATTCGGATGCGTTGGAACAGTCAGTTTGGTCGCATCAGGAGCAGGATGAAAGTTACATCCCTTTGCAACTTTATACTGCTTCCTTCTGACGATTTTTGGGGCAGTAGAAAACCTTTCACCACGGGCAAATGCCTCAGAGCTATAAAAAACCGAGAGAGGTTATTGTAGAGGCACTCTACATGATCGTGTTGCCTCAAACGGAATGTTTCTAAGTGACACAATTTTTGAGCAAAATCTCGTCAAATATTGCTGCATTTTTGCACTTTGGACTCTTCAGGGATATCGTCGGTACAATGTAGCTCCGACTGTTTCGACATGTTTGGGTGAAAAATAGGACCATGCCTAGTGTAAATGTACCCATTCGGACGCATTGGAACAATTAGTTTGGTCACATCAGGAGCAGGACAAAAGTTACACCCCTTTGCAACTTTACACTGCCTCCTTCTGACGATTTTTGGGACAACAGAAAACCTTTCACCACGGGCAAATGCCTTAGAGCTATAAAAAACTGAGAGAGGTTATTGTAGAGGCACTCTATGTGATCGCGTTGCCTCAGACGGAATGTTTCTAAGTGACACAGTTTTCGAGCAACATCTCGTCAAAAATTGCTACCTTTTTGCACTTTGGACTCTTCAGGGATATTGTCGGTACAATGTAGCTCCGACTATTTCGACATGTTTGGGTGAAAAATAGGACCATGCCTAGTGTAAATGTACCCATTCAGACGCGTTGGATTAGTCAGTTTGGTCGCATCAGGAGCAGGACGAAAGTTACATCCCTTTGCAACTTTACACTGCCTCCTTCTGATGATTTTTTGGGGCAGCAGAAAACCTTTCACCACGGGCAAATGCCTCAGAGCTATAAAAAACCGAGAGAGGTTATTGTAGAGGCACTCTACATGATAGCATTGCCTTAGACGGAATGTTTCTAAGTGACAAAGTTTTCGAGCAACATCTCGTCAAAGATTGCAGCCTTTTTGCACTTTGGACTCTTCAGGGATATCGTCGGTACAATGTAGCTCCGACTGTTTCGACATGTTTGGGTGAAAAATAGGACCATGCCTAGCGTAAATACACCCATTCAGACGCGTTGGAACAGTCAGTTTGGTGGCATCAGGAGCAGGACGAAAGTTACACCCCTTTGCAACTTTACACTGCCTCCTTCTGACGATTTTTGGGATAGCAGAAAACCTTTCACCACGGGCAAATGCCTCAGAGCTATAAAAAACTAAGAGAGGTTATTGTAGAGGTACTCTACGTGATCGCGTTGCCTCAGACAGAATGTTTCTAAGTGACACGATTTTTGAGTAACATCTCGTCAAAGATTGCTGCCTTTTTGCACTTTGGACTCTTCAGGGATATCGTCGGTACAATGTAGCTCCGACTATTTTGACATGTTTGGGTGAAAAATAGGACCATGCCTACCGTAAATGTACCCATTCAGACGCGTTAGAGTAGTCAGTTTGGTCATATCAGGAGCAAGACGAAAGTTACACCCCTTTGCAACTTTACACTGCCTCCTTCTGACGATTTTTGGGGTAGCAGAAAACCTTTCACCATGGGCAAATGCCTCAGAGCTATAAAAAACTGAGAGATTTTATTGTAGAGGCACTCTACGTGATAGTGTTGCCTTAGACAGAATGTTTCTAAGTGACACAGTTTTCGAGCAACATCTCGTCAAAGATTGCAGCCTTTTTGCACTTTGGACTCTTCAGGCATATCGTCGGTACAATGTAGCTCCAACTGTTTTGACATGTTTGGGTGAAAAATAGGACCATGCCTAGCGTAAATGTACCCATTCGGACGCGTTGGAACAATCAGTTTGGTCACATCAGGAGCAGGAAGATCTAAAGGCATGAAAGTGGATTTTTCAACTTGATTTGGTGCCCTATATGTGAAGAAGATCTAAAGGCATGAAAGTGGATGTCATATTGCAAGAGTTTGGATCATCAAAATTGAAAGAAATAAGTCTATTAAGCTTGGACGCCCTTGGTCTTCTTTTCATTCATTATGAGCGCCTTGGGAGAATGGTATATAGGTCATCATCATGATTGGGCGCCCTGGATCCAGAGTGTTGGAGAGATCATCAAATGGTGTCTAGTAGGGTGAGTTATGAGTTTGGTCGCATCAGGAGCAGGACACCAAAAATGCATAACATGATGATGTAAAAATGTGTACATATGTGTAAAAATGCAGGAGGAAATAAAAAAAGACAAACCTTACAAATTAATGTGCATACTTACAACTCAATGTAACATAACTTTACAAAATCAATGTGAATACTTACAAATTAATCCAATGAACCATCCGGGTCTGCTCTACTCTTTATTGTGTCAAGTATTGCTTCATGGTCAGACTCACGCACCTTCCACAATATTTTGTTCAAAGGTCTACCCCGATACTTTATCAAATGAACATTGGATGCCACGACAAGGTTCGAGTAATGAAGAATCTTCTGATGCATGTCAAAGTCCTAAAATAGCCAAATATTAACACTCTTATGTGGGTACCTTCTAAGCCATGTTCCAGTAATAACCACTGATCCTGTAGGGTATTCGATGTTTTCTCCATCTGTAACAGGGGCCTCCAATTTTTTTTGGCCTCAACACAATGACATAAGTAATAATCTGTTCCCTCTTCATTATCTTCATCTGCAATAACTGCATATACGTGCCCTACATTGATATGTGTAGCAAATTAGATGAAATTAGTCAACATTACAAAAACACTACAAAGTAAGATGACATTACCTGGTTGAACTAGATGAAATTAGATGCATATACGTGCCCTATATTATCTGGTTGAACTAAATCTGATATGTGGTCAAAGTCAACTGACGATTCCATCTGTGTTAGTTCCAGTGCCGTCGGGGGTCGATACGTGTCAAGTGGGCTAAGATAACTTAACTACCATTCATCAACCCACTCCTTTGACTCGCACTCGTCTCAGACTTGAATTGTACAGGAAGAACAAAAGCATGACATCTTTCGTGTATGGATACTCCATGAACCTACAATTGAGCTTCTGAAAGAGTGCATCTCATTTGATCCTGTCAATGTACAACAATCCTCATATGGTGCAATGTTAGTATCATCTATCAACCAAAAAAATCTACAAACGAAAGACTTACCTTCATTACCTGGACCCATGGAAGCATTACACCACTCGACAATCGATTTTGCATCTGTCAACTTTGCATTGTCTTTATACTTTAACTCTTCTCGTGCTATGGCTCTTTTGATACATGCTCCTGCACCATCATGCTCCCCCTTTCCATACATAGAAAGGTTTTAGCATTTCAAAATATCTTTGACAAATTTTAATTTGAGGATACTTCTCTAGAAATTTACCATAAAACTGTGTTTGAGTCTCATCCAAAAAATGCTTTGGATGTGGCTCGCGGTTCTGACTACCAATTCTCCTTCTTACCACATCCCTTTGATTCAGAGATACCCTTGTGTAATTCTTCCAAAAGTCTTCAATTAGTGATCTCAATGCTTCAACAATGGGTTTATCTTTTCGTGGTAGTCTCCCCAAGAACGCCCATAATTCATTGGCATTAGTGTCCTCAATTCTTTGGCGTCTTCCAATGGCTCTTGATAAAGTTTTCCTATTAATTCTCAATTCTTGACTTGTCTTTCTAATGAGACGAGCTTTCCTCGTTTGACTACTTACTATAGTTGATGTAATCACACGCCATGTTGCATTACTATCTTTTGTGCGTGAGGTGTTACCCACACTCTCATACGCACTCATTAGATTCTTGACAATAGATTTTTCACTTGAAGCCTCTGATGTTCTCAACCCAAGAATCTTCATGATAGACCTATACTTTATACTTCACATCATTTCAACGAATAGTTGACATCTTGCAGTCTCATTTAACTTTTCAAAGAACAATCTCCAAATCTTATTAGCATATCTTCTACAAGTGCGTTTTGGAATCTTACCTTCCATTGGCTGCAAAATATTCTCATCAATATCAATCAAATACTTTGGCTTTCTATGCAAAATTCTAGGTGGTGTCAAGTTAGGTAAATTCATCTCAACATTAGGAATTTCATCAATATTTAAATGAGATGGGTTAGATGGCATACCTTCGATCGAAGATGGAATAGATGACATACCTTGAGGTTGAGGTGGGAACGATGGTGTACCTCCTTCATCACATGTGAGTGAAGATGTACTCTCAACTTGAGATGTGGTAGATGGTGTCCCTACATGTTGACTTGTGGTAAAGGACGTGTCTCCAACTATGGTATTCAAATCTCTCGTACCACGAAGTTTTTGCATTCGTTCTCTTTGTGCCGCCAATACCATATCTCTTTGTGATGGTTGTGGTTCCTCTTCAATTGGTATGTCTTCATTTATCATGTCCAATTTCCTCTTCTCACGAAGTTCCCTCATAGCCATTGCTTTCTTTGCATTCTTAGCTTCTATCTCTTCCTGTGTTGGTTTAATTCTTGATCGTTTCCTCGGCATGACGGAGAATTTGTCTATAGCATGATAAAGAGACCAATATTAGTTCCTAAGAAATGAATACATGATAATAGTGGGATTGTATTTTTTTTATGTTGTAAGGATTTATTCTTGTATAGTTTGACATCATCGTATGAACTAAGGTTTGTTTATTACACATAATTATTAAAGAGCCCAAGTGTAGAAAATATACATGGCATCATGTGAGATTGTAGGTTGCTTTCTTGATTGGGAATGTGTCTATTTTAAACATGTATGATAAAGCATGATAAAGTAATTCAATCCAAAATAAGGAAAATGTACAGAACATGCATGTAAAGAATTGACATACCTAAAAAACGAAGATTTGAATGGAGAGAGTACCCAATTATGTAGTGTTTTTATCTTCTTGCATCAAACTCCTCAACAATTTGAGTTTTTCACCACTTGCTTTCTTTTCAATGTTAAATTCTTAAAATTGAATCACAA
Source organism: Cunninghamia lanceolata (assembly GCA_027924645.1). NCBI lineage: Eukaryota > Viridiplantae > Streptophyta > Pinopsida > Cupressales > Cupressaceae > Cunninghamia > Cunninghamia lanceolata. Next base: position 6,819,503 of record BSBN01000816.1, read on the forward strand.
TTAACATTGCAACACTACAAAAATTGAAACTTGAATAGATATATATCAAACTTGGTGTGAAAACTATGGTATTTCCTCCTTCTCAAGTTGGCAAAGCAGAAAAGGTGGTGGAAAGATCATGCAAAGGTGGTACAATGTGTCAAATGTGCATGTGAACTTCCCAATAGCATGAAAGCACTTCTTTTTTGTCAGAGCACACGCAGAATCAGTAAGAAAACAGAGCATGTGGGCCTGGATCATGGGGGTAACCACTTTTTTACCATTTCAATAGAAATACAAAACACGAGCGCGTTATAACGCGCTCGCGCTATAACGCGCTCGCATTTTATCCTGCTATAGATTCATCACATCCTTTGCATTGATCACATCTTTTTCTTGCAAGGGCTTGCCAGATGCTCCGCCATATGATAGGCATAACAATGAAGGGTCAAGCCCTCATAATCAAGTTCGTGATAGAAAAAGCCCTCAAGCCTCAACGTCAAACCCTAATCCCTAAACCCTCAACTCTGATCCCTCGACCCTCAACCCTCAATGTCAAATCCTAATCTCTCAACCCTATCCCTAAACCCTCAACCCTCAACGTCAAATCCTAATCCCTCAACCCTCAACCCTATCCCTAAACCCTCAACCCTCAACGTCAAATCCTAATCCCTCAACCCTAATCCGTCATCCCTTAACGTCAAATCCTAATCCCTCAACCCTAATCCATCATCCCTCAACTCTAATCCCTCATCCCTAGACCCTAAATGCTATCCCTAATCCTACACCCTCAATAGACTCGATACTATACCTTAAACTCTAATCCCTTATCCCTAAACCCTCCAACCCTATCCCTAATCCTTACAACCCTCAACCCTAATCCCTCAACCCTTAACTCTGATCCATCAACCCTCAACACTATACCTTAAACCCTAATCCCTTCAACCTCAACCCTATCCCTAAACCCTTGACCCTCGAACCTCAACCCTCAACCCTTGACGTCAAACCCTAATCCCTCAACCCTTAACTCTGATCCCTCATCTCTCAACCCTAACCCTAAACCCTCAACCCTCAACATCAAATCCTAATCCCTCAACCCTTCACTATAATCCCTCAACCCTAAACCCTATCCCTAAACCCTCAACACTATACCTTAAACCCTAATCCCTCAGCCCTCAACCCTAAACCTTATCCCTAAACCCTAATCCCTCAACCCTCAACCCTAATCCGTCATCCCTCAACTCTAATCCCTCATCCCTAAACCCTAAATGCTATCCCTATTCCTACACCCTCAACAGAATCGATACTATACCTTAAATCCTAATCCCTCAACCCTTAACTCTGATCCCTCGACCTTCAACCCTAATCCTAAACCCTAAACCCTCAACATCAAATTCTAATCCCTCAACCCTTCACTCTAATCCCTCAACCCTAAACCCTATCCCTAAACCCTCAACACTATACCTTAAACCCTAATCCCTCAACCCTAACCCTAAACCTTGTCCCTAAACCCTAATCCCTCAACCCTCAACCCTAATCTGTCATCCGTCATCCCTCAACTCTAATCCCTCATTCCTAAACCCTAAACGCTATCCCTATTCCTAGACCCTCAACAGGCTCGATACTATACCTTAAACCCTAATCCCTCTACCCTCGACACTCTTATTTAACCCTAATCCCTTGACCATTAACCCTATCCCTCAACCTCAACCCTCAACCCTCAACCCTCAACTCTCAACATTAAACCCTAATTCATCAACCCTAAACCCTAATCCCTCAAACCTAAACCCTATCCCTAAACCATCAACCCTCAACACTATACCTTAAACCCTAATCCCTCAACCCTCAACCCTAATCCATCATCCCTCAACTCTAATCCCTCATCCCTAAACCCTAAATGCTATCCCTATTCCTAAACCCTCAACAGACTCGATACTATACCTTAAACTCTAATCCCTTATCCCTAAACCCTCCAACCCTACCCCTAATCCTTATACCCTCCACACTCAACTTTAACCCTAATTCCTCGACCCTCAACCCTATCCCTAAACCCTTGACCCTCGAACCTCAACCCTCAACCCTCAACATCAAACCCTAATCCCTCAACCCTTAACTCTGATCCCTCAACCTTCAACCCTAACGCTAAACCCTAAACCCTCAACATCAAATTCTAATCCCTCAACCCTTCACTCTAATCCCTCAACCCTAAACCCTATCCCTAAACCCTCAACACTATACCTTAAACCCTAATCCCTCAACCCTAACCCTAAACCTTGTCCCTAAACCCTAATGCCTCAACCCTCAACCCTAATCTATCATCCGTCATCCCTCAACTCTAATCCCTCATTCCTAAATCCTAAACGCTATCCCTATTCCTAGACCCTCAACAGGCTCGATACTATACCTTAAACCCTAATCCCTCTACCCTCGACACTCTTATTTAATCCTAATCCCTTAACCATTAACCCTATCCCTCAACCTCAACCCTCAACCCTCAACATTAAACCCTACTTCATCAACCCTAAACCCTAATCCCTCAAACCTAAACCCTATCCCTAAACCATCAACCCTCAACACTATACCTTAAACCCTAATCCCTCAACCCTCAACCCTAAACCTTATCCCTAAACCCTAATCCCTCAACCCTCAACCCTAATCCATCATCCCTCAACTCTAATCCCTTATCCCTAAACCCTAAATGCTATCCCTATTCCTAAACCCTCAACAGACTCGATACTATACCTTAAACTCTAATCCCTTATCCCTAAACCCTCCAACCCTATCCCTAATCCTTATACCCTACACACTCAACTTTAACCCTAATTCCTCGACCCTCAACCCTATCCCTAAACCCTTGACCCTCGAACCTCAACCCTCAACCCTCAACATCGAACCCTAATCCCTCAACGCTTAACTCTGATCCCTTGACCTTCAACCCTAACCCTAAACCCTAAACCCTCAACGTCAAATTCTAATCCCTCAACCCTTCACTCTAATCCCTCAACCCTAAACCCTATCCCTAAACCCTCAACACTATACCTTAAACCCTAATCCCTCAACCCTAACCCTAAACCCTGTCCCTAAACCCTAATGCCTCAACCCTCAACCCTAATCTGTCATCCGTCATCCCTCAACTCTAATCCCTCATTCCTAAATCCTAAACGCTATCCCTATTCCTAGACCCTCAACAGGCTCGATACTATACCTTAAACCCTAATCCCTCTACCCTCGACACTCTTATTTAACCCTAATCCCTTGATCATTAACCCTATCCCTCAACCTCAACCCTCAACCCTTAACCCTCAACTCTCAACATTAAACCCTAATTCATCAACCCTCAACCCTAATCCATCAAACCTAAACCCTATCCCTAAACCATCAACCCTCAACACTATACCTTAAACCCCAATCCCTCAACCCTCAACCCTAAACCTTATCCCTAAACCCTAATCCCTCAACCCTCAACCCTAATCCCTCATCCCTCAACTCTAATCCCTCATCCCTAAACCCTAAATGCTATCCCTATTCCTAAACCCTCAACAAACTCGATACTATACCTTAAACTCTAATCCCTTATCCCTAAACCCTCCAACCCTATCCCTAATCCTTACACCCTCCACACTCTACTTTAACCCTAATCCCTTCAACCTCAACCCTATCCCTTAACCCTTGACCCTCGAACCTCAACCCTCAACCCTCGACGTCAAACCCTATTCCCTCAACCCTTAACTATGATCCCTCATCTCTCAACCCTAACCCTAAACCCTAAACCCTAAACCCTCAACCCTCAACGTCAAATCCTAATCCCTCAACCCTAAACCCTATCCCTAAACCCTCAACACTATACCTTAAACCCTAATCCCTTAGCCCTCAACCCTAAACCTTATCCCTAAACCCTAATCCCTCAACCCTCAACCCTAATCCATCATCCCTCAACTCTAATCCCTCATCCCTAAACCCTAAATGCTATCCCTATTCCTACACCCTCAACAGAATCGATACTATACCTTAAACCCTAATCCTTTATCCCTAAACCCTCAAACCCTATCCCTAATCCTTATACCCTCCACACTCTACTTTAACCCTAATTCCTCGACCCCAACCCTATCCCTAATCCCTTGACCCTCGAACCTCAACCCTCAACCCTCAATGTCAAACCCTAATCCCTCAACCCTTAACTCTGATCCCTCGACCCTCAACACTATACCTTAAACCCTAATCCCTATCCCTCAACCCTTAACCCTTAAAACTTAAACCCTATCCCTACACCCTCAACACTTGACACTATATCTTAAGCCTTAAACCCTCATCCCTAAAGCCTCAACCCTCAATCCTTAAACCTTCAACCCTAAACCCTATCCCTAATCCCTCTACCCTCGACACTCTAACCCTAACCTCAACATTAAATGCTAATCCATCAACCCTAAACCCTCAACCCTCAACCCTCAACACTATACCTTAAACCCTAATCCCTCATCCCTCAACCCTAAACCTTATCCCTAAACCCTAATCCCTCAACCCTCAACCCTAATCCATCATCCCTCAACAATAATCCCTCATCCCTAATCCCTAAATGCTATCCCTATTCCTAAACCCTCAACAGACTTGATACTATACCTTAAACCCTAATCCCTTATCCCTAAACCCTCCAACCCTATCCCTAATCCTTACACCCTCCACACTCTACTTTAACCCTAATCCCTTGACCCTAAACCCTATCCCTAAACCCTTGACCCTTGAACCTCAACCCTCAACCCTCAATGTCAAACCCTAATCCCTCAACCCTTAACTTTGATCCCTCGACCCTCAACCCTATCCCTAAACCCTAAACCGTAATCTGTCATCCCTCATCCCTAAACCTTAAACGCTATCCCTATTCCTAGACCCTCAACGGGCTCGATACTATACCTTAAACGCTAATCCCTTATCCCTGAACCCTCCAACTCTATCCCTCATCCCTTAACCCTCATGATTAATAGCCTTGAACGTAAAAAAATTTGAGTGGGACATAACGCGAGCGCGTTATAATGACAAAAGACAGACATGCGGGAAAGAAAAATGCAAGGCAAAACATAATGCACTCGCGTTATTTCTTGCTTTGGGAATCCCAAGCCTTGGGCTTGGGATTTGCTTTGGATTTCCAACCCAAAGGCTTGGAGTGCCTTATGAACAGTCACAGACGTGTTTTTCTATATTCTTCAAAATTTCACATAATTTCGTTCGTGCTAACCCTCAGATTTGCACGTGTTTCAAGGTTGAACAAATCAAACACATGGGTAATGTTAGGCTTTCTCTTAGCTATTTGACGATGTGATTTTTTTCACATTTTAACAATGTTAAGCCTTTCATCTTTAATTTCTTTTGTTTGTGTGTCTGTTTTTAGGCAAAAACCACTATTTGGTCTTTTTTTCATTGTAAAATAACTATTCATTCAAATTTCAAAAAAATTACATATCTAGAAACTAGACTCCATTCTACAAATATTAAAAAAATAAAAAAATAATTTTCAATTAGTTTTCAAAATTTATAGGGGTAGCACGGCCAAAATTCTATTTTTTAGGATGTGTCCACTTTAAAAATTAGTAAAAAATCAAATATTCATCAAAAAATTATTAGAAAAATCAGACATAAACTACATGCTATTAGATAATTTCTCACTAAAGCGATTTTAAAAATACCAAAAAAAAGTTGACCTTTTGAGGGAGCCACAAAACATGCTATGTTATGTTTTTTTGACAGAAACAACACCAATTTCTGTGGCTCCCTCTTTTGAACCCCTTAATCTATGCCATTTTCAAAACAAAATAGTAGTTTAGAAAGTAGACTCGGAGCACTATGAACATTGTTTTGGTTGCATCTCCAAATTTTGAGTGTAACTATGCTCAATTTCTCATCCAAGGCCAGTATTTCCTGATTTTAGAAAAAAAGTGGCCACTTAAGACCCCTTTTTGGCCCCCCATCTTCTTGCACTTACCATAACCTCATATCCCATTACTGGGACCCATATAGTTTTGGGTTCTAGTACCTCCATAAAGCAATTATCTTTGTCTACCATGAATACAATCTCCTTTTCATATTTCATTACAACCTTTTCAAGGATCCTAGCCCTAGCCTGCATTTTCTTTTGGAAATTCTTAAAGTAACGCCACAATGTTGCATTTTGTTTATTAACATCTCCTAATCTTTGTAGATGATTTTTAATTTGAACTGCTACTGGAGAATGATTTAACCACCCAATGTTACCTATACTTGGTAATTCTTTTAGGAAGATGATCAAAGTACCATACCTGAAAGGGTACTTAGTGTCCTTTGTTCTTTTCAGATTTTCCAACAGTTGTTTCCGAAGCAAATCACAAAGGTCATAGTATGTTTTTTCTTACCATATCATATGTTATGTATATGGTTGTTGTAGAGACTGAGTTTTCCCTGTTGGAGAACTAGACCTTATAACCAATAACCATTGATGCAAATTTAATCGTTGGATCCACAATATCATTTATAGTTAGTGCCCTCTTATCAAATTTTACACCTATCAACTGCATTATTATATTATTCTTCATAGTTTTCAAGGCAAGGACCTTTCTGGTGGAGCACATGCTAGTTACAACTTTAATGGCATCTTTAGTGATCATGTGTGTCATGTCTAACCACATAAATTCATCATGAATTTTGCTTAGGGCATATCGGATCCAAGCATCTTCAAAGAATACCAGAAAATCAATCCACACATCTAATTTCTTCTCATGTAGAACACTGTATTCTTTCTTCAATCCAAAATTATCTCCGGTCAACTCATTCAAGTAAACTTGCCCTAGTTTCATATGATCATATTCTTCCAGATTTGCATGAATATATGCCCTAATATCTTCAGTGTACATGACCCCAAATGGGACTTTAGAGAACACACCATCCAGATTAGTTTCAGTTGATTTGAATTGGTGCTTGTTGAACTTAGGGTGAGGCCTCTCTATTATCTCAACTACTTGAGGAGTATACATCTTTACAGATTCAACATAGGAAATTTCTAAAGGAGAGAATGGTAAATACCTTTTGCTTCCATTAGGGTTTCTTCATGGGATGCTTGAATTCACCTCAGCTCGCTTCTCAGATCTCTTTGGTTGCTTGAGGGTTTGAGTGCAAAGTGATTTTTCTTTCAAATGAATTCCTTATATCCTCTTTTCATTAAGACTCAATCGTCATAAATGCTTATTTCAAAAAGCTATCAAACCCATACTCTGCCACCCATAGTCAATCTAAATTGCTCCACAATCCACTGCATTAGATTCTTTTATGCCATAATCTTCTTCAAAAGATCTGTCATTTAGTCTTACAACTCATATCTTTGTGCTAGATATCAGCACCACACTTCTGGCTGGGGGAATAAGATTTTGTATTTAAGCTCCCCCTAAGCCAGAGCTCTCAATTTACTTCCCAGAGAAAACTATACCAACACCAGAGTCTAGTGCAGACTCATCCTTGACTTCCTGCACTTCCCTCTTAACCCAAATTTGATTCATCTCCTTCTTAATTTCTACTAGATCTATCTTTTGTACTAGTTTCTTCATCTCTGCCTGATTATCCTTCTTCATATTCTTACTTCTACAGAATCTTACAATATGTCCAGGCCTGTTGCAATTGAAGGATACAACATTTCTCTATCCATTGTTCCTTTCATTTATCCTTGATCTGCATTGGTTAGCTTTATATCCAAACCTATTGTATGCAAAATAATTCCCATTGAAAGATTGAGCATTCCTTCCATTATTATAGTTGTTTCTTATCTGACTTTTACATTCACTAGCTTTATGACCAAACCTTTTGCATATAAAGTAGTTACCTTTGAAGGTTTTAGCATTCCTTCCATTGTTGTAACCATTTCTTATCTGATTTTTACATTCATTAGCTTTGTGACCTATTTTATTGCAAGTGAAACATTGACCAAAGAATGATAGAATATTTTAATTTACTCCGCTCCTACATTAAGTAGCCTTATGACCAAACCTATTGCATGTATTACAATAACCATTGAAAGAAGGGTACCTTTGAGCATTTGGTTGCCTGACCGGTGGTCTTCTAGGTTTGTTCCTTTTATTTGGGATTTGTTTTCCTTTGTTCTTCTTGATCTTAGCATTCTTTACTTGAGCAACTTTAGAGCTTTCATCTTTCTCAAATCCCAAGCCTTCTTTGTCATCAAGATTCTTTTGAATATCAAGCATCTCATCAAGTTTTGCAGAACTTATCTTGATTTTTTCTTCATAACTCTTTGCTTTCTCCAAATCAGACTTCAAGTTCCCAACTTCCTTTTCAAGCTTAGCACAATCTTCTGATTTACCTTTTACCAATTGATTTAGATCTTCTACTATTGCTCTTTCTACAACTTCCATTTTCATATCATTCAATTGTTCACTAACCTCCTTATGTTTTTCTTTGAATCTCTTGACTTGCTCCCTCAATTTTTTAATGCATTCATCTACTTCCTTGACATTATCTTTCAGATCCCTATTTTCTAATTCAACCTTATCAAGATCTTCAAGGGAAATCTTTAGTTCTTCTTCATTGACAAGCATGCATTCTTCTTCTTTAGTTTCAGTTGAATCAATTTCTTCAGGAGGAGTAGGATATTTTTTACCTGCCATGTGTTCAGTCTCCAAGATCTTCCTCAAGCTGTTAGACTTTTTCCAAGGAACCTGGCTCTAATACCAATTGTTGAACACCCAAGATACTGAGAGGGGGGGTGAATCGGTATCCTATTAAAACTTTTACTTGTTAAACTAATAATCCATTTACCGCATGCAATAACCAAGAAAATTAAACATAAAAGAAACAACCGCAATCTATCACACATGAACACCAAGATTTTTACGTGGAAAACCCAAAATTGGAAAAAACCACGGTGAGTGTTAGCTCACAATATATTATGTAGGAACAATACTGAATTACAAGAAGGCTCACTGCCCCAGGGCTCACTACCCAAAGAAATGCTCACTGCAAGAATGGCTCATTGCCAGAACAGGCTCACTGCCTAGAGAAAGAAAGATGAAGGAAGAATGGCTCATTGCCAAGTTGATCTTCTTAGATTGCATCTACACATGCATGGTTACAGCTCCAATGAAACACAGATGGACTGTCTTGAGCAAAACTCTTCATAGCTGAAAGGGAAGCTTGGTCCTCAAATGTGCAAGAAAGAGCATCAACCACAATATTGTCCTTACTCTTCTTATATAAGTGATCTCATAGTCATAACCCATGAGTTTGCTAACCCATTTATGTTGTTTTGGGGAGGAGACCCATTGTTCTAGGAAATATTTTAGACTTTGGTGATTAATTTTGATGCAAAAATGATTTCCTAGTAGGTATGTCCGCCACTTCTGTATTGCATGCAAAATGGCCATCATTTCCTTGTCATAAACATCCATTCTATTGACTAATGTGAGTTGACTAAACACACGCAATTCGATATTATGTTCTCATATTTAAAGAAATTCATTTGAATCCATAACACATCCTCTCTCCTCCTAAAAGCATTCAAGGGACAATTAGTGAAACACTTTAGCTTAGCACATTAAAATGAGTAACTAGTCTGCATGCATCATTGTAGTGTGCTTGCCCACTCTCTTCAATCTTTTACACACATTTTTGAGGGTTGATTTAGGTGAACTAGCAGTCTAGCATATCCCATGCAACATAACAACAATCCTTCAAAGGTATTTTAAATACCATGAGCCTTAAATATCACAAAAGCAGAGTTGACAAAGATTGATCAAGTGAGTCATAGAGAAAAGATACACACTTAGTAGGGTCAAATCTAGACACAGAGGATAGATCCATGGACTCGACCCAAAAAGTTTGTGTCTAGTGCAAAGTTCAAAATATTACATTGATAGAGGTAGCATTTCTAGGTCAAACACAATTCAAAATTCAATTGCCACATCAGAAATAATTAATTTTTTAGTCATAGACATAAGCACCCTTATCTCTTACATTTACTTTTGAAGTTTAATATTTAATCCAAAGTGCATTAGTCCACATAAATACCACAACTATCAATTATTAATCTAGGTTAATTTGATTAAGTTGTATATATTGCATTTAATTAAACTAAATTATATCTAGGGAAAATTTATTTTTCTTTTCAATTTTTGTTTTGATGGAAACAAATGGATTACATAGATATTGACATCTCTGCCTTAATATAACATATTACAATATTATGAGGGAGACATCTAAACAAAAAATCGTCCTTTAGCTAAACTACCACGAAGAAGGGGATCCAATATGTCAAACTCACTAAAAGGTTGACCTTGAACCTCCAAAGAATTTGAGCCTAGAATTAAACTACAACCCTTTACTTCCTTTTCAATATTGACAAAATACATTAAAAAAACTATCAAAGTTTATAAACAAATCAAATCTTTCGAAATTAAATAATCTAATTAAAAATCTGATAAAATATGTGGGGGAAATTTAGATTAAAAACACTCCCATGATAAGGAAACATTAGTCAACGTTCAAAAGGAAGGATCACGTTCACCGAACTTCAACGAAAAGGTTTTCGTTATTTGAATGCCAAGTGGAGGACAAATAGCCATAACAAACAACCATACGGATCCAATTTAGTGTGTATTCCACCATGCGTCACCACGCAGACAAATTTATAATACTAAAGATACCAATGGATGTTAGAAACAAAAATCTTAATTTTAGACCAAATAAATATTAATATATTAAAAAAAAATTAGAATGATAAAGACTCACATCAAAAATATAAATTTAAAATAAAATAAATTTTAACTTAAAACAAAATTGATGCAAGGATGATAAAGATTAATATACATAATTTTTTGGTAAAGATAATAAAAACAATATATTTATATTTTTTAAAAGATATAAAAATTAATATTAAAAGTATTAACTTAAAACAAAATTCTTGCTAAGGATGAGAAAGACTAATATACACATCAAAGGTTGACAATTATAGAAAAAGACATTACTATATATCTATCATTAGTCGATTAAATTAAAGTTGGCTCATTTAGAATTTACTTTGTTCCAGCTAAGAAGACACATATTTATTTGTCTTTAATTAAAATGATCAACAATTTAGAAGAATATATGTTAAAATAATAAAACTTCAAAATTCTTGTACTATAAATATATAGGGGAGAGCATCCCACCCACTCTAACTTCGCGCACCCTAAGTTCCTAATGGTACATAAGATTTTTATGAAATTTTTTGGGTTTCTTTGTATGTGATTTAAGGGCTTTAGTCTAATCAGCTACATCTTCACTGAGTTGTCCAAAAGCACCTTAAAAAAAGTTCGATTGAAATATGCGCACCTATTAGTGATGATTGGTTGTTTCTTTGATATGACATGTGAAGTGTATTATTGGAATGGAATGGATCCTTTTATAGTCTAGGATGTCGAGCAACCTCTAAACTTGTGACCTCTCTTTCAAGAGGACAAGTTTTTCATAGGATATGTGCACATGTCTTGGTTCCTTATTAAATTTTTACTAGTATATTATTTCTTAGCTACTATTCTTATCATATATTTAATTGGGAGTTAGGTGCGCCGCACCTATTGGAACATGGGCGGGTAGTGAGTCCCCTCCCCTAATGAATGAATGGAAATTTTTAATAACATCCTACAAACCAAACTGCTAAGCACAAAAGCTTGGGACAAACAAACCCACCCTTACCAAGCCTAATTGGTATCTCTTTCCAAATGTATAAGATGCAGATTCAATCCAATACACAGAGCTCGGAGTAGATGTAGAGTATTTTTTTCAGGAAATCTGGTGTATTTTGATTGAGAATGAAGAAGACGGAGAACCCTTTCGACGGCCTCGCACCACCTTCCACCGCTTCATCGATTATGTCGCCCAAAAAATACGACGCCTTTGTAAGTCATCACGGAGGAGACGTGAAGGAAAAGCTGGGCATTCCTCTGCACAAAATCCTTCACTCTAAGGGCTTAAATGTGTTTGTGGATTCTGAGGAATTACAAGTGGGCGACATATTTCCTTGTGTAATACGAGACGCCATTCTGAGCGCCCGAATTTATGTGATAATCTTTTCCAAAAACTATGCAAAATCTGCATGGTGCTTAGCCGAGCTGTGTTATATCATGAAATTAGTGGAGAGCAACGCAAACGCTTGCATAATTCCTGTTTATTACGGGGTTCGACCTCGGGATGTTCGATGCGCTGAAAAGGGAGAATATGCAGAGGCATTTAGCGAGTATGAAGGAAAGGAAAGGCACATAAAAATGCTTCCTCAATGGAAGGCTGCCTTGCACCAGGTCTCCTTTCGTTATGGACTAAGATTTCGTGGGTAGGGAATTATATATTCATTTTATTCACAGAACATATTTCTCCTTCAATTCTCTATTCTGTATTACTCATTCTATTTCTCTTCTCTTCATTACAATCACCCACCGTAAACAGCTAGCACATTGTGTGCTAACTGTTTTCCAGTGTTTTCGACCTGGAAACATGTTGACTAGTTTTATAGATCTGCAATTGTGTCGACCTGTAATGATTTTGTGTTGACAGGATTTTGACAAACATGTTTGTTAGTAAGATTTCGACTGCTGATATGTTTTACAACGTAACGACTATTTAAGTTCTTCTTACAATACTCTTGATCTATTCTGTATTATCCATTCTATTTGTCTTCTCTTCATTACAATACTCTTGATCTATTCTGTATTATCCATTCTATTTGTGTTCTCTTCGTTACAATACTCTTGATCTATTCTGTATTATTCATTCTATTTGTCTTCTCTTTTTGATCTATTATGTTCTTTAAACTTACAAGGTAGCAAAGTAGAATGAATCAAGATTTAAATTTGTTTTGTTTATAATAATATACTGATATATGGTTCTTTTTCATTGCAGTGATGATGACAACTTGGTAACCACCATAGCTAAGCATGTATTGAAGCATGTTGGACTGCCACTCAAAATTTCTAGACTTTAAGATATGTATTTTGTTATGTAAATACATCTTCATGTACAAAGTTAGTATAAAGTTAGTCTGGGTTAATGTTTAATGTTTCCAGATATGTATCTTGTTATGTAAATACTTCTTAATGTACAAAGTTATTCATTATAGTGATGACGATGACAACTTGATAACTATCACAGACAAACATGCATTGAAGTATGTCAGGCTGCCACTCAATGTTTCTAGACTTTAAGATATGTATCTTGTTACGTAAATACTTCTTAATGTACAAAGTTATTCATTATACTGATGATGATGACAACTTGATAACTATCACAGCCAAACATGCATTGAAGTATGTTGGGCTACCATTCAATGTTTCCAGACTTTAAGATATGTATCTTGTTATGTAAATACTTCTTAATGTACAAAGTTATCCATTATAGTGATGACAACGACAACTTGATAACTATCAAAGCCAAATATGCATTGAAGTATGTCAGGCAGCCACTCAATGTTTCCAGACTTTAAAATATGTATCTTATTATGTAAATACTTAATGTATAAAGTTATTCATTATAGTGATGATGATGACAACTTGATAACTATCACAGCCAAAAATGCATTGAAGTATGTTGAGCTGCCACTCAATGTTTCCAGACTTTAAGATATGTATCTTGTTATGTGTATACTTCTTAATGTATAAAGTTATTCATTATAGTGATGACAATGATAACTTGATAACTATCGCAGCCAAACATGCATTGAAGTATGTTGGGCTGCCATGTAGACTTTAAGATATGTATCTTGTTATGTAAATATTTCTTATACAAAGTTGTTTATTGTAATGATGACAACTTGGTAACCACCATAGCAAGTGCATCAAAATATGTCAAGCTGACATATCTTGTTATGTAAATACTTCTTAATCTACAAAAGTTATTCAATACAATGATGACAACAACTTGGTAACCACCATAGCCATGTTGGGCTACCACTCAATGTTTCCAAATTTTAAGATATGTATCTTATTATGTAAATACTTCTTAACGTACAAACTTAAGATAACATGAAAGTAGACAAATTTGCTAAAAAATAGATGCATGAATCTACAATGTGAAAAAACTGAAGAAAACCAGTTAAGGAGCATAATATAGATCTACATTGGAAAATCAACATTGACAAACTACTCTCTTTACAAAATATTAGTGTACATCAAAGAGGAACATTATACTACAAGAAAGTCAAAGAACTTGGGTAGTGATGGGGATAAAATAAAATATTTAAATAATTTGTATAGGAGCAATGGATTTAGTTTAAGTGAATCTTAAGAGGGGCATCATTTATAAAATTATATTTGAAATTAACTTGGTTAATATAAAAGATTAATTATGTTGAGAGGCATTCTATAAACATGTACATAAAAATTAAAACACAATGACATATCTTTTTTATAAAATTAAAAGTATAAATTAAAAATATAGTGACATAATTAAATGTAGAAATAAAACATACAAAATATAAAACAAAACAAATATATATTTCTAATTTACTTTGTGACTATATATATTAGAAATTAATTAATGTTTATTTAGTAGAAAACTTATTATTTATTTTTAAATATAAAGACATCACAATTTTAATATATATATATTAATGCTTACAAATAAAAGTATATAATATTTACTACACTTTTCAAAGTAAAAACAAAACAAAAAATTTATTAAAATATAAAGTAAACAATGTAGATAAAATAAAATAATTTTTAACTAAAAATTAAAATTTATGTGTTTTAAAATAAAATATAATATAAGTAAATAAAATAAAATAGCTTTTAAATAAATAAAATAAGCAATGTAAATAAAACAAAATAATTTAATACTAATATCTCTAATTTTTATGAATAAATGTATTTAATATACAAATCACAAAGTTGGATGTAACAAGCAAGATAAAGATAAATTAACATTGTGTATATTATCGAAGTTTAAATTTTGATACGTTGAAAGCCCTTTAATTATTCAATTGTTAAAAAATCAGTCTTGTAACAAGCCTTGTCTATTTCTAAATTTTTTTAGAAGGCCTTTTTCTAATTTAAACTTTCCCTCACATGAATATTTTAACAAAAAGGAGGGGTAAAAATTTTTTAAATCAAAAAGTACAAAGCAAAGGAATTACATAGCCCTATCAAGCTCCACCAAGTGATCCAACTGTTGAGACAGATCCGAGGGTAAACGACCTCGGTCCATCAAATTCCAATCATGAATATGCTCAGAAGCCCATTTAGCCAAACAATCAGCAACACCATTCCATTCTCTAGGAATATGAGTAAAAGTAACAAACTCCAAAGAAGCACAGAGGTTAAGAATCTGAGCAACAATCAAAGCCAAATGCTAGTTGACATCATCTAAATGCCGCCTATTCAACAAATTCACCACAACCTAGGAATCAAACTCACATATGATCCTTTGCCAACCCAATTGACTTCCACGCTCCACAACCGTTAAAATAGCCTGAGCCTCCATAAGATTATTAGTATGAAGACCCTTATAAGCAGAAAAGATAAACTGAACATCTCCAGAGCTATCCCGACCAACACCACCAATCCCAACATGACCAGGGTTACCTCGAGAAGAACCATCCGTGTTGATTTTTAAGACACCATGAATATTCATGCTTCTATGTAAACTATATTAATATTTTCATTAATATCTTAAATGACATGAAGTTGATGCTCATTTCATAGAAGTGGTAAAAAGTCACTTGAGAATGTAGTGGAAATATAACATATAATAACAAGAGCTGCAGCGTAGCTAGAGTCCTTGCTAAATGTTGTTTGGACATACTAGATTCAATAGGAGAAACTACCAATATGAGCTTTAACATATCATTGTGCATGTCCAAGGAAATATTAATGTAGGGACAAACTGCTACTTCATGAGTGGCATAATGCAATGTCACGACTTCTTGATAAAGGCAATACAATACAAAATTGTCAAAACTATTAATGTGTTGTGGACTCTTTATTATTATGTATAAGAATATGAATCATGATGGAAGAACTATAAGTTTCCAGGCAAAAGGATTTTCATAATATACTTAATTGCTCTAAGAATAACCAATCCTACAAGATCTTGGGCAAGCAAATGAATAAGATACCAAAACTTTCTCATAAAGCATTTTATATTAGTCATAATGAATGCAAATAGAAGGAAAATTGCACTCTACAAGCAACTTGTTCATCTCATCTACTCTACTTACACTCCTAAAAAAATAACAACCTAATTGAAATTCAATGCATCCATTAGATCGTTTAGTTTCCAATTCTTTTTAGACTCGCTAAGCTTGATGTAGTGCTACCAGACAAGTAATGAATTGACAAAATCAATATTGATTTGACAGATTTTTTAAAATTAAAGATTTAGAAAAAATGAATTATGCATTATATAGCAAATAAAACCTACACTAATACATGCAATGTCAATTTTTCCTTGTCATCAACATATATCTCCATTTATAGAGCACATATGTCTCCATTGTTGGTAAATGGAAACAAACACAAGGTAATATTAAGTGAGGTGATTATTAAAGAAAAGTTGCCAATGTCAAATGCATTAACTTCTCTAGCACCCAAGAAGCAAATGTTCAGCACATTTCAGTCCAATTATTCTTTGAATTCTGAATCTAATATTTCATAGTTGCAATGAATTAACAACTAGAATAATGTCAACTTGGACCACTTGCAGAGCTAGTATATCCTTCAGATATGCAAAGCTAATTGGAAAATTCTAGGAAATCTACCGCTTTGCAAGTTGTCAAGTAGAGATCTTTACATGGGAGAGATTATATTAGTTATTATTAGTAGACTATAAAACTATGGCTAGGCAATTCATTTAATATCAAAGTATTTTAAAATTATATGATTTAAAAAGTAGATTGAGATTCATGGTCCAAAGATAATTTGCGAGAAATTATAGCTTAGATATACTCACCCACATTTCTTCCACATAAAATGCCTCCAACATTGAATGTCCCAGAAGCTAAAACCTATTCCATTTGATCATGAAACAACAACATATGAAAGAATACCAAGAGCACTTAACTATTTATGTTGTAGTATACAATAGTGACAAGGAAAGATAGTTGTGACTCAGGAAGCTTGAACAAAGAAATTAGGACATGGAACATTACATCTTGCATAAATCTCTTGCAAACTGGCCAAATTTGTTTTCTCAGAGTTGCAGAGAAACTTGTCAAGAATAAAATGTCTAGCACTTATAAGATTAAGTTTTCTTTCCCTTGCCAATGCCAAAACTTATCTAGGTGTTCCAAACAATATGAGGACAATTAATTTTTCAACAATTCCTTGTGAACTCTCACATGCACATCTCCATAGAATACTACAACTTTAATGTCCAACAAGTAGGTGCTAAACCTCTCAAATTCAATGCATATCTACATGGTTGGAGAAAACAAGAATAATAAGTAAATTGTGAAGTAAGACTAGATTAAGAAGTCATCACAACAAACTAGTAGTTAAAAAGGTAAATCACCCTGACAAAAAATAGTAGTACTTACAACAAAATCCTTATTAACTACTTGATATGCCAACTTGTTAGAATTTAATATTCTATAGTCAACATTTATTTCACCTTCCCCCATGTCAGATTTGGGGATCTCCTCAATTTGCCCCATGCAACCGTTTTCCCTGTCAGCAGTTATTATGGTAGGTAATTTTGAAATCATATTTGAGTGCTTATTTTCATGGGCATACATACAAGACAAAAGAGGAGAATGTTACAGTTAGAGTTTGACATGTAGCAGAAGAAGGAATGTGTGAAGAGAACAACAGAGAAGAAGGAAGAATATAATTGCAGCAGTTGACAAAATAGTGCAGCAACACAAACAAGGCATGCACAGGCAGCTATGGAGTTCCTGTAGTCAGCTCTAGACATGAAATGCATAGCAGCTTCAGAGATAGGGGCAATTCAAAAATAGAGAAGCAACTCTGCATTAAGTTTGCATTAAGTTTTGAATGTATTTTTGGAAGGAAGACATAAATATAAATTCGTGTTTTGAATCTTCTTTCTGGTCTCTTTCTTTCTCTATTTGTTTTTGTCCACATTGTTGTAGCATTTTGTTTGGACAACAAACCCCCTACCTGCCAAAAATTGGTATCAGAGTCCTATTTTTCTAAGTAGTTATAAATTTTTTGTGGGTGTTTTGGAAAATCCCTAGATTCTCTAGGCACTAAAAAGTCTTCTCTAATTTGAGAAGAATGGTAGGTGGGGACAACAAAGGTTGGTAGCATCCACCGAATTTTGATGGGTAGAATTACGATATATGGGAAAAGAAAATGAAAACTATACTTGTTGCAAATGACCTATTAGCTTGCTTGTCATCAATGGGTTCATAGATGTGATTGACCCAAATGCTTTTACAACCCTATCAAATGCCCAAAGGAAATAGTTAAAAGAAACCCAGATGAAAGATGCAAAAGCCCCCAGTTTGATTGAGGCAACCTTGACAGAGGATATTTTCCCCCACATTGTAGCAGCAAGCTACTCAAAACAGGCATGTGAAATACTCCAAAACAATTATAAGGGGACTAACAAGGTGAGATTGGTAGAGCTCCAGCTGCTAAGGAGAGATTTTGAGACCTTGCAAATGAAGGACAATGAGTCCATTTCTGATTTTCACTCTAGGGTTTCTACCTTGATTAATCAACTTAGGATAAATGGAGAAACCATGGAAGATCAAAGGATTATTGAAAAATCCTAAGGAGTTTGACTCTAGGTTTGATCCCATTGTCATAGCCATTGAAGAGGCCAAGGACCTATCTAAGATGATGGTGGGCGATTTGATGGGTTCACTACAAACCCATGAGCAATGGTTGAATAGATCTGCTCCTTCCCTAGAGAAAGCCTTCAAGGCTCAAACCAATGCAAGAGGTAGGGGAAGAGGAAGAAACAACAGAGGCAAAAGTCTAGTGCAATCATGGTAGGATGGTTCACAGAGTGAACTGTCTAGGTTGTGCAACTAGAGTAAACACAACAGAAACAACTTAAGATATAAAGAAAATGCAAATTCAGTCATTCAGTATATCATAGAATCCAAATACAAATTGGTCGGCAACATGCGGGTTTACAATTAGGGATCATAGGCCTGATTACATAATATGCACAAGATATAGCTTTGAAGCTCCTTCACCAAGATTTCAAACTATCCATTATGAATCAATCGCTAACTTCTCTAACTCCCTTTCCTAGGCATCTATTACATCAATATATATCATCTCTAGATCAAAAGATTCCTTCACGTCAACCAAGGAAGATCACAAACTCCAATGAAGAGCTGTAACTTGTGTACATACATAGGTCAGACCTATTTGAATAGAACACCTCCACAAATGAATGAAATGATGAGCAGATCTCAAGGAAGGTCGGCCACAACCTAAACAACATTGAATGATGTGTCATTTAGCACCACAAGTCAAGAAATGCTCCGCAAGTCTTCTCCTTTAGCTGATTGTATGACACTATCAGGATGCTCTATTATGATAAAACAATCAATCTTCTAATAGCGATATCTTTCCAGTACCTGATCCAAATGCTCTGAAAATTGGATATGATGTGCATGAATGTATCTAGATACTAAGTCCAGCTCTGCAAGGTCTAAAATGAAACTACGGTAGAATGCGGACCAAAATACAGAAACTGCTTCTGACTTAACTGACTAAATTGAACTAGAAAATGAAAAGAAACAAACTAAAATGCAAATGTTTTTGGTTGATGCAAGATTGCTCTTGAACTAGAGATGCTCTTGCATTAGACATCTGGGGTTATTGAAAAAAGTGAGTCCCTCACATTGCTAGGGCTAGAAGAAAACCAAGACAGTTCACCTCAGCCTGAGAAATCCAAGATGAGTCTTCTTCTGGTCTGCCTTTCCACTTCACCAAATATTCCTTATATTGTCTTCTTCTGGTGCTGCATCCAATTTTGCTATCTAAGATGTCTTCAATCTATTCCAGTGCTTGTTGTGGTAACTGCTTCTTCAAGTCTTCTTCAATGATGTCACTGAACTCTGCTTCATGATACTGATATAGGTCTACAATGTTGAAAACAGGGGATATACCCAATGTCTCTAGTAACTCTACTTCATATGCATTTCCTAAATCAAATTTTCTAAGTATCCTACAAGGTCCAAACTTCTTCATCTTCAACTTGTTATATGTCCCAACTGGAAATCTTTCTTTTCTCAAATACACCATCACTTCATCTCCAACTTCAAATTGTTTGTCTTCTCTTCTCATCTGCTCACTCTTTATACTTACTGTTCATCTCCTCTAAATGCTTCTTAACCTAATTATGCAATGTCTCTATGTGTCCTGCAAATTCTTCTACTTCTGCACTCCTCTTCTCTTCCATGTTGATATCTCTCAACTCTGCAACTCCTCTAGGGTGTACTCCAATAACAATCTCAAAAGGTGTTCTTCCAGTACTCATGTTCACTATTGTCAATGAGGATTGCACCCTTATGCAAAGTTGTGAAACTCTACAATCCTTCGAAACATGGGGACAAACTTAGGTTGTGGGTGACCTATATTGAGTTTGAACCTCTAGATTATGGGCTGGTTCACTTAAAATATTTAGTTTGAATCTATGACTATTATGGTCCAAAGTGACATTTAGTTCCTTAACATTGAAATGTCCATGTCATTGAGGGCCTGAGCATTGGCATTTGTATGAAAGATGTTTCAATACTATATCATGGCTATACTTACTCTTTTGAACTATCTTTTGTATGTTGTTACTTCATAGCTTACACAGAGAATAAAGATGAATTATGATATGGCTGTAACATGACATGCTTCATCATTTATACTCCTTTGTAACAAGGAGACTGTACCTTTTGCATACTGAATAATACATGACAATCTGTTACTTCACAATGGCTCTTGTAGCCTTCACCTAAAGTAAATATGCACCTCATGAGATTGTTATTTGATCATTTCCATGACAGTCTTGGCATCTCTTTCTCAGTTGATCCTACATTACAACTTTTTGTAATTCTATGGCATCTGAGGTCTAGTTTTTTCGGATTTTTTTACCTTCCTAGATGATTGTCATGCTTATAGCATTCATATAAATAGCAGTAAGACATTTCAATGATGATAGAAATAAAGAAAAGTACCTTAACATGACCGTACTCCTATTTTTAGCAATTTGACAAGTTTTATTTAGAATCATCATTTCCTTTGTAATCTGTAATGAGGCAATTTGAATATGTTTGATCTGATTTAATCAATCTGTTTGTCAAGTGGGCATAGTTTATAGGAGCAACTACTCTTTTTCAACTTTATCATGATGAATTCACTCTTTTACAAGTTTGACTGCTATGATGCATAACATTGTCTTTGAATGATGCATCCTCTCCTTCATTCTGATTTCCTTTTTGTTACATCCCTCTTTTTGGAATTGATTATGCTATTTACTTTCTTGCAAATTTCAGTGTATAATGTGTTGTGGATGACATGGAAACTGATGATTTATTAGACAAAGTTAGTTCTATGAAATTTTACAATCTATTGATTATGATCAATGTGATATTGTAGACTAAATGTCCTTTTTGTTAAGAGAAATAATGTTTGGATATATTATGCTTTGATTTGGAACATTGGTGCTTTGACCACAAAATTGTATGTGAGACTGTCGTTGCAGGAACAGGTGGACCATGTTCGATAGGATGAGAAAGTATCTTTGAGAGAGAGTATAGACTCTAGAAATTAACCATGGGTGTTTGTTACTGAAAACGCTAAACAGGTAGATAAACCTTGAAGCCATCAATTTAGTCTTGTTTTTCGACTGGGATAGTTTAAGACTAGATGTCGACGTCTGAAGATAAGGTGTAACACCCTTTTCGTAAGTCGACATATAGAATTTTGGAATCGACATTGTTGTCGCAAGTCCACCAAAATGAGTCGTCTTATATAGATGATTATTATTTCGTTTGTAGGTAAATAGATGAACCTATTTGTGGCAGATTTGTGGATCACGTCTCGTAGTCGAAGGATGTGAGAAGTCATTTTGTGCGTCAAACGATTTAGAAACCTTGTGATGCGTTACGACCAATCCGTCGTGATTGCCGTCAAAACGCGTTAATCATGTGTTGTGAATTTGTTCCCTTTTGTAAATCGACGGAAGTCGAATGTGAAGTCAATTTATGCTATAACTATTTTTGTCATCATTTGGAAGGATATTCCGAAATTGTTTTAGTCATAACTTGGCTAACAGGATGTAGTTTTCGTCAGTTTGCTTGATGTTGGTTTTCTCGTCGAGTCAAGTGGTTTTTGCCCAAGCTCTGTCGGTTGGGATGTCATCCTTTACGAATATGTCTTTTTGTCTTCGAGTTTACGACTTGAGTTGTCTTAGATCAAACCCACACTTTCTTTCTTTACTCAGTTTTGATTCTTTACCTCTTTTCGACCTTGGAGTCACCTTGTGCATTTATTAGTTATCACCTTGTGAGAGCTTCACTCCTGTAGCGATGTTAGGTTGCATGTTTCAAAGGTTAGAAGTCTCCTTGTGGAAGAATGACGAAGTTTTTATGCCACATCATCATTTAGAAACCTCCATCTTGTTATGGCCGCTGCAAATGAGGAGTCGGGTAGCTGCAGTTATGTCGACTCCTTGTGTATAGGCATGTGCCGGCCGTGAGTTCAATGCTGAGTTGCTCCATCATCGTTGAGGGGGGGCTGTTGTTGTTAAGAAACCAAAGAAACCACAATTACTAGAGGAGTCTCCTTCTTTGCTGAGCTCGACTGGAGGTTATTCAGTTGAGAGTTTAGTGCAACCATAGAGAGATGCGATTTACTGCATCATAGTGAGCTCAGGAGGAGTAATGCTATTGAAGTAAAAGTAAAAAGGTGAGTTCAAAGTATATTCACCTTCGTCGTGGGGTGAAAGGCATGAATGCGGTGGTTTAGAAATTGAAACTGCATAACTAACCATTGGAATCTCCTTCGCTGTGGTCGGGCAGGAGGTTATACGGTTGAGACTTATGTGTAACTGGGAGTTAAATGCCTGACACTCCATCTTAGTGGGCACGGGAGGTAGTAGTGGAGGAGTCGTTGTTTAGAAATGGGAAAAACGACAGAGAGAACCATTGATTGGGGTCTTTGGCATTCGCTGTACTTGACTAGTAGACTAGATAGTGTTTTGAAAACCTGAGGAGGCATGTCTTGTCAGAGGAGGACATGGATAGGTGTGCAGAGAGTCGAGAGTCTGCAAGGATCATCAGGAGCTTGTAACTACTGTCTATAAACCCCGTCGACAGGTTTTTCTATTCTCTTTCTTCGCAGTCTAAGTTAGTTTTGTGCCTCATCTATGCAAAGATAATGTAATACGTTTACAACAAAAAGAATATGATGACAAAGTCTTCTTACTGTGATTTCTGTGTGAGGTTAATCAATATAATTGTATCATTGTTGTCTTTTGGTATTTGAAACCTTAGAAATAGTATCATTGCTGTCTTTTGGTATTTGAAACCTCAGAAATAGTATCATTTCCTGTCATGAATGACATCATATGATGATAGAACACAGTTCTCTAATGTACACACATCTAGGAATGATCATTGCATGATGCAAAATGTAAACTACATTCTACAAACGGATGGCAATGACATATGTTTAAAGAGTTTCCTTTATGACTATATTATCAACTTAAAACTATCTTTTGTGCACTTGAAATGATAGCTCCATAGCGAGAAACCACATTGCTCCATGTGCATGTTGTGTAGGAGTTTAAAATCTTAGATTTTAAGCATGTTTTGACGTAGACTTTAGTGTGTTTGGCAGCCGGAGATGTAGTTGTAACTAGCTAGTGTCTTGTTCATCTTATATCTTTAGTTAGAGGTCGACCATGTGTTTGGTCATCTCTAATGTTGTAAGAAAGATTCCAAATCCTTTATTATCTAATTTTACGACTCTTACCTCAATGAACCATGTGAAACTATTTGACTTGGAAAGGGGAGTAGAGAGTTAAAGTTTTAGTATTGGTCGAAAACCGTCATGGTTTTGTAATGAACAAGTAGGGTGGGAAAACCCACATTTTGAGTCTAGATTACATTGCATGCGATGGTTCTAGTGTCATTTTTATTTTGTAGACCTTTATGAGTCTAAAACCCTTAAATTCTGGGATAATGGGAAATTGTTTTGTATACTTGAGTATGTTGTATAAACATGGGAACCAAATAGCCAAGTTTAAAACCACTTAGGAGTGGGTGTTATTAAACGATGTTTTATATGAATATGGGATTATGAAACTATAAACTCAGGATTAGAGTAAACGTTGTGCCATGCGCTATTGTAGAAGAAAATCCTAATACCTTGAGGTCATCGAGGTCAACATTTGTTTAAACCTTACAAATAGGAAACTGTAGGATTTCGATCAGTTCAAGTCGAGTAGGGTGGGTGAACTTAGTTCATGCATTCTTAGAATTCTATTTAAAAATAAATCCTTTGGCCAAGGTGGTGCACGATCCTCAAGTGCATCGAATGTTCACTGTGACTGGATGGCGTTTCTTGTGGAGAGTCGTGCATGACTAGAGGGTATCTAGGGATCTGCATGATAACAAGACATGTAAGTTACAACACCAGAGCTCAAATGGCAAACACCAATGGTTATCCTAAGTCTATCCTCTTGAGTAGGGTAGGGCCACTTCCAGTTAGGAAGGAGTGCGGGAGACCGACGGTCTGTGGTTGGAGGTTAAGCTCCTTGAAGATACTTTCTCTTCCAAATACTGAGGATTGCTGAGTCTTGACTGAGATGGGTCGACAATCGAGATGCATGATAATGGTATGTTCCAATATTTTATTTGTTTCAAGAAAATTTCAGATTGTTAGAGAACAAAATGTTTATTGTATATCATTTCTTTTAGTTTTATGAAAAATGAAATCATGTTTAAGTTAAAGTGAAAAATGTTATACTTGGTAGTAGATAAGTTCTTTTGTATTTGATTACCTAGTAAAAAAAAAAATTAACCTTTGTGAAAACCTAGTTTTTCTAGTTAATTCGGATATGAATGTTACACTTTTCAAATGAATAGAAAAGGGAAACATGTTGGGCTCAACCCTTGTGGGAGCCACATTTTCTCCACATGTTTTAATGTCTTCAAATCAGCAACATTACTTTCCCTATACCTGCACAGTGAACAAACAAGTTAGCATAAAAACATACCTCTTGAAGTTGATTGATCTTCCTCATGATGATCTGATTTATTGCACATGTCTGATTTGATCCATTCACATGAAATGCATACTATCTGTAAGTTGATATGTCTGTTGATAAAAACATATGATAATCTCAAATATCCAGAGCTTCTAACAAGACCTTTTCCCAATTTTTTGCAGGTACACTGACATGACTGGAGCTTGAAGATATGACATGAAGACCAACCACCAACAAAGGGCATCAACCTTCAAACAAAAGGCAATTATGGATATTTGATATTCTCATATGTTCTTTTCCATTTCCTTTTATCATCAAATCTACAGCTTGCATATGTCTGCATTGCTCAGTTTGGTCATTCCCACAGCTTGTGTGGGACACATTTAAGCATTTCTTTTAAACATGATCAGTTAATTTACCTTATGCAATTGATTTATGTATGTTTCTTTTTCAATCAATGCATAGGATAGAATAACTGAAATTGAATGTATGTTCAAAATATGATATGAGAGGACAATTCAAATGAATACCCTTCTTCCACACTAAAATATTATCATTTGAATAACCAAATTGTCTTATAACTTTGAAAGATAAAATTAGTTAGATCAACTGTCTTTCATTCATTGTCTGATTTCTTGACATTGGACATTCACTTGTCATGATGGTTTGATAGTCCTGATTGGTGTAAAGAAATGAGAGCATCTCAAAATGAATTTCTAAGAATAGTGGTGTCTTCGACAGATTTAAATTTCATTAGATTGCCTCAAAAAACACACACAACTATGCCATAAAGCGGAAACAAACATAGAACATTTCCAACATTGACCCTTAGAGGAAATACAAGCAACAAGATCTAATTTCAACAACAGAAACGTTAACATGAAAGACACAACAAGAGACACAGATATACGTGGGGAAAACCCTTATGGGTAAAAAACCCCACACTCCAAAGCATCGAACCAATGTATTAATCAGCAACAAAAGCATGTTACAATACACTTGTAGGCTCAAGGCCTTAACACGGAGATTTACATCTTGCTCCTCTAGAAGTATAACTGACAGCATAACCCTGCACAAAGCTCTCCTCTGTTCTAATCACAGTACTCGGGTTGGTCCTTCATACTGTTATCATGCCACAAGTAGCATACAGTATAGGACATCACTGAGAGAGAGATACCTCTCTCTCTTGGCCTGAATCCCCTTTCACCAGAACTCTGTTCTCACTCCTCTCTCTCTCTTTTTATCCTCTGTCACAATGCATTTAATATATATCACATTACATAGGAGAGTAACCGTTTCAACTACCACAATAGACTAGATAGTTACCAAAGACAAATGTATTCCGTATGCTTTTCCAATACAACATTTGCTTTTTTGTTCTTCTGCCATGTCATGAAGTAACAATTACCACCAAGGTACCAACCAATTCCCAGTATCCCAGCTCATAACCGTTTCCATGACTGTTTATATTTGTGAGATCTAAATATCCCACATGCACCAGTCGACGGTCGCTATCCCAGTTTATATACATGAACACTCAGTAAGACTATCATCGGCAATTTTGTTGCCGACGATGCCAGTCTAACCTCATCGGAATAGCCCAAGCCATCAGAGATCACTCCACCATCTACACTAATGATTCCTTGTCTCAATGATGGCCAAGCCTTCATCCTTCATCAGAGTAACTTATGCACATCAGAGAAGAAACCCAAGACCATGCCGATAGTGAAAGTCAGCCTGATAGAGTATACCAATAGCCCTTCATCGGTAAGACCCCACACATCGAAAGTAGTCTCCTAAGCTGCTCCGATAATAATAAGTCCCACCGATCCGATAGAACCTTGAACCCTTGAACCAACTCTAATCGATGAACTAATGAATCGTTGAACCAATGCTGTCAAACTGATGAACCGGTGAACCATTGAACTAGAGCCATCGAACTGATGAACCAATGAACCATTGAACTGATGAACCATTGAACCTGTAATCTGAGTCACAAGTACTCAACATTCTCCCACTTGATGAAGGAATTACAGGAAACCATCAATGCTCCAAGTCTCAGAACCAAAGTTGATACTACCTCCACTCCACTGTGCACACAAGCTACACAGAAGCTCCAACATAACCAACTTCAAAGCTTCCAAAACATAGTCATGGAGTCATTCTCTAGAAACAAGATAGAACATCAGCTAGAACAACAATCAGAAAACTGACTGCACCCATCCAACTGAACAAAACCCACGTGACTGAAAGATAGCACACACAGCAAGTGCTAATCCATCCAATCATCCATACCTTGAAGGTATTCATATCAACAGACTCATGCCACCTACATATACACCCATCAACTGCAAATACAAGCTCCATGTGTCAACCAGTCGAAAAAGACCAAACACATCCAAGAACTCCCACTGCATGGGTAATGCAGATCTGAAAAAGATCATGGCATACCAAGTCTACCAAAAGCATTACATAGAGAGTGTACTCATCATGTAGCATTGCAGGAACATCCACCATGATATGCAAAATCTGTAAATCAATAACTTGTACATCTCACCACCAGTCTAGAAATCTCTCAAGTTCTTCACATCCAACAATGAAAGAGATAACAGAACCTTCATGCTATCACCCAAGAACATAAGTGAAAGCATATGACCACAAACTAGTGATCACTTCAGCTCCAAACAAAACCTCAAACCAATATAGTGTGAAACAAAACATCTAGGAAGATAACTAGGACCAAAGGGAGAAACACTGCACATCATATACATGTGGAAAATCCTTCTACATACACCTCTAAGTGCCAACTGTGTCAAGTATGATCTCCTCTTCAAAACCCCAAAGAGAATAGCATAACAATACCCAAACAAACATTCAATCTCAAGAGATCAAATTCAACGTATGTAATCATGCAACTAACATGGATGTAAGCCTTTCAAACCAAAGAAGATCAAACTAATCCATTTCCCATTTCAGGAAATCATCCCATAAACCATCTCCTAACTGTCCTCATTAATGAACGATATCTTAAACTCAAATGCATAAGGAGATTAATCATGCTATCCATCTCTCACAATGAATCCTCCAGAACCATATATCAGCAGTTCAAGATCCATATCTATGAAAGAAAGCATAAAACACCTGAGAGAAACAATGGGCAATACCTCTCAAGTGAAACTTGTCGAGTAGACCAAGAGTGGGGAATGAGAATGTTCTTCCAAGATATCCAAGTCCTAATGACTTTCTCCAAGAACAATCTCCTCTAGATCTTTTGTTGAATTCACATTCAACCAAGGTAAAGACTCCTCGAACTTCCTGCTGCAAACTCTGATTAAGTACAGCATATACAGTCTCACCTTATTCTCCATGTATCCATGAGTATCTGCAAATAAGCATAACATGCTAAACTCCAATTGGATCACTACACCAACATGAAGTAATCAAGCAAAAGATCAATGCACCCAACACACAGAGAATCACCAGACCATTGTCAAAGCTCCAATCATATGAATCAGGAACTTATCATGACATCATGATCTTACCATCCCCCTTTGGAGATTCCATGCTCTAGGTGAACATAACCATGATCTCAAGAGCAATGTATCATGCCAATACTCAAATGCAGAGTTCAAGAAAATATCATGACATGAAGCAAACCAAAACTCTAAAGCAACATCACCTGTCAAGCACCACCAACACCTCAACCAAAGACTAAGTGAGTCCTTCATGGCTCCAAGATGTTACACATCCTCAAATAGTGCCCCTACAAATGTCAAAGAACCCTTCTGCAGCAACAGGATCTAAGAGCTCCTCCTAGTAACATCTGCAACACTAAAGAAGATCATTCACCACTAAGTGATGAATGCACAGTCAATGCTAAAGCTCCCACTGAACCATGACAACTGAGCTTTCCAAGCATCATGACCAAACATCTTCTCATCTAAAAATCTTCCAGGTCCACATATTAACATATCAATAAAAAACAAATGGCACCAAGATCTCCAAACCAAGGAAATACAACATCACTGTCAAAAGCTTACACTAAACTGTGTATCCAAGCTATACATGACATCATGATACACATGCTACAGATTATTGACTATTAAGGTACTTTACACTATCCACCCTTTTATCCCAATGCAATCACACCAATGCACAAGTGACCACAGACAAGGCCAGCTAACAAGTCTGCATAAACACTAAATGATCTTGTGAATATAGACAATCCACATCCGAGTCATCTCACTATAGTTTAATAGGTGGCCAACCCACAAAGCTACATAACTCATAGATCTAATCAATGCATCACACAAACTCACTATCGCACTGAAAATTGCAAAACTGAGATCTCAAGAGGCAAATAACCATGTAGACAACATGACAAAAAAACACCAGATTACTTACAATCTGATTTGCCAAACCAGTCCACAATCTGAGCACCATAGTCAAGGAATCCATAAAAGCATCACCACAGAAATGCTGAGTGACTTATCACATACCAACACTCCCACAAGACTGCAACTATCTCATCTAGCAACACCCCAAAAAACAAGGTCTAGAAAATAGCTTAACTGCAGCTTCAACAAGACCACAAGTTTTTCTCTTAACCATGTAAAACCTACAAAACCACAGTGTTTGAAAAACACCCATGCACATCCACTCCAATTCACATCTGGATGACTCGAAAGTCTGCAACATAAACTCCATAACAGTTAAACCAGAAAAATGGACCATCATGAATATGCATAACCATAGATTTTAGGAAAAACTATGAAACCCCTCAAAACCAAGGAACATGATTCTGAGTCATGCAAGTACAGAATATCCATTTAAGGAAACAACAGTTCAAGAACTTTAGGCCCACTTGTATACCAATTCCTCAACCACCAACATGCACATGCATCCGAGAGAATCAGGCTATTACAGAAGCTCTCAGACCATTCAATGATTAACTCCATAGCCTTTATGCAACTGGGGCAACAGAAACAATGCTTTCCAATGCTAGGAACAAATATCCAATATAAGCACACTTCTCCATGGCTAAGCAGCAACACAAACTTCTTCATATCAAAAGGAAACCTCTCACATAGACACCCAATATGAAAGTTATTGCAGAGACACAACCACAAAGCATAATCCACCCCATGCAATAGAATTATACACTGTCAACTAAGAGCCTCAGGCCACATCATGACCAGCTCCAATCTCTTCATCTTCACAATCCTTCAAGCACTGCTGAAACAGAAAACAAGATCAACTGCTAGACTTCACTCAAAATAAGGATCAAACATCAAATGATTCCTTCAGATTTCCTCAAGCCTGTCACACTAAGAAATCATCACAGAAGGAATACCCAGACCTTATACACCAGGAACTCTTACATGCAAACACATGCAGCACATAAACGTACATATGTGAGCAACAAAGCAGATCCCAGAAGAAGGCTCTGATGCCACTTGTAAGGAAATGAGAGCATCTCAAAATGAATTTCTAAGAATAGTGGTGTCTTTGACAGATTTAAATTTCATTAGATTGCCTCAAAAAACACACACAACTATGCCATAAAGAGGAAACAGACATAGAACATTTCCAACATTGACCCTTAGAGGAAATACAAGCAACAAGATCTAATTTCAACAATAGAAACATTAACACGAAAGACAGAACAAGAGACACAGATATACGTGGGGAAAACCCTTACGGGTAAAAAGCCCCACACTCCAAAGCATCGAACCAATGTGTTAATCAGCAACAAAAACATGTTACAATACACTTGCAGGCTTAAGGCCTTAACACGGAGATTTACATCTTGCTCCTCTAGAAGTATAACTGACAGCATAACCCTGCACAAAGCTCTCCTCTGTTCTAATCACAGTACTTGGGTTAGTCCTTCATACTGTTATCATGCCACAAGTAGCATACAGTACAGGACATCACCGAGAGAGAGATACTTCTCCCTCTCATCCTGAATCCCCTTTTACCAGAACTCTGTTCTCACTCCTCTCTCTCTCTCTTTTTATCCTCTATCACAATGCATTCAATATATATCACATTACAGAGGAGAGTAACCGTTTTGACTACCACAACAAACTGGACAGTTACAAAAGACAAATGTATTTCGTATGCTTTTCCAATACAACATTTGCTTTTCTATTCTTCTGCCACGTCATGGAGTAATAGTTACCACCAAGGCACTGTTGATAACTGAGAGGGGGGGGGGGGTGAATCAGTTATCCTAATTATTTCCCTTATTGAACTTTCCTTTTAATTGATGCAGCATAAAATCAAACACAAAAACATTAACCATGAAATAAGAAACACATGACACAGTATTTTGACGTGGAAACCCTGTTAAGGGAGAAAACCACGGGGTGATTAACCCAAAATTATTCTCTGTTAGAAGAATAGGAAATTACAAAAATGGCACTTGCCAATTAGGGCTCACTGCCCGAGCACACTGCTCACAAAGAGGCCCACTGCCTACAAGGAGACACACTGTCTACAAAGTGATGAGAATCACAGTCTTGAACTGATTGGAAGCATCTGCATATGCTGGAGTTCAGTTCCGGTTAGGCTTAGTACACTGATCTGCTGCACTTCATCTTTCCTTTGTTCTTTATTCTGCTATCTTTCACATACCGGATCCTTTTTGTTACCTCTGCTCTTTATCTGGACTTCTTCGCATATATCTCCACATCAACACACCCTTCACAACTAAATCCATCCTCTATATATATCCGCACAAGTAATTTCATCACCTTTCTAGTCGGCATCCGGAACAGTCTAGTTTCTTACAAACTCTCATTCTGTCGGCTGAATCCTTCCTCACCAAGCAATGCGGATCAAGCATATACTTGTAGATATCATTAATCATGTCGGCCAAACATGATTCATGCCTTCACAACCTCTGTCATCAACAGTAACACATCCGGAAAGCAGTCTGATACTCTGCCAGTCAGTTCTTCCTCTGTTTTCTCTGTCTCTCAGGAATCCGGTACTCAACCATTCATATCTTTTTCCCTGTCCATCACCGGAGGCTAAATCCTTGTAATATACCACTCAAGGTAGTCCTCTTGACTTTCCCAAATCCGCACTGTACCAAGACACTTCCTCTGAGAGGTCCGGACCAATCTGTCGGACCTTGCCACATGCTCTGTTCTTCTTCACCGGACCACAGCATTCTTTATTCTGACTTCCGGTAGAGACATATTATGACTTGCGGATATGTGGGATGACCTTTGTTGCCATCAATGACAACAACCATGAATCCATATAGTGTCTCTTGCCAACAGGCACCAACCAATTCCCAGCATCCCAACTCATAACCATTTCCACAACTATTTATATTTGTGAGATCTAAATATCCCACATGCACCAATCAACGGTCGCTATCCCAGTTTATATACACGAACACTCAGTAAGACTATCATCGGCAATTTTGTTGCCAACAATGCCAGTCTAACCTCATCGGAATAGCCCAAGCCATCTGAGACCACTCCACCATCTACACTGATGATTCCTTGTCTTACCGATGGCCAAGCCTTCATCCTTCATCGGAGTAACTTATGCACATCGGAGAAGAAACCCAAGACCATGCCGATAGTGAAAGTCAGCCCGATAGAGTATAACAATAACCCTTCATCAATAAGACCCCACACATCAGAAGTAGTCTCCTAAGCTGCTCTGATAATAATAAGTCCCACCGATCCGATAGAACCTCGAACCCTTGAACCAACTCTAATCGATGAACCAATGAATCGTTGAACCAATGTCGTCGAATCGATGAACCAGTGAACCATTGAACTAGAGCCGTCGAACTGATGAACCAATGAACCATTGAACGATGAACCATTGAACCGATGAACCATTGAACCTGTAATCTAAGCCACAAGTACTCAACAATTGGACTATCAAATTATCATGATAATTGATCATTGTTTTCCTCTTGTCAAGACATCAAACATTCCTTGATTGCAATAACTTAAAATTTTTCTTTTACTCCTTTTGAACAACTGCAAAATAGGTCCAACTAAATTAGGTGTGAACAAAATTTAGTAACATTTCTGGTGACCTCTTAGGGGTGTTTGCCTGCTAAACACAATAGAACTAGTAGCCTTTGCAATTCCATTGGGCATATGAGTCTTCTTCTACCTTGAACTTTGAAACCCTTTTTAACTCAAACTGATAGAAACTACAGTAGCAAAAATACTGAAACTGAAACTACTTTGGCTTGCTTAAGACATAGCCAGCAAAATGTGCAAAGTACTTCTTGGAAAACAAAATACTGAACTAAAATTCTACTCTACCCTACACTAACCAACCATAGTTACTGGTCAAACAAATCCATTAATTAGCTTTGTGAAATAACTTCCCTTTCTGATTAAGAAAGGGTGTTCTGCAAGTTGTTTTGCTATTGATAAGATATGATTTATAAGGACATACCTTAGAGAATGTTGTAAAACTCTCTAAAGGATGAAAACCAACTCATTCACCATCTAATCATGGTCACAAATACTGCTGTTATAGGGTGAATGAATGATCTCATTTTGTTGTTCTAAGGCTGTAAGCTCCTCTTTGGGTGCAATAGAAATATGTACCTCCTTATTTAGCTCTCTAACGGCGATATCCTTGATTGGACACCCTCTTGCAATGATGAACTTTCTGCTCATACTACTGCTTTCTTGATTTAGATTTGCTGTCCTGTTTTTACCTATAATCTCAGCCTAATTTGAAAGAGTTAGCTCAGAGAAATGAAATGAAGTAATGTCTACCTCTTTGACCTGAATAGGTTGATCACATACTATTGGTTCATTTGATATTAGCTGATCATTAATGTTAGAACAAAAGGCTTCTATGTTACCTGAAAACATGCTCTCATCTAACTAATAATCTTGTATTGAATTCACATGAATTTCATCTTTCTGCTGCTCAAAACTAGGCACTGATGTTAGGATGTATGTGATATCTTCATTTTCATCCATAAATTCAGGAAGTTCATCAAATAAATCAACTAGGTCATGAGACTCAATCTCTGTTTCTTTCACAAAAACATGTTCATCCTGATCTTGTTTTCCATCTAAGTTTGACACAAAGGACTCAAGATCGTCCCAAAATGAAACATCATCACATTCCTCTTGAATTTTGGTAAAGGAGGATGTTTATTACCTCATAACAGCTCTCAACCAGCCATGTAGGTTGTATCATAGGCTTACCCTCACAATCTTTGAATTGATCCAAGATCAGATTGTCAGGCTGCTTAGCTTCAATTAGAAACTCCTCATACTATTTGATGTCTTTCTGTTGTTCTCAAACTACTATTGGTATGCTTTTCTCATCTGGTTCAATAAAACTAGGTAGCTAATCAAACAAAAAAACTAGTTCTTCCTCCTCACACGGGGCTTTCTCCATCAGAATGTGGGCAACCTGTCTTTGCAATTGAATATTTTGCCCTTCCAATATATGTGTCCTGCTTTCATTTATCTTGTAAACAGCATTAGAAAACTTCTCAAATGAATCAAAATGCAAAGGATTGATTACCAAATTTGAACCAGCATCTTCTTCATATGCATTATGCTCATTTTCAGCTGGGAACACAGTAAAAACAGTAGCAACCTCTTGCTCCACATTTCAGTTTTTTGATTTGGTGGTATAAGAAGGACTACAAAAAACTTCAGCTGTTGGATTGAAACTTGGAATCTTGATTGGTTCGGGCTCTAAAACCTTTTGCTCTTGTTCATTATACCAACTTGGAATCTTGATTGGTTGAGAAACTGCTATCTTTTCCTCTTCCTGATTTTGGATTGGTATGGAAGGGGTAGCCTTAATAAGATTTGACATTTTATAATCAGGATGCTTAGTCCAAGAAGGCTGCCCTAGTTTCTCAAAATTGTGATGACTTGGTTCAGGCACTAGATGTGACTGACACTGAGGGCTAATAGACTAATTTTGAATGTAAACGGGGTTCTTGATCAAAATCACAACTTCTAAAACTTGGAATTTGATACCTACTAACCTCAATTTGAACAGGTTGATCTGGAATGCTTGCAGCTATGTGGATTGTTTGCCTTTGTACTTGTGCAAGCAAAAACTTCATCTGCTCCTCTTTTGCTGCTATCTCCCTTGCAAGATTTTGTTCAAACTGTATCTTTTGTGCCTCCAACTCCTATTCATGAAGATAGGCTTGATAATCTATCTTTTCTTGTTGTAAATCAAGCTCTTGTAGCCTCTTGAACTCTTCTAGGTTCCTTGTGACTTCTAACAATGTGTTGTTGATGCCACTCATGCTATACTCCATGTCCCTAACCTCTTGGGGCTGATTTTGGACATATAAATGCTGATATGAAGGTTGAGCAGGGGTGGGTGGGTGGTAAGGGTACTATGCATGTTGGTTTCTTTGTAAATCAAAGGACTTAGGGGTAAAAACAACAGCATGGCTGATCTGGTATGGTAGATAAGATGGAGGATTAGTAGTATTTTTAGGATATGATGGATGATATGGCATGTTCCCATAAAAAGTAGACATTCTTACTCATTCAAAGAGTTGGAAAACAACTAAACTTGATCTTGTGGAAATCTTCTCATAGGCTGCAAAAATCTGATCTATTAAAACCAGAAAGATAGAGTTGCCAAGTATTTTGAAATAAAAACCTCTGAAAGGATGTAATAATTGCTGATCATACCAAAAAAATAGTAAAAATAAGTTCTTTTGAACTAAATATCAGTTCAAACGTCCCATCGAGCATGCCAAAAAATTGTTGTCAATGAGGATTGCACCCTTATGCAAAGTTGTGAAACTCTATAATCCTTCAAAACATGGGGACAAACTCAGGCTGTGGGTGACCTATATTGAGTTTGAACCTCTAGATTATGGGTTGGTTCCCTTAAAATATTTAGTTTGAATCTATGACTATTATGGTCCAAAGTGACATTTAGTTCCTTAACATTGAAATGTCCATGTCATTGAGGGCCTGAGCATTGGCATTTGTATGAAAGATGTTTCAATACTGTAGCATGGCTGTACTTACTATTTTGAACTATCTTCTGTATGCTATTACTTCATAGCTTACACAAAGAATAAAGATGAATTACGATTTGGCTATAACATGACATGCTTCATCATTTATACTCCTTTGTAACAAGGACACTATACCTTTTGCATACTGAAATATACATGATAGTCTGTTACTTCACAATGGCTGTTGTAGCCTTCACCTAATGTAAATCTGCACCTCATGATGTTGTTATTTGATCATTTCCATGACAGTCTTGGCATCTCTTTCTCAGTTGATCCTACATTACAACTTTTTGTAATTCTATGACATTTGAGGTCTAATTTTTTCTGATTTTTTGACCTTCCTAGATGATTGTCATGCTTATAGCATTCATATGAACAACAATAAGACATTTCAATGATGATAGAAATAAAGAAAAGTACCTTAACATGACTATACACCTGTTTTCAGCAATTTGACAAGTTTTATTCAGAATCACTATTTCCTTTGTAATATGTAATGAGGCAATTTGAATATGTTTGATCTGATTTAATCAATCTGTTTGTCAAGTGGGCATAGTTTATAGGAGAAACTACTCTTTTTCAACTTTATCATGATGACTTCACTCTTTTACAAGTTTGACTTCTATGATGCATAACATTGTCTTTGAATGATGCATCCTCTCCTTCATTCTGATATCCTTTTCAAATGAATAGAAAAGGGAAACATGCTAGGTTCAACCCTTGTGGGAGCCACATTTTCTCCACATGTTTTAATGTCTTCAAATCAGCAACATTACTTTCCCTATACTTGCACAGTGAACAAACAAGTTAGCATAAAAACATACCTCTTGAAGTTGATTGATCTTCCTCATGATGACCTGATTTATTGCACATGTCTGATTTGATACATTCACATGAAACACATACTGTCTGTAAGTTGATATGTCTGTTGATAAAAGTATATGATATTCTCAAATATCCGGAGCTTCTAATAGGACCTTTTCCCAATTTTTTGTAGGTACACTGACATGACTAGAGTTTGAAGATATGACATGAAGACCAGCCACCAATAAAGGGCATCAACCTTCAAACAAAAGGCAATGATGGATATTTGATATTCTCATATGTTCTTTTCCATTTCATTTTATCATCAGATCTATAGCTTGCATATGTCTGCATTGCTCAGTTTAGTCATTCCCATGGCTTGTGTGGGACAAATTTAAACATTTCTTTTAAACATGATCAAGTTAATTTACCTTATGCAATTGATTTATGTATGTTTCTTTTTCAATCAATGCATAAGATAGAATAACTAAAACTAAATGTATGTTCAAAATATGATATGAGATGATAGTTCAAATGAATACCTTTCTTCCACACTGAAATATTATCATTTGAATAACCAAATTGTCTTATAACTTTGAAAGATAAAATTAGTTAGATCAACTGTCTTTCATTGACTGTCTAATTTCTTGACATTGGACATTCACTTGTCATGATGGTTTGACAGTCCTGATTGTACTGTCAGATTATCGTGAGAATTGATCATTATTTTCCTCTTGTCAAGATATCAAACATTCACTGATTGCAATAACTTAAAATTTTTCTTTTACTCCTTTTGAACAACTATAAAATAGGTCTAACTAAATTAGGTGTGAACAAAATTTAGTAACATTCACTGAATTATTGTATGCAAACTCTTCTTGTGATAGAATCAAATCCCAATTTCCTGCCTTCTCTCCAACCAAACATCTCAACAAGTTTCCCAAACTCCTATTTACTACCTCTGTCTGTCCATCAGTCTGTGGGTGAAAGGATGAACTGAACTTCAAATCTGTCTTCATCTTCTTCTAAAGTGTCTTCCAAAAGTATCCAAGGAATCTTGTATCTCTGTCTAAAATTATGCTCTTAGGTAACCCATGCAATCTCACAATCTCCTTCAAAAATAGGTCAACTACATGCATTGCATCAGTTGTCTTCTTACAAGGTATGAAATGTACCATCTTTGAAAATATGTCTACCACTACAAATATAGAATCATGTCCTCTTTGTGTCTTTGGCAATCCCATTACAAAATCCATAATTATGTCTTCCCAAGGTCTCTCCGGTACTGTCAAAGGTTTATACAATCTAGTATTCTGACTACTCCCTTTTACAACTTGACAAACTCTACAACTTTGTACAAATTTCCTAACATCCTTATGTATCTGAGGCCAAAAGTAATTTTCACTTACCAAAGCTATTGTCTTATCAATGCTAAAATGTCCTGCCAATCCACCACTATGCTTTTCTTTGATCAATTGTGTCTCATTGAACTTCTAGGTATGCATAACTAATTTCCTCTGAACAACATATCCTCCTGAATGAAATAATCCAACCACTTACTCCTATCTATCACAACAAGTTCCTTACATGCTTTCCAAGGTTCTACAAGATCTTCTTCATACATGTTCTTCAATTCCTCAAATCCTAACACTTCAACTCTCATCTCTGTTAGCAAGTTTCTTCTCCTACTCAATGCATCTACAACTTTATTTGATTTTCCACTCCTATGCATCAACATAAAAGTATAACTTTGCATGAACTCTACCCACCTCATATGTCTCTGATTCAACTTTCCTTGACTTTTCAAATATTGCAAAGCTTGATGATCTGTATACAACACAAACTCCTTAGGTAACAAGTAATGTCTCCACTGCTTCAAGGCTTGAATTATGACATAGAACTCTTGATCATAAATTGAATATCTTCTCCTTGCATCATTCAACATCTCACTGAAATATGCTATAGGTCTACCTTCTTTACTTAACATTGCTCCTCTTGCATTTCCACTTGCATCACAATCTACTTGAAATACCTTATTGAAATTTGGTAATGCCAAAATAGGTTGTTTTGTCACTTTCTGGTTCAACAACTCAAAACTTTTATCTACTCCTGATGTCCACTTGAAATCTTTTCTGTCACCTCTCATTGTCTCTGTCATAGGGT
Source organism: Cunninghamia lanceolata (assembly GCA_027924645.1). Taxonomy (NCBI): domain Eukaryota; kingdom Viridiplantae; phylum Streptophyta; class Pinopsida; order Cupressales; family Cupressaceae; genus Cunninghamia; species Cunninghamia lanceolata. The sequence continues at coordinate 6,858,642 of BSBN01000816.1, forward strand.
TACAAATTGAATTGAAATTTTTGATGAACTTCCAATAGAAACTAGCCAATCAATGAAATGATCTGACTTCTCCAATGCTCTCCAGTGTAGGCCATTCAACAATTGCTCTTACTTTCTTTAGGTCCATCTTCAATCCTTCCACAGAAATCACAAATCTCAAGTAAATCAATTCCTCCTTCATGAAGCTACATTTCTTAATGTTTATCAGCAATTTCTCTTCTCTCAACCTCTGCAATACTTGTCTAATATGCCACAAATGTTCTTCCTTTGTCTTACTGAAAATTAGAATATCATCCAAATATACAATAACAAAATTACCCACAAATTCTTCAAAACTTCATTCATCAACCTCATGAAAGTACTTGGTGCATTTGTCAATCCAAAAGGCATCACTAACCACTTATACAATCCTTCATTGGTCTTAAAAATAGTCTTCCATTCATCTCCTTCTCTGATTCTGATCTGATGGTATCCACTCTTCAAGTCTATCTTTGTGAAAAATTTTGCTCCACTTAAACATTCCATAATGTCATCCATCCTAGGTAAAGGAAATCTATACTTAACTGTGATCTTGTTTATTGCTCTAGAGTTAGTACACATTCTCCATTCTCCATCCTTTTTTGGTGCTAACACTACAAGTACTGCACAAGGACTCAGACTTTCTCTGATCAAACCTTTCCTCAACAATTCTTGTATCTGTCTATTCAATTCTTCATTCTCTGCCGGTGTCATTTTGTGTGTTGCTTTATTTGGAAAACTAGCTCCAGGTATAAGATCCATGTGATGATTGATACTCCCAATTGGTGGTAATCCTTCAAGTACATTATCTGATATGATGTCTTCATACTCTATCAACAACTTAGTTATCTCCTCCGGTTGTGATTCTTCATTTTCTATGTTCAAGGTTTCAGGCTTCTTAGGAATCAAGGCATAGCACATACTCTCATGTCTCAAACCATCCAAAAATTTTCTTCCATCTACCAAATAGATTCTAGCATTCCACATACTTCATTCTTAGGATCATCTTCCAAAGGAATCAAAGTAATTATCTTTCCATTTGCTGTTTATAGTATATGTATTCCTTCTCCCATCATGTATAACTTTTCTATCATACTGCTAAGGTCTACCCAACAAGATATGGCATACATCCATATGCATAACATCACACAAGACTTCATCATGATAAAATCCAATATGAAATTTCACCAAACATTGTTCACTAACCAGTACCTTATGATCATCCTGAATTCATGCTATCTGATAGGGATTGGGGTGTTTCAATCTTTCCACCTTCAGCTTAGTCACCATCTCCTCTGAAACTAAATTATCTAAACTACCACTATCAATTACAACTTTCCAACATTTACCTTCTGATTTGCATCTGGTTCTAAACAAACTTTTCCTTTGCAGTGGTTCTTCATTTGTCTCTGCTTGAAATAGTGCTCTCCTCATCACAAGTGATTCTCCTTTCTCAGGTTTACCAACTAAACTAGGTGATCCAACAGGTTCTTCTTCCACATAGGTTGCTCTTCCATTTTTCTCTGTCCTCTTACTTGCATTCCCTTGACTACACTCAAATGCTCTATGTCCTTCACCTCCACACTTGAAACAAATGCCTCTGAATGTTCTCCTATCAGGTCCTCTTCCCTCTCTTCTACATCGCTCACTCTAGTATGAACTAGGGTTTCCTCTGCGATAGAAAGTTCTGTCATCTCTCCGGTATGCATTGTTGTCTCTGTCCTCCTTCTTGAATGTGTTCTCTTGTCTTTTCTGCTCCATAAATGATCTTTCTCCTCTAGAAAATGCTCTACCTCTTTGAAATTTGCATCCTTTGCCTCTCTGTCTCTAATCATGTCTCTTGATCAAGTTTTCTTCAACTTTCAGGGCAAACTAATATGCTTCTTCCAAAGATGTCATCCTCACCAAACTCAGTTCTTCTTAAATGTTCAATCTCAGTCCATTGATGTATAGATCGCCACTTTATCCTTTCTTTCTTCACTATGTCTTGTCCTTATAATCATATTATGAAATTCTTCAGTGTACTCCACAGATTTCTCCTTTTGTCTCAAGTTCTGCAATCTTTTCAATAGTTCTAACTCATAGTCAACAGGTATAAACTGATTCTTCAATTTTGTCACAATTCTATCCCACTTTGTAATCTTCTCTTTTCCTCTTCTATTACTATCCAACTGCACTTCTTTCCACCATATAGCAACATGTCCTTTCAACTTATTCTTTGCAAATTTCACCTTCTCCAGATCTTCAACTTCTTCATATTCAAAGTATTCTTCCATGTCATTTATCTAATCAATCAGCTCCTCTGGGTTCAAATGGCCAGTGTAATCCGGTACGTCAACTCTAGGTCTTTTCCTGATCTTTGAAATAGCTCACAACATCTTGACTTGATTTGATTCTTCTTCTTCATCTCCTAGGGTAACTTCATTTTGATTAGCAGATTGAAATTCTTCATCATCACTCTCAATATTGATTCTAAGGCTTAGTCCTTTTCTTCTATCTTCTTGAACAACAACGTCCAATCTAATTCACATTATTTTCATCATCTCCATCATCTCATCCATTCTTCTAGCCATTGTTCCAATAGTAGGTATTCTCCTCGGTGGCATCTCTTCCTCGAATCTAGTGTGACTACCTCAAATTTGACGATTGGGCTACAAGGTGACAACTGCCTCACAATCGGCGAACGGTTGCAAACATAAGTAACCTACCTCAGATTCGTCGATCTGTTCACAACAAGATCTTATAGAATTCCTTCACCACTTCACTTAATTCACTCTCAAAGATTCAAACTTTCGCTCTAATACCACTTGGCGCAGTCACGGTAGGAGGGTTCACAGAGTGAACTGTTTAGGCTGTGCAGCTAGAGTAAACACAACGAAAACAACTTAAGAATCCAATCATTTAGTATATCATAGAATCCAAATACAAATTGTCTGGCACATGCGGGCTTACAATTAGGGCTCATGTGCCTGATTACAGAATATGCACAAGATTTAGCTTTGAAGCTCCTTCGCCAAGATTTCAAACTATCCACTATGAATAAATCACTAACTTCTCTAACTCCCTTTCCTAGGCATCTATTACATCAATATATATCATCTCCAAATCGTAAGATTCCTCCACGTCGGCCAAGGAAGATCACAAACTCCAATGAAGAGATGTAACGTGTGTACATAGATAGGTCGGACCTATTTGCATAGAACACCTCCGCAAATGAATGGAATGATGAGCATATCTCAAGGAAGGTCAACCACAACCCAAATGACATTGAATGATGTGTCATTTAGCTACGCAAGTCGAGAAATGCTCCACAAGTCTTCTCCTTTAGCTGATTATCTAAGACTATCAGGATGCTCTATTCTGAGAAAACAACTGATCTTCTGATAACAATATCTTTCTGGGACTTGAGACAAATGCTCTAAAAATTAGATATGATGCGCATGAATGTGTCTAGATGCTAAGTCCATCTTCACAAGGTCTAAAATGAAACTATGGCAGAATGCGAACCAAACTATAGAAACTGCTTCTGACTGAACTGAACTGGAAAATGAAAAGAAACAAACTGAAATGCAAATGTTTTTGGTTGATGCAAGATTGCTCTTGAACTAGGGATGCTCCTGCATCAAGGTCAAAGAGGTAGAGGAAGAAGCAACTCTGATAAAGGAGACTCAAATAGCCAAGAGCAGGAAAGCACCTCACAGCCAAGCCACCAAGACAAAAAGAAGAGCAACAATTCAAATCAAAGGTTGACAAAAGTAATATTCAATGTTATTATTGTCATAAGTTTGGTCATTGTGCTAGTGAGTGTAGGAAGAAACAGTGTGACCATGGGAGTCAAAATTCTAATGTAGAAAATGAGAACAAGGCTGAAAATGAAAAACAATCAAATGTATTTATTGTTTGCAACCTTGTTGAGAAAAGTAGTGATGAAGTATGGTATTTAGATAGCACTTGCAGCAAACACATGAGTGGTAATAAAAAATTCTTTGCCTCCATAGATAGCAGCATAGAAACTAAAATCAAAATGGTAAACAATGAGAGAGTTCCCATCATGGGAAAAGGTACAGTCCACATCCAAACCAAGAATGGTGAGAGGAAGAAGATTGAGGATGTCTATTATGCCCCTGGCATAAAACATAATCTATTGAGCATTGGACAAATGGTCACATTATCACTGAATAATGCACACTTGCCAAGTTGTGCAACTCAGCTTACTAGTGAAACATGGGAACTTTTCCAGGTTTGTGGGTCACTTATGATGGAAAAGAACCTCCAAAGAGGGTCGGTTCCCTTGGTTCTCTCACCTAAACTACTCTAATCTACTAATGTTCTCAGAGGAAAAGGGTAGGAAATGACATAATAGAAACCTAAATGCTAAGTTAAGGTGATGCACCAAATGATATAGGACCTATACTGTCGTTTTAACACACAACATGACCAATAGGCTAACCATGTCATGCACAACTTAGATTTTGACATGTTTTGATGCATAAATATTTCATAGACAAGAAAACTGAGTTTTGAACACATTTTAGAAGGAAAGGTTTAATACTTTTCACAACTAAAACATGTATAAACTCACAACACAATCTATAACTTGCATATTCCATGTTTTATATCTGCATAAGGTACTGAAAATGAGACTACAAATCAAGGGGAAAATAATTTAACCAAATAATCAGATCAATCACTTCCATATTTTACAAAAACTGTAGCTTTGAGAAGGCAAAAATGACCATTTTATTGATCAAAAGGTAGCATAGAACTGTATGCGTGCCTGAAAATGTATGTTCTTCTTCAAAAATATGAGATTACATAGTTGTATTGAGTTACAATACATAGTTTTTCACTAGAAAGAACTCCACAGTTACAATACTAGCTCCAAACTGAAAAGAACTCTCTAAAACAATTAGTAAGAACTCTAAGACTAGGAAGAACTAATTCAAAATTGATCCTATGCTTTCCTTTTTGAACTCCAACTAGCTAAGAAGAAGTAGGAGATGTTTGGAATAAGAAAATAACACTTGTCCTTGAAGAAACCTAGTCAAACCTCTTTGTAGCTGTTGTAGGAACATGAAGTTGATTTCTCTCCTTGAAGAGCTCTACCAAGCACAAAAGAAGGAGGTAGCTGGGATGTGCATCCTTGAGAAGTGGAATTGTTCCTTGAAAGGCTCCAACAACTACCTCCACCTTCCTAGATGCTTGGAAAGTGTTCCAACTGCTCCTAGATACCCTCAACCTGTTGTCCAAAATGTCTAACTACTCGTAACTTCTTCAAACTCCACCTTGTTGATATATAGGGCATGTTATTTCTGCTGTGAAGCTTCCATCAGGACTCTTGGAGGGTGTTTGGAAAGAGTTCAGTCTATTTAGGACTCCCAAAACTACTCATAACTATGCATTCATGACTTAAAATCACTCCCTTATCCATGACATATCTCTGTAGGGTCTTTATTAGGGTCTTTACTGCCTGATAACAGCCATCTTATGACTGTTATGACTTCATCTGATGATAGTCATTCCATGATTGTTATGACTACTTTTTTGGTTTCTTTTGAGAGTGTGGTGGAGGATCTTGGTCCTTTGAGGATTCTAAACTCTTTCATCATTCATTATGAAGATTCCTTTACTAGAGCAGACCTGCACTTGCTGCCTCATTCACTATCCTCTTATTACTGCCCACTGAATCTATGAATCTCTTCACTATTATGAAATGAAAAAACTTGTTCTCTCCTCTGTATTAGCTCAGCATGGGTACCATTGTTTAACTTCCCATTGTCTTCATTCCTATCCTTACTATTCACAGAGTACAACCCTAGACCTCTTCTAGGCTCGAACAGAGCTTTGCCCCATTTTCATCTCTATGTTCGACATGTGTCTTGTCACTATTCCTTGTCATACATTTCCTTCTAAACCTAATCCCTCCTTTAGCAGGATCTAGCATTGAAAAACCATTTCTCCATTGTTGGACAAATGTTCGACATCTATTAAACCTACAGATATTTGAAACTCTAACACACAGAGTTAAGGAGCTTCTTTCTATGGGAATGATAGAGAGTTATAAAAGAGGGCTTATATAATGGTATGTAGGGTCTGCATTTGATCTTTTGCCACTACCCTGGTAGTGTGTCTGTAGATCTTCCTTCCATTCTTCTACTAACCTTTGGTAGGGCCTAAAGGATGAAGACAAGCACCTTATACACTTTTCATTACCTTTCTCCATCACTGACCCTTAGTGATAAGAGATGTCATGGAACTATTAGACTTGAAACTTGTGAGATCTTGAAATGTCTAGTAGGGTATGCAAATCTATATAAGACTATAGAGAGCTTCAATGACTTCTTATGGCTTAGATTGAGTATCCAACATTTTGATAAGCTCCTTCCCCTTGACAATGTTTTATGTTTTGTCATGCAGATGTTTTTCAATACTATATAACCTTTAGGAAATATAACATTATCTACATCAAAGGATAACTTCAAAACATACATTGTACAACCCTATTAGAGATCATGCAAGAATATACAAACCTTTACTTAGTGAGTATAGACATACTACACTTGGTAGGATTGTACCATGATTGAAGATCAACTATATCGTTCCATGCCATTGTCTATTACACCACTTGGAAACCTCTTAAACACTCTGCATGATAATGCAAACCTTACAGTGCTCTGTGTCTTCCAATCTCATCTTTGGATTGCACTTACTGTACTTCCTTATGTAAACATTGAGGAAGCTTGTGGGTTCAAATCTGAGCTAATCTTTTTATACCTACTGTTATCATTATCTCTGCATATAGGCTTCTTAAGCTTTGGACAATCTTGTAGATTCTTTCTCTAGGCTTGTGCAGACCTGTTTTTTTGTCTTGGATCATTGATCTCTACATCTGCAAACCCTTACTATTGTGTTAAACCCTAACCACTGTTAAGTAGGGTTTCATCATTATGCAGGTCACTGAAACCTTGAAGGAGCTTAGGAACACCCTTCCACATGCATGGCTTTGCATGAAGATTCAACTATCTTCCCAAGGCCTTCAATACTTCATTCTATCCCAAATACAAAGATCATGACCAATCCAAAAATGTGAGAACCATGAAAATCAAAACATTGTGCATATTCATATGATAGGTTTGAAACTTGTTCTTCCAATCTATCATAACTCATTATGATGATTTTGTCATTGTCTGCTTTTTTGTGACTATAGGTATCTGCCAACATGCTATCTCTATATGCAAGGTCCTATTGTCACAAAGTTCTTGAGTTCTATACAGTATTTAAAAGATAGCATGATCGTTGCTCACATATGAAACCTTGTTGGACGTCCAACAGGAGCATGCAAGGCTTGTGAGTCTTTGGGTGACCTCCATTGCCATGTTCTCTATAATCAAACTTTAGCAAAACCCTAGGATCTATGTGAGGAAACAAGAAAGAAGCACAAAGACTCAAAGAAAACCTAAAACAAGACCTCACTCGACCTCCAAACTCAAACCTAACTCGACTAGAGATAGTTTTCAAATAGGACACTTCCGTCCAAGCAAAGGTATGGGTTTTTTGACAAAACAAGGTTATTGGATGTATAAAAACATGCCTTTTGACCTTTGACTAATCAATGCATACATGTTACATGGAGGAGTGACCTTCTTTGGAAAAGATAAAGGTGATATTTACAATTTAAAGTTTCAAAGGTGGCTACAACATAACCTTATAAGCTTAAAATAATGACTAGGTCACCAGTGTTTGCAAAATTTACAAGGTCCAAAATAACATTAAGATCTCCTTTTTGTTGGATAAAACTTCTTTTAAAAACCTCTCAAGGACTATTTAGACTTCTTGAAAACCCTAGAAGGCTTAAAACTATTTAACATTGTGAAACTTTGTTTTAAACTCTTAAGGACATATATACCATACTTAACACCTTTTAACGCCTTAGGAAACCCCAATGACTATTGAGCCTACAAGACAAAAAATGTCAATAGGTCCAAAATGATTATAATATCTTGATGGAGAATGGAGAGTGCATGATATTTGACAAAGGAGGTAGCAAGAAAATGATTGTAGCAGTGCAGATGACAAAAAACAAAATGTTTCCTCTTAGGATACATATAAAGTCTCCGACGCTATCTCCACAGCATCTCCAGTGCTATCTTTGGTGCAGTTTCCAACACTATCTCTGGTGCTCACAACAATAGAACAATAATCTGCCTTTAGGACAGTCATCAAAGACCCATCCAAACTTTGGAATTTGAGGTATGAGAACTTAAGTTTTTTTGGTTTGAGTTTATTGTCCAAGAAAGGCATGGTTAGAGGGCTACCAAACATTGTAGAGCTAGATGGGAAATGTGAAGCTTTCATATTAGGAAAGCAACATAGGAAACCCTTTCAATCAGTGTATTCTAGGAGAGCAAAAGCACCATTGGAGTTGGTGCACTCAAATTTGTGTGGGCCCATGAAAACCCACACCTTGGCTGGAAATACTTATTTCATGACATTCATAGATGATTACAACAGAAAAATATGGGTTTATTTCTTGAAGAACAAACTAGAAGCCTTCAAGAAATTCAAGTGGTTTAAGGCCTTAGCTGAAAAGCAAAGAAACCACTATATCAAAGCCCTAACAATAGATAGAGAGGGAGAATATATCTCCAAGGAATTTCTAGATTTCTGCAGGAGTGAAGGCTTAGAAAAATAGTTTACAACCAGGGATACTCCACAGCAAAATGGAGTGGCTAAAAGGAAAAACAAAACCATTCAAGAGATGGTAGCAAGCATGCTAAAGCAAAAGGACTATCACATGATTTTTGGGGTGAAGTTGTAGCAACAACAATTTAGCTACTGAATAGGTGCCCTACAAAGGTTGTTCATGATAGGATTCCACAAGAGGCATGGACAAACAACAAATGGAGTGTGAAACACCTAAGAATATTTAGGTGTGTGGCATATGCATTCGTGCCAAAGGAGAAGAGATATAAATTTAATGATAGAGGTGAAAAATGTATCTTCATAGGTTATAGTGAAGAGTCAAAAGCCTACAAACTATATAATCGCATCACCAAAAAGGTTGTGATCAGTAGGGACATTGATTTCATTTAGAATGAAGCATGGGATGGAATGGTGGACAACACCATGGGTATTTTAGTCATAATACTCCTTGAAGATGAAGAAGCTTCGAAGGAGCTTTAGAAGCAGAAGCTCAGGGAGAAACTACCATAGATCCTTGAAAAACAACAACTTTAGAGGTGTTCAACAGAACAATAGCTCCAGAGGTGGACAACAGTGTAGCAACTCTGGAGATCAGTAGCTTCAGAGGTCTATAACTCTGAAGATTAGCAAATCCAGAGTTCAACAAAGTAGCAACTCCAGTGGTCAGCAATATAGTAGCTCCAGAGGTCAGAACAATAGCAGCTCCAGAGGTAACTCAGACCCTACACTCACCTCATTGATGCCATGAAGGACAAGGAGTGTGAGGGAGATTTATGGATGAAGAGAAATTGGTGTAAGGCCATGGATGAAGAGTTGGATGCTATAGAGAAGAATGAAACATGGTAGGTAACTAATTTACCCAAGGGTAAACAAGTTACCTACCACTTTTTGGAATCTATGAAAGAAGAGAAACTGGTGTAAGGCCATGGATGAAGAGTTGGATGCTATAGAGAAGAATGACACATGGTAGGTAACTAATTTACCCAAGGGTAAACAAGTAATTGGAGTTAAATGGGTCTACAAGACCAAGTGTATTGTTGAGGGTAAGATTGAAAGACATAAAGCAAGGCTAGTTGTTAAAGGGTACAAACAACAACCTGGAAGATATTATGATGAGACATATGCACCAGTTGCAAGGCTAGAAACAGTCAAGGTAGTCTTAGCAATAGCAACCCAACACAAATAGAAGGTGTATCAAATGGATGTGAAGTCATCTTTCTTGAATGAAGTGCTAAAAGAGGAGGTATATGTGGAGAAGCCACCTATCTATGAAGTCCCAAGGCAAGAGGACAAAGTATATAGGCTCTAAAAATCCCTCTATAGGTTGAAACAAGCACCTAGGGCATGGTACAATAGAATAGACTTGTATCTAGTGAGTAACGGCTTTAGCAAAAGCATTAGTGAGCCCACACTTTACACCAAAGTAGCTCAAGGTAATATTTTGATTATTGTTTTATATGTAGATGACCTGATTTTACTAGAAATAATCACCACTTCATTGTTGATTTCAAAGAGGTAATGAAGAATGAGTTTGAGATGACAAACATAGGTCTACTGAAGTATTTTCTAGGCATTGAGGTCCAACAAATAGAGCATGGAATATTTATTTCACAAACTAACTATGCCAAACAAATCTTCAAGAGATTTAAAATGGAGAATAGAAAACCTACCCCTACACCAATAGCCACAGGTCTAAAACTGAGTAAAGAGGATAGCACCAATGAGGTGAACCCAACCCTCTACAAGAGCATGGTTGGAAGTTTGATGTACTTGATAGCTACTAGGCCTAATTTGATGTATGCAGTAAGCCTGATTTCTAGGTTCATGGAGAAACCTAAGGACACACATTGGCAAGTAGGAAAGAGGATCATGAGATATGTGAATGGCACAATAGGTTATGGTATCTTGTATGGTGCATTCAATGAGTTTAAGTTGGTTGGTTTCACAAATAGTGATTGGGTAGGTAATGTAGATGACAAGAAGAGCACATCAAGATATGTATTCCACATGGGTTCAAGAGCAATTTTATGGGCATCCAAGAAGCAATCCATCGTCTCTCTCTCCACAGCAGAAGATGAGTATATTGCAGTAATATGAAAGGCTATTTGGTTGAGAAGAATCCTTGCAAACTTGAAGGAGCAACAAGAAGATATTACAACCATTCATTGTGACAACATTTCTTCAATAGCCATGACAAAGAATCTAGTCTTCCTTGAATGAAGCAAGCACATTTAGATCCATTATCACTTCATAAGGGAGATGGTAGAATGAGGAGAGATTGAGCTTCAATATTGCAGATCCAAGTAGAAGCTTGTTGACATCTTTACCAAGGCATTGCCAAAAGATTGCTTTGAATGCCTAAGAGATAGGCTTGGCATTGTAGATAGTTCTTAATGTGTGCAGCCCCGAAAAGGAGATAGCTCTGGAGGTTCAACTTCAGAAAGACAATCACAACAGAGTTCTGGAGATGCTCCAAAGTTACAGTAGAGCTCTAGAGGTTCAACTCTAGAAATTAGCTTTGGAGATGGAGGAAAAGTTCTCTAGAGATGCAGAAAGGTGCTTCGAAGGTGGTCCATAAACAACTCCAAAGATCTGCTCTGAAAAGGAAAATGCAAAGGTTTAACTCCAGATATCAGTTCCAAAAAGAAAATTGTTGAATGACACATCTAACTTTAGATTACTTGGGGGAGTGTTGGAATTTAATAATCTACAGTCAACATTTATTTCACCTGCCCCCATGTTAGATTTGGGGATCTCCTCAATCTGCCCCATGCAACTATTTTCCCTGCTAGTAGTTATTGTGGTAGGTAGTTTTTAAATCAGATTTGAGCGCCTATTTTCATGGGCATGCATACAAGAAAAAAGAGGAGAATGTTACGGTTAGAGTTTGATATAGAATAGAGAACCCTACAATAGTAGAAGGAATGTGTGAAGAGAACAAAAGAGAAGAAGGAAGAATATTGTAGTAGTGGTAGAAGAGTACAACAGCACAAATAGGAAGCTACAAAGTTCCTACAGTTAGCTCCAGAGATGAAATGCATAACAACTCTAGAGATAGAGGCAAGTCAAAAATAGAGCAATGACTCCACATTAAGTTTGTATTAAGTTTTGAATGTATTTTTGGAAGGAAAACATAAATATAAATTCCTATTTTGAATCTTCTTTCTAGTCTCTCTCTCTCTTTCTATTTACATTTTTTGTCCACATTGTTGTAGCATTTTGTTTGGACAACAAACCCCCTACCTACCAACACAACTCTCAAGTATGGTACAACACAAGGCCAACGACTTGCCCTACAATAGGTTTAATTTGTTGAAGATTTGAAAACACAAAGATAGCAGTCTTCCCCCTTCCAAACTTTGCTTGGAAAATCACATCCATACCAAGGATAGCCTGAGGAATACACTCATGTTGTATTGAAGCAGAACCAAACGAATCCAGTTTGAAGAAAGTTTGTTAGGCTAAAATATTTTGAGGGTTGTTTGATTTTGAATTTTCTCTAAGCAAGTCATCTTTATGCTCCAAATGTAGTAGTTTTGAGCAGGTAAACTATTTACCTGCAATACTCCATCAAAGATATAAAAATTGGGTTACTTTTTTAAAAATGGTCAAGTGTACAAACATATAACATTCAATCTACTAGAATGACAACATTCAGGAGGCAAAAAGACACAATTTTGTATTTAGCTAAAAAATAAAAGCCACTAGTTTAGTAACCATATAGAGTCTTTGTTACTACCTTCACATTTCTTTTTATCTAGATTTTGCAAACCAAACAATCAAGGGTCAAAAGGTAGATGCATATAAAGGGCTATAGTTGCAAAACTCAAGAATCAAAACTGCTCACAAGTTTTTCAACTCACTAGATACTAATGGAATAACTCACCACTAAGTTATTTAGAAAAACTCACCATTGACTCACCAATTGCTCATCAATTACTTAGAAAAAATCATGATTTTTGTGATTTTATAACTCTGTCCACCAAAACAATGTATACAATCTGCTCATTTCAACTGTGTTTTTAGAGCTCCGCATTTTTCTAGGATTTGCAAGCATTCAGCTAGGGTTTGCAAGCATTTATCTAGGTTTGCAAGTGTTAAAAGAGTGGATTTTCAGCAGTAGTAGTTTGGATTTTGAGTGGATTAAACTATACTTCATTTTTTTTATTTATATTGAAACTCGAACTTGGCATGTATTGAACTCTTTCTTTTGTTCTATATGTGTATTGAACCCTAATTTTGATCTATATATATATGAAGGAAATGGGTAACATGTTCCCTAAATTCAGTAGTATACATGTTTTTGAGAAAAAAATATTACAATTTTGTGTTTTTGTGTTTTTGTGTACATATGTAATCTAAGCTTTATGGATTTAATCCAATACATTAGCTAAATTTTCAATAAGTAGTTTATGGACATCCCAATGTCCTTAAGCTATTGATCTTCAAGAAAGGATCATCTAATACCATTGATTTGGTTTCAAGTGTTTATCTAATCTTATGAAAAATTGAGCTATGGTTACAATAGTGTTACATAATGATTCAACTTCATTACACAGAGTTAAATAGTGCATTGTGTCATTGTCTAGTATTTTGCAATGGTAAGGAATGCTAGAAAATATAGAACAATTTTATAAACTACATAGGCCTAGACATAGTGATAACAAATGTGAATAAATAGAACATGTTATTTCAAAACCAAAAAATAGTGCTACAGAATGGGAAGAAATGTTAAAAAATATAGGAAAATGCTACAAAATAATGGGAAGGCATTATGCAATGCTACACAAGTGCAACAACTCATGACCTTAAGAAATCTTACATAGTGATATGAAATGTTACAATATATAAAAATGTTGCAAGCTATTAGTGACTATTACATACTGCCTAATTTTTTTTATTTATTCACAAATGGATAAAAAAGCAAGAAAATAAATATTGGCCAATGGAGAAACACTCTAATATGCTTATAGATATTAATCACATAATACACAATACAAAATATATTAATGTAAATTGGCAATTACTTGTATAATAGTACTATGAAACTCACTCTAGAAATAGAGACTGAAGTTGAGTTGCAGCCTTTGTCTTTGATCTATTTACAAACTTTTAAGAAAGACCCTCCTATTTGATAGTTCACTCCTACTTCTCCCAAAGAAAAATGATATTGATGCAATGGCTCCATGTGATGTAGAGGCACTTGGATAGAGGGAGGATAGAACAAGTTGACAAGGTTTTCACTACACCCAAAAGCCCAAATTCAAAGATCAGTTTGCAAAAGTGGGAACAACAGTTAGAGGTTCTGAATTCTTCATGGAAAAGTTGACTAGACATGCATTGGGACCCATTCCAATCATTGGCAAAGGCAGGTCAAACTCAGAACTAGTACTTCCTTCACAAACCCAAGAAATTACTTGTAGCCCTAGAAAAGAAAATAGTCATCAATCACTTTTGTTGCAGACCTTCAAATACAGATCTTGGACAATCAATAGATACCCATTTGGACTCCCTATCACATATCCAAAACTGGGTATAGGTTGTTTTGGACGGTATGACTCAACCTATAACTCCTCTCAATGACCTAGAGCCTCAATTAGGCCAAAAATACAAAGAGACCACTATAAAATGCATGTACAGAACTCAACCAATGATCTGAGCACTTAGAATACATGTTGAAACTAAGGATTTAGTGGGTTTTGGGGCCCCAACATGGACTACAACTGATTGGTCCTCTTTTGTTCTTTACTATGCCTCTAAACATCACCTAACACATGAGGATGTTAGGTTTCCTCAAAGAAATGTTCTCCTCCTCAAGTCTCATTCCAAACAAACCATCATAACATACTAGTACAGACCTACTACAACCCATTCCATTGATCAAAAGTGAATCAAATCGGTGGAATGGCAAGAAAATGCATGATTTCAATCAAAACCCTAGATAGTTTTTAGAGAAATGCAGATTACTCACACACATAATAGTTTCAAGGCCTCCAACCAAATGCAAAAGAGACTTAATTCATACCTCCATCATCCCACCAACTCATGCCTTATGACACTGTCATACGGAAGAGTACTACGGACTGCAACAACAGGTTTACACAGAAAAGAACAAGAAATCTGAGTTTCTTATTGTTTTTCTTCCACCAAAAGTCTTCTCTCTTTACAACTGTCATGGCAGGGCTTTAAGAAGCCTTCTACAATACCTTTGGATAGTTAGAGAGCAGTTGGGATTGATGAAATTGTATAACCATCAAATTTCCTCTCTGCAACTACCCTATTTTTAGGACTGCAACTGTCCTGTTTTGAAATTGAAACTAATTACAACTTTTGGCACAATAGCATCGATTGGTTTATGACTTGTCAACACCTTTGACAATTTCATTAAGCCTTTGACAAAGTCTACCACCCTTTAACCCATGCCAAAAAGGCTTACAATGTGAGAAAACATATGACTGCCCCTATGTTTCTATGATTGCCTTTTACATGCCTTAGAAGGCTTACAAATAGAACTACCTATTACACCTTATGACATCAACAAGAAATGGACATGGTCCTTATTACAACATGAGAATGGTCTTCAAGACCTTATGGAATCAACAAGACAAAATGAACATAAAAAACAAGACATAAGTCCTTTAGTCTTCTTGGTGCTCCTGCACCATACTCTGGGTGGAAAGAGAACTCAAGTCTCTTGAGGAAGTAGATCAGCAATTGTGACACCATGCTTCAAGATGTCTTCTTCACTCATCCAAGTGGCATCTTCAATGGCTAAGCCACTCCATGTGACAATAAACTATTTGTATGTCTTCTTTCTAGTCTTCTTCAAGACCTTGGTGTCAAGAATACATTCCAACTTCAATGGTTGAGTAGGTGGAAGACCCTTAACCCATTCTTCATCTCTTGCTACTATCATATCTACCTCTGAATCTGCATTATGATCACCTTTGAAAGGGAACAAGTCTGAAACATTAAAGATAGGAGATATGGCCAAGCCTTGAGGAAGTTCAATCTCATAGGCATTGGTCCCAAACTTGTGCACAATCCGGCATGGACCTATCTTCTTCATGAGGAGTTTGGTTGGTTGCCCTTTTGGAAGTCTCTCATTCTTCAAATGTGCCATGACCAAATCCCCAACCTTGTATTTTACATCTCTCCTTCTCTCATTGGCTTTCTCCTTGTACTTGTCATTGTTCCTTTGAAGAGTTTCTCTTACATTATCATGGATGTCCTTCATGGCCAATGCAAAGTCCTCACCTTGAGCACTTTTCCTCTCCAATCCATGGAGATCTCTCAATTCAAGAATACCTCTTGGTTGAACACCATAAACAATCTCAAATGGACTCCTTCATGTGCTTCTATTGGTGGAATCATTATAAGAAAACTCAGCTTGAGGGATGATCATATCCCATCCTCTCCATGTTGTTTGGTAAGACACCCGAGAAGATTTCCCAAGGACCTATTCACCACCTCAGTTGGGCCATCAGTTTGAGGGTGATAGGCTGAAGTGAATGACAATTGAGTACCCAACTTCTTCCACAAAGTGCGCCAAAAGTGGCCTACAAACTTTGGATCCCTGTTAGTCACAATGTTAAGAGGCAAACCATGGATTCTAACAATTTCTTTAAAGAACAAACCAGCAATGTGTGAAGCATCATTAGTGTATTTACATGGCAAGAAATGAGCCATCTTACTGAATCTATCCACCACATCAATTATACAATCAAAGCCTCTTTGAGTCCTAGGAAGACCCAAAACAAAATCCATGCTAATACTTTCCCATGGCCTATTAGGAATAGGAAGTGGTTGATATAGACCAACATTAGATGAAGTACCCTTTGCCCTTTGACAAATACTACAACATTCAACAAATTTTCTGATATCTGATTGCATTTTAGGCCAAAAATAAAACCTCTTCACCTGATCCAATGTTTTATCCAGCCCAAAGTGACCTCCTAGTCCACCACAATGTTTTTCCTTTATGATGTTCTCCCTCATGGAACACCTAGGAACACATAGTTGGCTGCCTTTGAACAACAACCCCTGCTGCAACAAAAACTTAGAAAAATTAGAATGATAAGAGTCTGAAAACTGTGAACAAACTTCATATACCTCCTTGAAATCTTCATCATCCTGATACATATGTTTGAGAGCATCAACCCCTACACTTTGCAACTGAATTTCTTGAACCATACACACCTTTCTACTCAATGCATCTGCCACTTTGTTGGCCTGCCCCTTCTTGTGTTTGATTGAAAAAGTATGTGCTTGGAGTTGTTCAACCCATTTCATATGCCTATGATTGAGTTTCTCTTGTGAATTCAAAAAACTAAGTGCATGGTTGTCAGTATAAACAATAAATTCTTTAAGCAAAAGATAGTGCCTCCATTTTTTCAAAGCTTGTACCATTGCATACCATTCCAAGTCATAAGTAGAGTACTTTCTCTTAGCATCATTCAATTTTTCACTAAAGAAAGCAACAAGCCTACCTTCTTGACTTAGGACAGCCCCTATAGCAAGGTTACTAGCATCACATTCCACCACAAACAACTTGTTAAAGTTGGGCAAAACAAAAATGGGTTGTTGTGCTACTTTTTGTTTCAAAATTTCAAAAGAATCATTAGCTGCCTTTGTCTAAAAAAACTTACATTTCTGCCCTCCTTTGATGGTATCCAAAATTGGTGCACAAATATGACTAAAACCCCTTATGAATTTCCTATAAAATGATGCGAAAACTTTTCACATCACCTGTTGTTTTTAGAGTTGGCCATGACAAAATGGCCTCTACCTTTGCTGGATCCATCTTCAAACTACCTTGGGAAATGACAAAACCAAGATAGGTGAGTTCTTCCTTCATGAAGACACTCTTTTCCATGTTGATCATCAATTGTTCATCATGTAGCTTCTTCAAAACCTGATCCAAATGTTGCAAATGCTCTTCCTTAGTCCTGTTGAAAATAAGAATGTCATCCAAGTATACCACAACAAATTTGCCAATGAAATCCTTCAATACTTCATTCATGAGACGCATAAAAGTACTTGGGGCATTAGATAGACCAAATGGCATCACCAACCACTCATAAAGACCCTCATTTGTTTTGAATGTTGTCTTCCATTCATCCCCTTGCTTTATCCTAATTTGATGATACCCACTCTTAAGGTCAATCTTAGAAAAGTATCTAGCCCCTCCCAAATAGTCCATTAGGTCCTCAATTCTTGGCATAGGGAACCTATATCTTATGGTAATCTTGTTAATGGCTCTAGAATCCATACACAACCTCCATTTACCATCCTTTTTGGGGGCTAGGATTGTTGGGATAGCACATGGGCTAAGACTCTTTCTTACCAATCCCTTATCCAACAATTCTTGCACTTGCTTGGCAATCTCTTCATTTTGAGAAGGTGTCATCTTGTAGGCTGCTTTGTTTGGTAAAATAGATCCCGGTATGAAGTTAATTTGATGGCTTATGTCCCTAATAGGTGGCAACTCATTAGGTATTTCTTCTACCATAATCCTTTTATACCTCTCTAACAATTGTTGCACCTCCTTAGGGACCTCTTCCTTACTAGGATCATGCAAACTAGGACTGTTTTTAGGCTTCAAAATCAAAGCATACACTTGAGTTCCTTCCTCCTTAAGGGTGTCCAAAAACTCTTTACCACTCACAATCATGATCTTAACCCAACACTCTTCTCTAGATTCTCATCAGTCAATGGATCCATTCTATACTTCCTACCATTCTTGGTTATAATGAAAGAATTAGTTTTACCATTATGTTGTGATTGAACATCATATTGCCATGGATGTCCTAACAGAAAATGACAAGCATCCATGGGAATTACATCACACAAAATCTTGTCTTTATATTCCCCCATCTCAAATTCTACCCATGATTATTCATCTACCAAAACTTGTTGCCCCTTATTCAACCATGATACTTTATAAGGACTAACATGAGGAAGTCTTTTCAATTTCAATTTGTCTTCCATTTCAATGGAAACCAAATTTTTAGTTGAGCATGAATCAACAATTACCTTGCAAATCTTACCGTAGGCCTTGCATGTTGTCCTGAACAATGTCTTCCTTTGAGGGGGCTCTTGTGTTTGAGGCACCTTCAACATGGTTCTTCTCATCATCAAACTTTCTCCTTCATGGATTGGGGCTGCACTTCCAATTGGTGAGTTAACACTTTGGCAATCTTCCTCTTGGATCAATTGGTTCCTTCTCTCTCCTCCATGAGAGCTTGAGGCTTGCCTTTCAGGACATTTGAAGGCTGGATGTCCCACTTGGTTGCAATTGTCGCACCTTCCTGTGAAGACATTAGGACCTCTCCCTGGTCCACCAAATCTACCCCTTCCATTGGGCCTCCTTCATCTAAAGCTAGTGCAGGAGCACCCTAAGATTCTAAGAATCTGAAAGATTCCCTACATTTTATGTTATGTTGTAAGGCCTTCGAGCCATATTGAAAGATTGTATACGTGTCATTCCAAATTGTAAACGAATTGAAAGAGATTGTAACCGAACAAGTAGAATGTAACCGATTGGCAGGGTGGTTGAGGAACGGTTTCGCCTTCCACCTTCTGTAACTACCAATGTATGAGTCTTTAAATAGTTATCTCTGTATTCGTAGAAGACGAGATAGAGAGAAGTGAACGAACAGAAAGAGAAAAGAAAACAATTTTTGTATGTATAATCTCTAGAAGGAATAGAAAAGGTTTAGTTCCTGGTCTAATTACAGAACATCGATTTGGAGTCATTCCACTGGTGGGTTTCTTCAAAACCAGTGGAATGACCTCCATGTAGTTAGATTTATTTCTGTTCTATAGCTTTCTATAGTTTTCTGTGTGTTGTCCGTTCGGTTGCAAGATTGTTGCAGAGGAGGTTATCGGTGTGAAATCTATATTGTTTCACCGAAGATACAAGCCAGGTGTATAATGTTTATGTATGCGTGGACGTTTCGTGTATATCCAGCTATCGTTTATCATGATTGTGATTGGTGAATATGCATTTTGAATAATACAAAGGTTGACTAATGGAAATGGTAAGGAAGACCGAAGAAACAAGTCCTGCCGATGACGAAGTTGCTATGTAGCCCGTCGGTGTGAGTAATGCCATCGGCATAAGAAAGTCACTTTGGACCGACGGAAGGAACTCTCACCGATCGGGGTGAGAGGCAAGAAGTCTTGCCGATGGATGGCTCATCGATGAAAGGTGTGTTGTCGGGGGATGCAAAAAATGTGTCACCGATAGTTAGAGTCTTGCCGATAGGCAAGAATATGTATTTTTCGGTGTGACATTTAAATAGTCTTGCCGATATACTCTATAATGGCTATTTTGTGGGCCTTCCAAGGATTCCACAACCTGTGTTAATGTTCAACTGGGAACCCCTCTGCATCAGATTGGTATCAGAGCTCAGAAGATTCTGAGCGTGTAGATAGAGCGTCGAAAGAGGCAATCTACACCAGGAGTTCGGGATGAGCATTAGTTTTTGCTATCTGATTCTGTTATGAAGTTTTTATGGTTGCAGGTGCAAGTTCACTCACTGCTGTAGGCAGACAGGAAGGTCTGTCAAGAGGGCCAGAAGAGATGGTCCATTGGTTGTCACCAAAAGTCTTGGGGAGAGAAGCAAGAGAGGACTCCCAGGTGAGGGACAGAAGTGTTGTTGTAGCAGGGAGGAGTGGACTTCAGATAGAGATGCACCTTGGAGACAGCCAGTCAAACTCCATTAATAGGAGTCACAATTGGAAGGTAAAGAGGAAGCAGCGGAGGCATCAAGTCAGGGTTGAAGACATAAAGAGGCAACAGTCGTTTGAAGTAGACCACATAACTCTTGGGACAAGAGTTTTCTTCATGCTGAGGAGTATGGTGCAGGAGCACCCTGAGATTCTAAGAATCTGAAAGATTCCCTACATTTTATGTTATGTTGTAAGGCCTTCAAGCCATATTGAAAGATTGTATACGTGTCATTCCAGATTGTAAACGAATTGAAAGAGATTGTAACCGAACAAGTAGAATGTAACCGATTGGCAGGGTGGTTGAGGAACGGTTTCGCCTTCCACCTTCTGTAACTGCCAATGTATGAGTCTTTAAATAGTTATCTCTGTATTCGTAGAAGATGAGATAGAGGAAGTGAACAAACAGAAAGAGAAAAGAAAACAATTTTTGTATGTATAATCTCTGGAAGGAATAGAAAAGGTTTAGTTCCTGGTCTAATTACAGAACATCGATTTGGAGTCATTCCACTGGTGGGTTTCTTCGAAACCAGTGGAATGACCTCCATGTAGTTAGATTTATTTCTGTTCTATAGCTTTCTATAGTTTTCTGTGTGTTGTCCGTTCGGTTGCAAGATTGTTGCAGAGGAGGTTATCGGTGTGAAATCTATATTGTTTCACCGAAGATACAAGCCAGGTGTATAATGTTTATGTATGCGTGGACGTTTCATGTATATCCGGCTATCGTTTATCATGATTGTGATTGGTGAATATGCATTTTGAATAATACAAAGGTTGACTAATGGAAATGGTAAGGAAGACCGAAGAAACAAGTCCTACCGATGACGAAGTTGCTATGTAGCCCGTCGGTGTGAGTAATGCCATCGGCATAAGAAAGTCACTTTGGACCGACGGAAGGAACTCTCACTGATCGGGGTGAGAGGCGAGAAGTCTTGCCGATGGATGGCTCATCGGTGAAAGGTGTGTTGTCGGGGGATGCAGAAAATGTGCCGCCGATAGTTAGAGTCTTGTCGATAGGCAAGAATATGTATTTTTCGGTGTGACATTTAAATAGTCTTGCCGATATACTCTATAATGGCTATTTTGTGGGCCTTCCAAGGATTCCACAACCTGTGTTAATGTTCAACTGGGAACCCCTCTGCATCAAAAGCCTCCTCTAGAACCTGATTCTCCACTTTGCTCTTGGTAACTAGATTCCCCTTGACTTTTTTGGGACTGATTTCTACCTCCAAAACTGCCCCTACCTCTGAAATTTCTGCCACCTCTTCCTCTATTTTGCTACTCACCTTTCCTCTTCAACTTCTCTTCAGCCCTTAATGCCACTTGAAAGCATTTTTCCATGATTTCAGGGGTTAATAAACTGATTTTATCTTGAATATTAAACCTCAAACCATTTAGGTACCTTGCCACTTTACCTTTTTCATCCTCCATGTATCCACAATGAAGAGAGAACTTGTGAAACTCCTCGGTGTAAGTGGCCACATCCAAATCTCTTTGCTTGAGATTTTGCATATTCTTGTAGATCTGCACCTCATAGTCTGATGGAAGGAATTGGGACTTGATCCTCTCCAACATTCTGCTCCATGAAGTGATCATACTCTTCCCATTCTTTACCCTCTCACCTTAGGTGTAATTCCACCATGTAAGGGCAGCACCTTTGAGTTTAGTTTTTCCAAACTTCACCCTCTTGTTTTCAGGAACTTCTTCGTATTCAAAGTAGTTGTTTAGGGCCTTAATCCACTCCATGACTTCATCAGCATTCATCTTGCCACTAAACATGGGAATCTCCATCCGAGCCTCTGAAGAATCCTTGCCAATTGCCTTGATGGCTTCAAGGAAATGCTTTTGATCTGTAGGTACCTCTACCTCTTCTTGCTCTTCTTCTTCCTCCTCTTTTTCTTCTTCTTCATCAAAACCTTCATCTATCCTCTTCCCTATCCTCAATGACTTCAACTCTGCTTGGAGTGCTTCCTTGACTCCACTTTTGATCTTTTCTTCCATCTTGAAATTCTTAACCACTTCAGTGGTCATCCCCTTTGGAGGCATATTGCTAGCCTCTCCTTCACTCTCCTCTGATGACATATACCATGCCTTACACAACCAACAATAGAACCTTTTATGGCTCTGATACCACTATGATGTAGAGGTACTTGGATAAAGGAAGGATAGAACAAGTTGACAAGGTTTTCACTACACCCAAAAGCCCAAATTCAAAGATTAGTTTGCAAAAGTGGGAGCAACAGTTAAAGGCTCTAAATTCTTCATGGACAAGTTGACTAGACATGCATTGGGACCCATTCCAATCATTCGAAAAGGTAGGTCAAACTCAGAACTAGTACTTCCTTCACAAACCCAATAAATTGCTTGTAGCCCTAGAAAAGAGAACAATCATCAATAACTTTAGTTGCAGACCTTCAAATACAGATCTTGGACAATCAGGAGATACCCATTTGGACTCCCTATCACATATCCAAAACTAGCTATAGGTTGTTTTGGACAGTATGACTCAACCTATAACTCCTCTCAATGACCTAGAGCCTCAATTAGGCCAAAAATACCAAGAGACCACTATAAAATGCATGCACAAAACTCAACCAATGATCTGAGCACTTAGAATACATGTTGAAACTAAGGATTTAGTGGGTTTTGGGGCCCAACATGGACTGCAACTGATTGGTCCTCTTTTGTTCTTTACTATGCCTCTAAACATCACCTAACACATGAGGATGTTAGGTTTCCTCAAAGAAATCTTCTCCTCCTTGAGTCTCCTGCCAAACAAACCATCATAACATACTAGTACAGACCTACTACAACCCATTTCACTGATCAAAAGTGAATCAAATCCATGGAATGGCAAGAAAATGCATGATTTCTATCAAAACCCTAGTCTAGGTTATGGCAGATAGTTTTCAGAGAAATGCAGATTACTCACACACAGAATAGTTTCAAGGCTTCCAACCAAATTCAAAATAGACTTAATTCATACCTCCATCATCCCACCAACTCATGCCTTATGACACTGTCGTACGGAAGAGTACTATGGACTGCAACAACAGGTTTACACAGAAAAGAACAGGAAATCTAAGTTTCTTATTGTTTTTCTTCCACCAAAAGTCTTCTCTCTTTACAGCCATCATGGCAGGACTTTAAGAAGCCTCCTACAATAACTTTGGATGGTTAGAGGGTAGTTGGGATTGATGAAACTATATAACCATCGAATTTCCTCTCTGCAACTACCCTATTTTTAGGACTACAACTATCCTGTTTTGAAATTGAAACTAATTACAACTTTTGGCACAATAGCATCGATTGGTTTATAACTTGTCAACACCTTTAACAAAGTCTACCACCCTTTAACCCATGCCAAAAAGGCTTACAATGTGATAAAACATATGACTGCCCCTATGTTTCTATGACTGCCTTTTACATGCCTTAGAAGGCTTACAAATAGAACTGCCTATTACACCTTATGACATCAACAAGAAATGGACATGGTCCTTATTACAACATGAGAATGGTCTTCAAGACCTTATGGAATCAACAAGACAAAATGAACATAAAAAATAAGACATAAGTCCTTTAGTCTTCTTGGTGCTCCTGCACCACCATGAGAGTTAGAACTAGAAGTATTCCAATACCAAATGTGGAATGTGGATTGATAAAGTGTAAATTTTAGAAATTACAAATTAATAATGTGAGAAACATATGAAATGAATGTGTAATAAGTGAATGGAGAGAAAAATTAGATTAAATATGAATACATAACCATTTTTTGGTCTTGTAGTCCACAAAAAAATAATAATATTTGCATGGGTTATTATACAATTCACCTTCAAATAATTATAATTGCAAGGACAATGCACACATTTTCCCTAAATTAGTTATAAAAGTATGGCTATTTACACACATTTGCCCTAAATTAGTTATAATTGTGTGGGTGATTGCACATATTTTTCCTAAATTAGTTATAGCTATGTGAATGATTGCACTCATTTTCCCTAAATTACCTATAATTGTGATGGTGGCACATGTTTTTTCTAAATTACCTAGAATTACAATGGTGATAGTACCACTTTTGTCATTAATTAGCCATAATTGTGGGGGCAATGCCATCAAATGGGGAGTAAACTAATGTCAACTAGAGGGTGATCACAATGGAAAAAGATTAACAATATTTTAATAATTGGGCAATTGAACTATAATTTTAAAAACTAAAAAGTCAAATGCTAGGTCACTAGACCTAGATTAAAAATTGGTTCGATCATATTTGAGTGACTGGGCCTAAAATGGAATAAACATCATATTGATCAAAGTGTTAATAAATCAAAATATCTATTTTGGGGTGAATGAATGTTACATATAGGAAAACTCTACCAAATATGTATAAATAAATCAACTGTGTGCAAAAAATTGTCAATTGGTGACAAATCGCCACTAAAACATTGCATACTTGACATTAGTTAAAACCTAACCATCTACATGTCTATCCTACTAGAGGAGAGTCCCATATCCATTCATGTCTATTATGAAATGCAAGTCATTTATTATATTTACTAGCTACTATGATCTAATTTCTCATCCTTTTAAGTTCTTCATATTGGAGGTGTCTCAAGTCCTCATCAATATAAATTGAAGATTACATGATTTTCTTCATTGGTACTACATTAAGCATGTCCTCTAATGGTTTAAATCTTTGGATTAAGGAGGAGTTCCATGAATGGTTTATAATCTAGAGTAATATTTTCAATCTTAAGAGTAGAAGCTAAAAGATCTTTCCCATGTTGCAAGGTATTGTCTTTCTTGGGAAGACTTCTCACCTTAAGGTCAAGGATTTTTAGCTTTCAATTTTTTTCTTTCATCAATTTAACCTAAATTTCAAACTTAGGAATGATGGTGGATTGTTTCCTTAAATTACTATCATCCGAGATTGTTACTTCATAATCTATTTTCTAAAAATGCTTTAAATATGAGTTTTTGTTCTATTGCTTGAGTATCTAACAAGGTAGTAATAGATTTATTGAAAGTTTACAATTCAAGATCTATAAAATCAAGATAGGCATAAAGTATAAATTTGTGGTTTCACTTTAAAAGTACAATGTAGAAGAGTGGTTTATTTATGTGATTCTCCCAAACATTTTATGTATTAAATCATTTTTAAATTTATGAAGAATTTGAATGTGTTTATGTCTTATGGTTATACAATTAAACCTTGACCAAACCACATTGCAATTATCAATTAAACTTATTCTATCTCTAAAGTGAGCTCATATCAATTTTGTAACAACTATTCTCAGTGCTCACCATTCTGGTGGATGCTTTTTATTTTTAATAATACATAAATAAGGTCATGAATCTAATTGCTCATAGTTCAATAATATAATATTTTATTTCAAAATTAAAATTAAAACTAAACATTCTAATCAAATGTTAAAAAATATACAAAATAAATTAATAATCTATAAATTATATTGTAATCACTTGCCCGTCTCATTCTTACAATTACCTTAAAACATTATTATAATTTAAAAGTATTATTACTTTCTTTACAATAATAAAACACATAAATTTTAAATTTGGTTTTCCCTCTCAAAAGAACAATGTAATTAAATGTCAACAAATATAATAATTAAATTAATTTATAAATTGCCCCGTTATCACTTACCTATTTCACCCTCATACTTAAAAACTTTTTTTTTTTTGATAAATCATGAGAGATTAAATCACCTATATTATATTAAAAGAAAGTTTGTACAACACAAAGTCCTTAAACCTACAGAACAAAGGCTTAGGCAAGAGAAGAGGCCACAGCCAACCAAAACAAAGGCTGAACAAAAAGGTGGCAGTACAAAAACAGCTATCATATAAAACGATTGCAACAGAATATCAAAATAGATCTCCAAAAAAAGACTAGCTGGAAGAAAGAACAAGCCAGACAGCTTGCTTATTCATCGCAACTTCCCAAAGAACTAACAACATTAATTTATTTCACAATAATAAAACACATAAAGTTTAGATTTGGTTTTTCTTCTCAAGAAACACTCTAATGCCACCATTTCATTTCTTGTGATTTCTATGTTCTATAACATAATAGACATAACAAGCTGCAAAGAAGCTGAAGATTCTAATAGGAATATATAATATCAATTCAATCAAGGCCCTTCCAAATGATTCTGCAGGCATAGGTCCACGAGAGAATGTGGATAACATCAAACCACTAAATTGGCTTGTGACAAGAAAAGTCCCATTCTTTGTCGCCTCTAATATATATTTTGCAACATGCTCAGGTGTGTCCGCTTGACTTCTATCATACAAACTTATGGTTTTACCTATCTCCAAGATATCTCTGTTATCTTCCACGCCACCTAGATACAATTTGGGAATGTAAGAACAAAATTAGATCAGACTCACTTGAAGAATAATTAACAACCATGAAAAAGAAAGAAACTCCTAAAGAAAACTTCTCTATTTATATCTAATACATAGATTTAGATAGTAATAAAATTTAAGGGTATTCTAATTAAGACGAAATTGGAGCTACTTACAGTAATCAAGCATGGGGGTTTCCACATACCCTGGAAAGACTATGCTAATTCGGATGTTATAAGGCATCAATTCAAGCTTGAGAGTTTCTCCAAGTCCTTTTAAAGCATGTTTGGTTGCAGCATACGCAGAGTTACCATACAAAGGATACTGCAAAGAATAAATAGGGATATAATCCAAAAAAAATTTATTGAACAAAGAATACAAAAAGATAGATTAAAAAATACAATTATAAAAGGTTAAACACTATTCTTAAATATCATACATTTTAACAGTCAAAGATTAATTTTGATCAATAAAAGTAGGACAAATATTTACCACTTTTTATTGTGAATGAGGTGAAAAATTGTTATTGACTGTTTGACCATTGAAGTAGATGATATTTAAGTAGAATGTAAACCTTCTAAGAACACGTGCTTACTTGGCTTACATATAAATGCTATAATAACAGAAAAAATTTATAGGCTGACCTCATATATCTTTTGCCTTAACTGGCTGTTTTTAAACATCATCCATTTCAACAGTCAAAAGTCAATTTTGGTCAATAAAGATAGGACAGATATTTACCACTTTTTGTTGTGGATGAGGTGTAAAATTACTATCGACTGTTTGACCATTGAAGTGGATGATGTTTAAGTACACACGCCTGAACTAGGCCTTAAAATTGACAATCACAATTTATGGAATGAAGCGTGCATATGATGAATATTTGTGAACTTCAGTATACAAATAGTTTTACCAATAACATACCAGTCCTGAGAGGGAATTCATGAGAACAATAGACATGGGTGTTTGGGCACTCCTCTGCTTCATCAATGGAATCCCAACATGCAGAGTATTGACAACCCCTGTCAAGTTAGTCTGAATGATGGCATGCAGATCTTCAATTCTTCCCTCATCCAGAAGTACACATTTTGAAGTACCTGCATTGCACACCAGCACATCAACTGCCCTCCATTCAAATGACTCCTTTAGAGCCTTTGCCAAAGTTTCATAATCACCCACATCTGCAACCTATTAAAAAATAAAAATCAGATTAGACATCAAGATCTTTTTAGAATTTAGATAAGCTTAAAATGATGAAATAAGTTATACCTTGGCTGATATTTTATCTTTGGTACCATCATCTTTGGCAAGATTTTGTGCTGCTTTCTCCAATTTAGTGGAGCCTCTGGCAACAAGTGTGATGAATGCTCCTTGAGAGAGAGCCTCTTTGGCAATGGCAAGCCCAATCCCACTCGATCCACCTGTTATCAGGACATGCTTGCCCTCCAGAGATTGCAGCCAGGGTGATGAAGTCTTGAAATCGATCATCATGTCATGCATACAATCTAAACTCGTGGAATGAAATAGGAAGCAACGTGGAGCTTGTGATGGTTTGATTCCATAGAGTTATTTATTTCCGCTGCAGGTGGGGATTCCTTTCCTTCCACTGGGCGGTGCAATTTATTAAGCTTGCTACTTTCATTAAGGCTATGGACCATTAAAGGAAGTCGTTTTAATATCCAGACTAGCAAGAATAGAAAATATGTCTATTCAAAGTCAAGTAGGGCTTCGGCACCGCAAGATGTTGTTTGGGGGTCTCACTCATAGATAGGCTTTTGTTTTGTTTTGTTTTGTTTGTTGGTGGGGGTGGTCTCTCTTATGCATAGCTTTTGAAGAACAATTATCATATATTAATAATAAAGTAAAAAATATAGTTTATTGTTAAAAATAGTGAGTGGAACAGTATCACATCTGAAAATTAAATAAATTGATTACGTTGAGAAACAAAGTATCAAGTAGTTTGTTATGACAAAAAAATTGAATTTAAAAATAAAAAAGTCATCTACACCATCAAAAGATTAAAATTTACCAAAAAAATAAAAACTTAAGCTACTAAAGTTATAAAACTTGAAGTAGGAGGGAGGTCCTAGTCATTAAAGTTACGCCACCCTCCATTAGGTAGGTCTTTACTATCATTCATTAGCTCCCAACCAATAAGAGTGGTGTCCTCTCCTTCCTCGAGAGGTTCTTGTGACTACAAATCTTAAATGTTATTAGGTGGAATTTGAGAACTCCTCGACGATGAAATAATAAGAGTAAAGCAAAGAAACTTGCCCTATTCATTACGGGGCCACCTAAGCCATTGACTAATAAGTAGGCAATGACTATCCCCTCTAATAGCTTATAGGTGAAGACTTGCTAGAGAATTATCTTACGGGTACGAGAGAAAAACCTCTCTACCAGTTTTGTGAGTAATGTCTAGAGGAAATTCTAAATCACCATGTTGTGGCCACCAATGGGGCGGATCTATCATAGAGAGGCAAAGAGGGTAGGACCTTGGCCATGGTGCAAAGAACATTCCCCCAATGATCTAGAAGGGTCTAAAGATGCTAAACCTCAAAAGCCACTTTATTGGTCTATTCTTATATCTACATGAGCACATTAGAAACCACCAACTTGACTTGGAGTGAATATCAAAATTGGAATCAACAATAGAATTAGAAAATATAGTTGCATTCTTTTCTTTCCAAATACAAAAATAATCTCCAATCTAAAAGCATGCCATAGTTGGGAGAATTTGGTTAGAAATTTGGCCACATTACCCAACAAAACATTGTGCCAAGTAAAAGACTCTAGCTAAAGAGGCTAGAAAAAATCATGAATCCATAGTTACCAGGCCATTTGTGCATGAGCGCAAAACCAAAATATAACACCCAGTTTTGTTTTCACCCTAAAAACTAAGTTTAACCAAAGGTAATAAATTTTTTTTTGAAAGTTTAAAACAGAAAAATAATTTGTTTCTCATTTTAAAACCAAGTAGTTCAACCATCGACTAACAATAATCATGAAATTATTGTTAGGGTTAGCCGACAGAAGATATCAATTAAATGCAAATAAAGATTAAACAGAGGAATGGAAATACACAGAATTAATAACAGGGAGAGACAAGTTTTAACGTGGTTCACCCAAACTCGGGCTACATCCACCAAACAGAGAGTCCAATATTATTATCCAGTAAATCAAACTGATTACAACCAGCAATCCCTACAACTCAATACCGCTGCAAATGCTACAATACAATATTATCAAAACCCTAACCCTTAGCCGCTTTTATCAAGTCTTTTTGTTAGTTACAAAAATAGGGTTTTCTTATGTCAGTCACAAAAATAGGATTTTTTATGTCGGCTCTAAAAAAAAATTGGGGGCTGCCCCCCCGAACCCACACTCGGGGCCCGACCCGGCCCCAAACCCCGGCGAGGATACATGGCTAGTGTACAGTACTTTCCTGATCAGTCGCCACCTACCAACAATCTCCCACTTAGAGACTGATCAGGCTCCACACCAAACAATCTCCCACTTGGAGACTGAGCCTGGACGACACCGTTACGTATGCAACTCCCACTGGAAATAAGCACCCTAGACTCTGTTGTTCTATTTTTTGTTGTTTTTAGTCTAGAAGACCAACCGAAGCTGAAGAGAAGCTCAGCTTCTCCCTAGTCACTGCCTTTGTAAACATATCTACTGGATTTTTATCTGTATGTATCTTTTCTAGCCTTAACTGTCCATTATCCAACACCGACCGAATAAAGTGATACCTCAACTGTATGTGTTTGGTCTTTGAATGCAAGGCAGAATTCTTTGCAAGATGTATGGCACTCTGACTATCTATATACAAAGAACTTTTAGCCTGTTGTGTGCCTAATTCTTCCATGAAAGATTGCAGCCATATCATCTCCTTGCTCGCCTCTATTGCAGCTACATACTCTGCCTCTGTGGTGGATAAAGCAACCACCTTTTGTAACCTGGAAATCCAACTCACCGATGTTCCACCTATAGTAAAGACATAACTTGTAGTACTCCGCCTGGTATCAATATCCCCTGCCAAATCTAAGTCTACATAACCTGCTAAATCAGTATGAGAGCCCCCAAAACATAAGTGTTTATTGGATGTACCTCTCAAATATCTGAGAATCCATTTTACCGCATTCCAATGCTCAAATCCAGGATGACTCATATACCTGCTAACGACTCCGACAGCATGTGCAATATCTGGTCTCGTGCATACCATGGCATACATTAAACTTCCTACAGCTAAAGCATATGGTACCTTGGACATTTTTTCTTCCTCCTCTTGTGTCTTTGGACACATCTCCTTAGACAATTTCAAATGACTAGGCAAAGGTGTGCTGACAGCTTTTGCATTCTCCATATGGAATCTCTGCAACACCTTGTGAACATAAGCAGCCTGAGATAGAGTCAATTTTTTGTTCTTCCCATCTCTGCAAATTTTCATACCAAAGATTTGTTTTGCTACCCCCAAATCTTTCATATCAAATGACTGTGCTAACTAATGTTTTAACTCTCTGATGTGATCCATGTTAGACCCAACTACAAGCATGTCATCAACATATAAACATAAAATAATGTAGTTGTCATTATCCAACCTCTTAAAATAAACACAATGGTCAGAATTACACCTGTTGTAGCCTTGCTCAGCCATAAAACTATCAAATTTCAAATACCATTGCCGAGGTGCTTGTTTCAGGCCATACAAACTCTTCTTCAATCTGCACACTTGTTTCTCCTTACCTTTGACCTCAAATCTCTGTGGTTGTTCCATGTATATCTCCTCCTTCAAATCACCATGGAGAAAGGTAGTTTTCACATCTAGTTGTTCCAAATGCAAATCTTCAGCAGCCACAATACTTAAAACAGTACGAATAGAAGTCATCTTGACAACCGAAGAAAATATCTCATCAAAATCAATGCCCTTTTTCTATGCAAATCCTTTTACAACTAACCTGGCCTTAAATCTTTTCTTACCTCTATCTTCGTCTTTCAGCCTGTAAACCCATTTGTTTGGTAAAGCCTTTTTACCTGCAGGTAACTTACATAATTCCCAAGTCTGATTTTTCAGCAAGGAGTCCATTTCTTCTTTCATTGCAAGCTCCCACTAAACTTGTGTATCCACCTACATAGCTTCATCATACCCTTCTGGTTCACCAGCATCTGTTAACAAAATAGAATACAAAGAGGGAGAAAACCTTTCAGGAGGTCTACTTAGCCTTGTTGACCGTCTAACATTCACTGGAGTTTGTGGTATTTCTGGTTGCTATTGCGAAGCATGAGGAACCACTGGAACATCACTATTTGGAGTATCATCCAGCACCACATAATCTTTTTCTTTCTTTTCATGCTACTGCAACTGATCTTTGTACAACACCTTCTCATTGAATATAACATCCTTGCTTCTCACAATTTTCTTATTTTTAAAATCCCAAAGCCTATAACCAAATTCATCAATGCCATATCCAACAAAGGTACACTTTTTTGATTTTGCATCCAACTTGGTTCTATTTTCAGAATCTACATGTGCAAATGCTTCACATCTGAAGGTTTTGAGAAAAGAATAACTCACCTTCTTACCTGTCCATGCTTCCTCTGGAATACCACAGCCCAAAGGAACTAAAGGACCTCTATTAATTAAATATACAGCAGTGTTGACAGCCTCTACCCACATGTTTAAAGGCAGCGCAGCATGCAATCTCATGGTCCTTGCACGCTCCATTATTGTCCTATTCATGTGTTCAGCCACTCCATTTCCTGTGGAGTCCCTGGAACTGTTTTCTACCTATGAATTCCATTAAAGGAACAATAATCTTCAAATTCTTTGCTGCAATACTCACCGCCATTATCAGATTTGAGACATTTTAATCTTTTACCCATCTCATTCTCAACCAAGCTTCTCCATTTATTAAATGTTTCAAATACATCAGATTTCTGCCTAAGGAAATAAATCCATACCTTCCTAGTTGCATCATCTATGAATGTAACATAATATCGAGAGCCACCAAGAGAAGATACTTGAGCCGGTCCCCATACATCAGTATGCACAAGCTCCAACTTTTCATTTTTCTTTTGCTTCCCATCCTTGAGAAAACTGACTCTCTTTTATTTTCCATACACACAACTTTCACAGAAATCCATATTAATACATTTCAGACCTGGTAAAACTTTCTTAGAATGAAGTACTTTCATACCTTTTTCACTCATATGCCCAAGTCTGTTATGCCACAGTGTTGTTTCAGAACCTGCAACAACTTTTGCAGTCTCTTCTTGTAATCCTGCAGCAACTATTCGTGAACCTGTTTGTTTTTTCTCTGTAACAGCTAAAGTAGAAGGAACAGTATGACCTGTACAAAGATATAAGGTGCCTACTTTCACACCTTTTGCTACTACTAAGGCACCTTTTGAAACCTTCCAATTTTAATCAGTAAATGTAACAGTGTAACCTTGTTCAATTAGCTGCCCTACTGAAATTAAATTCCTACTAAGCCTTGGAACATGCCTTACCTCTTGTAGTAGCCAATGATTCCCATTCTGCAACTTAATCTTGATTCTTCCCTTTCCAACAATCTGACAGGGTTCATTATCTCCCAAATAAACCAGCCCAAAATCCCCTTGGACATAATCAAGAAAATAACTTCTATGGGGCGTAGCATGAAATGAGGCCCCTGAATCTAAAACCCATGAATCATTAGCATTATCTAGGGAAAGAATCAAAGCATCATTTTCAGATTTATTGCTTACCACATTTGCCTCCTTATTGCCTTTTTGTTTGTCTCCTTTATTTTTCTGAGAACAACAATCTTTCTTCAGATGACCTGGTTTCCCACAGTACCAGCAATCCTTCTATCCTCTGGTTTGGGATCTCTTATCCTTTGATTTTCCTCGTGACTTCTCATGACCTCCAGAACCTTTTCCTCTCTCCTTTGATCTACCCCTGCTTTCTGCATTTAAAACACTACCTGATGTGGATCCACCTGAGCTTTTCTTATGAATTTCCTCACTCAGAATAACACCAACAACATCATCAAATTTTAGGGTATTTGAATTAGAAACAGAGTTACTAACCGCCATTACCAAACTATCCCATCTTTCAGGCAATGAACATAATATCAAGAGAGCTCTAACTTCTTCATTAAATTTTACATTTACAGAAGTCAATTGACTGACAATCATATTAAATTTATTTAAATGACCTGTCACAGATCCACCTTCAACCATTTTCAAATTAAACAAACGCTTCATGAGAAATACCTTATTTGAGGCTGAGGGTTTTTCATACAATTTAGCCAAAGCTTTCATCAGACCATTTGTTGTCTTCGCTTCCATTATATTGAATGCCACCGATGGTGCTAGGCACAACCGAATGGTTCCCAGTGCCTTTCTGTCAAGAAGATTCTAATCCTCATCAGACATTGTTGCTGGTTTCTTGGCTACTCCTTCCAATGGCATCCATAAATCCTTTTGATAGAGGTAATCATCCATCTGCATCTTCCATAACTGATAGTTCTGCCCATTGAATTTATCAACCTTCAATTTACCCTCGTCTGCCATTGCTCCCACTCAACCGTGAGACCTTCCTGCAGACGATAATTAAACACAACCCACTCTGATACCACTTGTTAGGGTTAGCTAGCAGAAGATATCAATTAAATGCAAATAAAGATTAAACAGAGGAATGGAAATACACAGAATTAATAACAGCGAGAGACAAGTTTTAACGTGGTTCACCCAAACTCGGGCTACATCCACCAAACAGAGAGTCTAATATTATTATCTAGTAAAGCAAATCGATTACAACCAGCAATCCCTGCAACTCAATACCGCTGCAAATGCTACAATACAATATTATCAAAACCCTAACCCTTAGCCGCTTTTTATCAAGCCTTTTTGTCGGTTACAAAAATAGGGTTTTCTTATGTCAGTCACAAAAATAGGATTTTTTATGTCGGCTCTAAAAAAAAATTTGGGCCCCACTCAGGGCTCGGCCCGGCCCTAAACCCCGGCGAGGATACATGGCTAGTGTACAGTACTTTCCTGATCAGTCGCCACCTACCAACAATTATAAATTATACAAAGGAATATATATCCATCTACAACATTAAACAATATATTGATTAAAGTTACTTAGAACATTTTCAAAATAGAAACTTACCAAAGTCACTGCATCTCGATTGTCGACCATCCAAATTCAAGTCTCAGCAATCCTCAGGAATATAGAAGAGAGAGTATCTTCAAGGAACTTAACCTCCAACCACAGACCGTCAGTCTCCTACACTCCTTCCTATCCGAAAGTGGCCCTACCCTACTCAAAGAGGATAGACTTAGGATAACCAATGGTGTTTGCCCTCTGAGTACTAGTGTTGTGACCTACGTAACTTGTTATCATGCAATCCC
Organism: Cunninghamia lanceolata; assembly: GCA_027924645.1. NCBI lineage: Eukaryota > Viridiplantae > Streptophyta > Pinopsida > Cupressales > Cupressaceae > Cunninghamia > Cunninghamia lanceolata. The sequence goes on from BSBN01000816.1 coordinate 6,893,865, forward strand.
CTAGATACCCTCTAGTCAAGCATAACCACTCCACAAGCTACGCCATCCAGTCATAGTGAACCATCAATGCACTTGAGGCACATGCATTACCTTGGCCAAAGGATTTGAATATAATTAGTGTTGTATCAACGCAAGTAATAAGTTCACCCACCCCAACTCATCTCGAATTAATCGCAATCCTATAGTTACCTATGTATAAGTTCAAAATAACGACCTCGATACCCTCTAGGTGTTCCATACTCATCATGCATTAACACATGGCCGTGAGGTTTACTTCTCTCTTTTTAGCTCATGGAGACCTTTCCGTCCATATGTTAAAAGAATGAGTTCCTAGCTTACCGATTAATCAGATAATGCTATAAGTTAATCAGTTGATCTCTAAGTTAGCCCACTGCTTTAAATTATCCACTCAAGGGTGGACACTAAACTTAACAATGTTGTTTCAGAAGGGTTTCACTGTAAACCAATTTAAAGAATACAAATATTCGAAGACCCTAAGTTAAAAATTAAACACTCGTAAGAATCTTCTTCAACCTATCGGATCTTTGACATAGCTTAATCTTTTGTCAACCTAAACATTTAGAAATCCTATCTTGTTGTTCAATTTGCAAAAAGAATGCATGCAAGTCTAGGCTAAACGTTTGACTAAAGACTCATTATGTTTGTTCTTAAAACTTCATTATTTAACTTGTTTGACTATAAAATCCAAATAGTAACTCTACACCCTCTTATTTACAAAAATAAGTGAACTAAACTAGTTACCATTCGCAACTAGGTAAGTATATTCTATATGGTCAACGAACCATTTATAAACTCAGAACTTGTGGAGGACTGTGTAGTCTTACAAGCATCGGCATACATTTCACACTAATGTTACTCCTATGCCGATGGTTAGCACATTCTTCAAATCTTTTATAAACTAGTTGTCTTTTAAATATGACAGAACCAACCAATTGTAGTCGGTTGGCCAACTGAAAACTCATTCAACGTCGACCTAGGTTTTGCTACTACAGCTTGTGATAACTGTGAGCTAGCTTTCGACCAAACACTCAGTCTACTTTGCGCTCTTCGCATACCCAGATACCTCTAAAGTTAAATAAACAACTACACAATAAACTCGACCATCGAAGATGTTTCGAAGAACAATGAATTATACTGTGAATTTTTTGGCTGTGGTGCGGTGCAAGGGACAAAAGCATTGTTTCAGTTTTGAAGGTGATGAAAACACACCGGGCTAAAGTTGGTAATCAATTCACGCATTACATCTTCAAACAATTACTAAGTTCCATCGCATTATAAGTAGAGTCAATACTATTAAAAACATGTCTAATAACTATGACTGCGTAGAGATGAGATGAAAAGAACCTAAAGATAATCTCCAGTGTCTGCTTGAAGACTGGTCCAAGGAGCTTGTTCTTTTCTTACCGTTCACATTTAATTCATCCTCGGTCTCCTCTCCGCTTCCTCTCTGCATTCTACCTCTCTAAATTGGCTCCCTACTACCTCTAAATCATGTTCTCCCTACGAAGGAAAACTAACTTTCCACCCACAAGACCATGCCTAACAATTTGGGTAACTACCTTGCATGCTTAACCTTCTCCTCCTTTCGCAACCACTACCATAAATGGTTTGGTTTTTCCCACTCAATCCGCAATTACTCTGCAAAGTGGAGCTCCACACTTCGCGAGGTGGAAGTTGACAGTTTAAACAAACTGTCACACTACTCATAACCGATTACGAGTATAGATCAAATGCAAAACTAAGAATAATGGCTAGGCCGAAAACCATCATAAAGTTTAAAGCTCAAAGATAAATGGATTATTTCAAAATAAAAGACATCATAAGTAAAGACTTACTGCCTAATTAAAAACATCACAAAAGAATAAAGGAATTACTCCCAAAACGACTATTTAAATATAACTAATACAATTTTGTATATTCCAATACATTACGACCAAAGGTATTACACCCAACAGTCTCAAGATTTAAAACATTATTTAAACCTTTTATTATACGATAATAGCCCATAATAGAAACAATTCAACATCCATCAAATTTCACAAGCAAACGTTTACATCATACGCTCGTAGAGCTTTATGACGATAACGACGAATTGAGTGTAAACGCAAAAAAAGGTTTGGGGTCGACTTATGCACAACTTTTGACTTTTCGCCGAACCACTAAACAAAACACGACTTACAACTTGTTCTCAAGTGTATATATTTATATATATATAACAATATATCGGTCATCCATATTTGACGACATGATATCGGGTATTACGACACAGATGTCGATTTCCCATACTCATTACGACAACTACGGAAAGAAGAAAGATCTATTCTTGCAAACCTCGACATCTTGTCTAAAATTGACTTAGCCTAAAATCAAAGCTTAACTCAAGGCTACTATGTTTATCTACCTGATATTCATTTTCAGTGGTAAGCACCCATGGGTTATTCCAGAGTCTATTCTCTCTTTCTCAAAGATACTTTCTCTTCTTCTTTCTTCCTAGCGAACATGTTCCATCTATTCCTGTCATTGACAATCTCACATACAATTTGTGGTCAGAGTACCAATGTTCTGATCAAAACACATTTATATCAAATCATTTCATTTTCATATCGAAAAGACATTTTAATTCATAACATCAAATTGATCATAATCAAGTAAAAATCCATAATTTCATAAAATTAACCTTTTCTATTCATATCATCATTTTCTATGATGTTAAAACATATCCACATAGTTGTATGATTTAAGAAAAAGTAAATAGTAATATTGAATCCAAAAAGGGGATGTAACACAAAATAAGTCCAAAAGAGTTTCAAGTTACCCAAAAGATAGGCACTTGGGGTTAATAACACCAATATGTGTTAGTCGTCCACTAGATCAAGACATTTATGCATGAACACAAAACTAAAATAAGTTCTAAAGAGTTTCAAGTTGTCCACAAAATAGGACCTTAGGGTTAATAATAGTAGGATGTGTTAGTTAGTTCCCAATAAGAAACTAGTAAAGTAACCACTTAGTAAAATACATAATCTTGGGCTCCACTATTGCATTCCAAATCATTCAGAAATGCTTGTCCCAAATAAAACATGGATTAAAGAGACCATCTACAATTCAATTTCTAAACCATAGGAAAATACAATGAAATCCATTTGTATCTAGGTTTTTGACACATTCGTACCCAAGGGACCATCTTATCAAACCACCCAGTCATGCAGCCAACACAATACTATTAAAATCACCAAACAACATAATTTCAATTGAATTGATTCAAATTATTAATGTGCACAAAAAATTCAAAACATTTTATTCATATGCAACATTCATCAGGAGTACATGATTTTATAATTCAAACTATATAGCCTTCTTCCTTCACAATTCTTCTTCAAAATCTACTCCAAGCCAACCAATCTCTGCACCACTTTTCCACAAGTGCTCATTCCTCTAATCCCTATCACTTCTCTGACAATCTTCATCCTCACATTCTTTTTCTAATTCTTGTCATTTCCTCTGGTCGTCATCTCCCTCTATTCCGATTCAAAAATTGCCAAGATCCCCTCCATGGCCAACAGCGAACCCCCAATAGAATGCATCCACATCCTTTTTATACTTCTAGTTTGAGGAAGTTAAATTGTTTACTAGATGGAAGTTTAATCGTCTGCCAACATTTGAACAATTACTAGAATTGAATTGACACCTCAAGTAACATATTATGTGCCTTTGGATTGAGCAGGCTTCAAAGCCAAAACTCATGACCATTTGAAGATTCAATGTTTAAATGTTCACCTTTAATATCTTTTGGTGTATTGGCGTTCCCAAGAACTTTTGAACTTCTCTTATATTATATTTTGGCAAATTACCTTCTCTGCAAACCATGGAGTCCTTCTTCAATGAATTAAGATCTCTGCAAACTTTGGAACTCCGCTTCTTCAGTGAATTTATCCTTTCATGAATCATTGATTTCTTTGTCATAAGTATTCACATTATCAGCTCCTTCATCGATGATTTGGCTTGAACGTGAACCAAAGAATCTTTGTCGGCATTCTTATAAGTTCGGGAACTTAGAAGTTCCTCGACACATCATTATGAATATTGCTTTTAGTGATAATGGGACTTCGCAAACTTAAGAGTTCACCAACACAAGCTCCAGGGTGACAACACAATAGTGTGTCCCACTTTATGGCCAAAGTGGGACATTCAAAATCAACATTTTTCAATTTGTCCCAATTATAGTGAACAAATGGTTAAGAATATAAGGATGATGTAAACTAATAGTTTGTAGAATTTTCTATGTATATTCAAGCTATAATTTTTTAATATTTTTAAAAGAATTATTTCTATCATTTTTTACTTTTATTTTTAATCAATTTTATTTTTCTATTAATTTTTATTGAGTGAAATTATGCCATAACACATAACTTTCACTACAAATGTTTTTTTTTTATGAATTATTGGAATTAAACCATTAACTCCACTATCTAGTGCATGGATATTTTTCGGTAATTTTGTTATCAAATATTTTATTTATTATTAATTTTTGAATTAGTACTAACAAAAAATTTAGACCTATTTTATTCTATAACATATTTCTCTTAGCATATATATCAAAATTAAAATTTTCTTTTTTCATTAAAATAAGGACAACTGTGTGTAGTGCAGTGTATTTTTTTGAGATTTTTCTAACAATGTTTGTTATTTTTCGTAGTGTCTTGAATATAGGTCATTTTTTCTCATATTAGACCTATATATATAATATTAAAGACCCCGAGGTATAGACTGATTGTTGAGCCATTGCAAGACACGGACAATCGACGCAGGTTCAAGCCCTGACTAACCCAGCCATGTGCAGTGTGGGTCTACTGTCGGGAAATCACCTTGGCCCAGAGGACTAGTTTGTCTTGCCCTGATCAGTGTCCTTCGAGCTCATAAAGTCGTAGTGTGCTGAGATCTGGATGCCTCTGAGATACCAAATATATATATATAGATATATATATAATTTTTGGGATGCCCCAAAAAGAGAAGCAAAATTAGTTTTTTGTCAATATTTTGATAGGTGCGGAGGAGACTTCATTGGGGGGTTGATTTAAGCCTAGGGGGTTCTATTCAAGGGGGTTTGATCTAACCCCCTTAGATGGAACATATATAGGCTTAAATCATTATTTTTCTAAAAAATATGTGATTTCAGGCAAAAATTAGGATGTCCCACAAGTGGGACACACTATTGTGGGATCACCGTCCATCGAAAAAAACCAATGTTCAAGAACTTTAATATATGTTGAAATACTTCCTTCAAAACTCCTTTTCAATGAAACTTCAAGTTCGTGAACTAGAATCATCGCTGAAATACTCCATATGAAGTCTTTGGTGAACTTTAATCACTAAATGATTGAACTCAAGAACTTAGTTTCAATAGATCTTCTAGTTTGCTAACTTGCATTATTGTCGAAAATGAAAACTTGCCCAATTCTTTCAATGGATAGAAGACTTCACAAACTTAGATAATTGCCAAAAATAAACTCTTTTGGCAAAAGGTGAAGTTCACAAACCCGAAGGTTTACCGAAAATGAAAGAGAAGTCTTTCGGCACAATGAGAGGTTTGTGAACCTAAAGTTTTATCGAAATGCTCTATCTTTCATCCAGTTATTCCAAACTTAACCAAATTTGGACTGCAAGTACCCATTTAGCTCTTCCATGAGATGATTTTAAAATTTCTCTTGAAATAATAACTACAAAACAACTAAAACACAATCAAAACTGAACTGAAACTAAAACTAAAAAAATAAAAAAAATTATGGGTGATGCAAGATTGCCTGTGGACCCGAATGTTCCTAAATCAATTTTCCTTGGGCATAATTGTGTACTTGGAGTATCCAAATACCACTTCCTTTCCTTTCAGTAGGGCTTAATTGAACACATAGAGATTTTGTGCAAGTGTTGTGAAGGCACAACATCAATTATCATTTGGATTGCTTCTTTATCTAAAGGGCTCGGATTGGACATAGGTGTAGTGGAGAAAAAACTACACCTTGATCAAATGCATCAATCAAGGGAATTCTTCTCTGCCGCTACACTAGGGTGCTGTCTAGTTTATGTTATATATTGTATCAGATAAACCTACGTCAATAGACCTACTTTATGCTAATAGGAATGAACAACTAACTAATTGCTTTAAAGGAAAAATAGAATAACAGAATATTAGAAATATACTACAGAAGATAGAATCAAATGATTTCAAGTATAAAAATGACAAGGGAGTTTACAAATGAACCTAGCACCAAAGAATGAAGCTCACTGTGCTAGATGACAATGTGCCACGAGGATGTCTACACCAAGCACTGGCATCCTAAAGGTTTGGAAAAGAAAAGTGTTGATTATGCATAGTTTCTCACTATCTGCACAACATAACAACAAATAAGGAACTAGCCCAGAAGCATCCAAATGATACCAGATATTAGCATAAAATATATATTTAAATGAAATAAAAGATTAATGAGCATAGGGAATAAACATTTACAAAATCTCCATGCATTTGAATGTTTCTTCCTCAAGGTATTTGTTGCTAGTGACAAGAAGAAAAAATGGTTGGGCTGAAAAGGAGCTTGCCTCAATTTTCTTTGATATTTCGACCTCCATGAGCAATAAGGATAGCTAGAAGTTTGAAAAGAAGTGTGTGCTCCTATTATTTAAGTGTATTTAAGAAATAAACAGTAGTGACAATGAAACAAACTAGAAGTACCTTCCCTACTCTATGAGGAAGAATAATTTAGTGCATGCAAAGAAAAATGAATGGTGGTCTACACCATAAATCTACCAAATGAACAATAAAGCAATGTACAACAAAAATATGTAAATAAAATAGTATTACTAGCTCAAATGACAATAGAAGAGGTTGCAACTCCTTAAGGACAAAAATGTAGCTATCAACAACTTTAAATGCCAAAAAGAGAGCCTTCACAAAAATTAAGATGCAACAAAAGATCTCATAAGGCCAACAAAGAAGTTACTTCAACCCAACAAAGAATAAAGGTCTTCAATAGTTGTTGTAGAGTGAGCCACAAGAGAGTGTTCTTTAATGTTTTCTAGAAAAAGTTTCAAGAGAGAATGAGAGATCGCTTTTAAAAATCTAGATTGAATGAGGATGAGAGGGAAAAGAATAGTCATGCAAAGAGGGAAAGAGCCATTTGAAGCTCAAGAGGCATTACAAGAATCTCATCAACCATAGGAGATATTCAATATGTCCCAAAAATATATCACTAACCGTTTCACATTTGTGAGACGCCAGCATGACACGTAGATGTCCGCACTAAGCACTAGAATATGAGTGAATCTACCTCAGGGTTTCATGAAATATCTCCAGTCTAGGAGGAACACCAAGCATTAAAACCAAAGTTTATGAAATTGAGCAAAAAGGACTAAAATGAAGTAAAAATAAGCCTAAAATGCACAAAGGAGATGCAAGCACCAAATTAGTCACCAAATGTAGTGTGAAATTGCAAGGGTATGTAATGGTTGGTGAAGTAAGCATGTTACATAAAGTCTACAAGAGTATTGGATCAAATCAAATTTAAAAGCCTATCATAAAGGTTTGAGTAACATGTGTGTGTATCAGTTGGTGAAGTAAGCATGTTACATAAAGTATACAAAAGTATTAGATGAAATCAAATTTAAAATCCTATCATGAAGGTTTGACTAACCTATATATATTAGGCAAGATGCTATTGTAGGGGGTAGATCCCTTTCATTAAAAACATAAGTAAAATATACATTCAGTTTCCTCCACAGAGGATTTACAAAAGACATGCATATTTAGTTCCTAATGAACTGCAAATATAGGAGCCCTTTCCTTAGCCCCTCCAATCATTCCTTCTATAGAGGAGATAAAAGACTTGGTTTCCTAGAAAGGAACTTTTTGAACTTTTCCAAAGTGCACTTACGAATTCCTTCCATGAATAGATTCATGCATTCTCATATCCTTGTTGTTCTTTAGCTCTATTATCCCAAATACCCTACCAAAATTATGTGTTGAAGCCCTTCTATCATAATTTTATATTGCCTCCAAGGTGTCTTTATGATGAAGGGGGTAAATCATAAAACACACAATAGAAATTGCACACAGAAAATAGAATATTATTTTATTGATTTGGACAAATCATTACATTATAGAAGCTTAAATACAATCAGAGGAATCAATCCTCCACAGGCTGCAACACATTACAGCTACCGATCACAAGACTCTGGAATCTTCAGCCTTCTGTAACCCCAAATCATCTAGGATTTATGTTTCCCCACTTTTTCTTGACTCTACACTTTCCCCCTTATCTCTAATACCCCAAAGGATTCCCAAAAATGGTCTTAAATAGCCCCTTTTGGCGGCCAACAGCCCAATTTCAAATTTTGCATCTCCCTCCAAAAATAGGTCAACTTCCAGAAGCCATAACTTTTGATCCAAGTGTCTGATTGATGCATCGTTTGAAGTGTTGGAAATCTCGTGGAGTGCTCTACGTGCTAAAAACCTATTTTTCCAACTTCATCCATTTTTGGGCCTATACAGGACCGTTTAGTGCCTCAAACCTGAATTTGAATAATTTTCAGGTGTTTTTCAGGAAACGAAAACTTTAATATCTTTCATCTTACAAATGAGCTTTGTGTGATTCCTTCGCCAAAGGTCTTATTTTTCATTTACGAAGCTTCCTGTAAATTTTTGCTTCAATCTGTGCCCAAATGCAAACTTTCCTAAAATGATAGTTTCCTATTTTTAGCAGTTTTGAAAAATTGAAAGTTCTACATCATTATTCAAGCAGTTATGGAACCAAAACACTAATTTTGAAAAGAAATGGAAACATATTTTTGGGTGATACAAGATTGCCCTTACACCACTGGATGCTCCTTGATTAGACACCTAGGGTAATTTGAGAAGTGACCCTGTCACGTCTCAGGTGTTTGTTTGAGGAAAACCTAAATGGTCAACCTTCATGATATTCTGTTAAATTAGCAATGTTGAACATAAGAGAAATATTGATCCCACTCGACAGCTCTACCTCATATGCATTTCCTGAATCATGTTTCTTTAGAATCCTATATGGTCTAAATTTCTTCATTTTCAACTTATTATATGTTCCAATTGGGAACCTTTATTTTCTCAAGTGAACCATGACTTCATTTCCTACCTAGAATTCCTTATATTTCCTCTTCTAATCTACCTTAGCCTTGTATTGAATATTCATCTTATTAATGTGCTTTCTCACCTCTTGATGCAAATTCTTCAGATGTTCTGCAAAGTCTTCAGCTTCGGGACTTGTCTTTTCTCCCTTGTCTAGCTTCCTTAGTTTTGAAGCATTTCTTGGACTACTCCCATATACAATCTGGAATGGTGATTTATCAGTACTCCTATTGATAGAATTATTGTAAGCAAATTATGTCTGTGGTAAAATCAAATCCCATCCCTTGGGTTTATCTCCTACTAAGCATCGTAGCAAGTTACCCAAACTCCTATTCACCACTTATGTCTATCCATCAGTTTGTGGATGGTGTGCAGAATTGAACTTTAAATCTATATTCAACTTCCTCCATAATGTCCTCCAGAAATAACCAACAAACTTGGTATCTCGATCTGAAACTATGCTCTTTGGTAGACCGTGTAATCTCACCACCTCCCTGAAAAATAATTCTGCAATATGAACATCATCATTAGTCTTCTTACAAGGAATAAAATGTGTCATCTTTGATAATCTGTCCACCACCACAAAAATGGAATCGTGTCCTCTCTGTGTCCTTGGTAAACCAAGAACAAAATCCATACTAATATCATCCCATGGATTCTCTGGTACATGTAATGGCTGATATAGTCCTGTATTCTGACTTGTTCCTTTTGCAATCTGACACACTCTGCACAAATTTCCTCACATCTTGCTGCAACTATGGCCAATAGTAATTCTCACCAACAATAGCAATAGTCTTATCTCGACCAAAGTGTCAAGCTAATCCCCCACTATTCTTCTCCTTTATCAGGTTCTCTCTCATGGAACTCGGGATGCACAACTAGCTTCCTCTAAACAACATGCCATCCTGTATTATGAAATCCAACCATTTTGTCGTATCCAAAGTAATAGGTTCCAAACAAGCTTTCCAGGCCTCTGCAAAATCTGGATCTTCAAGATACAAACTTTTGAGCTCATAGAACCCAACAACCTCTATCTTCATTTCTGTCAACAAATTCTACCTTCTGCTCAAGGCATCTACAACTCTATTAGACTTCCCACTCCTGTGCTTCAAAACAAAAGTATAACTCTACAAAAACTCAATCCATTTTGAGTGCCTCTAGTTCAACTATGCTTGACTATTAAGATATTGTAAAGCCTGATGATCAATGTATAAAACAAATTCTTTTGGCAACAAATAATGTCTCCATTTCTTCAAAGCCTAAACTATTGCATAAAATTTCTGATCATAAACAGAATTCTTTTTCTTGGCATCATTAAGCTTCTCACTAAAATAGGCAATGGGCTTACCTTCTTGACTCAAAACAGCTCCTATAGCACTGCCACTAATATCACAATCTACCTGAAATACCTTATTGAAATCTGGAAGTGCCAATACAAGTTACTCTGTGACTTTCTACTTCAATGTATCAAAACTCTTGTTTTCTCCTGCAGTCCATTTAAACTCTTTTCTATCCCCTCTCATTGTCTTGGTTAGGGGTGCACAAATGCTACTAAAATTCCTAATAAACTTTCTCTAAAAACTTGCCAAACCATGAAAAGATCGTACCTCTGTAGTACTCCTTGGTGTAGGCCATTCAATGATAGCCCTCACCTTCTCTGGGTCCATCTTAAGACCTTCCTCTGAGACAACAAATCCCAGGTATACCAACTCCTTTGCAAAACTACATTTCTTCAAATTAATCAGTAACTTTTCATCCCTCAACTTCTCTAAAACTCTTCTGATATGCATTAGATGCTTATCCCAAGGCTTATTGAAAATCAAAATATCATCTAAATAAACAATAACAAAACTTCCCAAAAATTCTTTCAATACCTCGTTCATGAGCCGCATGAATGTGCTCAGTGTATTGGTTAGCCCAAATGGCATGAATAACCACTCATACAAACCTTCCTTTGTCTTAAAGGTTGTCTTCCATTCATTTCCTTCTCTTATTCGGATCGGGTCATTCTTTAGGTCAATCTTTGTGAAGTACTTGGCTCCACTCAAACAATCCATTATGTCATCCATTCTTGGCAATGGAAATCTATACTTAATCGTGATCTTGTTGATGGCTCGAGAGTCTGTACACATCCTCCACTCTCCATTTTTCTTTGGTGCTAGTACATGTACCACACATGGACTTGGGCTCTCCCTTATCAATCACTTCCTCAACAACTCCTAAACTTGTCTATTCAGCTCTTCATTCTCTGCAAGGGTCATTCTGTGGGCTGCCTTATTTGGTAAACTGGCTCCTAGTATCAAATCCATTTGATGACTTATCTTCCTTACTGGTGGTAAACCTTCTAGTACATTATCAAAGACAATATCCTGAAATTCTTCCAACATATCTGAGACTTCTGCTAGTACATCTTCACTTTTCTCTTGATTGATCTTAAGAATTAATGCATAGAATGATGCTTATGATTCATACCCTCCAAAAATTTCCTACCATCTACCAAGCAAATTCTGGCAGTACTACATACCTTTTCTTCGACCTCCTTCAAGGGCTTCAACTTATGATGAACTCCATCCTTTGTTAGGGAATATGTGTTTGCATGGCCATCATGGACAACGCACCTATCATACCGCCACAGCGTCCCCAACAACATATGACATGCATCCATCGGTATGATATCACACAGCACCTCATCATGGTAGTCCCCATTCTTGAACTTCACTAGACACTGTTCATTGACCAAAGCTCTATGGTCCTTTTGCAACCATGCAATCCGATATGGATGTGGATGTTTTCTTCTTGTCAACTTCAACTTGTCAACCATCTCCTCTGAAACAAGATTGTCAGAGCTTCCACTATCAATAATAATATCACAACACTTACCTTCACATTTGCACCTTATGCAGAATAAACTCTTCCTCTGATTTGGTTCTTTCTCCTCATTCAACAAGGTTCTTTTGACAACTAGGGTTTCTCCCCTTTCAACATATTTAGAACGCTCAAACTGCACATCTTCATCTACATGTGTAACTCGTGCATTACCTTCAAGCCTTCTATTTGTCCTTCCTTAATGTTGCGGACACTCGTATGCTCGATGCCCTTCTTCTCCACATTGGAAATAGGTTCCTCTAAAACCTCCTCTTCCAAGTCCTTGCCTAGGTTGGCCTCTTCCTCTTCCTCTTTGCTCACCATTTTTCTAGTCATGAGGGTGGTAGGCATTATCTCCTCACTGATTTCGACTGGTGCCAATTTCTTCACTTTTCTTTTAATTTTCATTTTGGCCTCCATAGGATCTTCCACCAGTCTTTCCACCTTGACCTCTTCCCCTTTACTTGCTTTCTAATATTTTATTCAGCTTCTCTTCTACCTTCAGGGAAAATTGGTATGCATCTTCAATGGTGATCATTCTAACCAGGCTCAGCTCCTCTTGAATACTTGGCCTCAACCCATTAATGTAACAGGTTACCTTCTCCTTGTTGGCCTTTGTATGGCCTATCCTAATAGTAATCTTATAAAAATCTTCTGTATACTCCTTGACAGACTTGTTACCTTGCTTCAATCCTTGCAGCTTCTTCAACAACTCCATCTCATAGTCCACATGAATGAATTGTTTCTTCAGTTTCTCCATAACCATCCGATCCCATCTGGTAATCTTTCATTTTCCTCTCCTATTTCTCTCTAACTAGACCTCCTTCCACCAAATACTAGCATGGCCATTCAACTTTATTTTTGCAAACTTGACCCGATCTGGGTCCTCCACATTTCATACTCAAAATATTCTTCCATGTCATTAATCCAATCAATAAGTTGTTATGGATTCAAATCTCTAGAATAGGTAGAAACTTCGATCCTGGGCCTCTTTCCAATCTTTGAAATGGCCCTCAACAACCTAACTTCTACAAGATCTCCTGCAGCTTCTTGTTCTTCCTTAGATAGCTCTTCTTTAGCTTCATCCTCGCTTTCTTCACTTGTTCTCAGCTCAAACCCTCTTCGCAGCTCCTCTTGCAATGCATTGATTTGCCATTGCAGGGCTCTAAAACCCTCTTCTATCAAAGCATTTCTTCCAACATGGTTTCTTCATGGAGGCATCTTGATCTCCGCAGCAAACCCACAACCTCAGGTACTGGTGCAAACTACCTCACGGTCGGTGATTTGTCTACACACCGAGGAACCCTTGCTCTGATACCACTTGATGAAGGGGGGTAAATCATAAAACACACAACAATGGAAATTGCACACAGAAAATAGAATATTATTTTATTGATTTGGACAAATCATTATATTACAGAAGCTCAAATACAATCAGAGGAATCAATCCTCCACAAGCTACAACACATTACAGCTACCGATCACAAGACTCTAGAATCTTCAGCCTTCTGTAACCCCAAATCATCTAGGATTTCTATTTCTCCACCTTTTCTTGACTCTACACTTTCCCCCTTATCTCCACTACCCCAAAGGATTCCCAAAAATGGTCTTAAATAGCCCCTTTTGGCGGCCAACAGCCAAATTTCAAATTTTGCATCTCCCTCCAAAAATAGGTCAACTTCTAGGAGCCATAACTTTTGATCTGGGTGTTCGATTGACATATCGTTTGAAGCGTTGGAAATCGCGCAGAGTTCTCTACATGCTAAGAACCCCCTCTGCCAGTTTCAGCCATTTTTAGGCCCGTACGAGACCGTTTAGTGTCTCAAACTTGAATTTGAATATTTTCAGGCATTTTTTAGAAACGAAAACTTTAATATCTTTCAGCTCACAAATGATATTTGTGTGATTCCTTCGCCAAAGGTCTTATTTTTCATTTATGAAGATTCCTGTAAATTTTTGCTTCAATCCGTGCCCAAATGCAAACTTTCCTAAAATGACAGTTTTCTATTTTTAGCGGGTTTGAAAAACTGAAAGTTCTACATCATTATTCAAGCGGTTATGGAACCAAAAACACTAATTTTGAAAAGAAATGGAAACAACATCAACAATTTTGAAACATCTTTTTGGGTGATGCAAGATTGCCCTTACACCACTGGATGCCCCTGCATCACTTTATGCCATTCCTCTTAGATAAAGTTCATTTTTGTGAGCTCACCGCTTATCTTCCTACCAAAGATATCGATAAATATAATTACGAAGGCCTCTAAGATTTCCTTATCATTCACATGGCCATTCAAAAAGAAATTCCTCTCCACTATTGATATAATCACTCCTTCCGTCAGAGGCACTACTATTACAAATAGCCACCCAATCTATGCGGTCAATTCCTCTTGAAGCCATTTACATTGATGTCCCCTATAGTTACCTTCAAGTCCATTTTTTGATGTTACAATCCCACCAACCATCACTTATACAAAAACATGCTCAATGCTCAATTTGATATTAAGATTGCTTCGCGATTTCTTTAGGGATACCAATGTCCTCGGGGAAACTAGTTTCACATGTTCTACATTCTTAGATATTCCTTGTACCAACTCTCAGTTTGTTCTCAAAATTTCATCTAATCCAACTCAAGTTTCACTACTGTCGATCTCAACCATCTCAATAATCTATTCACTTCCCTTTTTCAGAATAGATATGCCACCATATTTACTTCTCTATAAATATGTCTAATCAAGAAGTATTCCAATTTTTCCAATAATGGTATGATCGAGTCTACCCATTTTTGTAATCTCCATCTTTGTGTCCTCCTCAATGAGATAGTATTGATGCAAATTATCTAGTCCCCTTCTATTTCGAGCCTCCTCATATATTTCCATTCACACATCTTGAGGCCCTCATATAAAGCGTCAAAATGTGCATTGTTATTGATTCCATTTGGTAGTCATTTGGCTATGGCCAATATTAGTGCACTAGAGTCATCCCTCAATATGCAACCTTCTCCAGAGGCCCTTGGATTCCCTTGGGAGGATTTTTCGATGTTTAATTTCATTCTACCCCTGAGAGGGCTTGCCATTTCGCTTTCTTTATTTTCTTAGAAGAATCTACTAGAGAGGGATTTGTGATAGTAGGGCACTTTAGTAGTAGCCACACCTTACCCACCTGATGATCCCATAGAGTGAAGAATCTCCTTTTTTTTAATGAGCCTTTACATTGAGTATTTCACATATACCTATTTCAATTGTCCTCTTTACAAATTCCACCAAGAAGCTTTTCTCCTTGAAGATTTGATAATTTTGTTTTTTCTGTAGTTGCCATATGACAATAGAGGGGATCATCGTCCACAAACCTGCCTAGATTGCACCTCCATACAGTCTTAGCTATTCACAAAATAATTCTAGAATTTCTTTTAGAAAATCCCTAGCACATCTTATTCTCCCACATAGCTAGTTCCACACTTTTGTGCGAATGGACATGGCATCAATAAGTGGTTCATCAATTCCTCTTCCCTTAAGAACAATGGGCATCTAGACAGGCCAAGGATTCCAATGGAGTGTAGTATTTCTCTTGTTAATATTCTTTTTTGTAAAGTAACCCAAGTGAAGGTGTCGACCTTAGGAAGCACACATCCACCCCAACATAAATCCGTTGGCCAATAGGAGTTTGACTGTATCAAATTTTGGATTTGGTATCCCAACTTCACTAAATATTCCCCCAAAATTTCCCCACACTAGGTGAATTCATCACCTTTTGAAGATAGTAGAATTTTCTTTTTCTCTAGTTCCTCCTTGAGTCTTGCCTTGGCCACCTCTAAGATCAGCATGTCTCAAAAATCCTTCCAGACCCATTCTTGCTCCTTTACTTCAACATGGTTTTCCACTTTGTCACCCCATACATCTATCATGATTTATTTGCACCCATCAAGCTCTAGAATATTGGTGAGTAGGATAAAGCCATTCCAAGATTCATCTTAGAGACTTGCAGTTTTTCTATTGTTCATTATCCAAGTCAGGTGTTTCGTGATAATGTGTCTACACTTCATCATGAATCTCCATATGTGGGATCCCTCTAGAGGATTTGTAATAATCGGGATTCTACCTAGGTTCCTATTATCTAAGTATTTCTTTTATAATATTATGCACCATAAAGCCATTGGGTTCATATACATTTTCCAAACCAAATTCTTGTCTAATGCCAAGTTCTATTGGGAAGACACACATGTGTGAGTTCCTCTCTTGATTTTATTTTTCCTTACCATATGGGCAACTTATTTGTGGGATTCTTTTGACTTCATTAGATCCATCCCACATGAATCATTTGAGGATCCCATCTATGTCTTGTATTTCTTTCTTTGTGAGTTGCAAACATGACATTAAATAAATAGGAATCATAGATAGCACATATTTGATCATTAGAATCCTACCATCCAATGAAAGTCAAAGTCCCTTCCAATATTTTGATTTCTTCTTACATACCTTGATGATGTCCTCCCATAAACATGATCTTATGGCTCCTTTGAATAGAGGAACCCCAAATATTTTCTTGTTGTGCTTTCAATGGAGAAGACTAAGAAAGCCGCTATACACCTCTAGGAGGATTTCCTTGTATGAAATAAGATCTTAACTTCTCCTTGTTGATAAGTTGTCCCAAGCAAGAAATATGTTTTTTAATGTCACTTTGATAGTGACCAACTCTGCCCAATTAGCTTCTCCATATAGGATGGTGTCATCAACAAATTGTTGATGGGATATTGACTCCCAACCTCAGGCAATCCGCTCCCATTCCAGAGCCCATATGCCATCTTTCTCTTTATTGCTTGTGTCAAGGCCTCTGCCATTACTACAAACAGGAAGGTTGAAATTGAATCAAATTGCCTTATGCCGTAGACACTATTTGAAAAAGCCACATAGTGAGCCTTTGACCATGATTAAGAATCATGGAGTGGATATACAACTAAATAGCCATTTGAGTCATTTCATTCTAAACCCAAATTTTTATAGAATCTTCATCGAAAAGATCCAACTTACTCTATCATATGCCTTATTGATGTCCAACTTGATCACCATACTCTTACTTGGAGTTGACAATTGAGTGTACAATCTCATGAGCCACTATATATAGTGGTTGATGAGATCATATTTATATATATATATATATATATACATTTATGTATATGTATACATATACATATATGTATATGTATGTATACATATACATATATGTATATGTATGTATACATATACATATATATATGTATAGGTATACATATATATATATATATATGTATACCTATACATATATATATGTATATGTATACATACATATACATATACATATATATGTATAGGTATACATATATATATAGATATATATATATATATATATATATATATATATATGTATAGGTATATATATATATATGTATAGGTATATATATATATATGTATAGGTATATATATATATATATATATATATATATATATATATATATATATATATATATATGTATACCTATACCTACATACATATATATATATATATATATATAGGTATACATATATATATGTATAGGTATACATATATATATGTATAGGTATACATATATATATGTATAGGTATACATATATATATGTATAGGTATACATATATATATGTATAGGTATACATATATATATGTATAGGTATATATATATATATATATATATATATATATAGGTATATACACCTATACATATATGTATAGGTATATACACCTATACATATATATATATGTATACCTATACATATATATATATGTATACATGTATATATATATGTATATATAGATATACATATATATATATATATATATGTATACATATATATATATGTATGTATACATATATATATACATATATCTATATATATATGTATACATATATATATGTATACATATAAATACATATATTTATATATGTATACATATAAATATATGTATATGTATACATATATATCTATATGTATACATATATATACATATATATATATGTATACATGTATATATATATGTGTATACATATATGTATACATACATATATATATACATATATATATATACTGATGGGATCATTGTGGCTCAAAGAATTCCCCAAAAAAATAGAGAGAGAACACCCCCTAGAATAGAGAGAGAAAAGAGGACTAAAACCCCTGAAGTGGACACCAACTACACCCCTAGCAAAGCTCACAAATGAAGGAACTTTCTCTTAGTGAAGGGTTTGGTGAAGATATATGCGATCTACTATGATGTTGGACAATATGTAAGATCAATGACCTACTCATGAATCAACTCCCGAATGTAGTGCATGTGGATCTCAATGTGTTTGGTCCTCTGGTGATGGACCAGATTGTGAGAGATCTATATCACACTCTAGTTGTCACAAAAGATGACTGTAGCCTTTTGCAAGGGAATACCAAACTTAGTGAGAATGTTCTAAAGCTAAATGGCCTTAGTAGTAGTATTAACCACTCCTCGATACTCAGCCTTTGTAGATGAAGGAGCAATTGTAGACTGCTTCTTGGTCAACCATGAAACTAGATCGGAACCAAGTGAGAAGTAATACCCTGAAGTAGACTTGCAATCCTGAGAATCACCTACCCAATCTAAATCTGTATGTCCTACCAAGTCAATATCCATGTCCATTGAATAGTGAATCCCATAACTGCGAGTGCCCTATACATAGTGAAGAATCCACTTAGCTTCTTTCTAATGTAGCTCATGTGGCTCCTACATGAACTTGAAGACCAGGCTCACATCATATGATCTAGATTAGGCCTCATGTGAGTCAAGTATATGAGACTCCCATTGGAGATACAAGGTAGCATCCACCAATGGTGAAGAATAGTGAGCCTCAAGTTTGACCTCTAACAAAAATGGAGTCGGCACTAGCTTACAGTTAGCCATGTGAAATCTGGAGAGCATATCAAGTGCATACTTGGGTTGTACCATGAAGATACCAGAGGAAGATTGAGTGATCTCAATTCCCAAGAAGTAGTGTAGAAGGCCCAAGTCTAACATCAATAAATGATCATGAAGGTCAATTTTCACTGCCTTGATGGTGGATGAGGAACTCCCTGTAATCAACAAGTCATCAACATAAAGAACAAGGAACATGAGCTCATATCATCCTACAATAGAATATACACATTCAAATCAGAATGGCACAAAGTGAACCCAACTAACAGAAGGAAGGAGTCCATCTTGGCATACCAAGACCAAGGGGCCTATTTGAGACCATAGAGAGACTTCTGAAGATGGAAAAAAGTGAAGGATATTGTACGAACCCCTATGGTTGCTCCATGTATATCTCCTCCTAGAGGTCACTTGAAGAAAAACACTCTTCACATTTATCTGATGAACTTCCAAATGATGGGTTGCAGCAATAGAAAGAACAAGTTGGATTGAATTTATTTTGGCAATTGGCGCAAAAGTCTCAAAGTAGTCAATCCCAGGAACTTGAGAGAATCCTTTCACGACCAGGCGAGCCTTATGCTTATCAACCAACCCATCTATAGAAAATTTTGTCTGATAAATCCACTTGCATTAAACAAGTTTCCTTCCCTTAGGAAGGGCAACTAAATCCTAAGTATGGTTTCTCTCCAAGGAACTAAACTCTCCCTGCATAGAATCATCCCTCAGGGAGATCAGAAGATTCTTGAAAAGACTATGGATCAGAAGCAGAAGCAATGAAGAGATGTGGAGCCTTCTTAAACTATGATCTTGTTCTTCTAGCATCTGAAGGATCACCAACCCAATCACTTGCTGACTCCAATGTTTGACGAGCCCAAAGAGGCCCAATAGGAGAGTCTAAAGGAGAATCATCACCATCTGAATGGTGATTAGGAGAGGAGGAATATTAATTCTCATCGTTATTGTCTTCATCTGAGGTGCAGCAAGAAGACTCCTCATCAAGAGAAAGAGGATTAATATCCTCGGAAGAACTATCATCATGTCACAGTGTCTCTAAAGTGATGGTAGATGGAGAAGTGGTAGGAGAAGAACTAGAAACATCCTCCTCAAAACGAACACTCCTCTCGATAACTCATGAGTGGTGGGGTGGAGAAGCTTGTAGCCTTTGACACCATTTGGGTACCCAACAAATATGCAAGGCTTGCTCTGCAGATCCATAGCATTACATTTCTCTACTGGAATGTGGGCCAATGCAAGAGAACCGAACACCTGAAAGTGTTTTATTATGGGATTCTGACCAGTCCAAGCTTGAAAAGGAGTGACCCCTTCACATCTCAATGAGGGACTTAGATTTGAATGTAACACATATAGTTGATGGCCTCCACCCAATATTGAGGTGCCATTAACCTAGAGTGAATCATATAGTTAGCCATCTCTTTTAAGGATCTATTATTTCACTTTCTGACACCATTCTATTGTGGACTATAGGGAACTGTGTGCTGAAGATCAATGCCCTTTGAAGCACAAAACTACTCAAACCTCTGGTTGACACACTCCCCCCATTATCTGTACATAAAATTTTGATGGCCTTCCCAGATTATTTCTTTACAAAAGACTTGAAGTCCTAAAACGACTCAAAGACCTCAAACTTATGTTTGAGAAAATAAACCCATGTGTATCTGGAAAGATCATCAATGAATGTCAGAACATATTGAGCCCTGTTGAAAGAAGGATGTGGAAATGCTCCTACCAAGTCACTATGTACTAACTCCAAAAGTTCTGTGGCCCTGCATGCATTTCCTTTATCGAATTTCTCTTCAAGATGCTTACCAAGAATACATCCTTGGAAAACACCATTAGAAAATAGAATAGAAGGCAATAAAACCATGTCTTGTTCATTGAGCTACTACAAGTACTGGTAGTTCAGGAGGCCAAACCATAGATGCCACAAACAACTCACTTCATCTGAGTGAGTGAGCAAAGAAAGTGGAGGAGAATCAGGAACAAAGTGAGAAAACTGATATAGTCTGGACCAATGATCATCTTTTCTCACGGCAACTATAGATCCATTGTGCAACTCACTGATTACCACTTTGTCTAGAGTGGACTCAACCCACTTGCCAGATCCAGTGTGAGTGATCTAATAGACAGATAGGAGATTAGTTGACAAAGATGGAACACAAAGAACATCATGAAATGTTCCTTCACCCACGTCAACAAACCCTCTCCCATGCACTTCAGCAGGAGTGTCATCACCCATTAGTATAGATGGCATGGAACATGGCTCCAAAGAGGCAAAACCATCTAGTGATGAAGCCATGTGGTGTGAAGCACCTGAATCAATAATCGAGGTATCAAGCTATGAAGCAACAACGACTAGGGCATTTCCCTTTCCTTCCCCCTTACTTTTGTCTATGTCCTTTGAAGATTCCTGAGGCACGAACTCTATTTGATAGAATCAGACACCTTGATATTGTTCTTTTCAAGAAGATGTGTTAGGTGATCAATTTGTTTCTTTAAACACTCATGTTCATCATGACTAGGTTTCTTACAATAAACACACTTTGTCTTCTCCTTCTTAGATTTGTTGCCTTTAGAAGAAGAGGCCTCATTAGCTACTTTTGGGGCAGCTAGTTTATAATTTTGTTTCTTCTCTTCTTTATTCTATTGTTTCTTATTTTTCTTACTAGACCCTTTTTGATCTTTAGTTCCCTTATTTGCAGCCAAGGCATGATATTTAGAGGGCTTAATTGTGCCCATTTGAACCAATTTATCTTTCTCCTTTGTGATTTCAATTATAAAATCATCAAGAGAAGGCATTTTATAAGTGATTCCTAAGGCACTTTTAGTGGCATGAAATGTAGAAACAAACACATAATTATTACGACCAAGCTTGGAAAGAATGTTTAAGATCAATTGAGAATCTTTCTTCTCAATCCCACACTATTTCAACTACAATCTTATGGCCTTTAGCTTAGTGAAGAAGTCCTGAATAATATTAAAACTAGTAGGACTTAACCCTATGAGCTCATTCTCTAGTAGATATCCTCTAATTTCATCATGTGTATCAAAGAGATTTTCCAAAGTGGTTCATACATCATTTGGTGTAGAAACAAATTCAATATGAAAAAGATAATATGGAGATATAGACATACACAAGATTCCAAAAGCTTCATCACACTTATTAAACCATTTTGATTTTTCTACATCTTGAGTTGGTTCAGTTTCTAGCCCCATTGTTACCCTATACAAACCCTTGCTTCCTTAGATGGATTATCATTTTTGACTTCCAATCAAAGTAGTAATAAGGTGTAGTATTTGAACTGTTGTTTGATCCATCTTAATGCAGAAAAAGAAGATTGAGTTTGTAGTTGTTGTGCAGAAATGAGAATACAAAATTCAAAGAGAGCACATAGGACACCCCCCTTGTTCACTCAATCAAAGACCCCCCAAGAAAATATGATTTGGCACTTTATATTTATTGCGATTACAATTGCCACTAGCACAAAATGCTAAGCGGACTTGATCTCAATTCTTTGTAAATTCTTAACAAAATAAGTATATGTTGAAAGTACAATATTGGAATAGAACCAAGTGAAAAAATAGCACCACTATGAAATACTCAAAAAATCGTGCACTTTCAAAAAATGAATCTCCTCAATCTGAGTTCGTATGCAAAATTTATGAGTTTGTGAAGTTCCCAAAACGAGAACTGTGCAATGTCACCTATGAGAATCTGCAATTTGTAAAAAATCCATGCATCAAAATCAAAAATTGTTTGCACCAACATGAAGAGTACAAAAAATAGCCCAAATACAAAATTGCTCAAATAATGGAGGTCACGAGCTCAAGTTATTAGTCTTCAAATATTTCATTCAAAAACCAACTTATCAACGGAGACGGGTATGCTTTGCAAAATTGACCTGCTGCCAAATTTGGCAAAACTACAACCAGAATAGAGGTCCGCCAAGGTCACCAATTGAGTTAGAACCACTGCCAAGTGTTGGAGGTTTTCCAAGTATAGAGGGACCCAGTCAAATTTAGTGGTGGCTATATATAACAAACTGCCAAAAAATGTTGTACACCCACCAAAGATGGTGGTGCCGTCAAATATAGAAAACCATAGACAACTCTAAAAAAGTGAATTACAAAATTACTGGCCTAAAAGGGCTGAGCTAGTGGTACAAGGACAAGCTGAAGGAATGGGATCAAGCGTCAAACCCACTCCCAATACCCCGAGAAGGGGTCTACGAACTCACAAAGGTCTACACCTATTTATAAGGTTGCGACCTTTTAAGTAAGGTGCCTCCTACCATAAGATAGGGTGAAGCCCTATGAATAGGGTTGAGCCCTCTAAAATGATTAAAGTGCTCTGAAGATAGAACTTTAAAAGCACTTTACAAATAGTGCTTTGGGCACTAAGCGCCTAACACTTAATTTTTAAATTTTATTTTTTGAAAATTTTACATAAATTGCTCTGATTTGCGTGTTAGGGGGGCAAAATGGCCTTCCAGCAAATTTTTTTTGTCTTGGATGCTCCTAGCACCAAAAGTGGACAAAATTTATATTAAAATTTGTAGATGTTTAGCCTTCTGAACACAATGGCGGGGTCCTTTTGGGCTGAAAATGATTTGAACAAAAGTTGATTTTTAGATCTGAGCTCCAAACCCCTATTTTGCAAGTGTATTAAACGATCTCCAAATTAGATAAAATGAAAGTCAATCTTGACTTTCTCGAGCTTGCTAGATGCATTGGAACAGTAAAAAACTGCTAGTATAACCAAAATAGTTGCAATCACTCAGATCTCACAGAACACACATGCAAAATGAAGAGGTTATTGAATCTTTATAAATCCTTTCTAATTCTCCAAATTGTTAAAAAATGTAAGAGAAGAGAAAACAAGATTTTACAAGATTTCTCACAAAAATAAACTCAAACTCTCAATTAGGAATCTATGAACTCAGAATTCTCAAAAAAAAGCTCTGATACCATGTTAGAAATTTGAAATAGATTGATAACCCAGGAACTTTATAAGAGAAATTCTAAGGTACATAAACTGGAAAAAGCATAAACAATACAAACCAATGACTCCAAGAGATATGCAAATGTCAGGATGACATAATTGCATTAAGAGCTAAAAAGAAGCTACACCAAGATTGAGAGAATCATCATATAAGATGCAAGAAGGATGCAAAATACAAGCTGGTTAGTGAGTTTATGTAGACCAGGGAGAGGGGTGGAGGTGGCAAAACCAACCAATAGGGAGAGACCACCAAACAGTCTAAACATAATAAATGCAACTCCCTTGTAGGATGGTGGCACCTCAAATGACTCGCTCACCTAATTAAACTCACTTTATTTAACCTAATCAAAATTAAAGTGTAGAAAATCTTAAGAAATGGGGAAAATAACTAACCCACTAGAAAAATAAAAGCCTACACTAATAGAGTGTGTATATATATATATATATAGTGTATGATCTCATGAGCCACAATGATCCCATTCATACACTATATATATTGTGTATGAATGGGATCATTGTGGCTCATGAGATCATACACTCAATTGTCAACTCGAAGCAGAAGAGTGTGTATATATATTTGATGTGATTATTGTGGCTCTTGAGATCATACACTCAATTTTCAACTCCAAGCAGAAGAGTATAAATATAGTATACTATATATATATACTCTTCTGCTTAGAGTTGACAATTGAGTGTATGATCTCATGAGCCACAATGATCCCATTATATATATAATGGGATCATTGTGGCTTATGAGATCATACACTATAATATATATACTCTTCTGCTTGGAATTGAAAATTGAGTGTATGATCTCATGAACCACAATAATCACATCGAATATATAAATATATACACACTCTACTTCCCATATATCAATGACCTACTCATGAATCAACTCCCGAATGTAGTGCATGTGGATCTTAATGTCTTTGGTCCTTTGGTGATGGACCGGATTGCGAGAGATCTATATCACACTATGGTTGTCACAAAAGATGACTATAGGATTTTGGAAGGGAATACCAAACTTAGTGAGAATATTCTGAAGACAAATGGCCTTAGTAGTAGTATTAACTACTCCTCAATACTCAGCCTTTGTAGATGAAAGCGCAGTTATAGACTGCTTCTGGGTCGACCATGAAACTAGACTGAACCAAGTGAGAAGCAATACCCTAAAGTAGACTTGCGATCCTGAGAATCACCTACCGAATCTAAATATGTATGTCCCACCAAGTCAATAGACATGCCCACTGCATAGTGAATCCCATAACTATGAGTGCCCTATACATAATGAAGAATCCACTAAGCTTCTTTCCAATGTAGCTCATGTGGCTCCTGCATGAACCTAAAGACTAGGCCCACATCATATGATAGATCAAGCCTCATGTGAGTCAAGTATATGAGACTCCCATTGGAGATACAAGGTAGCATCCACCGATGGTGAAGAATAGTGAGCCTCAAGTTTGACCCATAATAAAAATGGAGTCGGCGTTGGCTTACAGTCAACCATGTGAAATTTGGAGAGCATATCAAGTGCATACTTGGGCTATGCCATGAAGATACCAGAGGAAGACTAAGTGATCTCAATCCCCAATAATTAGTGTAGAATGCCAAAGTCTGACACCAAGAAATGATCCTGTTGAAGTTCTAACATTTGCCACAGTTTCTTAAGTTACAATCAGAAATTGTAGTTGTTAGGAGCAGAGTTAAAAGATGTCTACAGATAAGTCTAGACATGAAAGAGACATATTTATGGATGGTTGCAAGACGTAAACAAAGGGAATCAAGTTTGAGAGAAGATGTTGTAAAGGTTAATGAGAGCATTGATTCTTTTGTTGAAGAGAAGAATGTTCAAAAATTAGAAGATTGTTTGGTAGCCTTTCTAGTTTACACACCAGTAGAGCATGAGAACTTGAATGGTCAAAATAGAAATTCAGAAGTTACCCTTGAAGAAGGGTTAGAATAGGAAGAAGAAGTTCCGGTTTGTGACTCGCAGCCTATAGGTGATCGTGGGGAAGATAAAAATCAGTCATCTATTACAGCTACATTCGAGGAGGAATTGTCATTTGAGAGTGCAATTTTCAATCATGGGACGAATGTTGCAGCAGGTGATGAGATTGGATTTTAGTGTGATACACCTCATGGGTCAGGACCTAATGATGGGCATATTGTGAGCAGTTATGTTGACACCTTCAAATTAGTTGATGATGATGGCTCAACATTCAATTTTAGAGATGTTGACACA
Source organism: Cunninghamia lanceolata (assembly GCA_027924645.1). Lineage (NCBI taxonomy): Eukaryota > Viridiplantae > Streptophyta > Pinopsida > Cupressales > Cupressaceae > Cunninghamia > Cunninghamia lanceolata. The sequence continues at coordinate 6,920,116 of BSBN01000816.1, forward strand.
ATTGGTGTTTGGTTTGAAAATCAAACTAAGCCTATGTAGGGGAGTGACAGTCATGATGCTAGTACTAGGGAGTTGGAAAGTGATTTATTCATAGAGGCAACCAATCATGAGTACAGTGAGCACATTTTTTCAGAACAGAGAAATCAGCCTTTTAGCACTTGGGATCCGAGTGTGATGGCACCTAAGTATGACGAGGATCCAGTTTGGGATGAGTTTCCTTTTGACTATAGTGCTAATCTAACCTCATCTCCACAGTTATGCATGAAGGATGGCATTGATGGCATTGGTGGCATTGGCGGTATGGTTATGAATGTTGATAAAAAATCTGATTTTGTATTGCATGATGCTGATTTCAAATTAGAAAATTTGGATGAGGTTGATAGGTCTCAGGAGTCCTATCATTTAACAGGACAGCTGAAGGTAAATAAAGACCAGGTTATTATAGCCATTAGACACTTTGATGATATTCATAAGTTGATGGCAGATTTGTGTTGGAAGGCACTAAGGGAACGTGAAGGTTCTGAAGGTGGTATATCTCTTGATGACTTGCACGAACTCAAGAAGGCTTTGGTGGGAGTGAAGTCAAACTACCTACACTTACTTGTTGATAGAGATCATCTCCTCACACTTGGTGAGATATACTCAGATGCTTTGAAAAGAGAAGAAGAAGAGGTAGACAAGCTCACCCTTGAGCTTAAGGATACAACGGATTCTTTGAGGAGCACTCAAAGGGCTCTTCAAGAATTGGAAGAGCATGCGGATAAGTTTGGTTGGAGGCTGAAAAAAGAGTGGAGACATGTAGGTAAGGACTAATTTTCTGTGTAACAACAGCCCCTACCTTCACAATACCAGGACATGGTAGCCAAAGGGATAGAGGCCCAATTCAAATTGGAGGCAAGTGATTTTCAGTTAGAACCACATTTTGGATTTGCACTTGTAGGAGAACATGGAGCCCAGGAAGAGGATGTGATTGAGGAGCTAGAGGATGGCATGATAAGATGTGATAGCAGGTTAGATTTTTTGATTCATGACAGTGGTTCTATTCCTTCATTTATAACAGCCACTTCACATGAAGAGAATGAAGAAGAAGAATCTTCCAAGATTGGCACTTGTGATTTGGATGTGGAGCAATCAGGTTTGAAGTATGATTCAGAATTCTTTGTTTGTTCACATTGGCAGTTGGTGTCACTTCTTTTGGAGAGTCATTTGAATAGTCATATCATACACTTGGATGGCATTTTGGAGCATACACTTTGTGGATCAACCACTAGTGTTATGACTACATATGTAGATGGAGATATGGGTGGTGTAGGTTTGGTTTGGCCTTTGATCATTCGTGGAGCACTTGAGGAGTTTGCTTGGGATGAGTCTCATTTTGTTGATGACTCTTTAGTAGGGTATGTAGTTCCTCTAGTTTAGAGTTTTGTGATGTATAGCATGGAAACACTTGCATTTGATGGGCATACTTTTAGATGGCAGCTGGCTTTTGAGCCGAGGTATGGAGATATTAATATGATTGGTGGTTTTGAAGCACTAATGTTTGCTTTGTGGCTGGACTATGGTGTTCGACGTAGAGGTGAACATGTTTGCATTGATGTTCCAGCCTTAGTTCATGAGAATCTACTCCCTACATTGATAGGAGATGGATGTTCTACTTTTTGGAACATGGGTTTCTTACATAACTTTGGGAGGACAGCGGTTGTTTGAGAGTTTGGAGGAGATTTGCATCATCTCCTCACCTTTGAAGAGTGGCATAGGGTTGATACTCTATCATCCTATGGCCTTGGCTATGTTAGGTGCATCCACATAGGTCTAATTTTCAGTCATGAGGTTGTTGTTCTGCTCTATATTAGCAAATTGGAAGAAATTGTTATACACTTTCTTGCACCTATGTTGGGTATTCTTCACCTCCATGGGAGATCTACAGGAGTTGGATAATGGTTTTGTGTCATTAGCATTTTGGGATGCTTCCAACTCTTCATGTTTGTCAGATGTGATGAAAGGGTGATTTGGGATCCAGGTACAGTTACCTGGGGTGTGATGTTGATTCAAAATTGGAGTGGTGGGCAAAACTTTAGAGTTGGTACCACTGTCCACTTTCTGATTAGCCTACATGGGACATTGGAAGATAGTATGCAAATGGATTAACCTATACCTCCAGCCCAGCAATGGAATAATTCTCAGATGGTGTTGATTAGTAGAGGTAATGTGGTTATTGGAGGAGTTCCTTTGGTCATTCCCACATTCACATTTCCTATGCTTTCTAGGGTAATTTTTTATGACAGTTGTTACCCTAGTATTTTAGCGTTGATTATGGCAACCTCAATTTATAGGCATATGGACTTTGAGTACTTACAGGCTTCTTGGTAGCAGGTTGTGGGAGGATCTACAGAGTTAGAGCCATTATTTTTAGCTTCCACCAGTATGAGTGATGGTTACTACAATCAGTTTGAGATGTTGATGGATATATCTACATATGTTACTGTGATGGTTGCAGTCGATTGGATGAGTTGGTATGCTCGATATGGGCATGTTGACACTTAGAGATTAGATGTCGATGAGGGGTTAACAGTCTATGATCAAGATGGCATTGTCAAGATGTATGATTCCAAGGATGGCACTATTGTTATCAGCTTCCGATCTTGGATTGATTGGCAGCACTTCTGGGATGCTGTGAGGGATTATGCTGAGGGTTATTCTTTGGGGATGAGTAGATTATTTTTTCTGTTGACCATGATCGAGTTAGGCAGTGGGATTTCAGATGTGGACCTCACTATGGCGCCTTGGCAGGAGACTTTTCATGATATAGATTTTAGCCCTCGCAAATATTTCAGTTTGGATGATGATGATGATTACATTATGGGGTTACTGGAGGAGAGAGCGCAGACTTGGTGCTATGGGTTAACAGTTTTTATTAGAGTAGCGCAGCAACAACATGATGGATATGTCCATAGATTGATTTGGGACCTTGGGATCATTCTTGATTCCATTTTGGATTAGTGGGTTGATCAGAGGTTGTATTGGTATTTCTTGAGGACAAGCAATCTTTGGGAAGGGTGGACTGTACTGTCCCAATTTCCAGGTCCTGTTGCAGCACAGTTGGAGCTAACTTTCTAGGTTGGTGACAACCTGATCAAATGAGTATTTCGATGTCACCAATGTGTTCAGGTGATCCAATGGAGCTATATGACACTTTCCAGAGAGATTTCAGACAACTTGTCCGTACTTACTATTTATAGTAAGTGCTTGCATGGCGACAATCTTTCTGGGTTTTTCTGGGTTTGTTCTCTTTGGTCCTCGGAGAACACTGCTATTTATAGTAAGTGTCAGTTTGGCATTGTTTTGGTGACTTGGCAGACAGCCATTGGCTATCTCAGATGTTGCATTGAGCTCAGTGATATCAGATGGTTTGCGGTGATGTTTTTCCAGGTGATTTTGGACTTTTGGACCATACTTACTATTTTTAGTCTGTCTGTTTCGAGAATCTCAGAGTTAGATGTGAAGCATTTCGGCGAGACCTTTCCAACGGTCTATAGATCTCAGGATTTCAATGTGTTTTGAGCCTCCGTTTTAAAGTCTGTAAATTATTAATGTTTATTTAATATGGGACTTTATTATAAAGGGGATATAAGTGATTTTAAAGTATACTTTATACTATAAGTTAAAGTGTCATTTTAAAAGGGGAGATATAAGTGACTTTTAAATTATACTTTATTTTATAAAGTTGTGCACCAAAATTAAAAGAATGAAAGGTGGGAAATGAAAGTAAATTAAATGAAATGAAAGTCAAATGCAAATTGAGAATTATAAAAGGGCATTTGAAGTTCATTTTATTCATTCTTGACTATTACATTGATATTTGCTCTAAAAATGAGGGTTTGGAGAATTTCTTCAGCCATGACTTTTGGTGACGGAAACCACCATTAGTTTTAGTCTTCCGCAGGTGTGAAAGATCACCCAAGGGGGCTTTTGGGCAGCCATACTCAGTGGTTGTATTTGAGCTTCAGTTTGATACCATTGTTGACGGAGTTGGAGATAACAAGACATATCTTATTGTAGTTTTGTTGCAGCTGAGAGAAAGTATTAGTGACGGATTGTATTGCAAATTTTAGAGGGTTTGGGACTGCTCCTTCATTTGCTGGCCGTACATCATATGTTGGTCGTACCTCTTCATGTGCTGGTCATACCTCTTCATATGCTGGCCGTATTTATTGGCAGCCCTCTTAGAGTTCGTTGGGGTTGTTTGACTCTGTATTTTGGATTGTTTTCAGCCTTTGAGGTTAATGATATTGTTGTAGATTGATTTCCTCTTCTTGTTGATATATTTAATGCAAACTCCATAATCATGTTGCCGGTCCGTCAACAACAGAAATTTGAAGTTGCATATTACAACATGGGTATGTGTTGAATATTCATTTTATGCCATTCTATGAATTAGGTCTTGATTATTTAGTTCATATCTATCATAGATTTTTTGGGTTTTAGTTGCATGTTATCTTTCTTTGTATTCTGGCATACACATCTCAAGAAAATGAAAACCCCCTTCTGCATCTTCTATCTAGTTCTGAAAGATCACAGAAAAAGTAAAAAAAAATATAACATTAAATAAAGATAAATCAAAAGAACAACCTGTGCAGGTTATTACAAGAGTCTAAAGGAGAATCATCACCCTCTGAATAGTGACTAGGAGAGGAAGAAGATGAATCCTCATCATTATTGTCTCCAACTGAAGTGGAGCAAGAAGACTCCTCATCAAGAGCAGAAGGATTAAGATCCTTGGAAGAATTATCACCATGTCGCATTGTCTCTAAAGTGATGGTCGATGGAGAAGTGGTCAGAGAAGAATTGGAAACATCCTCCTCAAAATGAACACTCCTCTCGATGAACAACTCATGAGTGGTGGGGTGGAGAAGCTTGTAGCCTTTGACACCATTTGGGTACCCAACAAATATGCAAGGCTTGCTTTGCAGATCCATAGCATTACATTTCTCTACTGGAATGTGGGCCCATGCAGGAGAACCAAACACTTGAAAGTGTTTTATTGTGGGATTCTAACCAGTCCAAGCTTGAAAAGGAGTGACCCCTTAACATCTCGATAAGGAACCTAGATTTGGATAGTTGATGGCCTCCACCCAATATTGAGGTACCATTAAACTAGAGTGAATCATACAGTTGGCCATCTCTTTTAAGGACTTATTCTTTCACTTTCCAACACCATTTTGTTGTGGACTATAGGGAACTATGTGCTGAAGATCAATGCCCTCTAAAGCACAAAACTACTCAAACCTCTGGTTGACATACTCCCCCCATTATCTATATGTAAAATTTTGATGACCTTCCTAGATTATTTCTTTGTAAAAGATTTGAAGTCCTAAAAAGACTCAAAGACCTCAAACTTATGTTTGAGAAAATAAACCCATGTGTATCTGAAAAGATCATCAATGAATGTCAGAACATATCGAGCCCTGTTGAAAGAAGGATGTGGAAATGGTCCTACCAAGTCACTATGTACTAACTCCAAAAGTTGTGTCACCCTCCATGCTTTTCCTTTATTGAATTTCTCTTCAAGATGCATACCAAGAATACATCCTTGGCAAACACCATTAGAAAGCTGAATAGAAGGCAATAAAACCATGTCCTGTTCATTGAGCTACTAAAAGTAGTGGTAGTTCAAGAGGTCAAACCACTAATGCCACAAACAACTCACTTCATCTGAGTGAGTGAGAAAAGAAAGTGAAGGAGAATCAGGAACAAAGTGAGAAAACTGATATAGTCTGGATTGATGATCATCTTTTCCCACAACAACTATAGATCCATTGTGCAACTCACTAATTACCACTTTATTTGGAGTGAACTCAACCCACTTGCTAGAGCCAGTGTGAGTGATCTGATAGATAGATAGGAGATTAGTTGACAAAGATGGAACACAAAGAACATCATGAAATGTTCCTTCGCCCACGTCAACAGACCCTCTCCCATGCACTTCAATAGGAGTGTCATCACCCATTAGTATAGATGGCATGGAACATCGATCCAAAGAGGCAAAACCATCTTGTGATGAAGCCATGTGGTGTAAAGCACCTAAATCAATGATCCAAGTATCAGGTTGTGAAGCAAAAACAACTAGGTCATTTCCCTTTCCTTTCTCCTTACTTTAATCTGTGTCCTTTGAAGATTCCTGAGGTGAACTCTGTTTGACAGAATTAGACACCTTGATATTGTTCTTTTCAAGAAGATGTGTTAGGTGATCAATTTGTTTCTTTAAACACTTATGTTCATCATGACTAGGTTTCTTACAATAAACACACTTTGTCTTCTCCTTCTTAGGTTTGTCGCCTTTAGAAGAAGAGGCCTCATTAGCTGCTTTTGGGGCAGCTAGTTTCTAAATTTGTTTCTTCTCTCCTTTATTATGTCATTTCTTATTTTGCTTACCAAACCCTTTTTGATCTTTAGTTCCCTAATTTGTAGCCAAGACATGAGATTTAGAGGGCTTAATTGTGCCCATTTGAACCAATTTATCTTTCTCCTTTGTGATTTTATTTGCAAAATCATCAAAAGAAGACATTTTATAAGTGATTCCTAAGGCACTTTTAGTGGCATGAAATGTAGAAACAAACACATAATTATTAGGACCAAGTTTGGAAAGAATGCTTAAGATCAATTGAGAATCTTTCTTCTCAATCCCACACTATTTCAACTACAATCTTATGGCCTTTAGCTTATGAGCCACATTGATCCCATTATATATATATATATATATATATATATATATATATATATATATATATATATATATATATATATATAATGGGATCATTATGGCTCATGATATCATACACTATAATATATATATGCTCTTCTACTTGGAGTTGATAATTGAGTGTCCCATGAGTCACAATGATCCCATTCATACACTATATATATATATATATGCTTTTTTTTACAATACTTAATATATTGTTTTAACGTTTATGGATTTGTATATTTATTTAATTAAAAATATTAGTTACATTTTTATGGTAGAATTTTATAAAAAAAATATTTTGTTTAGAAACTGTGGGTATTTATATAATAATACACTGATGTTGTAGATAATATTTTGTAAGCAACCAAAGATTTGATATTATATATATTGGAGTGGATATACAACTGAATACACATTCAAGCCATTTCATTTCAAACCCAAATCTTTACAAAATATTCATCAAAAAGAGCCAACTTACTCTATCATATGCCTTATATTGGAGTGGATATACAACTGAATACACGTTCAAGCCATTTCATTTCAAACCCAAATCTTTGCAGAATCTTCATCAAAAAGAGCCAACTTACTCTATCATATGCCTTGCTGATGTCCAACTTGATCACCATATTTCCAATCAGAAGAGTATGGTGATCAAGTTGGACATTAGCAAGGCATATGATAGAGTAAGTTGGCTTTGTCTGATGAAGATTCTGCAAAGATTTGGGTTTGAAATGAAATGGCTTGGAAGAATGGTGATCAAGTTGGACATCAACAAGGCATATGATAGAGTAAGATGGCTCTTTTTGATGAAGATTCTGCAAAGATTTGGGTTTGAAATGAAATGACTTGAATGTGTATTCAATTGTATATCCACTCCAATATATATAATATCAAATATTTGCTTGCTTACATAATACTATCTACAACATCAATGTATTATTATATAAATACCCACAATTTCTAAACAAAATATTTTTTTATAAAATTCTACCATAAAAATGTAAATAATATTTTAATTAAATAAATATACAAATCCATAAACATTAAAACAATATATTAAGTATTGTAAAAAAAAAAAAAGCCTTCTATTTATAAGAATAAAACTAGAAAAAACATGCAATGAAAATTTACAAACTGACAATAAATTTTTAATTGGCACATGATAATTTGAAATTTCAGACCTGCCTCTACCTGTAACTTATAATACAAATTTGGGATACCTAAATTTATTAAGGGCCCATATAATAATGTTGAAAGAAGTTCTGAACCACTGGCAATTACAACAAAAGTGTTTTGAGATAGATGCTTCTTTAATCAGCTTGGTGGAAAAACATAGAACTAGTCCATCGCATTTATAGCAGACTTTGGCTATTCAATAGCTTAATTGCACCGCTTAAAATGTCAGTCACTCAACAACCAATGTTTGAAATGTTTTGTATTTCCCATGACAAGTTTATTTTGTTTTCTCGGAAGGAAAAGGGAAATAAACGTTCACATGTTTCTCTAATTTCCTTCCTTTACAAAGAACCAAAAGCATATTTATTTCCCAGTACCTAATTAAACGGTTTCAAGTTCTTGGGTCTTACAAGTAATTAAAAATAGTATATTTAGGAGAGGTGAGTACGGGAATAAATAATTAAATAATATATTTATGTATAAGAAGTAATAAGGTTAAAATATCTCTTAAAAAATAGATGCAAATAAAAAATGGAGAAGAGCAATTTGGTAACTTTCTTAAAAGTTTTTAAACACCATCATCTTTATACATAATCATATATTAGAGTTTTCAACGAATTAGATTATAACAGTATATTGTCTATTAGATTAGATCCGTGTATTAGAGCACAGATCGACACTACTTAGGATTGACCCCATACCACTCAAAATTAACTCACATTGAATCCTGAGTCTATCTTAATAGTAAGAAAGCAAGTATACCTAAAACATCATTTTCTAAACATTAATAAATTAATTCTACATATCTTCAACTTCTATATTCTAACATCCACTTAAAAGCTAAATACACCTATCCTTCTCATTTAATTTAAAAATAGGTAGTGTGATTATATCTCTTTTCAAACTACCCAATTAAATCTAGATTAATGTATACTTGTTTAAGAGATTGTATTCAACCCAGTCAATTGATAAATTTGGATCACACGTTATGATAAATTGGGTGTAATGTCCATCATTTAGATGGTACCTTTCTTTAAGAGCAATGTAATAAATTTGGTGTCATGTCCATCATTTACCTAGATGAAACCTTTCTAAAATTGTCATCTTAGTTTTTTTAGAGGCTCTCAGGCTATATAAATGGACTGTTTATGCATTTATCATCGCCCGAACAAAACTGAGATCTTAATTTCAGAATGCTATAATTAAGATCTTTGTTGAGGTAAACAGCTGATAAGTTTTGCTTGGCTGTTTAAGCCCAGAAGTTCCATTACAGGCATATTTGCACAAATATCCAGCAACAAAACAAGGAGCAACAAGGCCAAAATTTCTCTGTGGAAGTTGATCCACATAGAATATGGATAAGAAGAGCAAAGTTCTAATAGTGGGGGGCACTGGTTATATAGGTAAAAGAATTGTCAAGGCCAGCATAGCGCTTGGCCATCCTACTTATATTTTGCTCAGGCCAGAAGTTGTGTCTGACATTGACAAATTGCAGATGTTGTTATCCATCAAACAGCTTAGGGCCAAACTTGTTGAGGTAAAGAGAAGTTAGAACAAAATTAAGTGTAGTGTAGAAGGTAAAGAGAAAAAAATCTGTATTACATCCATCTAGAATCCAATTTCATAATATTGTGCAGGCTTCATTGGACGACTACCAAAGGCTTGTGGATGCTCTGAAACAAGTGGATGTTGTCATCAGTGCTGTTTCAGGAGGTATCGCCCCATATACTTGAACAGCTCAAACTAGTGGAGGCCATCAAAGAAGCTGGCAATGTTAAGGTAAGAGGATTTTATTCATATCCACACAAAATTAGATAGACAATAGAGCATGGCATTATGGATAAAGATAATTTATTAGGCTGCAACAAAACATAAAGAAATAATTTATCAGGCTGTGTATTTGATTGGGTTATTCTTAAACATCATCCACTTCAATAGTCAAATGCCAATTTTGGCTAATAAAAAGAGGACAAATCTTTACCATTTTTTGGTATGGATGAGGTGTAAATTTACTATTGATTGTTTGACCATTGAAATCGATGATGTTTAAGTAGAGTGATTTGACTGTGGGTATGTGTCTTCAAATATGTTTGCTGGGTTCTTTGCTGGAAGCTTAACACAATTGCAGGATAATGTCCGCATGATCCCTGCTCGAGATAAAGTCCTCATCTATGGAGATGGAAATGTTAAAGGCAATGTTTCTCTACATTCAAATGATTTATATAAACAAGGACAATGAAGAAGATTCATATTTATTGTTTTTATACATATTGTATTTGCACGTGTTTATGTGGATGAAGATGATGTTGGAATATACATAGTCAAATCCATTGATGATCCTACACCCTCAACAAGACTATGTATATTAGGCCACCAAAGAATATACTTTCACAAAAAGAAGTTGTACAAATATGGGAGACTCTCAGCTAGAAAAAATCTACATTTCCAAGGACCAACTTATGGAGATGGAAGGTAAGCCTTCTATTTTTTAATTAGGTATATAGTCTATTTTTCAACAAATGAAAAAGGAGAAAAGAGATGAAGTCTTAGAATTGTATTAGGAGACAAGCAACCTATTTTAAACGTTTGTAATTAAGTAAAAATCTTTCTCTTAACTAAAATCATGAAAAAGTAATCCAAATTAAAAGGTGTATACCTAAGCTATTTTTAATTTTTTGTAATGCATATTATACATACCATTGTTTTTAGAATCTTTTTAAAAATGTATGTAGACCTGTTTGTATATGCCAACAATTCCTTGCATGTGTATTTGTAAACTAAAACTTTTCTTAATATCTTTAGTGTATGGGTACTTCAGACAATAGATTAGCATTTGGGAGCTAATATGGCTAAAACTTGGCTGCACATAATTGGTGAAGTCCAAGTGCTTTACTCAAACCTAATCCTCATGTCCAACATTCCATAAAATTTTAATTTATTCTCTAAATGTTCTAGGTAGGCTTGTTGTTTTCTCTTTTCAAATACTTATTTTATGGAAGATTGTGATTTATTTTCTATATCACCTAATTTATTTTTTTCATTTTAACATGAATGTTATCTCTCCTTTTTTTTCCTTCCTTGTTTTCTAAAGGTTTATTTTCACTACTAAATTACATTATTTTGTTATCTTCTTCTTCCTTTTTCACTCAAGGATTGGATTCATTTTATTTTTTCTATTGTTTACACTCAATTAACCTTCTAATTAACATTATCTTCTTCTTGCTCTTAGTATTCCATTTCCTTAGATAGGTACCCTTCATCTCATTGCCTCTATTAAATTTTCTAGATCATCCCAAAGCCATTCTTAACCATCACTACTTCAATCTCCTTGAAGATTCCTTCATTCTATTGAGTTTCTAGGACAATTATCCTAGTATTTCTCTTTTTCTTACTTGATTTTGTCTCCCTTCTTTATTAGGTTAGCGTTTTTGATATTTTATTTCTTTTGTTCTTGATTGAGAATTTTCCCTTAGGTGTTAAAAACTTCTCATTTAGAGATCTATCTTCATCTTGTGAGGTTTGAGAGTTGTGCATGTAGGCATTCCTATATGGAATAAGCATAATCACAAAAATGTCAACATATAAATGTTCTAGTGTAGTCATGTGCCCACCATTTTACTTAATCTTATTTAGGTGACTAATTTATGCTAAGCTAGGAATAGTAGCTATTTCCCCAATTTGAATAATTAAGAAATTAAATAATGTAATTTGTTGTGCAAGGAAACCAATAAGTGCTAATCATGCCAATCAAAATAAAAAATGATTTTATATGTTCAATATGATCACTTTTAGGGACCTTATCTTAGAATTCTATAAATTAGGGATTCTTGGATCTAGAAATATACATATATGGGAATATGAGATCACATGAAAGTGCGAAAAGACACTTTATGAGATAATCCCAATGAGAGGAGATTAATAATGTAATGTTATTATGTTGTTTTCTTACCTTTTGAATACATATTTATAATTGTTGGTTTGTGTTTAAAGTGATTTCTTTCATTACACATAAACATGGGGCCTTTTCTAAGTAGATTATGAATTCTTGTACTCCTCACATGGCATGAGAGTCCAAGTACCATTTCTTACAAGTTCTAAAAACTTTTCAAACATTCTATCAAAGCCTAAACTATTTTTTCAAACAATAAATGATATATACTTCTTCCTTTAAAGTGATACTTCTATGAAGTTTTTAGGTCCTATTAAACATAAATCCTTGCATAATTTCTTAATATTTTATCAAAATGTGGCTTGGATGCCTCAGTAGTCTTACTAATTGAATTTGCAATGGCTTCAAAAATATAACATAACTAAAAATCTTAAGTCAAAATATATTTTTTGATATAGACACAAAGCTATTGATAGAAAATCCTCTATAAAACTAAAACTTGGGTGTCGACATAATGTTACAAAATAACATTTCTAAGGAATATGACCATCATCTAAAACTTATGTTCAAATCATATTTACTAGAAAAGATCTCAATGAAATATCCTCTTACACAAGTGCACATCCCACTTTCGTGGATGCATCTTCTCGTTATTCTAAGCCCATAAATATAATTCCTCTACAAATAGTTACACTTGAAGAAATGAAACCAATATTTTCACATAGAGGGAAGAGACATTCATTTTAATCTTATTTTCCTATAGAAAAATCATTTCATCCTCCTTTATTGCTTTTGTGCATGTATTCCTTTTCCTAAATCTTCAAATTTATTTTTGTGTAATAGTTATTGCTATGACAACCTCTACTTTCTTCATAGAAGTACTCACATTGGTTCCAAACATCATTCGTCTAAAAGAAGGTTCATTTCACTTCCTATGTTCAACATAGAGGTCAAGAAAATCATTTTTGGTATTAATATGCATAAAAAATATTGAGAATGTGACATAATAACACTAATCAAAATCCTAACAAGGCTCCATTTCACCTCTTGGATATTGATTTAGTTTTCCTAGACAAGGAAAAGTTTTATGAGGTTATATATGTTATACAATTTTTATGTTATAGTTGAATGTTATTAACTCATTTTTTTTGTTTTAATGTCAGATAAGTCTTATGAAGAGAAGATGATACGCTGTCATCTCTATCAAATTTTTATTAGAGAGGATCTTTACAATTTGAAATTGGGTCGAATGCTACTGCAGCTACCAAACTCTATCCAGAAGTCAAATACACAACCATGGATTCATATATGGAGCGCTACGTTTGAATATTGTTCTAGTTTTGTGATAAATTTTTCACAAGTAATAGCTTGAGACGTTTAATACTAAATAATGATATACACATAAATCACACCCAAAATATACTAGTTTATAAACTATTTTCCCTAATAGGTTGTTTTTATAGAATTTTTTAAAATACTAATAATAACTTTTTAAATCCTTTGACACTTATTTAAGTATGCCTAATTGATTAAATGATTTTTTTCTATAGGGGTGTAGCTTTCACATAAATGTCATAAGATTTTGCTTGATTATTTTAATTTATAATGTAATATGTAAATTCAAAGGAAATATGTTATATTTATTTTATTTCATTCACATGTTAAATATGTATTTTATTTTGAAGATGTTAGTTTCATCAATTGACAATTTTATATTACATGTACAAAATAAATGCATGATATTCTAGGTTGGGATATATCAATTATGGAATACAATTTTTTTTGTCTTTAATCCTTTTGTTGATGTAAAGGTTATTAGTGACCACTGGGTTACTTTAGATTGATATTTTGGATTTTAGTTTACCTACACTATGCTATATCTTTGGGGTTGTCTCAATACTTCAAATATTTATTTTTTATTTTCTTTTTTTTAGTTGTGAATGGGTCAAAAATATATGTAGGTAACGATGATAGTATATCTTATTAGTATTAATTATTTTATATTTGTAAATATATTTCTTTAAGGGTGCACCTTGAGTGTGGGAAGTCCTTGCTACTATGAATTAAATAGGTTAAGTGTATTGCTTTTGATTTTGTGGTTTTTATTAATAAATTATTAGTGAATTTACTAAATTTTGTTCCAATTTTTCTATAGGATGTCTTTACCTAGAAATTATAACCACAAAGGGTAAATTATAGAATATCAATTTCTTGTTTTGTTAGGATAATAGGTGTCATTCACCTTACAATTCTAAAGTTTGGATTAATTATTATTATGTAGATGATAAAAATGTGTGTTCTCCAAGGATCATGGAGACAATGAAAGTGGATGCTCTTATGTATGTGGGGATAATTATTTATTATTATTTTTATTCTCTAAGATGTAATTGTAATGGCATTGAATACACGAGGTTATAAAAGAGGTCAAATGAGAGTTATGGAGAATCTTTCTCAAGATAGGCTATCACAAAGCATTAATTTACCCTTGTGGAGTGCCTAGGATTTGGAAAGTGGGATTAATGAAGGAATCTAAACTTTATGAAAACATCTATGATGCAAAGTGGTGTAAGAGGAGTTACATTCTACTCTAGGAGGTTGACCAAGTGGATATGGGCATTAGATTTTTTTGAGTAGGTCCATGGCTGCCTAGTTTTATCCCATGGTATTTTCCCATTATTTTGGAAACTAATTATAGTTTATAGTTTCTATTTTCTCTACATATTAGAGCTTTGAGATAGAGGTTTGATATATGTTATTTTATAGGTACATAAGTGCTAAAAAAATGCTATCAGATTAAAGGGAGAAGTGTTTTGTATTGATGTAATAGTGTATTCAAGATTAATACAAACTTGTGCTCTATTTGATGGTGGAGTTTTTTAAAAAGGTTTATCCACATACATCTAGTGTTCTATGTTTGATTATCGTGGTTATGTAATTTTTATAGTCTTTCTCCATTTCTATTATATGATTTTATACATGAACATGATTAAATTTGTATTCTTTGTTTAATGTTTTTGATTAGATAGGTAAAACATGTTTTGAAGGGGCCCCAAAACCCTTTACAACCAACTAAAGATTAGAATAGTAATAGAAAACCAATAGAAAAACATTTACAAACTATGAACAAAAACACCACAGAATAGACAAGGACAATAGCAAAAACATGAATGAACTGACTGAAGCAAACAAAAGCAAGAGACTAACAAAAAGGGACAAATCACCCACAAACTACATCTTTTATAGAATTTTTTCTTCCTCCAACTCTTGCTGGTAGAATCTGGTGCAGGTCAAGGTCTAGGGGATTTGACAAGCTACTGAACCAGGTAGCAAAATGAACAACACACAACAATGAAATAGTAATAAACTCTTTATTCATATGCAATAGAAAACATTACAATAGGAGTACAATGGTCTTCATACATGCCTTGGCCTAAGCCTTACAATCATTCTAATAGTCAGGTCAAACTAACCTAGCTTTCCTATGAAAACCCGAAACAATCTTCCTTCAAATCTGAAACTTGTAGAAGAAGCTCGAGCAAAAGCCAAAAAAACTCACTATGGAGAAGTCAACCTCTTTTGGTGTGAAATTCCCTTACTTATAGGCATTTGAGGCAACCGCCACACTCATCACATGAATGAGACATGTGTCAGTCATTAATTGGCTCTTGGATCAGTCGTACAGGTAGTTAAAAACCATTTTTGTCACTTTCTAGGCACTTTCAAGTGACAAAGCGGGAAAAAGTGACCCAACGTGATATTGTGGGAATTTTTAGGTCAACTGGATATTGCGGGGATTTTGGGGTCAACTGGATATATTTTATTGCAGACCAAAGTTTCGCTTAAGGATAACTTGCTCAATTTTGCTCAGAATAGTGCAAAACTTGGAATTTTGGACACCCATTTGGATTTTAAACAAGATGAAATCATCACTTGGATTTTTTTATGGGATTTCAAGGGTCATCTACATATATCCTGATGGCAAGGAAAGTCCCACATATCCTGTTGACACTGAAAGTTCCACTTTTGCATAACTTGTCCAATTTAGCTCAGATCTTCACCAAAATTAAAATGTGAGCACCCATTTGGATCTTTTTCAACAAAAAGTCAACACTTGTTCAAGAATCCTTAGGAAATTCTCTATAAATTTGATCATCAACTCCTGTAGTAAAATAAGAAGGAAAACAAACAAGCAAGAAAGCAAAGAAATCTTTTTGGTTGATGAGGATTTCTCGTGGATCCAGATGCTCCTGCATTAGACACGTTGGGTAACCGAAATGTTCCATGAGTTAGAAAATCATGAACATTTTGGCAAGACTAGAACTGGAATTCCATACTTGACTAGCTCTGTAGCACTCAACCAAGAAGCTTCATCTACAACTCTGTTCTTCCATCAAACCAGGTATTCCATGTAGTTCTTTCCTCTGGTCTTCTTAGCCACTCAGGAGTTAATCACTTTATCTACTTCTTCCATCTTCTTTTTGGGTAACTAATCTAACCATCCTAGTGCATCAGACAATCGTGAGTGTGTACCCCTTTGTAAACTTGTCTCTCCTTCATGGAACTTGTATAGATCAACAACATTGAAAATAGGAGATATATCTATCCCTACTAGTAACTCAATCTCATAGGCATTGGATGAGAACTTCCTCAACACCTTGCACGGGCCTATCTTCTTAAATTTCAACTTATTATATGTTCCCTGTGGAAACCTTTCTTTCCTCAAATGGGCCAAAACTAAGCCTCACCCTTGTTCCTTCCTATGTTATAAGAACCCTGTCTAGATCTGAACCGAAAATTTGCTTGCCAGTCTAAATTTTTTGATTTGTTTTCTAGATGTTTTACTTGAGTTTTTGAAGTTTTGTTTTCACACACATGTTGGGTATGATATGAAGATTGAAAGGTTGCAATATGACATTCATATAACATGCAAAGATAACTAAAATGAATTAAACCAGCTCACATACACATACAAAAATATAATAGAACATGCCCAGATGAAAGCTAGGCTACTTTAATATTGAGATGATGTTTGCTGATTACAAATAGATATGGAATGATTTTTGTTTCAGACTTACATACGCATCCCAATATGATCAAAACATGATCCAAATCATCACACAATGATGCACAACAATGATCCAATGATATCCTCCAATGTTGGCCGCCTTAGAAATGATCAAATCTCATGAAGAAATGAAGCTAAACCCAATATGAAGTGATTGATTTAAACCTATAGGTGTTGATATGAAATCTAAAGCACAAACCCTAGCCAAAACAAGCTAGAAACTCCTCCAAACCCTAGCCAAATGATGCCAAATTGAAGCCCTGAGATCCTAGGATGAAAATATGACAAACCCACATCAAGTCATGGTTGGAAATGCTCCAATCTGTGGTCTGATATGAAAATGTAGCAACCTGATATGAATTTCTGGTTGCAAAATATTTGATTTCACCTCTAATGAAGCCTCTAAAACATGTAGAATCATCAACACAACATGGCCATGAATGCAAATAGTGAAATCATCCTTCAAATGCCTTCAAATCTGAATGTGTATGCCTTCCAATATGCAAGATGTCTTCAAACCCTAGTTGAACATGAAAACTTCATTGAAACCCTAGCTGATTTGAAGCCTTTATCGCCACAAAAACCTGCAATATGCTCAATAATGGATCCTAGGTGAATCCATCTCTCAAAGTGGATGGGTTTTCGTCCAAACCACTATTATCCAAGGGTTTTCATCCTTAGATATCGCTGAAACTCTATTACAACCAAGAGAAAATCTCCAAAGAGTGAAAAAGCCAAATGATTCAATGATGCCAAATGACTCCAAATGACCTCCTTTTATCATTTTCACCTTGGGCACCCAAATGTGACAAAATATAATAGTTTTTCAAGTCCATAGCCGACAACAACCAACATCAAATATTTTTAATTTATTTTATTTTATTTTTCTCCAAGTGGGCGGTGGTTAGGAGAGATAAAATAATAATAAAATATTATTATTTTATGTTTTTAACCTTTTTCCTCATGAGCGTCGATTTTGTGGAAAATATTATTATAATATTTTAATAATAAAATATTATAATTTTAACTTCACTTCCAATATTTCATTTTTCCACTTTTTTTTTATTTTTTCCATTTTCCCACCTAGGTTGTTTTTCCTCTTGGCAAAATATTTTAATATTTTTGGCTTTTCTAAAAATAATATAAAAATACCAAAAGCCAAAATATAACTTCATTTTGTCAAGCAAAAATAGTTGAAGCCATAAAATTCAACATTCCATTCTCCAAGCCTCAACAACATTCTCTTTTCCAAACCTTGCTCAAAAAGGGGACATTACAAGTCCTCCCATCCCAAGATTGCTTTCCCTCAAGCAATCACAAATACCAAGTTTGAATTAGAATCAATCATACCAATCAATTCGTGGATTCCAAACCAATCTAGGCCTTTTGAATGGTCTCATATGCACTATACCAAACTGCTCAAGGTTTGCAAAAGGAAGCTCATACAACTTACTCATCAAAAGTGCCACAATTCTCCTCAAGTATGCACCCAATTTACCAAATTCTTTATCATGTCCTTGTTGTCCCATGTTGATATAAGATGAAAAATCCTCATAGATGTCCTCATGTAATGATTCCTTGTCCATAACTATCATAGACTTGGTTGTGATTTGATGTAGCAACAGTATTTGAGTGCTTTCATTGTGATTTGTTTCCCTTCATGTTGGAAACTCAACTCCAAAACTTGTAAATCTTGGATGACTCTTTGTAGTGAATGTAGCCATTGCATACCAAGCACAATATCATTATCCTTCAAATCAAGAACATAGAAGTCATCACAAAGTGTATACTCACCAAATAGAATGCTAAGCTTGTTCACCTTCTTGCATGGAATAGTGAGACCACCTGCTCTAGTCACATTAAATCCCTCAAAATTATCACAATGCAAACCTCTTTTGTTCACCAAACCTTCATCAATATAGTTATGCGTAGCTCCACTATCAAGAAGTGCCATGACCTTGCATCCAAACAATGTGCCTTCAAATAGAAATGGATTATACATTGGAGCTCTTGAAAGATAAGAGATTCTAGTTCCCTTATTACCATCACTTACAATGTTTGGTGTTGGCTGTCCATGTTCACTTTCTGAACTAGCATCATCTTCCACATCATCCATTACCTCATTTTAATGCATGTTACTCTTTCCAAGACACCTATGACCGGGTTGCCAAGGTTCTTTGCAAGAAAATCACAACTTTTTTCTACGAAGATCATTCTTTGTCTCAAAATTTGTCTTTGTTGTACCTTCAATTTTTGTAGGAGTGGGCTGTCATGAGATTGTTGATCTAAATTTTCATTTTTGAAACTCTTCTTTTGAGGCTAAAATGAAGTAGTGTCTAAGTCAAGTGCAAGCTCAATAGCATCATCAAGTGTCCTAGGCTTGTGAGCCTTCGCCAAGCCCCTCAACTTGTCATTCAAACCCTCAACAAAGAGCATAGTCACTCTCCTCTCCGACATGTTAGGAACCATAATTGCTATATTTTGGAACTCATTGACATAGGAGTCCACTCTACCCACCTATTTCAACTATGCCAAATCTTGGTAGTAGAATTCCACATATTTCCTGTCAAACCTGTTGATGAGTTTTCGTGTGAATTCATCATATGAAGTGATCACCCCATGATTCTGTGAAACAAGTCCATAATGCCACCACTCATATGCCAACCCCTCTAGATGCACAGTAGAAAACTAAATGGCCTTAGCCTCACTCATTGGCTTGAGTTGAGGAATGTATCAAGCTTATGTACCCATGCCCTAGCACTTGTTTTACCACTGCCATCAAAATTAGGAAGTGGGACCTTATTCAAAGCATCTTTGAATTCCTTGTGTTGCTTCTTAGGTCTTCTTTCTTGTTTAGTTTTCTTCTTCTCTCTTTGCTGACTCATAAATTGATTCAAGCTAAAGATTGTCCTAACTTCAGTTGGAAGTATACGGTACTCATCATAGGAAACCATGATATCATCTGTTAGATCCAGGTCTTCTTCCTCTTCTTCGAATGGTTGTTCTTCTCTTCCTTGCACAAAAGTAGGATGAAGTGGTCTATCAGAAACCGTTGTGGTTGCTCTACCTATATTTGTAGTCACTCTACCTATACTATGATTACCTTCACTAATGTCATCTCTTGGATGTGGCTGATTTACCCTCAACTATCCAATAGCGGTGACCAGCTACTGTTGAAATGATTGTAGCATCTGTTATTGTTGTTGAGCAAAAGTAGTCCAGAAGTCATCAATGTTTGGCTGGTTATTCCTTCTTGGACTTCCACTTCTACCTCTATCCATTGTATCTTGATTTGTACCTGCAATAAGAACCTCTTCCTCTTGATTATCACGTTGATTTTCTCTTCTTTTATAGTAATACATGTGTGGACCAACTTCATGAGGCTGCATATGAAGATTATAACCCAATAGGCTGGCAAGATCCAAGCTTTGATACCACTGTAAGAACCCTGTCTAGATTTGAACTGAAAATTTGCTTGTTGGTCTGAATTTTCTGATTTATTTTTTGCATGTTTTACTTGAGTTTTTTAAGTTTTGTTTTCACACACATGTTGGGTATGATATGAAGATTGAAAGGTTGCAATATGACATTCATATAACATGTAAAGATGATTGAAATGAATTAAACCAACTCACATACACATACAAAAACACAATAGAACATACCCGGATGAAAGCTTGGCAACTTTATTGAGATGATGTTGGTTGATTACAAATAGATATGGTCTGATTTTTGTTTTAGACTTACATACACATGCCAATATGATCAAAACATGATCTAAATCATCACACAATGATGCAACAATGATCCAATGATATCCTCTAATGTTGTCTGCCTTAGAAATGATCAAATCTCTTGAAGAAATGAAGCCAAACCCAATATGAAGTGACTAATTTGAAACCTGTAAGTGCTGATATGAAATTTGAAGCACAACCCTAGCCTAAACAAGATGGAAACTCCTCCAAACCCTAGCCAAATGATGCCAAATTGAAGTGCTAGGATCCTAGGATGAAAATATGACAAACCCACATCAAGCCATAGTTGGAAATGCTCTGATCTGTGGTCTGATATGAAAATGTAGCAATCTGATATAAATTTATGGTTGCAAAACATTTGATTTCACCTCTAATGAAGCCTCTAAAACATGTAGAATCATCAACACAACATGGCCATGAATGCAAATAGTGAAATCATCCTTCAAATGCCTTCAAATCTGAATGTGCATGCCTTCCAATATGCAAGATGTCTTCAAACCCTAGCTGAACATGAAAACTCCATTGAAACCCTAGCTAATTTGAAGCCTTTATCTCCACAAAAACCTAAATATGCTCAATAATGGATCCTAGGTGAATCCATGTCTCAAACTGGGATGGGTTTTCATCCAAACCACTAATATCCAAGGGTTTTTGTCCTTAGATATTGTTGAAACTCTGTTACAGCCAAGAGAAAATCTCCAAAGAGTGAAAAAGCCAAATGATTCAATGATGCCAAATGACTCCAAATGACCTCATTTTATCCTTTTCACCTCGGGCACCCAAATGTGACAAAATATAATAATTTTTCAAGTCCACTATGCCGACAACAACCAACATCAAATTTTTTTAATTTAATTTATTTTATTTTTCTCCAAGTGGGCGGCGGCTAGGAGAGAGAAAATAATAATAAAATATTATTATTTTATGTTTTTTTCCTTTTTCCTCATGAGCGCCAATTTTGTGGAAAGTATTATAATATTTTAATAATAAAATATTATAATTTTAACTTCACATCTAATATTTCATTTTGCCACCTTTTTTATTTTTTCCATTTTCCCACCTGGGTCGTTTTTCCTCTTGGATAAATATTTTAATATTTTTGGCTTTTCTAAAAATAATATAAAAATACCAAAAGCCAAAATATAACTTCATTTGTCAAGAAAAAATAGTTGAAGCCATAAAATTCAACATTCCATTCTCCAAGCCTCAACAACATTCTCTTTTCCAAACCTTGCTCAAAAAGGGGACATTACATATGCACATCAACATACTCCTTGTATTTGCTGACACTTTTCTCCAACTTTTCCTTCACTTCCTTGTGAACCTCATGAATGTATTGTTGATAACTGAGAGGGGGGGTGAATCAGTTATCCTAATTAATTCTTCTTTTTGAACTTTCTTATTAATCAATGCATTATTAATTCAATTAAGCAAACACAACCATGAAATGGAAATACACATGACACAATATTTTTGACGTGGAAACCTTGTTAAGGGAGAAAACCACAGGGTGATTAACCCAAGATTGTATTCTCTGTTAGAAGAATAGAAAAACAAAATGGCACTTGCCAATTAGGGCTCACTGCCCGAGCACACTGCTCACAAGAGGCACACTGCCTACAAAAGACTCACTGTCTACAAAAGAATGTAATACAATACTTGAACTGATTGGAGGCATCTACAAATGCTGGAGTTCAGTTCCGATTAAGCTCAGTACACTAATCTGCTGCACTTCGTCTTTCTTCTTTTCTTTTGCTATTTTTCTTTCACATACCGGACCTTCCTTACTGCTTCTGCTCTGCAATTCTACTTTTATTCGCACAACACAACCATGACAACAACCCTCACAACTAAATTCATCATGTATATATATCTGCACAAGTAATTTCATCACCTTTCAAGTCGGCACCCAGAATAGTCAATCTTTTCACTAATTCTGATCTGTCCGCTGAATCCTTGCACATCAAGTGATGCAGATCAAGTATAAGCTTGTAAGAATCATTAATTATGTTAGCCAAACATGTTTCATGCCTTCATAACCTTTACCACAATCAGTAACTCATCCGGAAAGAAGTTTGATGTTCTGTCAGTCAGTTCTTCCTCTGTTCACATTGTCACTCAGGAATCCGGTACTCAACTATCCATATCTTTTTCCTCATCTATCACTAGAGGCTAAATCCTTGGGATATACCACTCAAGGTAGTCCTCTTGACTTCCCCAAATCTGCACTGCACCAAGATACTTCCTCTAAGAGATCTGGTCCTGTCTGTCGAACCTTGCCACATGCTCTGTTCTTGTTTACTAGACCATAACATTCTTCACTCTGACTTCCGGTAGAGACACACCATGTCCTGCGGATGTGTGGGATGAACTTTGTTGCCATCAATGACAACAATCATGAATCCATATAGTGTCTCTTGCCAACATGTATTCTGCAAAATATTTCAGTATAGCACTCTTCCTGCTCAAATCTACACTATTTCTTAGCTCATCAACACCTCTTTGGTTGTACCCATAAACTATTTGGAACGGGCTCTTTCCTAAACTTTTGTTCACTAAATTATTGTAAGAAAATTCTACTTGTGTCAAGATAAGATCTCATTGATGTGGTTTATCTCCCACCAAACATCTTAATAAGTTTCCCAAACTTCTGTTCACAACCTCGGTTTGTCCATCAATTTGGGGATGATAGGTTGAACTAAATCCTAATTCAGTGCCCATCTTCTTCCATAATGTACGCCAAAAATGGCCAACAAACTTTGTGTCCCTATCAAAAACTATGCTCTTAGGCAGTCCATGAAGTCTGACTACCTCTTTAAAAAATAATGCAGCTATGTGGGATGCATCACTAGTTTTCTGACATGGTATAAAATTAACCGTCTTTGAAAATTGATCCACTACAACAAAAATAGAATCATTACCTCTCTGTGTTTGAGGTAGTTTCAAAACAAAATCCATACTTAGGTGCTCCCACGGTCTATCTGGTTTAGGTAATGGATGATCTATAGTCCTATGTTTTGTCATGCTCCTTTAGCATGTTGGAAAATTCTGCAACCTTGTACCAATCTCCTCACATCTACACTCATTCCAGGCCAAAAATAACCTTCACTTAGTTACACCAATGTCTTATCTACTCCAAAATGTCCACTCAAGCCTCCACTATGATTTTCTCTTATTAGATTATCTCTCATTGAACCTCTAGGTAGACACAATTTTTGTCCTTTGAACAATAAGCCATCTTGGATGAAGTACTCCAGCCATGGGGTCCTATCTCCCTCCATTGGACTTCTACTAACTATCCATGCTTCCTTAAAATTAGGATCGTCAGGATACAAATCCTTCATTGCATCAAAGCCAACAACACCGACCCTTAACTCATTCATTAATAAACACCTTATGCTAAGTGCATCTACTACCCTGTTTGACTTACCACTCCTATGTTTCAAGACAAAAGAATAACTTTGCAAGAACTCCACCCATTTCATATGCCTCTGGTTTAACTTACCTTGACTTTCGATGTACTGCAAGGCATGGTGATCTGTGTACAATACAAACTCATTTGACAATAAGTAATGCCTCCACTTCTTTAAGGCCTACACTATAGCCTAGAATTCTTGGTTATAAAATGAGTATTTCCTCTTTGCTTCATTCAGTTTCTCACTAAAGTAGGCAATGGGTCTTCCTTCTTAACACTCCTCCAATTGCACTACCACTAGCATCACAATCCACTTGAAACACTTTGCCAAAGTATGTCAATGCCAACACTGGCTATTCTGTCACCTTCTTCTTCAATAATTGAAATCTCTTTTCTGTTGTAGCATTCCACTGGAACTCTTTCCTAACACCCTTCATTGTCTCAGTGATTGGTGCACATATTCAACTAAAATTTCTGATGAACTTCCTATAGAAGCTCGCCAAGCCATGAATACTTCTAGCCTCAAACATATTTCTAGGTGAAAGCCAATCCATTATTGCCTTAACCTTCTCAGGATCCATCTTCAACCCTTCTTTCGACACTATGAAACCTAGATTTACTAGTTCCCTCTGCATAAAACTATATTTATCCATGTTTACCGGCAACTTTTCTTCTTTTAACCTCTACAAAACTGCCTTAAGGTGCATCAGGTGTTCATCTTTTGTTTTACTAAAAATTAAAATGTTATCCAAATAAATGATAACAAATTTGCCA
The DNA here is from genome assembly GCA_027924645.1 of Cunninghamia lanceolata. NCBI lineage: Eukaryota > Viridiplantae > Streptophyta > Pinopsida > Cupressales > Cupressaceae > Cunninghamia > Cunninghamia lanceolata. Next base: position 6,944,935 of record BSBN01000816.1, read on the forward strand.
AGGAAAGGATTCATTACCTCATTCATCAATCTCATAAAGGTATTGGGTGCATTTGTAAACCCAAATGACATCACTAGCCACTCATACAGTCCATCCTTGGTCTTGAATATTGTCTTCCATTCATCCCCTTCTCTAATTCTGATTTGGTGGTATCCACTCTTCAAATCAATCTTGCTGAAGTACTTTGCTCCACTCAAAAAATGGATCAAGTCATCTATACGAGGCAATGAAAAATCATGTTTAGTTTTACTCAAGCTCTGTTAGATCTATAGGGATTTTGGATTTGATTCATAGTGATGTGTTTGGTTCTATTGATGTACCTTCACCTATAAAATCTATTTATTATGTTTTTTTATTGATGATTTCATAAGGAAGACATGGGTCTATTTAGCAAGAATAAACTTGAGGTCATTTATAGTTTCAAAGAGTTTAAGGCTCTTCTAGAGAATAAGACAGAAAAGAAGATCAAGGTGTTGAGAATATATACTAATAGAGAATTCTATTTAACAAAGTTTGACATGTTTTGTAAATACAATGGTATTGTACAACATAAGACTCCATACACCCCCTAGTAGAATGGAGTTGTAGAGAGAATGAACATGATATTGTGGAAAAGGCTATAAGTATGCTTAATGGAGCCAATTTACATTTTTTTTAAATTACATGTATAAGTAGTTAGTACAACTTGTTATCTAGTAAATAGATCTCCCACATTAGCTCTTATTGACAAAACCTAGAGGAATTTTGGACATGCAAGAAGCCCTCACTTTAGCATATAAGTTTTCTTGGTTGTGAGGCATATGTGTATGTGCCTAAGGAGAAGATGTCAAAGTTGGACTTCAAAGTAGTAAAATGTATCTTCATCAATTATAGTGATGAGGTAAAGGGATACAAGATTTAGATTCCAATGGAAGGAAAAGTGATAAACAACCATAATGTGATCTGTATAGAGATGGAGTATTTTCATATAGTTGAGAAACTAAAATAAAATATGAATTCAGTAGTGAAGATATAGCCAAAGAAAGAGGAGGCTACAACTAAGGCTAAATTGGAGGCTTAGGTTAGACCTGATGAAGAGGATGATACATAGATTTCTAAGAGTCTAGAAGAGGAAGAACCTCTACATCAACTTGTGAGCATTTACACTCAATAGAGGAGGCCACCAAATATTATAGCCCACCTAATTTTTATTGTATATTTTCTTTGTCTACTAATGTTGATGAGCCTAGAACTGTGAAGAAGGTAATGGAGATGAATGGTAATGAGTCCTATAGGATGGTCATTGATGAGGACATGGAAACATTGAAGAAGAAGAACATATTGGACTTAGTTTAGTTGTATAAGGGGAGAAAACTATTGGATGCAAATGTGTTTTCAAGAAGAAATTTAGTTTTGAGGGAACGGTAAAAGTACACAGCAAGGTTGGTTGCAAAGGGTTATTCCCAAGTAGAGGGAATAGATTTTGGTGAGATAAATTTTCTCTAATTGTAAATCTTGTATCTATTATATTTCTTTTAATTGTTGTTGTTGCATTTGACCTTGACCTTGAGCAAATAGAGGTGAATACAAATTTATTTCATGGAGATTTGGAGGAAGAGAGCAACATGAGATAGTCAATGCATTGTGTGGTAAAGGGTAAGGAGAAATTGGTTTACAAGTTAAAGAAATCTCTTTATGGTCTCAAAAAATTTCCTAGAATGTTGTACCTAATGTTTTATTCATATTTTTTGAGTTTGGGATTTATTAGATCCAAATCAAATCACCATGTTTATTATTATAAGTAGAATGGTGATCAGTTTATTGTTATCACTTTTGTGTGGATGACATGCTATTGATTGATAACAATGAGGATATGATTAAGGATTTGAAACCTTACCTCTCATTACAATTTGATATGAACGATTTTGGGGATACTAATTTTATCTTAAGAATGGATATTGGAAGAGATCAAGATAACAAAAAAAAATTGGTTATGCCAAAGGAAGTATGTTGATACTATTTTTAATAGTTTGGCATGTAAGATTGTAAACTAGTGAGTGTTCGGATATTCTTGTAGGAATAAAGATTTAAATAGAGTAGTGTCCTTCTACACCAAGTGAGATGGAGGGAATTAGCCATGTCTCTTATGTTAGTATAGTTAGGAGCCTCATGTATGCTATAGTATGCACCAGATCAAGCATTACCCATGTCTCTTATGTTAGTAGAGTTGGGGGCCTCATGTATTCTATTTTATGGTGGATAATTTGGTGAACCTTGCAAATGCTTTGATGAAGCATGTGAACATAGAGAAGTTTAAATCGTGCAAGGCTATGGGCATTCCTACCTATAGAAGGAAGTTTAGTTTTGTTGGTTTCCCTTTTACTCTTACAAGGTATACAAGTGGCAGAATGTTAGGATTAGGTGTTGTACACCTTACAATTTCTAATGTTGAATTTGTTATTTAATGTATATTATTATGTTCCCATAGGGAAAAGTGTGTCCCAATTGATGTGGCATAATTTACCACATGTGGTTTATAATATGACATGTTGTAAGAGCATCTATGTCGTGTAAGATGTGTAAGAGTGCATCTATGATGTCCTAAGATGCATAAGTGATTCTATGACATATAAGAGCATGTAAGAGGGAGTTACAAAGTGTACTAGAAAAATCATAGATGACTTTTAACCAACTTATGAAACATAAGTAAATGATGTGTAAGAGCATCTCTCCAAAGGATGACTAGGTCCAAAATGATGCACCCTATTTTGGTGGGTGCTTATGACGTGGGGAGTTACATTCTATGTTAGGTATGTTGATCCATCATGACATGGATGTTGCAGTGTTAGAGTAAATTGCATTTACGCTTAAGTTTACTTAGGCATTAGTTTTGCATTGATTTAGTTGGGTGGATTTTTCCCGTGTGGGTAGTTTTCCCACCCATCACCTTTTTTCATGCCTTCATAAGGCACTCTATACATTATGTATCTCATCTCATTCAATATTTTCATCTCTGGTGAATAACCTTGTGTTGCTTCTCTCGTCTGTGAAGATTTATTTGCAGGTTGTGATTGTGGGCTCAGTGGTTGACACCAACATGGTATTAGAGCCTTCAACCTGCCCTTTCTTTTGCCATTGAGAATTTTCATCAGAAGAGTTTAAGATCATCTATTTGTTGTAGTTGTTTCAGCATTTGAAATTTATAAAATTTCAAAGTTGCCTTTATTCTTCTTTCTCTTGTTGTTGGCGAATGCAATTGAATATTATTTGTGCAATTTTCTCTAATAGGAGGCATCTTTTTAGCATTGGAGACCCTTTTTTTTTTGCAAAACCGATTCATTTGAAAGAGGTGTTTTCATTGTTCCAGTCGTAATTTTTCTTTGTGCATGGCCAATTTAATCCTAAAGAGAAGGCTCGATTTGCTGTTTGGAGCCGACCTGATTCAATCAGTGGCACTTTTTTTGCTCACAGAGGCTGTATCAATTGCAAGAGGGCCCAATTTTCTGCTCAAAAAGGCACTTTTTTGAAGACCAAAATTGTTGGCACAAACATTTTTTGTGGATCCATTTTCAAATATTCCTCTCTTCATTGTTGCGGGTGAGCCAAGGGATTCTGCTGGGGTTTTCTGTGTGTGTTCGGGACTCTCAAAAATTTGTAGAGTTTTTTGGAGGGCGCCCAGATCAACGCTCAACAACAACAATTAGTATTTTGGCTGGCATTATTTATGCAAAGTCCTGCATCAAACTTTAGCCTTTCTAAAGTTTTCCCTAAATATTTAGGGTTCCAAAGTTGCACAAACGAATGGATTGGGCCCCAGTTTTGAAGCCTTTTGAAGTTGTTTTAGGATTTTAATCCCACATTGGCTGCGAGGGGAAGTTTTTTGCTCTTTAAATAGCATTGTAGTGTGCATAGGTGGTGTGAGTAAGTCTCACAAATTGAGGAGAAATTGTTGAGTTGTGAAGAGGCTCGTGATTGTGTGCTTTGATGCAACGATATGTAACAACAAGGTGCGTTAATTTTTTGCTCAATTTTTTTTCCAATTCAGATAATCAACTTTTTTGCATGAAGTATTTTTGGAAAAGGTGGTGAAATTCAACTTCTAGAGGTTGCTTTATTAGAGGTTTTTTTTTCAGTTTCGTGTAATTTGCCTTTTGGTGCAAACTCTAGTCATGGCTACTCCTGAATCTATTGATTTATTAACTCCCCATAATTACCATACATGGAAGATGAAAATGCGTAGGTTGCTTCAGTCTTAGGGTCTATGGTCCACACTGAGTAATAACCAACCCACTCTTACCAAGGAACTTGAAATATTTGCCTATAGAAATAAGTGTGACCAAGCTATGGGTTTGATGAAATTGAATGTTTCTGATAGTCTCCTCTTACATATTGATGAGTTGGATACACCCAAGGAGATATCGTATAAGTCACATAACATGTTTGGTCATGTCAGTGAGTTATGTGTCTTGCAACTAGAGGCTGAATTAACCGCTCTTACCCTTGAAGCATTTCCTTCTATTGATGACTTTCTAGTGAAATTCAAATCTTTAAGGTCACAATTAGCAGGATGTGGGAAGAGCAAAATTAATAAGGAGTCCATCTTTTTGATACTATCTAAGTTGAGAGTCCCATTTGTTGTGTTTTCTTCTACCTTCTATTCCACAATGGATGCTTTGGGAAATGCATTCCAAATGCCTTCTTTTGAGACTTTCTGTGACCGGTTGACAAGGGAGCAAACCAAACTTGTCTAGTTGGAGGGGGTCCCTATAAATTATGCATTGGTTGCACAAAGCTCTCAAAGTAAAGGGAAGAAGAAACCAAAACCTAAAACAAATTCAAATGAGACTTCCACCTCTTCAAAAGAGGACAAGCCTAAGAAGGAGAAATTCAGTTGTGTATATTGCAAAAAGAAAGGGCATGATGAACATCATTGTTATATGAAGAAGGTCGATGAGCTCTCACACCTTCTTCAGAAAAACAATATCCCACTGCCCTCATTTGTGACTCCTTCTACAACCTCTGCATCTTCAACTGCATCTGCATCTGCATCTCCATCATCATCCAAGCCTACTCAGTCTGGGAATGAAGGACTTGCAAGTAGTAAAGGAGATAAACCCTATATGGGTAAAGGACATGCTTTGGTGACTTATGCATCACATTCTAGACATGATAGATAGTTCTTAGACTCGGGAGCATCTCACCACATGGGATCTTCTCCATATGCTTTTCTAGGTCTTCATCCTGCTGACACCTCCAAGATTTTGTTGGGAGATAATAAGCTTTTAGATGTTGCAGGGGTAGGAAATGTTGAGATAGGTGATGGATATTTTAGGGATGTATTGTGTATACCTGAGTTGCACACAAATCTTTTGTCCATCTATCAGATTACACATGGTGAGGTCCCGAAGATTGTAGAGTTCACAATAGATTATGTTTTCATCAGACGCTGATTCTAGAAAAATCATTGCAGTTGGTAATGTTGATTGTTAGGTCTTTCTCTCCGAATCGGCAAAGGGTTTGCCAGTTCCAATGCACAGGCAGATTCAGCCAACAAATACAGGAGGTTGCATGAGCTACCTCCCCTTCACTTCCGGTTCTGTCGCACCAAGGCGGGTATCCCTATAGCTAAAGGTTTAACTTTGACTCGCCCAATAGAAAGATTTAGCTTTACAACAACAACCAGAATACTCTCATGTTTGGACCAAGATTTGTGTGATAAATCACAAGGTTGGCAGTGCTCTTGGACATATCTAACTAGTTAGGAATGAGAGTATGCAGGGGTCCTATTTCTACTCCTACAAACTAACAGGTTGGAATTATGAAATGATTTGTATTAATGTTTTGGATGCAAGACCAGTGGTTTTGGGTCATAACTACTACACAAGGGCAGACCAGTGCCTATCTTAGGGCAAGGAGTCAACTAGACGTATACAAGTGAATGATTTGCACTGGCATTCAAGTTTCAAGGGGCTGGATTGGTATTTGCCTTACAAACACCAACCAAGAATGAGTATTTAGCTATCTCTACTTACAAACATCCATGTTGCCATACAATCTTCTTCATACTTAACCTAAAACAGTTTAATCCACTCCTTGAATGGAGGTCAAAAGTTAAGCATGCAATATAGAAATCTATATCCTAAAATCTAAGTAACCCTTAGCAACCAGATTCAAAAGAAGGGATGCATACAACAAATGGAGACAAACAGCTAAACACATGCAAAGAAGCATTTTTCATATAAAAATAACATGAAACTAAACATATGTGCAACGTGCATTCAGATGCAACTCATAAACTCACAAAATGAGACAGAACAGCCAAGAAATGCTCTGTTTTCGTTATTTCCTCCAAAAATTTGCCCAAGTCTTCAATAACTAAAAAAAATGAGTAACACAGTCCTAATATACCCAGAACTGTGACTCAGCAATCAAGTACAGGGTCATTTCAAAACTCTACCAGATATAATGCACCATCAGAATGGCACCAAGAACATTCAATGCTCCAGGCAGAAAAAGGAGGAAGAGCAGGTGAGATTGGGAGACGTGCAGCCGCTTGAAGATTTTCTCTTTTAAGATGGTAGTTGGCCTGTCAATCATCGACCATGCCTATGTAATTCTGCCATTAATGGCCAACCTACCTACGGCCTCTGGAAATGCAGCAGTTTGCGTGCTTTGCAATTATTCTTGCTTGAAATGCAGCTGTGAGTGCAGGAAATCCCTCCTTCCTCAGGCATTCAAAACAGGGCCATCAATTTCCCCCCTTATCACCAAGATCAACGACTTCAAATCACGCTAAAAATCCATCAGCCAATAGAATCATGCCACGCAGGCAACTTTTTGCCATCACAGACTTTTCACAACGCAAACAAACATTTTTGCCTTTTCGCCCATTTTGCCCTTTTCGCCTTCAAATCTTTGTATATGCAGTTGTATGTACATACAACTACCTTTGGACACGTGTCACCCCTGGTTGGTTCTCCATCACTGAATATTTGCATCTTCATCACCGATCCATTATATCCTCTTTTTCATCTGTGGTTGTATGTGCAATTGTATATACATACAATCGCCACATACAAGGGTGGACCCCAAATCTTTATAAAACAAATTGCAATCGCATTCAGGTCCGACTTGTATCTTCATTCTTTGTATATCGCCTTGTATATTGCACATACAATGTGCAATATACATACAACCATGGACTCCAGCTCACCTATCAATTAGATTGGAACAATTTTCAAATCCGGCATTGTATATGCACATTTGTATCTCACGTTGTATATCGCACATACAATGTACAATATACAACCCGCAGACCCCAGCCACTTATCCGCCATAACACATTCTCCTTTCGCGTCCAGGTTGTATGTGTACCCTTTGTATTTTGCATTGTATATGCACATACATACAACCCGGGACATACAACTGTGCGGGCCCCACCATGCTTTTGAAGACTGTTGACTTTGACTGCTTCCGCTTGTATATTTCTTTGTATCTGCTCATTGTATGTCTGATTGTATATTATGAATATACATTCCCAATATACAATGGCAGACCTCAAATCTTTATAAAACAAATGCAACTAACTCCTCGGCCGCGTCCGCCCTTTGCACCTGCCCACTTGTATATATAGTTGTATGTTGACTTGTATATTGACTTGTATATTGCACGCATGCAATATACAAACAGAACCACATACATATCCCTTTGCATATCGGCTTTGCATAATGCCTCTGCATCTTTTCTTCTTTGCACATTGCCTTGCATGTGCGCTTTATATATCTAATATACATTCACCTTTGCGTCTGCATCGGCCGTCGGGGAGACCTCAAACTGAGCCGCCGATGGATGTTGCCACGCCAAAAAAAACTTTGTATGTCCCCCTTGTATGTCGGCCTTGTATGTTACTTTGTATATGCATCGGGCCTTTGTATCTTTCGCCTTGTATGTTACCGCCTTTGTATATGCATCGGGCTATCGATGAGACTGTTGCATGAGTCACCGATACACATTGTTTCGCCGATGATCCCTTGTACATTGACTTTACATATCACCTTTGTAAATGCAAACATACAATGGTGAATGTATATGCGAATATACATTCAAAAATGCATACACAAATACAAAGGATGAAACTGAGAAACCCTGCGATGGAAAATACTTGAAGCTAAAAGATTTCTAGGTTTTTCTAAAAAGGCCTGCAGATGAATACTTGAAACCCAAAATCTAGGTGGGCACCACCACTGATCACAAATCTTGTCTGTATACCTTCTCTCACTTTGTTAATGATGATGACTATGTTCCTCGCACTCCTCTTGGTAGTGTTGACAACAATTCCTTAGGGGAGATTGGTCATCTACACTTTAGAGTTATTCAGACTCATGTCGATACATCTCATGTTGTTTCAGAGGTTGCTCCTTCAGCACAACAGGATATTTTTTATCCCTCAGATCTTGTTTTATTGGATGAGTATTTGGCAGGCATCCCATATTTGTTTGTGGAGTCTCATCTTACATATTTGGGAGATATGCTTGAGGGGATTTCTCTCCTCTTTGATGACAATTTTAGCATGGCAAATGATACATCTGGATTATCTTTGGAGGTTGACATTGTTGAGCCTTCACTTTCACTTGATTCGTCACATTTCTTGGTTGTTTTTTATCATGATTATGTGGTGGATTATTCTATTTGGAGATTTCCTTCCTTTTTCAGTTGGATATGGAGTGGCTTCTTTATCACCTGATGGACTTGTTTCTTCCTAAGGGGAGAGGAGTTGCTTGTAGGCATTGGATCATCTTTTGTTTTCAGGCATATTTCATCAACATTGGAGCTTCTCCATTATGGAGGGGGATATAATATCTCCTTTTTTTCCTTCCTATGGAGGGATCATTGATTGTATATATGTGATGTATGTAGTCCTTTAGGGGTGTGATTGAGTCCTCCATCCGTGCATCTTGTCTTTTTTTTCTTTTCTCTTTTGGAGAGGATTTTTTTCCCACAGGGTTTTTCTCCTTTTCTCCACTTGTGAGAGTTTTTTTCCTTTATGCATTGTAAATGGGTACCTAAAATGGTTGTGTCGCTGAGACCCATATTGCATCTTCATTCTCCCTAAGTTGCACTTAAGGGGGGGTGTTAGAGTAAATTGCATTTACGCTTAAGTTTACTTAGGCATTAGTTTTGCATTTATTTAGTTGGGTGGTTTTTTCCCGTGTGGGTAGTTTTCCCACCTGTCACCTTTTTTCATGCCTTTATAAGGCACTCTATACATTATGTATCTCATCTCATTCAATATTTTCATCTCTAGTGAAATAGCCTTGTGTTGCTTCTCTCGTCTGTGAAGATTTATGCAGGTTGTGATCGTGGGCTCAGTGGTTGACACCAACATGCAGGAATTTGATCGTGAGATTTGGGTGGCACATTTTCCCTTGGTGTTAGCACACAATTTCGGAACCATTTGTGATTTCTAGTTTTGGTCTTATATAATGAATGATTGGGATGGAGATTATAAGCATTTATATTTTGTAAGGGGTTATACTACCATAATTTCTCTAGATGTAGTTGTGATTGGGATTGAATGAGT